>CM062918.1:131546436-132779561 GCA_031878705.1 Tapirus indicus
GTCCCCCTCCCAACTCTCACTCTTATATAAATAGAACATAGTCCCATTAGGATTTCATTTTAGATTCATTGGAAAGGACTTCAGTTTCACTTCTGAAGTTTCGAACCAGGTATAAAGAATACCCGTGAGAAATTAGAAAACATTTTTGAAAAAAAAAAGAGAAACTAAATACTGCTTCAGTCTAGGTATCATTAAAATCAGTTTCTCTTTTTCTTATCATGTATTCTCTTGAATAGGGAAAGCAAATGATTTTAAACTCTTCATGACCATCACTCTCTTCTATATAGAAGGCAGGATTCATCAGTTTGAATTAGAAAGATGGTACCACTGGAAAGGATCTTAGAGTTTACCTAGTTTAACCTTTTACTTTAAGAACCATTGCCCAAGGGGCTAAATAACTTGCCTTAGGTGACACAGTAAAAAGTATTGCCCTGAAATTAAGTATGATTTTGTGATCCTGATTTGAAGTTTTCTGTTCAAAATGTAATATTCAAGCTCTTAGGGACAGAACTAAAATTCAAAATCCCCAGTCCTGTCTTCATGGTTTCCAGGAAGTAGAATAATGATTTCTCCAAGAGATCATGTATGAAGTGTGTTTGGCATGTACGTATTTAATAAATGTCAGCTATTATTATTAAGAAACAGTGTTTGGCTGCCTGCAAACATTAGACAGCTCTTATATGCCTCTATGTTTATGATGCCTCTAAAGCTCAGTGCCATGACGAGAAGAATTGCTTAGCTATAAAGCCACAGGGAGATTTAAGGACACAGAATATAAGGTAACTATGCAACTCCATCATCCTTTACTGACATTAAAACAAGAGCTTCTGCCATCTCAGACATCCTTTGCTGGCCTATGTTAAGGATACCTGAGATTCTAGCTCAGAGTACATTGCCAGCAGCTTCCCCAAGGATTGAGGCTACTCAAAGGGGCTGATCCTGTGTGTCCTCCCTAGGAACACTGGGTGGAACCCCTCACAAGCTTCCATGGAAGCTTTGATCTGAGTCTGAGATGGAAGCAAGGTACAACCTGGCTTATGCAAACACTGACAATACTACACCCTGTTCCTCAATTCTTGCCCAATTATGTCAGGAGTGGGATCCCTGGCTGAGGAAGGAGGAAGAAAGAAGAAAAGGGAGGCTATTTCTAGGTCTGGACGTCCTTCCTTTCCACTCCTTGGGTTCTGGGTGGTTGTCCCCTCTATCCTCATAGCGTCCATCTTGGAGGTTGTTAAGTAATCATTGATTTAAAGTCTATTCCTGTGCAAGACTATGAGTTCCATAAGAACAGGAACCATTGGTTTATTGCTTTTTCTCAGTGTCTAGCATGATGCCTGACGTAAAGCAGATCCCCAGGAAATGCTGTTGGGTAAATGAATGTGTACATGTACTCTTTCTGCTAATAGCAAAAGGAATAGCCTCAGATCCTCTCTTTGCAGACAAGGAATGGAGGTGGTTGGAGGACGAAGATGTTTATTGAGTATTCCTTTTGTTTTATGCATTTTCACGTTAATTCAGGAAAGTACTACCTCACAAAGGGTGGACAAGAAAATGTACGCCAGCTGCTCATCTAACAGCCACGTGCATATTCCACTTCAAGTGCCTTAAATTTGTTTGCTGCTAACTTTTCCTACTGTTCATCTGGGAGTACTCAAATTTGGAGTCATTTTAGTTAAGCACTAATTAACCAATTAGCAACTGTCAACTTTTTTTCTTTCTTTTTTTAAGCTCTTCAGGATTCATGGCTTCTTTTCTATGTTAAGTTTCTGTCTAAGAATTGGCTTATATATGTGGAAATCCTATCTTTGTAAATGAAATAGAAGTGGAAAATTTTTCCTATTTCCTCCTGCTCCCTAAAATCATAGACCCTGACCATGTCCCCAAATCCTCGTCCCTCTTGTGGGTGATAATATTTGCTCCCCTCAAAACCATGCCTACCTCACCGAGAGGAAAATAAAGGTCTGGATAAACTGTGTAAGAAAATAGGTGTAGATGGAGAGGAAGAGACACAATTTCTAGTTTCTGTTCTGTTTATAGGCCACGATACATTTATATCGATGATGATAAAACTTAGCTCAAAGACGCCTGAGCTCAAATAACAATGGCGGCAGCCATTTCTTGGCAGCAAGAGCAGAGCACACATTTGCGGAAGTATCCCATTTCCTGACTCACTCTAGATAGACCAGGGTTCTGGTGACTGCCACTTATTAGCTCTATGACACTGAACATATTACTTAACCTCATCACATCTGTTGCTTCGTTTGTAAAATAAGGATAATAACAGTGGCAGTTAAATTAGATAATACATACAAATTTCTTTCCACAGTGCCTGGTACGCAGCTGAAGGCCAAAGAAAAAGTAGCCCTTATAAGTATTCACTCAACAGACACTTATTGAGCATGGCTATATAGCAGGTATAATATTCAATACTGGGGATATAAACACTTCTTTTTCTCTAGATTTTTAAGGCCATTTAGGCATAGAATTATTTTGAAAATGAAGCACCCTAAATATTGAGATTACTGGGGCCCAGGACAGGCTGCCTCAAAAGTGTTCCACAATGGCATAGTGACTGTTTTGAGTTAAAGTTATTTAAAAACTCAAAAGGACATTTGACCCTCCTATCTCTGTTCTCCTGAAAGCAGGAAGTAAATCTCCCCTGTGAAAGGTGCTCTCCCTGCATCCTTATGACCAGAGCTAGGGGACTCAGGGCTGAGAAACATGAAAAAACAAACCTTACTAATTTACTACCTCAAGCCTAAACTCTGCTTAAATTCTTCGGTAATTACGTACCCCAAATCTAAGTTTCTTTGTCCTGTCAATTTTTCACAAATTTATGTTTCTTTCTGTAAAATATATATATACTGCCTTCTTTGTTCACTCTCTGAGCATCGTTTCTTTATGGTCTCCAATAAGTATGTATTAAACTGGGTTTTTCTCCTGTGAACCTAGTCTTGTGTCAATTTTATTATTAATCCAGCCATAAGAACACAAGAAAGGAAGAAAGGAGATATCCCCTGCCCCTAAAAGACTATTCCCCATATGTGTATTTCCCTTAGAAAGGGTCTCCCCCAACCCTTTTAGCCAGGACTCATAGACAAATCAGAGGGTAATCATTTATCCAGTTAATCTAGGTGTGTAGAAGTCTAGTGGATTCATCAGGATGGTGAGAAATTAGACCAGGATAATTCTCTAAATGAGCTGGGAAATTGTTGACTGTTCACAATGAATTCTTTAGTTACCTAATATTTCAACGCCCTTCTGATTATGGGGACTCCCCCACTGTGTAAAATGCAGGATCTCCCACCAGAGAAGTGGAGGGAGTCAGATACTCTCTTCTCACCCTCCAGCAATAGGCATGTGACTTGGTCAATCAGATGCTCTCACCTTGGACCTTGAACCCTGAGAGAATTGGGCAAAAATGACGGAGACAATTGACACTGTATTTCCAGAAGCAAGGTTGTGAGTCTAACGATGGCTGTCTGGGTTGTCCAGTAGCGGTGGTGGCAGCACAGATGCTCTAACTGGACTGACCTGTGGTAGGTCCAGGCTGTTTCTTGCTGCCAGCGCTTCCTGATTCTGGCCTGTTTCCCCAGCCTGGTTCTCCATTCCTTTCAAGGATCCTGTGAGCTCCCAAAACCCTTCCAATAATTTTTTTTGCTTAAGTTAGCTAAAGTTGATTTCTGTTGCTTGCAACCAAAAGTTCTAACTGAAATACTATTGTTCTTCCCTTTGGGTACATGAGACTGAGATAATTCATGATGCCTCTGCTCTAATCGGAAGCCGAGGAGATTCGCCTCTTCTTCTGCCTCAGGAATGTCCACTTGACCGGCTGCAGAAGACACTTCTGATGAATGTGGGAAGGAAGGAAAAAAAAGAGAGAAAAGATAGACTAAGGCTATTAGATGTTTCCTAAGACCTACCCTGATTTCTTTTAGGCGTTGAGTCCAGAGCAGTAATTTTATTTTCATGTCAGCTCTGACAACTTTGAGACATAAACATGACTCTGCTTGAAAAACACACATTCAGAAAACCAGGAAAGGCCTCCAGGAAATATTCTATTTAGTTCTTAATAGCACATTTAAATGTTAAAGCATAAAAGAATAATTAAAGATGAAAACACAACTATATAAATTGAGAGCCAGAGACAGCCATAGTAGCATGCAGATACCATGTTTAATTTTTATCATCTTAATCTTTACTCTGTCTGTTCTACTCTGTGTAATGGAGGAATGTCAGAATATGAATTCTATTTCCTCAAGGCAGAGGCTAACCCCTTTTAAGGGTGGTAGGGTGAGCGAGGGGACGGGCCCTTTAGGCAGCCTTCTCACCTGTTGTTTGTGAGGCATTACATCTTCAAGAATTTTCCTTAAGTACTCTGGAGAAAGAGCACACCTTAAACCGTGTGAACTACCCCATCTAGTCTAGTGTTGTCGGGGGAACAGAGCTATGAGTCAGGGGCCTCACCTCCAAGAAGCCACATAACCTCTCCAGGCCTCAGTTACTGCCCCAACTTCTGTCAGGTAAAGAGGTTTGCTCATCTGATCTCTAAGATCTCCTGCAGCTTTGGTTTTGTTAGTGATCATGTAATGCTTTAGCAGTTGACATTAAGAATAGGACTCATAATAGGAGTTAGGAAACAGAGAGAGAAAGAAAAATGGGGACATCGACAAGGAGGAAAAGAGCTTTGGCATGCCTCCTGGCACAGCGTAGGGATGCGAGAAGCATTGGAAGAATGGAGCTGAGACCAGACAGAGGAAACGGGCAATGCCACCCTCAATTCCAGTTCTCACCTACTTCCTCTCCTCACTGTAAGAGCCCCCAGCGCTGTCTTGCTCAGGTGGAAGCATAGGTGGAAAGATACCACTGGAAGATAGGCTGGAAAAATACCACTTCAATTCTTGCCTACTCTAAGGAGGCTCCAAGGAAGCCCTAGGGCTTCTCTGAGCCCAGTTTGACCACGTGAGATGCAATGGAAGGACAAGTAGACCGAGATCGTCTGTACCCAGGCTCTCCCACTGAAGAGCTGAATAAATTTGAGTGAGTTATTTAAGCTGTCTAAAGCCTTAGTTTCCTCATCTGTGTCATTATACCAGCCTGTAAAGTTGTGAAGATTAACAACATTTTCTTTATGCTGCCTGGTGTTGCAAAGTGAGCAATCAATCATCAGTAACCAACATTATTGTAATTGTTGCTGTTACCATAGTTATTATTGTCCTATCTGTCTTGAGGAACCGTGGGATGTCTTGGGATGGCAACTCTCTAGAACTGACTTGCCGATGTGGACCTAGGTCATATGGAGCAATTACATAGGAAGAACTTCCAATTACTCTATCTTAGTATTTAGTGGCATGGAGACATTTCCAGAAAGGGAGGAATAGACTTCAACTTGTACCAAGGGATTGCATCCTGAAAGAATAATATGAATCAATGCTTCAGCTCAGCTCCAGAGACAGGTGTGTGCCACTGTGTGGTGTTACACAGGTTGTCTTTCCTAATGCAGACCTCAGGGACATGAATAAATTCCTTGAAAATGTTTTTCAGGAGGATTAAATGAGATAGCATATGAGAAGCACTTGAGAAGGGATTCTGGAAACACCACTAGCTGAATGCAGCCTCCTTCCTCTCCTGAGAACTCCAAGCTGTTTAGCTCTCTGGATTCAAGTGGCTAATGGAACCTACTGGCAGTTGAGTATAAGTGAACTGTGAGTTCTGCTGGGGTCCTGGGGAAAAAACTGCAAGGGGCTTCCTTTCCTGTGGTCTGGGCAAGCAATTGGTTAGTGGCATTGAGCCTAAGAGCTAGGACCCCAGCCACATAATAAGATCTGTGTATGCATCTCTAAAGTCAATGCCAATCTTTATTAGAGATGAAGAGAGATGTTCCATAAGGACATAAAATATTAATCTACCAGGAATATATAACAATTTGAAATTTATATGAATCCCATGATATGGTGAGAACAGACCACTGCCTCTCCAGGAGCTGCTAACAGAACCGAGTCAGGTGTGCGGTGTGGAATCTTACTGCTAGAGGTCTCTGATCCTCTCTGCCCCTAATATGAGTTCCTTTGACTTCTGGGAAGTGGCTAAAGATGATTATCATGTTTATATTGACTATTTCTCACCAGACAGAAACCTGGAGTGGAAGCTAAGAAGACCTAGGTGATGACACACTAGGTAAGGATATGGCCTGAGGTTAGGAGATTACAGAAAAACATTGTCCTTGCCTTCAAGCAACTTAAACTCTGGGGAAGACTAACCTATGAAAGTAACTAAACTACAAGGCATAGTAAAGTAAGTGAGATAAAAGTTGGTAGAAGCAAAAGTATATACAGCATAGGATGCTAAGTGTCGTGAACAGAGTTACAAAAAAATGCAAAACTGAAGTATGAAAAAATGAATTCAAAGTCACTAATTCAAATGCAGGGTGAGAGAAACCCAGGATTTTCCTCCACATTCAGTGCCAGAATTGCCTCAAGGTTAAAATGCAGTAATATCCCATCTCCGTGGGTCCTGTTAGTCAGGACATCACGCACCCTTGCATTTAAGTATAGTTTGAGATCAATTTTTAAAATTATGGTTTAACAAAAGAAATGTAGAAGATCAAACTGTAAAGAATGAGGAAGTTCTTGGGAGAGGCTCAGTTCGTGCGGCTTTCCGCAGGAACCGTGTTACTTGGCAGAGGAGTCTGATTTCTACATTCTCCACTGAGCCTTTCATAGGTGTACATCTCTTTGGAGGGGATGCAGACACAGAGCTCCCACCACTTTCAAAGGACTGCCATTCTGAGTCAACTCGACAGGACAAAAAGATTGCAGTTGAGACAAGCTGCAGCTTCCCAAATAGCAGCCTACAAGCCCCTCCATGTGAAAACTGCAGGACAGAAATCTAAAGAACACATCAGGGAGTTCAGAAGATGGCTGGTAGAATGGCTACTCTATTTAATTATCACAGTGCCTCATGTAAACCAGGCCCAACTGACTCCAACAATCCCCCTTTTCCCACCCACCTGAATAGAAACTCAGCCCACAGCTCTCAGTTTAATACATAGCCTTATATTCTCTGCAGAAATGGCAGGCCAGTTGAAATTCTTTGATAGCAAAAGTTATGCCCAGAATAAGATAAGGATGCTGATAAGTACTGGGAATGCAGCAATGACTAAAACAAAGTTCCTGACCTCAGGGAGCTTAACTTCTACTTGAAAACAGACAATAATTATATATTATAATACATAATATGTTGGGGGGGCTGGTAATGCTATAAAGAAAGAATAATGCGGGGTAGTAGAGACTGGGAGTGTCAGAAAGTGAGGAAATTACTGTTTTTATGTAGGTGGTCAGAGAAGGTCCCAGTGATAAGGTGATGTTTGAGCAGAGACATGAGTAAAATGAGGGAACCAGCCGCTAGGATATCTGGAGGAAGAGCGGAGGACCAGACGCCCAGCAGATGGCACAGTAAGTGAAAATGAGGTGGGGCTTGCTTAGCTGTTTAGGGAACAAGGAAGCCAGTGTGGCTAGTCAGAGTGGGTGGTAAAGGGGGAGAATGGTAGGATGGTAAGAGATGATGTCATAAAAGTGGTAGGAAAGGGAAGATCACAAAAAGTCTTATTGTCCCTGGTAAGGACTTTGGCTCTTATTTTGAATGAGTCCACTGGAGGATTTTGAAGGGACGAGTGGCGTGATGTGACTTACATGTTTAAGTCATCACTCTGGCTGTCCTATAGAAAACAGATAGAAGTGGGACAAGAGCTGAAGTTGGGAGACCAAACATGTAGAAGGTTATTGTGATAATCCAGACAAATGGTAATGGTAGCTTAAACCAGTCTGATAATATGTTGTGGCCACTTCACAGAAATGGGATGCACCTCCATCCAAAATTTGGTTCAGATGTTGAGATTGATGACTACACACACACACACACACACCCAAGAGAGCATGAAAAGGGTAATTATTATTCATATAATGAGGCTTTTTGGAGAGAACAAGGCAAACCTCCCAAGATAGTTCAAAAATGGCTTGAGAGAGCAGAGAATGGAGACTGACTTGGGGGTTGTATTGGTGGTCAGGGAGTAGGGTCGGAGTGAGGGTTCCCACACATGGTTTGAACCTCCCACTGGGGCCAAAGAAGGGAGCACCTGAGGTTTTCTTATCAGCTTTCCCAGATGTGGGGCAGAAGGGAAGAGGGAGGAGTAAGGCTTAAAAACCGTAAGCAGTCAAACATCCAAAAGTAGAGTCAGGCTCTTTATTATATAATGGTAGAGATGGTAAGATGTGATCAGACCCTGGAACTGTTTTTCAGATAGTGGAATAATATTTACTCCTGGAATAAAATTTGAGGTGTAAGAGAAAAAGGTTAAGGAAAATTTCCTTTTTGTATTTCCCTTAAAATAAAAATTTTAAAAGACCTACAAAATCAATAAGAAAATTGTTTCATTTGCTCATGCATCCTCCCCCCACCAACTTCTACAGAGAAGGTTTTATTTAAATGTAAAGACCATGCCTTTTACTTCTCTTTAATCCTCATCAACCTCCCCAACCATTTTTCCTGGAAAGTAGGACAGTGCTCTGAAAGTAGGAATGTTCAAAAAATACTAATGGATTGAAAACATTCACAGTAACATATTATTAGAGTGTTATGTTGACTTAAAACTACGTGCTACCTTGCTTATCAGTCAAGTCAAACACTGAATTTAAGTGAAATTTTCTTAAATATCCTAAATTATAAAACTGGGATTTCATATCATCATTTATCACAGATATATTTAAATATCTGGGGTATAATAAAGAATCTTTTACTTACAACTTTTATTTCAAAAATGACCTTTTATTATTTTATAGCTAATTAAGGAGGCAGCTGTGTTATAATAAAAGTTTCCTAAAATAGGAACCTAAAATTCTGGGTTTTATTCTCATCTTTGCCATAAACTAAGAAAATGTGTGGTCCTGGGTACATCAGTTCTCTTTTCTGAGTCTCACCAGCAAAATGAGGGAACAGCATTGAATAATTCCCAGAATTCTTCTTTCACTGATACTATGTAAGTGCTGACAGCAAATGTGAAGGTTTCAAGAACACTAGAACAATTGTACGGATTCACAAAATCACTTGTAACAAAATCCTTTACCCTTGTCTTGTCCAATACAAGTGAAAGGGTTTTACGGTTAGAGAAATCCAGGGGAAACATGTAGCTCCCAAGTTAGGAAATTTTATGAGAACTATTTTTAAATAGGTTTTTTTAAAATGAAACCCTATATGTTTATTGTAGAAAATAAGAAGAATACTAAACAACAGAAAGAATTTTTAATGAAAGTTAATAGAATTGACTGTGCTCTGCACTCCTGATCTCTTGAGATTTATAATGAATAAGGTCAATAGAACCTATATGTTATTAAAATTTAACTTTCAAATACTTTACATACCTATAGTCAAGTGTTTTGTTAGTTATGATTTTGAAATCAAAGAGATTTTAAAAACTTAAAACAAATACAACTGTGTAAAGTCACCTTGATCCTGGATTATTAATCTTAAATATAAAAGTATTATTCAACATAAAACTGTCAACATTATGGCCATATGTCAGGTATCCCCTGTCAAAAGCAAAGCAAATTTTTATGTAATTTTTTTAAAACCAGTAAATTAAAGTTTAAGAAAATGAAGGTTAAAAATAACATAAAACTATAACAACCCTTTTTTAACAACTAAAAAAGCACTTTCAGAGGGGCCGCCTGGTGGCGCAGCGGTTTAGTCCGCGCTTGGCAGCCAGGGGTTCGCGGGTTCGGATCCCGGGCGCCAGCGGACGCACTGCCTGTCAGCCATGCCATGGCGGCGTCCCATATAAAGGAGAGGAAGATGGGCACGGATGTTAGCCCAGGGCCAGTCTTCCTCAGCAAAAAGGGGAAGATTGGCAACAGATGTTAGCTCAGGGCTGGTCTTCCCCACAAAAAAAAAAAAAAGCACTTTCAGAATTGATACAATCTGATTTAGAAAAAAGTTTTATCTCACAGACAGTACAGCCCAGTCCCACTGAAATGACTCTCTTCAATGTCTCTGGTGGCTATTTGCCGTATCCACTGCTGTGCTCAACGAGAAGAATCTCAGCCTTAATTTTGCCAAATTTGGTAAATACTTTGATAATTCAGTTTCCAGTTGAAGTCATATCATGCCTTGCATTCGAGTTGGTTTTTGTGGACCTGTCCATGGTACCACAGACCTAGAACCTTGCACAATGCTTGGTGAATGAGAGAATTTCAACAAGTGTTTCCTATATTAAACCAATAGGTTCTGTACAAAGTTTGAACAGTGATTGGAAACCGAAACATCAAAATAAAATTTAGTCTTTTGTTCTGATGTGGGCTAAGTGATTCAGATTTAGTGATTTAGAAATACTAATTGAGTTATGGGAGAGCAACTTCAATATTCACGAAAATGGAAGAATTTTTGCCCAAGAGAGAAGACTGGGAAATTTATCAGCAAATCTGAGGGCAAAGATGGTATTTGTCTCATGGAAATAGGAAAGAATCAAAGAGAGCTGAAAACCATGTTGGAGACAGCTGAAAATGTATCAGGACTTTAAGACAGCTAGAAGGGAGTATATTCTTAGGGAAATAGAAAGTTTTCATGCAGTTTATATTTTACTTTTGTTTAACTTTATCTCTCTTAGAATCACCAGTAATTTTTATTTAAATGCCAATATAGCTCAGTTGTGCTGAAAGTTAATGAAGTTGTTGTTTTCATTATTGGATCACTGTTTTAAGAGTGAATAGTGACAATGATAATGGAAGTGAGGGAACCCTAGCAGAAAGATACAAGTCATGGAGGTAGATAAAATACTGCCTGGAGATTCTTGTCCCAGACCTCCCCTCTGCTCAAACCTTGGGAATTCCAGGTTTGATGTCAAGGATCAGCAAGAGGGACTGATACAAACAAATAAAATAAAAATTTCCTCTGCAGAGCTTATCTCAATTTGTAAAACCTACTTTTTCTCATACTCTTACACCTCTATGGCCACCACCAATCATCAGCCCTACCAACATTTCTGGGGCTGACCTTAGGCAGGAGGGATGTATGTACTAGCCCAGTGCTCTGGGGCTCAGTTTTAAGTCACCTTATGGTAACTTGACTCTAAATGTGGGCGCTGATTTTAATAACTTAGATTTTGCTCATATTAATAAGACAACGCTTCCACCTCAGTACCCACTTAATTGTAAGGGGCTTAGAAAACCAAAACAATTCAAGGCTAGGCTTGGCATTATGATGGAAGGTAACAGAGTCATTTCTAGGGCATAACTTGAGGGACTAGCAGTAGACAAATATTATCTCAGAGCAATGTCTGAGGCACAACCCAGGGTCACAGAGTGGCCTGCCCAGCTGGAAAAGCATAGAGGTGAGAATCATGTATTCAGAGATTTAGGTTAGTAGGCCAAATTCCAGACTATTTAGGTCCTATGCTTGTTTCTAGACCCTGGGCATTCATTTTTTTAGCCCTAATATGCCATTCTAGTCCTGAGGCAAGATAAGGCTCTGGAAGCTTTACCTTGATAAGAAGCAGTAATTCCTTTAGATTGTCCTAGACTAATTCATTATTCAACAAATCTTCACCGACAATTCATTGAATGCATGATATAATTGTAATCGATTGTCAGGTGCTGTTCTAGGTGCTGTGATTGTAGCATTGAAAAAAAAAAAAAAAAACAAGCAAAAATGTCTGCCTGTATGAAGTTTATATCCTGATGGCTTTCTTCCCTCATCTACCACATTTCCAGTACTTCCAGAAAGGGTCTGTGGTCGTAGCCTAAGGCTGGTTCCACCTGGCAAAACAATGGTTAAAGGGCTTCTGTGATCCTTGGTCCTTTGATGTGCGTGTTGGGGGGTTGCAGTAGGGTGGTGGTGGGCAATCATACTTGCCGTCCAAGTATCGATAAGGAAACTCAATGGTATCTTGATGCCATTAGTGAATCTTCTCACAAACACATTCCTATATGATGAGAAAAGAATAGGTTTCTAAGAGGTACAAATGATGGTGCTGGTCTAGAACCTACTGCTGTATAATGTTAACATTGATCCCATATTCTTTATTAGTCACAGTTCAGTTTAAGAAACATAAACCACTCTGGGTATTTTAAGCAGGAATTGAACTGACATGATGCGGGGAATTAGATGCTTACAAAATAGTTGGAAGTTATATTAAAAAGTAGTTTCTAGTCTGGGCCACCAGGAACAGTTCTAGAACAATAGGTCATCACTGGAACTATGGCAGAAAAAAGGGGATACCACTGCTGCCTCTGAAACTGCCACTGGTCAACACACAGAAAACTAAAAAATGGATAAAACATCACCCGAGAAAACCCGTGATCACAACCATGCTTGAGAGTAGAAACAGCCAAAAAGGGGCAGAAAGATGGCTTCCACCTTGTTTTTGTCTTCCAAATTTTCTGCAAATACCTCCTAATTAGTAGAATTAATTTGCAGCCGGAACCCTAGCTGCAAGAGACTCTAAGAAGGCAGAATGGAGGCCAAGTGAGCCAATTTATAATATCTAGCATCCACTTTAACCTCCAAGGTGAAGTCGTGAAAGTGCAGACTCTTGGGCCTTCACAACACCTAATGAATCAGAATTTCTGGGCACAAAAACTGACATATTAACAAACACTTATTTAAGGGATTCTCATGCTTAGGAATATTTGGGAAACATTAATTAGAATGATCAGGATGAGATCTGGGATACATAGTCATTATACATATCTAGAAAATATTTTTTAAATATGTGATTTTAAAAAGAAACATTGAGTCACATTTATATAATTTAACCTTACAGACCTGATCCTACACTAAACCGGAAAGCGAAATGCTTATTCCCTCTGGTAATTGTTCACTTCTTAATGCCAAATGGAAGATATTTCTCTCCTCAGTGTTTTGCCCTCTCTAGTTCCTCATGCAATTGGGACAAATATTGACAATTTGATGGCTGCATTTTATTACGGAGGAGTTTGCCTAGTGCTCTCTCTGGGGATATTTCAAAGTAATGTCCCATTCAGACCTTGAAATTTATTCTTTTCTAGTTTGCAAGCAAAGAACAGTTTAGCATCATTCCACAAGGAAGAGAACTTCCTAATTTAGGAAAGTAAAAATGCCTGTTCTTTCTTTATCTAAGCAAAGACTTCCATTGAATAAATGATTGCATGTGGCTTCTGATGATCTTTTGATTTAAATGCATTAAATTGCTCAATTCAAAAATAAGTGGGAATTTATAATTCAAAAATAAACATCAAATCAACCTTGCATATAACCTTGCTCATAGTGCCTCAAACAATGTTGGCTGAATTAATGAAGGATGTATTCCCTGTGCTGATTTACTTAGCTAAGATAATGCATCTGTAACCATTTCCCAAAGTGACTTAGTATTTCCTGGAAATACTCGTGGTTTCTGGGATTTCCTTAAGTGTGAATTTCAATCATATAATGAAAAGTTGTTTTAGTCATGGTAAGTAACACTGGCTGTTGTAACAAACAACCCACAAATCTTGGTGGCTTACCACAACAAAGGTTAATTTCTTATTCATGTCACGATCCAATTGACTGTTGAGTGATCAGCTTTCCACATACTGATTAAGAATCCAGTCTCCTTGCACCTAATGGCTCCACCATCTTCTAAAGCAGGGTCAGAAAGCATTCTCTGTAAAGGCCTAGATAGTAAATATTTCAGGCTTTGCCAGTCAAGAGGCAAAATCAAAGATATTATCTAGGTACTTATATAACAAGAGAGAGAACAAATTTCAGCAAATATTACTTTAATGAAATTCAAAATATAATAACTAAGTACAAGTCTTTGTAATATAAGTCTAATGAGAAAAGTGGAATTACTTTGTTGAGTCACACACTTTTGCTTAAGTGAGATTTAAAATTAGTTTCCCTATCATCAAAATGATTGCAAATGTTCACCAGTTAATGCTGATCTGCAGTGAAATTTTTTCATATGTCATCTTTTCACATGGATAAGTTTTGCCAATACTGATATCAATCCATGACTATATGATTTTAATTGACCATATTCATCTCTTGGAAGGAATTTCAGAATTCTATTAGACTCTTCTTCTGCCTTTTAACCTGTCGTTACATTGCAGACTAATCACTTAAAAATTAGGAGGAAGCTCCTCAACTGAACAATTATATAGATTTCAAAATACAGAAAGTTCTTTTGCACTTGAATTAAGATACCAAAAACATTGCTGGAACAGTAGTTTGAGCTGGGAAAATATGTCACTGCAAATTTGTGTGGGAATGGAGATTTTGATTTTTGTTTTAAATTTACAGCCCAGAAAGTGAATAAAGCAGTTTGGCATTACTTGTGACTCAAAAACGATGTGAGTTGTGATGGAAATGACTTTACACAGTATGTGTTTTACATACACGTGCTTGTTTTGCCTTGAAATTTTAGGTTGAATTCACTAAACATTATCAATTCTGCAAGAAAAAAGCTGATTTCCAAAGCCATTCAGTGTTTGATAATAGTGGCTGAGCATAGTTTTCCTTGTTCAGAAAATTTTCAATTTTGACTCTGTCTTAACAGTAAAACTTTAACACTGCTAAACCATTAAACTGCTATGGGCAAGTCAGGATATCCAGTTTCTATTTCTGACAAAAATTTGTGGAACTGACTCTGGGTAAATCCATGAGAGAGCAATGAAGTACATTGTTGACACTTCTATTCCAATAACACGTGATAGATTCAAAATTTTCTGCAAAGTCCCTGCTGATGAATAATACAGTGAACAACCATAGGCTTTAAATACCTTATTTTTTCACTACATTTGAGAATTTGTCCAACTAACCTTTTTCTGCTCCACACTTATTTTTCCATCATCAGTTATAACACATCTTAGCAGATTCCACTTCAGGTTGTACTGAATTAATGTTGTCTCAACTTCTCTGAAAATATGCTCACTTGTAGTTGTTCCACACAGACAATTCAGAAACTTCAGCCTTGGCATCAAATAATAACAACTGAGTGGTATAGGTAATATCTACTCATCAAGAACCAAGACAAACCACTTGAAATCATTTGCCTCATTTTTTTGTCAACTATTGATGCTGTTTCCAATATCCTTAACTCTTTGAGCAACTGTTCTATCAAAAGGGTAATGGTGTTGAATTCATTTTCTCTGGATACCTTTCTTCAGCTGCTGCAATCAAACACAATTTAATTAATTCACCATCAGTAAACAGCTTTGGCTAACAAATGAGCTACTTGGAAACTTAGTTGTAGCCTCATTTTGGTTTTTTTCACTCTGTGAAGAATTTCTACTGGGAGGTGATAAGATATTTTGTTTTAACTCTGTAAGCTTTTCTGGACATTGCTTTCCTGTCAGTTGGGAATATTTTAATGTGTGCTCAGTCTGGTGATATCAATGCACATTCTGTTAGTTTCCTATTGCTGCTGTAACAAAATACCACAGACTTTGTGTCTTAAAACAACACAAATTTATTATCTTACAGTTCTGGAGATTAGAAATCCAAACGGAGTCCTACTGGGCTAAAATCAAAGTGTTGGTGGAGCTGTGTTCTTTCTGGAGGATCTATGGGAGAATCTGTTTCCCTGCCTTTCCCAGCCTCTAGAGGATTCCTGAATTCCTTGGTTCATAGCCCCTGGCCAGCAATCGCATCACTCCAACCTCTGCTTCCATCACCCCACTTCCTCCTCTGACTCTGACTTCTTGCCTGCTTCCCTCTTATAAGCACCATCGTGATTACACTGGGACCACTGGAATAATAATGGTCCTAATATCTTCTTGGAATGGTGAGATTCTGAACTGGACAGCCAGAAATGTAGGTCTGCTGTTAAGGGATTTTAAATTGTGCATTTTCAACACTAGAGTGAAATCATTTAAGATATACATCTCTTATGCTCTTAGTATGAGGGGCTATTTTATGACATGTTGGCATAATTGTTTTGTAAAAGAGAGTGTTTCTAATGGTGTTTCGATGTTTTTGTTGATACAAAGTAAGTGATTACTCTGCACTAGGTGGTTTGGCCACTGAGAATACTGTATTGCAAGGGAAACAATCATTTCTTTAGACAACAAACATTTTATTAAATTCTTCACTTTTTTCATTGATTTCTAATTGAGTTTATGGTTCAGGCTGGGAATTGAGAAGTTATTTGAAATAAGTTAGGCAAACCTCAGCATATTATATAAAATGCACTCAGCTCAACTGCTGTGTTTAAAATACACATTTCAAATCCCTCTTTACAGACACTAAAGTAAAAAATACATCTTGCTGCATCGTAAACATGGGGTAGTAGCAGAGTATTGTATAGTCAATGTTAAATGAAAGCCAAAACTGAAATGTGCAGAAAATGGGATTTTGTTAATTTGAGGACTCATTTTTATTTTTGTCTTTAATTTTTAAAAAAAATTAGATTCCTGGAGTAGATTGGTATATTCTGTTAAAGGCTTACAGTAATCCACTTTGCTTACACTGTTGCATTGCAAGGGACTTGCCCAGGGACCATGACCTGCAGGTGTGTGTATATATTTACGGAAACAAAACAGACCACTCATTGGGATATAAAGTAGCAGTCACAGACTAAAGAATGTGGCTTGTTGAGGTGCAATACTCTGAATCCCAAAGTTAGTTACAGTGGGTCTTATTGTTTTCATGACGAGATTTATTCAGACTACTGCACTCTTCATTTGATGTAACAAAATGCTGTTATTCTAAATATTTGTCCTGTATCTAGATTAAATTTAAGAATATCTCTCTATCTAAAGATCCTTAACTTAGTTGCACAGGCAAAGTCCTCTTTGACATGTAAGATAATATAGTCACATGTTCCAGAGATTAGGATGTGAACATCTTTCGGGAAGGGTGGATATTAATTTGCCGACCACAGCTAAAAGGTCATTGCATAAAAAACACAATGCTTTGCCACTTAAGTTGATAACAATATAAACCACACTCCACTGTGCCTTAAAATTGCACCATTAGATGTCCCCTTTCTCTTCCTTTCTTATTTTGACTTGATGAATATGCACTGATAGTAAAAAGATAAAATTAAATAAGCTGTCACAGCACAATGATATGCATGGCAGTCGGGACGCTGTCAAGTTATAGCTGTATGACTGTATCCGTGCACTGTGTCAGCAGAGTGTAGCAGTGAGAGCTCCACAGACGGTCTCTGTCGCAACTAGTCAGCTCTGCCCCTGTAATGTAAAAGCAGACATGGACAATATATAAATAAATGTGAACTTGGATGTGTTCCACTAATTTTGAATGTTGTGAAATAATATTCTTATTTGTAAAAATGTAAAGCCATTTTAGTTTATGGGTTGTACAAAAATAAGCAGTGAGCCAGACTTGGCCTGTGGGCTGTAGTTTTCTACCTTTCTTCTAGGGTCTCAGAGTTCTCCACTGCAGGAGGTTTTGTGGACTGTGCCTGGAATTAGACTAATTCACGTCTGCCCAAATTCCATTAGCTCAACTCGATCACTTGACCATACTTAACTGCAAAGCAGGCTGGGAAATGTAGTTCTCCTGTGTGTCCAAGAAAAGGGAAAATGGATGTTGGTGAACATTAGCCTTTCTACCATAGCCTGCTCTTTCCAGTAACAAATTTCATTTTCTCCCTTTTTTCTGTATATAGATGACACTCACTTCCAAAGTCTTGCTCCAAGGGTCTCAGGGTAAAGGCATGTCCTCTATAGCATATCAGATATAGTTTCTCATAGTCTTGTGACCTATGAACTTAGTGTCTGTCCTGGACCTCAATCATAACAAATAGTTCCACTTGGAAGGGTGAAAAAGGGAGACATAGCAGATACTGGTCAGGCGTAATCCAGCTGGACAAATGTTGTGAATACTCCTAACCTGGAGAGCAGGAGAAGATCCTTGATTGTTCCCCCAGTCTGTTCTCTGTAAGGAACTCTTCAGCACATTATTCTCTATGGCCCTCTGACTCTACGCTTTGGAAGGTACTTCCTTATCTCTTATCCTCCTTGGCACATCTGAAGTGGGCTATGCCTTCCTTAGGGCTGCAGAGCTCGGACAGCCCACTATCTGACTATAGATTATTTTAATGCTCTTTAATTACAACCTCCCTGAGACCACCCTCAGGATTTTATGTACCATGCAATTTCCTCATGAACAAAGCTTCAGACCAATTTGCTTGCAATCCATACCATGTGCCTGTAACCACACCTAAAGATGCTTTCCAGACTTGGTCTCAAATCAGCTTGATATTATTGCCTGATTCTCCCACCTATTTTTTTCTTAATTTAATGGTGGCTAAAGATGGCTATTAATGTGATTTTTCCTGCAAGACTTAGTCACTTGGATCAACAGAAGATTTTTCGTTACTTAAAACTTTTCTCAATCACATCACTTACTGTCTGAGATCTGGAAACCATAGACATTTTCCAAGTCTTTGATGGCCCACATTTTTAGACTCTTTCAATTCCCTTATTTCTGCTTGCAAAGTGGCCAGCTCTCTCCTGAGCTCATTTCTTTCTTGCAATACCCTGCTAAATGTGGACAACACTAGTTACGATACACTACTAACATTGTTTTCTAACCTCTTCCCCCAGAGCTACAATTCAATTAGCACACGATCTGCCTACCAAATTATTGCTGGCAACAAATTTTTGCAAATGTCTTTTCCATAGCATAACACTTTCCTGATTTTCAGTCTCTTGACCTTCTTCCTACTGATAAACCATAGTCTCCAGTTGCCACTGAAAAATTGAGGTATTAATTATGTTAAGTGGTGTAGCAAACAGCATGAAAATCTCAGTAACTTAACACAAATTTTATTTTTTATTGATGCTATAGTCCAGCTTGGTATTCATTGGGCAGCTTTGTATGTAATCATTCATACTCTAGACCTTGGAAGGAGATTTGAAAGAGCAATTTAAGGTTCCAAAGTAAAGATTCTGAGAAGATATTACAAGGAATGACACAGGAATTTAGGTATGAGAGAGGCATTTGAACAACTTAGGAAAAAGTAAACTTAGGAAAAGTAAAAATTAGATCCAGATGAAGAACAAAGATCACCAGATGCCAAGTCCCAGAGAATTGGGCTAAAACTTAAAATATCTCCTCAGATTCTCCTATGGCTAGGATTGATCAAGAAAGTCCAATCAGCGGGTAGGCATATATTGGTCTCAGCTGTAGGATCCAGAAGCTGGCAGAGAAACAAAAACCAGGTAGGTGTTACACCCTCCTTCCAAAGAGCACATTAGCATGGCCATGTGAGCCAACAGGAGCTGGGGAGAGGTCCGCTTTATTGAGAGCGGTCCCTCTTCCCTCATATTGATTGTCACTTTCATTGTAACCGTGGGAGTTGGTTTAAAGCTTAGGAATAACTTTTCAATTTCTTTTGTTTTGTTTTGGAACTCACAAAATTATTTATATCACCATTAGCTGTGTATCTGGTTCTATGGTGAAGCTTCTTTGGTTTTATTTATTTTCCCAGTTAAAGCCCAGTGTTAAAACCCAGTTTTCCCAGTCTCAGTGATTAAATAAAATTAATTAATTAATTAATTAAAAATGTAATCTCCGGGGCCGCCCGGTGGCGTAGCGGTTTCGTCTGCGCTTGGCAGCCCGGGGTTCGGAGGTTCGGATCCCGGGCGCCCGCCGACGCACTGCATGTCAGCCACGCTGTGGCGGCGTCCCATATAAAGTAGAGGAAGATGGGCACGGATGTTAGCCCAGGGCCAGTCTTCCTCAGCAAAAAGAGGAGGATTAGCAACGGATGTTAGCTCAGGGCTGGTCTTCCTCACCAAAAAAAAAAAAAAAAAAAAAAAAATGTAATCTCCGGGGCCAGCCAAGTGGCGCAGCAGTTTAGTCCGCACTTTGGCAGCCGGAGTTCGCGGGTTCGGATCCCGGGCACCTGTCGACGCACTGCTTGTCAGCCATGCCATGGTGGCATCCCATATAAAGTAGAGGAAGATGGGCATGGATGTTAGCCCAGGGCCAGTCTTCCTCAGCAAAAAGAGGAGGATTGGCAACAGATGTTAGCTCAGGGCTGGTCTTCCTCACACACACACACACACAAAAAGTAATATCCTTGACAACCTTACATGTTAGATATTATCGTCAATAAGAGCACACTATGTGTTAGGATATATACTCATTTTTCAGAAAGTGAGCCCCACCAAGATTAAGTTAGTAAGTGACAGACCAGGGATGTGAACTCAGGTCCAATACATTCTTGGGTTTTTAACAACTTTCAGATCTTTTAGGATATTTAGGGGAATTTTGAATAACTAGTCTTGATGCCCCTCCAATAACCACAGGACGCAGATATCTTTGAGGACATAGACTAAAAAAGAGGTGCCTGTAAATGCTGCCATTTCCTTGAGGTGGGGTAAAGGCTTGGGATCCAGTATTAACCCAGCTAGATAGTGAATAGGTCACTTCAGAGGGCAGTGGGTAGGCGTGGCCATAAGTAGGCAATATTGTCTTAGAGCTTGTTGTAATGATATATATCCTTCGTTGGCTCCAAATGGAGAGGAATTCTGATGCTATTTCTAGGGATGTCATGAAATCTAAATCTATTCCTCTCTTAGAGTTTTGGTGGTTAGAAATCAGGTTGCTTTAAATACATTACAATTTTATCCATCAATTAAACCTCAATGAAGCTGAAAAAAATCTAGCAGACAACAAAATATTAATGGAGCTTCTACTCTATGCTAGCCACTCCACTATGTGGAAGTTAAAAGATGAGAAAGACATGTATCCTGCTTTCAGGTCTACTCAGCAGGATTAACAAATTAATATAAGTGAAAGATAATCAGGGGGAGGAGGAGAATAACTCTTACTGGAAATTGGAGCAAGAATAAGGATTTAACATTTGATCTAAATTTTTGCAGACAAATGTAGTTTGTCATGAAGAAGAATAAGCGAAAGCTATTCTATGTTATGGAAATAAAGGACATAAAAGAAATATTAATAATAGTAATAAAAAAGGAGCCAGCTAAGAGGCCTCCAGAATCTTCACTGCTTTCATACTCAATCCCATCCCTAAGATTTTTGTCCTTGCATCGTAACAAGCAGCATTCAAAGAGCTTCTCTAAGGCTTGGAGCCTCCCGCCATCTTGGAATAATAACGAAGTGGTTATCAGACACTAACGTAACAGATGGAGAGTAACTATAAAAAAATAGTAACTAAAAAAATACACAAGGTAACATAAATAAAACAGTTCATGTTTGGTAAAAGTCAGAGTAGAAGCACTTTTCAGTACTTAAAAAAAAAAAAGATAAAACAAAGCTCTGGAATGGGTAACATATGTCACATACAGAATAATAAAAACTAACATTCAGAAAATGTGAGCCAAATGTGTCAATGCAATAACTGTGTCTTTACTGTTCATCACTTAGTGCTGTATTTTACTTGTGTTCTGCTCCATGTAGAGTGAAAAGTTAACCAAAGTGATACAATTCTGTTTCTATTGGCTTGGCTTTGCAGTTAAAATGATTCAAATTACTAAAATAAAATCAAGGTATTTTATTCATAGCAAGGCAAAGTTATCTTCCTTTGGAATATCATTTAAAGATAATGAAATGATGCACGAAGACCTGCACTGAGAAATGTATTTACTATAGATGAAAAGCCCAAATTACTAGAAAAATTCAATTTGAAATAGAAAATACCTGCTACTGGATTCTTTACGGAATAGTAATATACCACCGAATAGAAGGAGATTTTACACAGCATTGAATGTGCTCTTAGAAAGACGATTTTGTAAACACGCTTGGGAGAATATAATTTGAATATAAATGTTCTCTTATTTAGCATTTTAAAGTTTTTATGAATCTCAAATATATCAGAAGAGATCACTTGGTGAATTGGGAAAAAAATCTTTATATTTTCTTCTCTGTAAGATAGAGGAGTCCAGTAAAACAGTCTCAACTTATAGTCGTAGTTTCTAAATCAAGTGTGTCTCGGTTGAAAAGATTTCTCCTGGCGTATGGTGTCTGGTTCTGGGCATGACACATACACAGGCACGTGGACAAGTGGGGAATGTCTAGAGCAACTGAGATCTTTTATAAGAAGAACAGACTGAAAGAAGTGGAGAAATTTAATACTGGAAGAAGAGGGTTCGGAAAGGATATTTGAAGAGGAGTTTGCCAGTGTGGCCCAAGGAGTAGAACTAGGACGAGCATGACATCCATTGTGTTGAAATTTAGGGAAAATGGATTTCAGTTGATGTTCAGAAGAACTCAGAGGATTGCAAAAACGGAAGGTTTATGGAGGTGGTGAGTTTCTCGTTCTTGGAATGTACACAAAGAGCTATTTGGAGATATGATAATCTGAATTTTGAAGAAATATAAGAGGTTACCAAGCCATCAATGATACATATTAAAGTTCTTTATAATAAAAACGAAAAGAAATAAACTATAACAAGTAACAATATATTGAGGAAAACATGGGCAAAAATATGTCAAAGGGTTTCTAACAATTACCTGTGAATATCTCATTGTGATTTATAAGAAAAACATCAAAGCACAAGAGAAATACGAACAAAGGACGTAAGTGGAAAATGACAATGCTTACATAAGTTTAACCTCACAGTTATTTAAAGAAATTAAAATTAAAACAATGATGTACCATTTTACACCTATAAAGGGAACACAACAGAGGACACAATTAAACACAATTAAATTGATAATACTCCATGATGGCAAGGTTGCTTTAAAAATAATTCCATACGTTGCCAGTGGCATTGTTCCTTGGTACAGTCTTTGGACAAGCAATAAAACAAGCTAAACCACATCATTAGAACTGTTCACAACCTGCTTCATTAAATCTACTCTTGATAATAGAGTCTAAAGAAATAACTGACACTGTATAAATTGCAGCAGCATCTATAACAGTGAAAAAGTTAGAAGGGAATAAATTATATTTCCAACAAATCAATGAAATATTTACCAGTCATTAAAATTTTATGAACGTCTAATAATATAAACACTGTTCACAATAAAATGCTACAAAAAAGGTAGAAATAAAAATGATACTATGACTGTAGCAATGTAAAATATGTAAGCATATGCACAGAGAGCAAAGAAAAATAAAAACCGTAGTAAAAGTGGTGAGATCATGGTGGGTTTTTTTTCTTTTACTCTTTGTCTTTAATGGAGTAACATTGTATTTATTTAAATAATTAGGAATGGAAACCTTTTAGGCATTACTGCATACAATTGTTTTCCTTGCTTGCACAAATCTGTGACTTCCTTACATACATGTGAAAAACTAAATAACTGGCTTATTTTGGGAATAGAAATATAAATAAAAACACATTTAATCAATTTGTAAATTCATTTACCTGAATATAAGCAATAGACAGCATTATTTTGAAGTATCTGAAATATACAGAATAAACTGATAAACAAATATCACCAACACAGTGTTGCACCCTGTGTACATGGCATCCCTCTTCTGCCTCTCAGAGACAACCTCTATCTTAATTTGATGTTTATCACCCCCACTCATTTTTAAATACTTATACTTGCATAAATATATTCCCACACAGTATATAGTTTTGCACATTAAAATTTTATATAAACACTGTGTTATGCTTGCATTTTCTGCATCTTAATTTTTCCTGAACATTGTTTCTGAGATTCATCCGTGTTGCTATATGTAGTTCTTATTTATTTGCGTGCTCTAAAGTATTCCAAAATATTAACATACCACATTTTGTTTATCGAGTCTACTGATTGACATTTGAGTGGTTTCTAGAGTTTCATTATTACAAATAATGCTATTATAAATATCTTTTATGTGTCTTCTTGTACTTGTATATGAGAATTTCTGTAGGTCAATGCTGTCCAAAAGAACTTTCTCCAGTAATAGAAATATCATTGTGCCTGCCAACATAGTAGCCACTAGCCACTCGTCACAGAGTGGCTACTGAGCCCTTGAAATGTGCTCACGCAGCTGAGGAACAGAATTTTAATTTAAATTTCAATAGCCACAAATGACTAGTGGCTACTGTATTGGACAGTGCAGCTCTAGGGGTGCACATCCTCAACTTTTAATTTTATTTTTTATTTTTCACTTTTGCTGAGGAAGATTAGCCCTGAGCTAACATCTCTGCCAAACTTCCTCTACTTTATATGCGGGTCGCTGCCACAGCGTGGCTGACGAGTGGTATAGGTCCGCGCCTGGGATCTGAACCCACAAATCTGAACCACTGAAGCGGAATGTGCCGAAGTTAACCACTATCCCATGGGGCCAGCCCCCTCAACTTTAGATATTGCAAAATTGCCCTCCAAAGTGGTTTGGAGGTATGTATAATGTATAATCCCATTCCTGGTGTGCAAAAGTTCCTGTTGTTTCACATCTTCCCCAACAATTGGTATCATCTTACCTTTTAATTTTGTCAATTTTTTTTTCCAATTTTGTCATTGTGGTTTTAATATAATCTTACTTGATTACTAGGGAGCCCAAGCAAATTTTCATATGTTTATTAGTCATTTTTGGGTTTCTTTTCTTGTAAAATACCTATGTATTTCTTCTGTTCATTTTTGTATTGGATATTTTATACTTTTCTCCTTTTTAGGAGTTTTTAAATGTATATATTCTGGTTACCAATCATTTGTGATTAAATATAATGCCCATATCTGTTCCAGTCTGTGGCCTGTCTTTTCCTTTATTTCATATAGTAGAATTTAACTATGATTTTATGATATATGCCTTTTCAGTCTATTTGAAAATATTCTGAGGTCAAAAAACATTCTCCTCAAATTTCTTCACAAATTTATTTTGCTTTTTACATTGAGGTCTTTAATCTATGTGGAATTGATTTGTATGAAATAAGGATATAATTTTATGTTTTTGTTTTTCCTTAGCTAATTTCCCCAGGCCCATTTCTTCAGTGTAACCTCTGTCACATATCAAGTACCCATATGTGCATGGGATGGTTTCTGAGGTCTTGATGCTATTATATAGATCGATTTGTCATCTATCGGTTTATTCCTATAGCAATGACTCAATTTCTACTGCTTTATACCATTTTGGTATACAGTAGAATAAATCTCCCTTTCCCCCAAATATAATTCTTCAAAATATTTTGGCCATTTGCTTTTCTATAATAGCTTAGGATCACCTTAAAAGAACTGTTTATTTTTGTCTTATTAGAACTACTGGGAAGAATTGACAATTTTATGATATTTAGTCTTCCTACCCAATTTTTCACCTAATTGGATCTTCTTTAATGTTAAATCCCTTTGGTTCTCACTTCTCACCCTCATTGTTACCATCCTAATGCAAATCATTATCCTCTTGTTCAAAATTCTGCAATATGAACGTACCTCCTGCCTCCATCCTCAGCACCCTCCTGCCCCTCCCCCACTCCGTCTATTCTCCACACATGAGCTAGAATTATCCTTTCTTCTTCTTCTTCTTCTTCTTCTTCTTTTTTTTTTTGCTGGGGAAGATTCACCCTGAGCTAACAACTATGCCAATCTTCCTCTATTTTGTATGTGGGTCACTGGCTGCTGGTGAGTGGTATAGGTCTGTGCCCAAGAACCAAACCCAGGCCACAGAAGTGAAGTACACCAAACTTAACCACTAGGCCATGGGTAGGCCAGCTAGGGTTATTCTTTTAACTGTCAATCAAATGTCTCTAATGACTCCCATCTTACTAAGAATAAAAACACAAATCTCTAACTCTGGCCTAGGAGGACCTATGTGATTTGGTCACCAGTCATTCCTCTAACCAAATCCTCTGTAAGTCTCAGTTTGTTCCCTCCACTTAAGCCACGTATAAGCATGCTTCCATCTCAGACCTGTTCACACTGTTCCCGCTGCTTGTAATTCTCTCCCTCCAGGTATGCGGATGGCTCAATCCCTCACTTCATTCAAATATGTGCTCCAATATCACTTTATCTTCGAGAGGACTTTCTGCTCACCTTATCTAAACTATCAGCCCTGTCCATATCACTACCCCAACCCAGCTTAATTTTTCTTCATAACACTTATCTCCACCTGACACAGCATCTATTTATTTGTTACTTTTCTTCCCCCCACATTAGGATGTGAACTCCATGAGAAGGCAATACGTGAGTGCTTACGCTCTGTACATACTTTATACATAGGTACCTGGATGCTCCTGCTCTGCAGTGCACTGACTCTGCTGCCATGAAACTGGCTTATTGTGTAGGCTCTTTGCACAGTACCTAGAACAGTACCTGGTACTTGGTGGGTCCTCAAAAAGTATTAGTTCAATGTGGTTTTATATTTTCTCCATAAGGCCACACATCTCTTTTAATAGACTTATTCCTGGATTCTTTATATATTTTTTAGAGAATTATGTTTTGGGGCTGGCCTGTGGCCTAGCAGTGTTTTGCTTTGGTGGTCTGGGGTTCGCCGGTTTGGATCCTGGGCACAAACCTATGTACCACTCATCAAACCATGCTCAGGCAGCGTCCCATATAGAAGAGCTACAACTCTACAACTATGATACACAACTATGTACTGGGGCTTTGGGGAGAAAAAAGAAAAAAGAGGAAGATTGGCAACAGATGTTAGCACAGGGCCAACCTTCCTCAAAAAAAGAAATTGGCTTCTAAAAATTAAATTAAAATGATGTTTTTCATTGTCTCTTGTTTCCTTATTTATAGCTGTGTTTTTGTGAAAGAGAAAGAAAATTGCTCAAAAATAAAGTCAACGTCATTTCTACTTTCACATGGTCACACTCTTATTCTAGAGTGTTTTTTGAAAGCACCTAACACTGGGGATAAATGGGAAAGCACATTTTAAATGCAATATTTCGGTGATGACAATAACATATCGTGCCATTTGTCATTCAAAATAAAGAATTTCAGAATCTGTCATGCAAATAATCTGTACAAACAAGAACAACGATCTAATCCTAGCACAAAGACAGAAGTTTTGGGGGAGTCGCCCCAGCCTCCTGGCAAATACGAAGTGTACGAGAAACCGCCACTCAGATTATCCTGCTCAAAACTCCTCCAACGGTTCCATTCTTTGCCAGTTTATTTCACCACAGATGCAGAGCCACTGTAACTCAAGGCACTCGTGCCTTTCTACCTCCAGATCTATTAAGTGAGGGCAATTACTCTGCAAAGAGGTGACAATTCCTTTATGGAAGATATTGAATTGTAGGGCAGGAAACCGTGCATCAGTAATGAAAGGTCAGTAAGAGCACAATGAGCCAACTTCACTGCAACAGGGCGGCTGCGGAGGGAGCATCCAGGCACCACAGCGAAGAGAGTGTGCACAGAGCATCAGCATGCACACGGTGCTTTCAGGGTGCTTTCAGCATGAATCTCTCCGAGATCAATTTACTACTGTACCACTAACACTCTACATCTGAAAAAATAAAAACAAAAAGTCTTGTTCTAAGAAACATCGGTCTTATCAATGCGTAAGCACTAGGTCAACAGGACTGGGCTCATGCAGGTGTCTGTGGCGTCTGCTGACCTTCAGAGGAACTTCAAACTAGTTAGCAACACGGAGCGTTGACCGATGAGGTAATGCTTAGAGAACTGAAGCTTATTTTTTATTCAGTACATGTAACCTCAGCTTTGTTCAACTGAATAACTTCTGCTACTCCAATACTCAGAGTATTGATTGCTGTTTTAGAGCTTTGATATACCATTCATTTTTTAAAGGCAATTACAGGGTGTCTCGGCTTTGGCTACAGATAACCAAGTTATCGGGAGGATGCAAGGAGTTCCATGATATTGCCGTACAATTGAAAAAATCTTTACCAGTATATAAGGCAAAGGGAAAAAGCAACATGGTAGTCTTCTGAAAAGGGAGATAGATAAATGATATGGATTACCATATATTAATTACCAAAGAATCATATTTAAATATTCTTGTGCTTTTTTTTCAGAAAAGGGAAAATAAAGGAAATGTAATAAAGACTATTTTCACAAAAGGCTGCTCTTAAAAGAGCCAAGTACCCCCGAATTAAATTCATGCTTCTTAGTTCTCACTTTCCCATAATGTTGACATAATTCAACCATGGCATTTTGCCCATTATCTCCACAGTAAGAAATAGGGCAATCACCTCCTCCTCTTCAAGTAACAAAGTTCTTAAGAAGCAATTGATTACTGCTTGCTGGGGTAAACAGTAATTCTCCTGGGGATCTATTATTTATGAGATAAACCTTGAAGGGGAAAATTCAATCTGAACACATTTATTGCTTTAATGGTCCTTGGAAGAACATAATCTTATTTTTCCCTCTTGTCTTTTCAGTGTTATGAGTTTTCTTTCAGCGGTCTATGGAAACCAGGATTCTGCAAACCACCCAAATGCTCAGTCTTGCAAAGACTTACAACAGGTTGGGAATATGCAATTCCAGCCCTGCTTCTTCTTCCAAAGGCATTAAATATCTAAATAATGAATATATACGAGTACATGGATGTAGATTGTGAGGGTGTGTATGTATAAACACACATGCACACACTATTCTGACTCTCCTCATAAAAGCAAATAAAATATTTTTTTTCAGGAATATTTAATATGAAATCCAAAACCTATATAAGGAAAAAAAAATCATATGGAAAAAACTTCAAATTAATACCCTTTTAGAGATCAAATTGCTGTTTATGACAGTAAATAATAGCTGATAAAAATAAACCTGATGCTCTGCTGAAATTTTAAATGAAACATAAGAAGACTGCAGAAAAAAATCATTTATAATAAATCCAGGAAATATAGAGAGATACTTGAATTCACACACTCAATAAATATTACACATGTCAAAGTATTAAGACACATAAATTATCCTTCAGCTCAGCTCATGTTAGGTTGTTTCCATAGCAATGGTGAAGGATGTCAACGCAAATAATCCATAACCAATATATAAATCAAAATTGAGATGTGTTTATTATGAGCCAAATTTGAGGACCATATAGCTGGGGTCATCCTTCCCCAAGGAAGGAAGAGCACCAAAGAAGTGGGGTGTACAGAGTGGTTATATACTGTCAAAGAGCATACATCACATATGATTTCAATGTCTTTTTTACAATATTCACGAGATTGTCCTGTCGGCACAGTGATTGATGGGCACAGCAGGTAGCAGGTGTGTTGTCTCAAGCTGGGTGGTCATGGGATGAGCACAGCAATCAAATCCTAGCCTAGGGAGAAATGCTTATCCTTACGGAAATGCCAATGTGGGGGAAGTTGCATCCTTATCTTAAGGGCATTTGTTCTTGTCTCTGGGACATGGTAAATGCTCAAAGCATATATACAATGCATGTTCAAAGGCCAGTCAGGCCCTTTTGGAAAGACAAGGGCAGGCCAAATTATTTTACACCAAATGGCTTCCTCATATACTCCAATATATCCTATTGCTTGCCATTTTATTTATCAAGGGATAGCAAAAAGCCACTTTACCATTTCTGTAGCTTGCGGTGGTCATATCCTGTCCATTTCCATCTTTTTTTCTTTAAAGAAAAACGTCTCTATGCAACTAAAATATAATTTGATAATATTTGTATTTCCTTTTCACCATAAAGCAAAACATGAATTGGGCAATATTGGATTTCAGCCTGTTTACTTTTTTCCTCCTGAGATTCTAGTGCATCAAAAAATTTAACATGCAATGTCATAATCCCTCCTAACATTGGGATTCTTTCAATTTTTATATCAAAATGTGAAGGACCAATTCTTGAAGACATTCCCAGCCCTCACATACTCCCTCCTTATGTGTGTCAGTCAGAGTCCTGGCAGGAAACAGATGGAACACACGAGCTGGCTCATTAAAGAGAGTTTAGCAAAGGGACCATTTATGAAGACGTGACAGGAAATAGGGAAACCAACAAGAAACAGAGCAGGTGCCTCCCGAGGACAAAACGGCCAGAGTCCTTAGCATCTCTGAGCCAGGAGAAGCAAATAGAAAAGGAAGTTATGGGAACCTGGAGAGGGTAGCTGAACAGAGAGGGCCACCTGTCAGGAGATGTAGCCTTTAGTAAGGTGACACGGCCAATCATGGTAGTGACTTGGCAGGAAGGGAGCCCGCAGAATAAATATCCAAACTTTATCTCCTTCTGATATCTTGCCAGTGATCCCCACGGGTCAAACCAAACCAGAATCCACAGGACAAGAGAACCCATCAAGGTGGTTTATACAGGTCAGTCCCCCAGGATATGGAGTAGTGCAGAAAAGGTGACTGAGAGGTTCTAGAGAGGCAGAATGAAGGTATCCATCGCACCCCTCACTTAGGCATATAATTTAGTGAAAATCACCTTTCAATTTGGAAATAGCGTGGCGGGAGTTGCTCCTCAGCAGAACTAGAAAGCAGTTTATATGTTGAAGCGTCTGTGAGAAAAAGTAACACATTAAACACGACACAGACGTGTTAGAAGGTAAGAGAAATATTTATTTAATTTTGCACACGAACGAGCTCATACTGAACAAATTCAACCAAATAATATTAAGCGCAGTAAAACAAGGAAATAGGGATGACTTTTCCTGTTAGAAAATATTACGTAACCATGCCTGTGCATTATTTTTATCATTACAATAACTTGTTTCAGATTTCTTTTCAGAGCGTATACTGTACATAACATGTTATAGCTTCTTTGCTTTGCTTCTGAAAATATAATTCACTCACTGCCTTACGTTTTATTTCTTTGCAGTGAGGAACCTAACTGATTCGTGAAGATTCTGATCTAGAGGAAAATTTTCTGCACCAGTGAAGCTAGAGGCTTTCAAAGCTCCAACGGGCTCAGGCTTCATATCCAGGGGTCACGAGGTCATGGTGTGTATTCCACACCTGTTCTTCCACATGGTGACGTCAGACACAGTAGAGGCAGAATTCTGGTCTAGTTTGCCCCAAGAATTTTCCTTTTGTGATTTTTCTCAAGCTCCACAGATTTCATAATTGAAAGTTCACTCAGCTATTAACAAAGCTGCACTTAGCTGCCCACAAATCATCCAGTTTAAGTTTTAACTTTTTTTTTGGTCTTTTTAATGAAAGAACATTCTTTAAACAGAAATCTCCTGTGAGACAGGTAACTTCACAGTTCCTGAAGGCACTGTGGATCCACTGAGCAACAGATGTGGCCATTCTAGAGAAAAAAGAGGAAAGAAAAGCATGGTATCAATTTTTAAGCCATTAGTAAATACTCATGCTTATTGATTGGTACTCATAAAAACAACTGTACGGTTATTTATTATTATTTGTTATGCACCCCAGAAAGTTCAATGGCCCAATCACTTTTCAAGTCTCTACTATTGCAGAACTGATTCTGCCCAGTTATTTGTGGCAAACCCTAGGCTAGCTTTATTTACCCCATGGCATCTTCTTAGATCACATTTGTTCTTTTGTGTATTCATCATAAAATATGTATTGCATATATTAAGCCCTACATATATTGAAGAATAAAGCAGATATGGTCACCGCCCTCAGGACAGGGCTTACAGTTTTTTGGGGGAGAAACCTAATAAATATCAAGCAAATATACAATCAAAAATTGTGGAAAGTGCTAGAAAAAAAAAGCCAACTAAGTGGTGTCATGAGATTAATAAAAGACTGGCCACTTAGATTGGGTGGCCAGGGCAGACTTTTCTATAGAAGTGATACTTAAACCAAGACCTCAAGACAGCTGTACAAAAGGTAGGCCAAAAGCACAGGGAACAGAATGAGTATGGACTTTGAACTGAAAGAGTTCTGTGTAGTTAAGAAACTAAAAAAAGGTCTGGGTGAGAAATTTAAGTTGGTGAAGAAGTGTAGAGATGTAGTAGGAAAAATAGGCAGGGAAGGGCCAGATATGCATAATTACTTTTTATAACAAAATACCAAAATAATATAGTATATTACAAAAAAGCAAAATTTCCATATCTTATTCTTTTGATTCCTTGCACTCTTACTTTCTTCAACCAGCTAACTAATAAGAAGGATAATGTCAATATCATTACTGCAATCGTAAGACGATGATATCTTTCTACTTCTTGAGTGCACACTTTGTGTCAGACACTATGCCAGGCACTTTAAATACATTATCTAATTTCAACCTCACAGCATTCCCAGTAGGATCACTATTAATAGGCACACTTTTTAGGTTCAGAAACTGAAGATCAGAAAGCTTAAATATGTCCAAAATCACAGTTAATAAATGGTACAGCTGGGATTAAAATTCAGGTTAATCTGACTCTAAAACTCATCCTCTACTCGATATTTTTCTCTCAGATAATTGACTTTGGATGACTAAAAATGTGTTATATTTTAATATGATAAAATCAGAAGTATGTGTTTCTATAAGATAAAACTTAAAGAAGAAAAGATTTTGATACTTTAGCCTTTGTTGAAGCACACCAAAAGAGGGAAAAGCCAGCCTGAATCCAAGAAGAATATTATCAATTTAGCCTAATCCTCTTCCTTTCTAAATTGTTATTAAGCAGAGTTCTTATTCTGACAGCCAGAGAGAGAGTCTCAACCATCTCTTGGATCTCGAGTGGCATTTTATAGCTTTATCATCATGCTCAGAGGCAGAGGTTTTCTGATTATAAACTCGTTACATGATCTTTCCCAATCCATTGACCCAATGAAGCGAGGGGTGCACCAGTTCCTGAGAGTATCCGTTCCTCTAACTGTATGGCTTTTGAGCAGGAAGAGAGAATTTCTGCAGCCTTCTGCCACTGAGTATGTGAAACTAGCATTAGAACCCTATTGGGGAAAGATCACTAGTATGGTTCCCCTGAGTATGTTTTAGGAAGGGACTGTATATTTTCCAAAATCTTCCGGGAACGTTTTTCTTTATTCCATATCAATATGTTCAGCTATAAAAGATAAATGTTCTACAAACCATATCATTGGAAGCTCCTCAATTAGGAAAACATAGTTCATACATGAAAGATTAATAAAATATCCCCTTGGGGTTTCAGTTTCTGTAATGGCATATATAAGACTAAGTCTTGCACAGATAACTATAAAGTCTGGATGAAATATAAAAATAGCTATTTGAAAGCACTGCATAGTGACCAAAAGCAGACAGACAATGGAGGGGTTTCAATCTTTGAAAGAAGGGAAATGTACTTTGTGAGAGTTATTTTTACTTGCCATTGCCCCTTAGGGTGCTCCCTAGTCTGTGCAGCTTAGGATAACTATAACTCAAGCAGAAAGCCACAATCTGATAGGCCCCAGATGTCAGAGGCTTACACAAATGATAGCCGAATCCTCATCAGAAACAATGGAGACTAGAAAACAATAGACTATCACTTTTAAAGTGCTGGGAACAAATCTGTCAGTTCCGAATTCTATATTCAGTAAAAATATACTTCAAAAGTAAAGTCATTTTCAGATAAATGTAAGTTGAGAGAATTTTTTACCAGTAGATCTGTGATATGGAAAATGCTGAAGAAAGTTATTCAAGCTGAAGGGGAATGACACCAGATGGAGACTCAAATAGGTGAGAAGAAATGAAGAGCATCAGAAATGGTAAATATGTGGATAAGCATAAAATATAGAAGTTTTTCTTCCCTTAATTTCCTTAAAAGATATTTGACTGATTAAAGCAAAAATAATAACATGGAATTTTAGGGTTTATAGCATACATAGTTATAAAATATATGATTATTATAGCTCAAAGACTAGGGGGATGGAATTATATTTTTCCAAAGTTCCTACATTTTATATGAAGTAGCATAATATTAAATCTTATTGTACTATATTAAATTAATGATCTATATTGTAATCCATAGACCAACAACTAAAATAATAGAGTTATAGTTAAAAATCCAAAAGAACAAATTAAAATGGAAAAATATAAAAAATGTTAAGCAAAAAGAAGGAAGAAATGGATGAATAAAGTATCAAAAATGATGGGACAAATAGAAAACAAATGGCAAAATGGTAGCCCTAAACCCACCAATGTCAAAAATTACTTTAAATATAAATAGACTAAACACATCAATTAAAAGACAGAGATTGTCACCCTGGAGAAAAAAGTGAGAACTAATTATACATTATCTATAAAAATACATTTTAAATATAAAATCATAGATAGGTTTAAAGTGGATGGATCAAAACATACACTGTGTGGCTAAATGAATAACAGACAAAATTGACTTCAAGTCTACAAGCCTTGCTAGAGATAAGGAGGCACATTACATAATGATAAAATGATCAATTCACCAGAAGACATAAAAGACTATATACTGAATAATTCAATTTTTATGGAATTCTAAAATAGACAATACATATACATATAATTATATATATAATTAATATATATATATAAATCTATCATAATGAAACCAAATTTAGGTTTCCTATGGGAAGTAGGTATTGCCTGGAAGGGGACACACTAGAGTGTTGGAAATATTCTGTATTTTGATTTATCAAACTCATCAAATTATACAGATAACAATGCATTATTGTAATAAATATTACCTTGATAAAAACTAAAATAAAAGGTGATCCACTGAAACTTAGTCTGACTACTAGGAATAGTAACCACCTACTTTTATAACTAATTATAAAAACGAATTATTTTTATATAGTTACATAGTAAGTTTCCTTAACACCCTGCTATTTCTGGCTATATTTATGGTTAAAGAGGTCATTGTCACTCTTCTCATGCTAACTCTAAAAATCAAGATTAGAAGACAGTCAACTTTTAACTTTCAGTAATATATTTATATATAATATATATAATGTATACTATATTTTAACATTATTTACATTTAACATATTTATTACTTAACCCTTTACTGTTACATATTATTAATACATTAATTAATATGTTTATAAATTATACAGATTATAGATATGTATATATAAATTAAAATTTATGTATATAAATAACCTATATATAAGTAATTAATATATATTTTAAAATCCCACTATCAATATTTTAGTATGCCTTGATAGAATTTATTTTCATATTCCTTTATTTTCAACTTGCAATGAAAGTGCATATGTAATCATACATAATATTTTTATCTTAATTTTTATTATATGCATTGTTAATACTTCAGTGGCTGAACAATATAATCATAATTATATATAACATATAATTATAATATGATATATTGCATCATATAGAGTTACTATAATTTATTTATAAACATTTTTCTATTGTTGGACATTTTGGTTTCTTCCTTGATTCTGCATAACAAATAAATTTGGGGTGAATATTGTCATGCATATAGCTTGTGCCTTATTTTAGATTATTTCTTTAGTTTGGATTCTCAGATGGGATTAAAAGGACAAAGATATTTGTGTGGGGATGGGGAGTGAGCAAGGAGGTGTATGTGTGGCTAATGACACATGTTTTTCAATGTCACTAACAATATATAAGAACTACAATTCCAGCACATCTCTATCAGCATTGGAAATTATTATGAAATATTTTCTTGAATGTAGCATGGGAAAATAATGATTCATCGTTAGTTTACATTTAAATTTCAACAATTTAAAAGCTGAATAATTTCTTCCTCTTTAACAGCTCCATTTTTTTAGTGAATTGTTTATTCATCTGCTGATTTATTTATGAGAACATGTGTTTTTCTTATTAATTTTTGTATATTTTTAGTCTAACAAATCATATCTGCTGAAAATATTTTTCCAATCTCAGTTGTGACTTTTTACTTTGCTAATTTTGTTTATCTATAAAGGCTCTAAATTTTCTTTGAGATATATTTTATCACTTTTAAGTCAGAAAAGACATCTCCCTTCTAGAATTTTGAAAAATATTTGATTTTTTTGTTTTGATTTATTTTTAATATCTAACACTTTTTCCATACAGAATTTGTTTTGATATATAACATAACAGTATATGAAATTACTTCCCCCAAATTGCTGTCCAGTCATTCCAATATATTTATAGAATAATTCTTTCTTTCTTTCTTTCTTGATTTGCAAAGCTCTCCTGATCATATATTAATGTCTTCATTCTGATGTTGCCAAATTATGGGGTATTTGTTTCCATAGATAGATCTAATTATCTATCCTAATGTTAGTACAGAAGTCTGCTTTCAAAACTTGAACGTTGCTGTTTCTGATAGATGAAGGTAACCTTTAGGAAGTTAGGAGCTTCGTCCTTACAAAATTCTAATTTTTCCATACCTCAGTTATTTCAGTATTGCATCTAGAGTCTCCCCACGAGTTAAAAGTGGCTGTCTGGTTTCCAATTTCCAAAGTGTCCTGCTCAGTGATTATTTCCTAAAGGAAATGACCCTCTAATGCCCCCTCCCTTCTTATTCCTCAACTGGATACACCTCTCCTTATTGTTTGGAACTCAAAGCGCAACTGCCTGAAAGCGCTCTGACCCATCACAAGGGCGCGTCTTCACTACTAGATTAGGAAAGGCAACCTTAGTAATCGTTTCTTACTCAACAGTTTAACTGTTGAGTGGAGGAAACATTTTTTTTAACCTAAGCAAGCTGAATTAGAAGACATCTTTAAAAAGGGAAGGGAAAATCTTACCCTGTTTCACCCAGCTAAGTCCTAATTCCTCAGATCTCATCTCCAGTGTCATTTCCTCAGGAAGTAACTGGTTCACATGTTGGACAGTCTCTTAGCACAGTGCACCTTTCCTTCGGAGCATCCACCACAGTTTGTAATGTTGTCTTTATCTGTTTCGTGACTCAATTAATGTCTATTTACTCCATTACCAACAATAATCGCCAACATTTATTGACTGCTGACTTTGAATGTGCATGAAACTTGTAGGAAACTTTCTATATGGATCTTCTCACTTAATTCTTATAGCAACCCTCTCAAGTAAGTACTAAAATTATTCCTGGGTAGCTACTATGATTATTCCCATTTTTCAAGTGAGCAAACTGAGCCACAGAGAGATTACTGAAGGAACCCTGGGGTCACATGGCTAGTGCGGCAGCACAGGCTTGGATCCAGGTGGCCTGATTCCAGATGCCACATCCTCACCTGTAGACCAGCATGGCCCAATAGAACATTCTGTGATGACAGAAATGTTCTCTGTACGTGCTGTCTAATACGGGACTCGGTAGCCACATGTGGCTATTGAGCAGTTGAAACGTGGCTAGTGTGGCTGAGGAACAGAATTTTTAAATTTTATTTAATTTTAATTAATTTAAATAGCCACATGTGGCTACTGACTACCGTATTGGACAGCATAGTTCTAGACAATAAGCTGCTGGGCAGTAATTTCCAGGAACGATTATGTCTGGTTTTGCTTATCACTATACCCCTGGTACTAGCATAACACCCCACGCAATTTGTATTTATTGACCAAAACGAATAGTTCAGAGTGGGTACGACAGAGAGATAATAAGCAAAAACAGCACCCTGAAAGCACCAAATTGTGAAAAATGCTCATCTCCAATGTAATATCTGGAGCCTGTTTTGCATAAATTTTATTTTTAAAAGAACACAAAGTAAACATAATAAAAATGAGTATTTGAGATAAACTTGGTAAAATTGAGCATATTCTTATTCACATTTAATAAGAAGGCAAAAGGGAAACAGCATCAAATAGCAACTTCTGAAAATCTGCATTTATCTGACAAGAAATGAATTTAATGCCAAAATACGCTTGCTGGGATACATTCCTACCACGAGCCAAAAAATCCTAGTAGTTATTTATGAGGCAGTGATTGACAAGCTCATTCATGCTCTTTACCCCAGAAAATACTCTAATGTTTTTCTGCCTATTACTGAATGCATTTTTCTTATTGGAAATATCTTTCTGAGCCATATTTGGTGTGTTTTTCATTCCATCATCTGGTATATATTTTTGTTGTCACTGCTCAGAACCATAATCTTATAGTTAGATTTAAGAGTGTAAGGGAACTCAACTCTATCTGGTCATTAAATGTCAGAAAGTATTTCCCTGTTGGTCATTAATGGTGAAGTTTCTAGATATGCACTATTAAGTGCACTCATATTAAACATATATTAAAGCAACATTGCATATACATTATTACTAGTAGTAACTTTCAAATTTGCTAATGCACTTTCTGAAAACAGCATTAAATGCTCACTCAAAAAGCTTTGCCTGATTGACAAGTTGCATTGATTGAAATAAATTTTGGTATGAAATAGATAATAATAGTATCTCAAAGCTTAAAGCATTTTATATTTCTTTGTCCTGTTACATCAAGCCACTCTAGTAAGAACTTGTACTATGTGAATCTGAATTAAATTGCTCTAGTAGAGAAAAAAATCTTCTAAAATGGAAATGCTTTCTTAAAAAACCAGAGCAGTTATAGATGGCTGGCCATGTTATGCTGGGAAAAATCTGACATTTTTGTATTCTTGTTGTTACTGTTAAAACTTCCAGACAATTTGCCTAGTTTTAGTGTTGATTCCAAAATTATGGCTATGAAGTACAATGACCACCAAATCAAATATTTGTAGGAACAATAATCAAAGTAGAATGCTTTCAACATTGTCACTATCTATGACTCTATATACTCTGTCTACATTATCTGTATTTTTGTTCTCATTGATGTAAAGGCTCAATGCTCTATTTCCCCACAAGAATAAGGAGAAAAATCTTTATAATGATTGTTGGAATAAAATCGTAGGAATAAAATATGGTAAACAACAGATCTTAAATTTTTCAACTCAGTGTAACTGAGCACAACAAACCAAGAAATATACCCATTTTCGCCATATTGATCTTCACTTTGGAAAATGCAATATATTTACTTTGTCAATATTTCTTATAGACCTCCTAAAAGGACCAGACAAAAATCAATGAAATAATATCGTCTTCTATCATGAAAGAAGAAACACGAAATTTGATATTGTAGTTTTTTTTAAAGATGTATACAGTTAGATACTTTAGGGCAATTTAAGTAGGTACCTTCTGTTCTGATAATATAAATAACTGATCATTCTGGTTTCTGACCATGCACTTCCTTCTCCCTAAGTATACATCGGAGGATGCACATGGCAGTCAGCCTTGGCACTAATAAAGCTGAGTGGCACTCCTCCCATCTCTGTTTGAACAGTAAATAGGAAAAGAAAATGCTTCCCATTGGCCAGGTTAAACACATTAATATCTATGAGCCCTGGGTGCAGCTGGCCAAGTGCTCCCTACTTGAATTTAATGGGCTTTACCTTGCATTGGCAGAGAGTACACTCGGTGCCATGTTTGATCCAAGAGGACCCAGTGAAGCGAACCACATTCATCTCGTCCAGGCAAGTTTTGGTGATGTCGTTGCGGATGGTGTCGGCCTGGCAAGGGTCAGTGACACAGCGCGGGCAGCACTCATTCTCTGGGAGGACACTGAATTCACACTCCACCTCTGGGCATGGCAGGGGCCAACAGTCAACTTCCCCTTGCTGCAAGGAAAGCAGATGTGCAAGAGCAGAGGGAGAGGGAGAGAAGGAGTGAAGGGAGGCAGGCTGGACGGGAGCACAGTGTTTACTGAATACTTCATTTATTTGACGGATATTCATACTCAGACCTTCAAAGCCATGAATCTTGCAGAGAATCTACAAAAACTCTCTCAGAGTGATGAGATCTATACTGCAGCTGGATTTTAAAACAGTCCTCAAGAACAATAATAAACAAAAGCAAAAACTATTTCTAAAATGAAATTCGTGTGTTCCTATCTTTCCCACGACAAAGGATAATTATTTTCTATGGAGGAGGTTTTTATTTAACTTTTTGCCTAAGAGATTTTTTTTCATTCTTTTGATCTTTTTTCCTACCTTCTCATTTATTCCCTTCCGCATCAAGAAAGTTTTGTCCACTTACAAGGAAATAAACTGAAATATAAAGGGAATTTGACAGTTTCTCTTTGTTCATTTATACGTTTCTCAGTGTAGGGACTTCGGGGGGAAAAAAAACCTAGGAACTGATTTCAGTCTTTTTTATTCCACATGGGAAAATTGTGTGAATTGGATCTCTTTAAAATTTAGTTCCCACCTGTTTCCTATTTTCTTCGTAATTCTGAATCTCATGCTTTTGGAGATGAAAGCAGCCTTCAGGCACAGAAACTGACCTTGCTCTTTCAATTGATTTTTGGGTTGAAAGTATAAAAAGGAAGCAACATAAAAGCATTGCCTTAAAAATATCCTCACACAAATAGAAACGAAACTAGCTTTAACTTTAAAAGTAGCATCTGTGAAATTTTCTTCTATAAAGACGCCTAGACCAATTTTCCTTTTCATTTATATCACTAGAAAGAATCAAGAAATTTGGTCAAGTGAAAAAAAGACTGGTATTTTCTTCATCAATTCTTTATTTTCTTTTTTACCTATTGTTTCCAGTAGAAGTTTCATAAATATATACAGACATTCAATTCTAATACTCTAAGTATTTATTGCATATCCACATTGTATGTAAAACAGGGTGCCCACCAGAACAGCACTGACGGGAACAATCTTTAGAAGGAAAAAAAAGTGTGTTTTTTTAAGCCTGAGCATGATGGATAGAAATGGATTAACAAAAGTTCCACTTGGAAAAACAATGATTTTTTTCATGAATGCCATTGTTCTGTTCATAATTGTCTCTAGGTAAACCTAAGCTGAATGGGATTGGGGAAGCTAGGAGAGTCTTTTCTTCTTTTGAGCCCTGAAGATACTCCCAGAAGACATACACAATATCGTGCACCACATCTACCCCAGGAAACACCCTCTCAGCCCCTGACTGCATAACCATCATCTTGTCATCCTAACCAGGCTCACGTTTTGTAACTGCCAACGCTACGGCCGGGTACTGAGTACCAGCAGATGGGGGAGGGCAAGGTCGCTTTCCTATTTAGATTCTAGGCCTAAACTTTTCCTGTACTTCATGTAGCGAAACTTACCAAGCAGCGACACTGTTGGCAATTCTGGACCCAGGTGTCACCACTGTTGTACAAGGTTTCCCCATTTTGATGGAGGCACTGACTGCTAAGCCTTGGGTCACATTCAAGGCAACAGAAAAGATCAACCGTGGGATTCTCACAGTCACAGACCATCCGTCTACACATTACAAATCCATTCTGTATGAGAAGGAAAAAATGCAGTTACCAAAAGCCTCCATTTCTCAATATAGTGACATCAGGGGTGTGTGTGTGTGTGTGTGTGTGTGTGTGTGTGTGTGTGTGTGTGTGTGTGTGTGTGTGTACATACATATACATATCTCTCAGATGTTGATTTGGAAGTTGAGACAATTCACACATTTACCTATTTCATTGATTTTCTTTGAAGTTCCATTTTGTAGCTAACACACAGAAATTACCCAAGCTGGAGAACTTTTAATTTCCTTTCCACACACTACTCAACCAGAAGGAAATTTTATGGAAATGATCAGTATAAAATGACCACCACTACACGGTCCTTATGTGTATATAAATGTGTGTATGTATATATAAATATACATGTACTTGTTTATTAGTATAGTAATGTGAATACTAACTAAATTTTGGGTTTTGTGGGGGCATGTGTGTTTATATTTGGTAGCTGGTCAACAAGTTTTACATATTGTTAAGTTTATGAAATATTTTAGACCTTATATTTTTATACAAAGTGTTATCAACTTCTTTCATAATAGTTAAGCCCTTGGTCACAGTATTATTAATTTCACTATAATTTAAATAAAGTATTATCAACTGGGTACATATTACAGAACATCTCTCTAAAACTGAAATATAGCCCAAATAGACATTTTTTCACGCAAAGGCCATAGCATGCCCATTCTGGCTTCAATTATGCATTCATTCAAATATGATATTGTGACTACAGAAGCACTAGCATAGTTAGCAACAAAATTTTATTAACGTGTGAATAGATAAATACATTATGGTATTTCCATACATTGGAATACTATCCAGGAATAAAAAGGAATGGGTTACTGATATGTGTAATGAATATAAATGAATGTCAAAACATAACGCTGAGAGAAAGAAGCCAGACACAAAAGAGTAGATACTATATGATCCATTTACATGAGGCTCTAAAAAATAACAAATCTAACCTGACCGGAAGCAGTGTTTGCTTGGGGCTGGGCATAGGGACTAATTAAGAAAGTAGAGAGGCAACATTTTGGGTAGATAAAAATGTTCTGTTATATTAATTGTGATGGTAGATAAATGGATGTATATGTTTGTCTAAGCTTGCCAAGCTGTACATTTGAAATGCACGCAAACTACACCTCAATGAAAATGATTAAAATTTTTTATTTATACCAACCTGACATGAACACACAGAGCACCGGTCATTTTCCAACACCCAAATCTGACCATTGTGCTTAATTTTCCCACTGTGGATGCAGTCCCCTGTGCAATTCTTTCCATGAGGACATCGGCAATCGTATCCACCATCCAAGTTAAAGCAAATGGTATCATTGGCGCAGCTGTGCCTCCCGGTTCCACACTCATCGATATCTACAGCCAAGAAAAGGCAGCAGGCAGTGTGCTTAGAATCCGCTCAGTTTCAAACAACTGCAGTCAGGCAAGTTGTCTCCGGACATAAAGCATTCAACTGCAAATTAATTTTCATCTTACTCGCAAGTATTTCCTATTAAATGCTGACTCAAGCAATGTTAATGATCTAGGGATTTCACAGGAAAATATTATCATGCTTGATTTCTAACACCAGATAACTTTGGCTAGATATTCAACTTTTATATCTCTGTAAATACCATTAGGCTTTACGAAACACTTATATTTTTTGAAAGTAAGAATAGGACTCAATTTATCAAACAAAAACAGTTGGCAGTGGAAATTCTAAAAGTGCCTATGGTTTTTTATGGGGGAAATCATCTTCAATGTTAAAATGGTGCTTACAGAAAATCCCCTCTTAGTGGGAGATGAAATGTCATGGAACCCCTGAGGCATTTTATTCAATTTCAAGCCCTAGTCTCACAGTCATGTCATCACGTGGAAGCTCCTTCCAGTGTTCTGCCCAGGGGTTCTTCTCTTACAGTCCAGGCATGTTCACACTGTCCTTACACCCTGCCCCTCACCCACAGAAGGGCAAGTGACCATCAGCAATCACCACTTCTCTCATAAAGAATCTGCCACTTCTTAACTTTTCCATTTCAGATTATCATTTTGTCTCCTGCCTGACTCAACTGACAACTGCCCATTCTTCACCCGACCTCACCTACTCCATGGCAGTCACAGCCTACAGCATTTTCATACAGATGAAAAGCAAACATATCTTGACCCACAGATCAGGTCCATAAGAAGATATGCGGTTCATTTTATTTATCCCCAAAAGTTAGAGGTTTCAAGTCAAAATATATTTCAGGGATATTGTATGAGTGGCGGTAAGTAGTTAGTTCCCATTTCATCTGTTTCCTCTGAGTAAAGGTCCTGAAAGAAAAAATTAAATCACAGCAAGAAAAGGGGTGAGAGAGAAAACGGACTGTATAGCTTTTAACTAGGGGAACTGTACACTGATTTTCCTTGAAAAGTTTAAAGATAGAATTAAGTATCTTTCTTAAATGCTTTCATTTTGACATTATTGGAGACATGGGCTAGTCAAAACTATATTTTAGCCATATTTCAACTCTTAAATACTTAAGTTCCATCACAGATGCTTTCCTGAAAATAAGCCACATGATGTATTTCTGTTTACCTTGATTTTTATTAGTTACCAACTCAACAAAACGAATGAATTGAGACAATGGCTGAAAAGATTTTTATTATAACTACGGCGAACTTTATTATAGCTTGATTTGTCAAGGATGATATTGTTTATAATTATAGACTATGATTAAAAGGAGAACTGTTATATAGTTACCCTTTATATATATATAAATATATATATCTCCTTTATATATATATATAAAAAGGAGAACTTTTATATTTATAAAAATATAAAATATTTTATAATTTTTTAAAAGTACATTGGTTAATATATTTTCTTTCAGATCAGAGAAAACTTTCTCTTGGTAATGAAAATAAAATTTTATAATGTAGCTCTATATTTGGTTAATTCAGAATAATAAGGTATATTCAATGAGTTGATCTTTGTCTCCCATTAAATATTTTTATAATTAGGAATTATAGTAAGCAAGAAAACCATTAACCATAGTTATTTGGTCTGTTTGACCACAAACTCTACAAATACCTCTTACTACATAACCCTTTAAATATCCACTATAAAGACATTATTCCATTAATGGCAATGGCTAGATTTTTGCAATTATTTCATTTTGACTGACACTTAAAATAAAAGCTCTGCGATCAGGTAATGCATTTTTTTTTTCTTAAAGGCAGAGAAAGTCCTTGGATTTGCTGCAGAAGACAAAGAAAAGATGTCCTGACACAACAAGAATATGTGCTGTTAAATAAAGTACATTTACAATAAAGAAAGAGAGTAAAAATTTGCTCACAACAATGACTGGCATATACTTGTCATACTTGGAGAAATGTGTGGGCAGAAACATCATAATGAACTAATTATTACCTTTTGCTATCCAGTGGGATTTGAATTAATTTGAACTCCTCTTGCCTTTTTGCTTGTTATCTATACTGGGTTTCCCAATGCAGAGACTATTCTCAACTGGATAGTAGTATAGAATTTTGGAAGTCATTTTTACATACAGTTTCATTATAATGCAAAATTCCTAGATTAAATATACACAAAGGATGTATATTCTACTTTGAAAAACCTACTATGGTATACAAAAATTCCAACTTTAAAAATACTGATGACTCCTTTAGTGAGCGATTGAAAAAATAATGTTGCTAAATCCAATGGTCAAGTCTCAGTTCTCATCCAATCTGATGTAACAGCAGCATTTGACACAGTTCATTCCCCCCCGCCAATAAATTTTCTTTACCTTCTTTCTATCACATTGGTAGCCCTTTCTGGGTCTTTCTCCTGCCCACATTCACATTGTCCAGGTGTGGCAATTAAATTATGAATAAAATTGTGCCAAGCAAAGAGGTGGTAAAGCGTGGTCTAGTCAGAAGCAAGAGTGTGTTTGAAGGCCCAAAGTTTAGAGCTAACAAGATGTGTTGGATGAACAGAAATGTTGACTTGAATGTTCAAGGAGAACAGAGTAGGTAGATATGCAGCTGAAGAGGTACTCAGGGCCCAGGTACAGGTCATGTTAAGAAATTTGAACTGCATCATAAAATGTCTTTAGGAAATTGCAAAAAAAAATCATAATCAGATATCCATTTTTAGAAACATTCCTTTGGATTCATTTTGGAAAAGGGATTTGAATGGATTAGAACTTGAAGTCAGGAGACCAATTAATAGGCTGTTTCAGCAGTCCAGGGAAGAGATGGTTGCATAATGAAAGCAAACACTTATATAGTGGTTGGTATGTACCAGATTCTAAGTACTTTCATATAATGACTCATTTAATCCTCACGATAGCCATGGAAAGTACAATCATTATCCCCATTGTATAAATCAGGAAATTGAGGCATAGAAATGTTGCACAACTTTCCCAAGGTCACACAGCCAGTACGGTATGGAGCCCAGATAGGAACCCAAGCAGTCAAGCTCCAAGTCTGTGCTCTTAAGCACAATGCTGTACTGAATGGTAGCAGTGGGGATGCATAGAAAGAAACAACGAAGATAAAATCTTCCAAGATAGAAAAAACAAAGATAAAGCAACTTAGTGATTTGTTGGCTTTGAACATCAAGGAGAGGAAGGGGTCATGAACAATGTTTCGATTTCTGGCTTGGAAAATTTGGTTAATGATATTTACAGAAAAAACAGCAAGATTTGCTGGGGAGTGGAAGCGGGTGGCAGGGATCAGGAAGGACATAAGTTAGTTTAGGACATGATGAATTACACTTTCCCTGGGCTTCCAAGGAGAGCTGTCCTTTAAGTAGTTGGATATGCAGGTTTAGAGTTCAGAAAATAGAACTGGGCTGAAATATGGATTTGGTGAAGATATACTTTCATCATTCTCTTTCCTAAAAATAGTCCTTTAGACTCAAGTTCAAACTTCTTAGTAAGGCATTCAAGGCTACTTCTTTGCTTGCACTCTCTTTCCACACCTCAACTTGCCAACAATCACATCATACTTGAAGTCCTGAAACAAATGCCAGATACTCAAGCCTTTCCTGTTCCCAAACAGGAAATGATTTCTCTCTGTTTCCTTACAGCTCTGAATTTATATTTTCCTCAAATATTTATCATTTTCAACCTTGTGGTTTTCTCCTTTTTTAAGAAGAGAAAACCACATTCTATTTTGTATGACAATTGTCATTGTGCGCATTTTATCTCTTCTACAAGCTGGGAGGAGTGACCACCATTTGTATGTAGCAGATGCCTGGCAAGTACCTCAAGGTACTTGTGCATCTATTCAGTAGCTACTTGTTGAGTTGAATTGCATTCATTGCATTTTTGCCCTTTGTCTTCATTTAGGTTAAGAATTTATAGTATTTGCCTTGAACACATTACTCAAAAGATGCTATCTTATAAACGCTATTTTTTTGGCCTCACAAGTTCAAAAAACCTCACCAAGCTTAAAGACAATCCAGAAATTAAAGCAATAAAGAAAAATGTGGGCAACAAAATAAAATATTCTTATGTGAAAACATACTGGGCTTTATCCTCAGAGAGAGACAAATTTTGGGGCGCAGTAGAAATGAATTGGACAAGGAAAATGGCACTCTGACACATTACCTGGGGATTAAATGTCTACACCCTGAGATAAATGGATGAGCAAAACAGCATATAATTTGCATGAATGCAGCTTATAAACATATGTTGTAGGTTATACAACTGCAGCCTAAAAAAGTAGTGGAACAGTGCACAGTTATTTATTCATATCTTCAAGTATGAATCTTATACTTCAGAGTAATTGTAAACCCACTGCTGTGGCTTTGCCCACTTTGAAATGCTTTTTTTTCAGCAACAGGAAAATGGCATCTGTTCAGATACAATCATACCATTAAAACTGGATCCTTCTAAATACTAATATTACAATTCTACAAATCACTGAAATTGCAGCAAATTGATAGTTGTTTAGAAGAAGCATTTTAGTCTTTTTTTTAATAACATAGGTGGGTTCTTTTAAAAGAATCCTTCAGAGCCCATTCTCTTCTGAAAGAGTAGTAGATTTTTCTGATAATCATTATAAACTCTATTGGAAGATAATAGTAGAATCACCTTTCCAGAATTGTGGTTTTTTAAAAATAAGATTTTCCACTGTTTCTGTGTTTACGGAATTTCCTTGAAAAGCCTTTTCTGCATAGGCATCTCATAGAATCCTTTACTTCCCTGCTTTCATCTTTATCATGTGTTATTATTATTATTATTTTTTTTGGTGAGGAAGACCAGCCCTGAGCTAACATCCGTTGCTAATCCTCCTCTTTTTGCTGAGGAAGACTGGCCCTGGGCTAACATCGTGCCCATCTTCCTCTACTTTATATGGGACGCCGCCACAGCGTGGCTGACATGCAGTGCGTCGGCGGGCGCCCGGGATCCGAACCGGCGAACCCCAGGCTGCCAAGCGCGGACGAAACCGCTACGCCACTGGGCGGCCCCGATCATGTGTTATTTTAATGGCTAGTTTAATTTTCTTTGTTATTTTCTGAACACTCATGAATGCACTAATTATGCTTTGTCATTTTGTCCTGATCGCCACTATACATATATTTACTTCTAAAATACGACATATCTACTATATATCATACTATATATCTGCTTCTAAAATAGGTGATGTTCCTAACATACTTCTGATTAAAATATTATCTATCTATTATCCATCTTAATCTTTTTCACTAGACAAATAAATATATCATCTACTATGTGCCAAGCACTGTTCTAGGCACTGGTAGCTGACAAGCAAACAAAATCTATGACTCTTGGAGCTTACATTCTATAGCAGATAACAAACAAGTAAACAAATTAATATATACGATTATTTCAGGAGAATTAAAAATTTCTATGAAGAAAGTGAAGTAGGTAAGTGAATAGTGTCAGGAGTAGGATGCTATTTTAAAGTGGGAGTCCAGGAGAAGCCATTTTAGAGGAAATCTGAATTAAATGAAAGAAGAAGCATTCAAAGATCTGCGGGGAAGGACATTCCAGACAAAAAGAACAGCATATGAGGAGGAATAAGTTGGTATATTTGAGAAATGGCAAGAAAGTACCCATATCATGTAGGCCCTTGTAAACCACCGTTAGGGGTTGGATTTTACTCTGAAGAGAGATGGAAAGGCTCCAGGAGTTGGAACAGAGGAGTAAGATGTTCTGACTTCAGTTTTAGAAGGATCCTTCTGGGTGCTATGGAAAAAGACTCTAGGGGAGTCAAGAGTGGAAGTAGGGAGACCAGTTTGGAGAGTGCTGCAGTGGTCCAGACAAAAGATAATGATGGCTTCGACTAACACGGTAACAGTAGACATGGTGAGAGGTGGTCATGTTGGGAATATATTTTGAAAATTCAAATTATGAGACTTGTTGATGTATCAGATATGAAGTGCGAAGAAGAGAAAGACATAAACAATGACTCCAAGATGCTGGTCTGGGCAACTGTGTTTAGGAGCCCGTAAGGATTTAGAGTAAATCAAGAGTTCCATGTCAGTCATTAAGTCTGAGTTGTCTATAAGAAATCCAAGTTGAGATACCAAGTAGGCAACTAGATATGTGAATCTACAGCTAGGGAAAAGGTCTGAATTAGGAATATCTAGATAGTATTTTAAACTATGGAACTGGTGGATTTGGAGATTGAGAATGGATAGAGAAGACTACCAAGAGCCCAGGGGCACTTGAACATGTAGTCCTCTGGAGAGTAAAAGGAGAGGTCTGTAGTGTAAGACAAAGCCAGGAGAAAGTGGTGTTCTCAAAGCTAAGTGAAGAAAGTTGTTCTGAGAGGAAGAAATGATCAACTGGTCAAATGTCTGAGTTGCCAAGCAAGGAGAAGGTAATTGACCAGTGGATTTGGCAAGATGGAAATTGTTAGTAATCTTGAAAGGAGAGAATTCACTGGAACAGTGGGACTAAAGTCTCACTGGAAGCAAGAAAGAAGAGATAACAAGTTTAGAAAATTCTTTCAGAGTTTTGTTCTGGAAGGGAGCAGAAAAAAATGGGGGAAATGTTTGGAGAGTCAGGTGATGTCAAGGGAAGCTACTTTTTGTTTTATTTTTAAAAGATGGGCGCTACGCCAGGCTGTTTGTCCACTGATGAGAACGATGCAGTAGGAAAAGAGTATTTATGATGTGGAAGAGAAAGTGGATGGTACAAGGGCAAAGACCTCAAGTCAGTGAGAGGGGATGAGATGCAAGGTACCATGGAGGGTTTAATTTTTGATAGGAGAAATCAAACTTCATTCAGTGAAAGAGGAGAGAGGGAAAGCAGCAGATGAGGACATAAATGAGAGTAAGCTAGTATAGCTCCTGGTGGAAAAGTGGAGTACTTCTGCTTTCTAGTTAAATAAGAAGTGGGACCATCAACAGAGAAGGAAGAGAAAGGAAGTGGTATCTAAGATTGGAAGAGACTGGAGAAGGTGTGAAATGGTTGTATCAGAAAGTTGCAGGGGGAAGTGACTAAGGAAATGAAATAGGAATGCTGAGCAATGCTGACAGCCCTTGTGGTAGGTAGCTTATAAGATGGCCCCAAAGATCCTCACCATTCAATATTCACCCTCTTGTGTAATCCTCTCCCCTTGAATGTGGGCTGGACTTACTGACTCACTTCTAACAAATAGAATATGGGAGAAGTGATGAAATGCTGCATCTGAGTTTAGGTTATAAAAAGAGTGTGGCTTCCATTGTGGGCACTTGCTCTCTCTTGGATTGCTTACTCTAGGGGAATCCAGGTCCCATGTCTTGAGGCAGCCCTGTGGAGTAGCTCTGGCATTAAGGAAACAAGGCCTGCCAATAGCCACATAAGTGACCTTGGAAATAGATTCCCATTCCCCCCAGTCCCACCCTAGACAAATCTTCAAGATGGGACCACAGCCCTGGCCAACAACTTGACTGCAACCTCATGAGAAACCTTGAACCAGAGACAGCCTGCTAGGCTGTGCACAGATTCTGCACCCATGGAAACTATGAGACAATTTTTGTTGTTTTCAGCCGCTAAGTTTTGGGGGTAATTTGTAATGCATCAATAGATAACCAATACAGCTCTCTTGAGATCTGTGGTCATAAATTTAAAAGACAGGGAGTGCAGTTACAAATGTAAAGGAAGACAGTCAGCAGAGGTACATGTTTTTCCTATTCACATTCTGATACACAAAAGGGGATGTGAAAGGATACCAAGCAAAATTAGACATAGGTTACCCCTGGAGGAGAAGTGGAAAGGATGAGAAGGGGGAGAAGAAATGAAGATGCATTTTCAGCTTTGATCCATATATTTCTCTATGATTTGAATTACTTATAATCAGCTTATGTTCATTCTTTATGTATGCAACTTAAAATAAAATAACAGACAATCTTAAGAAAAATGTAGTGCTGAAAACTTCTTCCTCATAATATACTATAGAATACAGGCAAAATACTTTATCAGAGAAGAGCAAAAGCACATTGCTTAATCTGCCTCTTGAACTGAAATCTGTGATTCCTGGCGTTTTCTACAGGGCTGAAAGTATTCACTCTGGAAAAAATGCAAGGTAATGCCCTCAGACCACAGTTAAGTGGTTACTTGCAAATGCCAGGTTTTAGCCCCTTGCAGCATTCCCATTCGTATGTAAAAATCCAGATGAATCCTCTGCTCTATGTCCAGAGCTCTGCAGCTGTTGGCAAAGCATGCTGGGAGGCTTGGCATCCATCACCCAAGTCTGTTTCACTTTTCTCTGTATGAAAACCTTTTGAGGCTCAAGGATGAAAGACATCTTATCATTTAGGTGTCAAGTACTGTTAAGTTGGATTCTCCAAGGCTTTCACTGACTGTGTCATTTTAGCCGCATTATTCTCTCAGGCTGTTACTCTATGAAGGTGTAAATACAAACGGAGAAAATAATGACTTCTTGAGGTTTGTTTTGTTTTCCCTTGCTGTGCCAAACTTCTGATGGCAAATCCTTTCAGTGTGGGTGGGTTCCCTGGCAATTGTGGACCGGGCTTTGCTTACTCTGCCTCCTTTTTTAAAATTGCGCCCCTTAACAGGGGGTATAGAGGGCAGAGTTGTTTAACAATTCACTGAAAATAATTCAAAATTATTCATAAATAATTGAATATAATCTAATTGAAATTTCAACTTCCATTTGACTGAAATCTTCCTTGAAGCAGGGAACATATCTTCTGAATCCAACATTCAGCATTCACTAAACATCTCTTATTTTACCAGGCAAGTGATATGTTAGGAATAGCCCAGAGTAGCCCGTATGGGTATATTATCCTTGGCCATATTGTCATCATATTTCCTCTATTCCCATTTTCCTCTTATCCTTTCTTATTCTATTTTTTTTCTAGTCCTTTTGGGGTCAGATTTTTTTCATGCTGCCATTTAAAAAAATGTATCTGAAACTATGGGTTTATTCATTCTAAAAACATCCTTTAACAGCTGCAGGTATCCACAGAGAACTGGTTTAGTGTCACAAATTTTAATTATGTAAAAATCAAGTACTTATCACAATTAGCAAGCAAAAGTTAGATTTTAACATTTCCAATCACTTGTATAAATGCACAGCAAAAATCACCAATAATTTAAACATTAGATCAATGTCTACTGGTTACATCTTACCGTATATTCCTCTAGCTCAAGAGGAGTTCTTAAACCCTAGGTCTTATCCTTGTACTGACCTTCACACGATTCTCCACTTGGTGAAAACATCCCATTGTCATGGTAGCCATCTCTGCACTCACAGTGGTACCATCCAGGCAGGTTAATGCAGTTAGCACGGCTGTCGCATTGAACAAAGCCATCAGAGCACTCATCAATGTCTGTTTGGCAAAGAAAACAAAAATGGGATGTTATACAATTGCTGCTTTTCTCTCAAAGAAACTAAAATATTCTGTTAGATGGCTACAAAAACTTTTAGTGCCAGCAAATCCTTAAAACTGAGAAAATATAAAATCAAGAAAGTCTACTTTGTTGTTGAAAGCTACACAGAAAGAATGTAGTGGTATTAGTAACAGGAGAAACAGCTAGACGGCTTCCCTGTTGCAAAAGTCAACCAACTGTAGAAAATGGAAAGAAACTATCTGTGCTAGTCATGAGTGCTGCTCACCAAATATTTCCAGCTCTTCTTCTAGACACAAGCTAGGATTGCCATGTGACTTCCTAAAGCGAATCAGGGAGTAATTATGTGTCACTTCTAGGCAGAGTTTTTGAGATGCAGCATGTGATTCACATGTACCCTTCCCCCATCACAATAATCAGCAATTTCCAGAGACTGTAAAGATCAGCCTGAGTTCCTGAGTGAGGATGATGTGGGGCACATTCCTTCTCTACTTGGGATGGACATACAGTATGAGCAAGAAATCAATCTTTGTTGTTTTAAGCTACTGAGAGTTTAGGGTCTTTTATTACTATCAGCATAACCGATCCCATCTTGATTAACATATCCTTCATCTCCAATATATGAAAATAGCATTCATGCATCAACACGCTTCATATTTTTGAGAATATATACCATTTATGTCACTATTTAATGGGTTTCACATGTATTACCTTATTCAACCCTCAAAAAAGAAATCTTACCATGTAGATAGCATACTGAACATGTGAAAAAAATGAGGCAAAAGGAAATTATGGGATTTAACCAAGGTCTGCTCCTTCATACAAGTAGACATAGGCTGAAATTGGCAAAATCATCTAAACAAAGAGAGCTATATATCTTGAGTCTCATACATTTCCTCCAGAGGCTTATTACTATTCCCAAATATTGTGAGCCTTTTATTCTCCTTCTTCAGTCTGCTGAACGATGGGAACATCCAACCCCATCCAAGTCTCTTCCTTTGCTCGTAGAGGGAAAAGTAATTCCTGGCATTGCCTTACAAAGTATCCCCTTCTTCTCACATACCTTCTGGATTTCTGGGTGCTCTGAGGATGACTCAGACACTGCCAAAAGATCTGATGGCATTGCACCATCGTAGCTGCCAAAAATATCCACATGCACTCCACTCCCAACTTGACAGCCTCATGCCATGACTGAACATTGCACTTGCCAAGGCAGAATAGTCCTTTCTTATATGCCTCCGACACCTGCGTCATATTACCTGCTGCAGTGACCAGGCACAATGACCTCCCTCATGTTGAAAGTAAGGGCAGTGGTTTTTTAGAGTTCTTTCCCCCCAGACAGTCCACTCCAGTTCTGCAGAATCTACTTCCTTCCTATTTGAGTCTCTTCTAACGCCAAATTCTTCAAAGTGTATATTCCTTTTTAAACTCCCTCTTTTCATATGCTCAATTTTGAGAGACAAATTTTTGAATAAATGAACAAGTAAGTTTTTTTTTAAAAAAGAGAAATAAGCCATCACTCATTTACTTCTTGATAAGCCCAGAGTTCCTTCACTAAAACAAGGTACAAATCATTCTCTTAGATTAGGTAACAGGCAAAAAAAATCAATATTTTTATCATTGCAAAACTTTAACATTAGTTCTGAACTATGAATGGTTTTGCCTCTGTGGTTCCTCTTCTGAAGAGTCAGTTCCTACTGTCAGTAATTTTTACTGTCAAAATAATTATTAGTGGCCAAATCAGCTAACCGTTGACTCCCTGACACATAGCTGATGTGGATTGCTTCCATTTACTAAGGCCTCATGAGTTTTATGAAACAGCCTTTTTGTATTTCAGGAGCCTCCCTAACTGATGAACCTCCGATTATAAATGGGGCTAAAATGCTATCCTCATTTCAGCTTTATATGGTCTTTTCTTCTAACCCAAATGATGCAGAAAATTGATTATGTCATTTCTTAAGTGCATGAACAAAAGAAAGCAGGCTGGGATTTAGCTTTAGAAGTGAGTTTATTGGAAGGAGGCCACGGCAAGGACGTTTAGAGTATCGCATTTTAGAAGAATTTGATCATTAGCGTTGGTGACTTGGAAGTACTATTAATGGAACAAAGCCTTCTCCACTGAAGCAACTTTCACATCTATATTCAGACTTTAAGTTAGTCCTTTGTTCTTGCCTGAACACACTTGCAGGTTACCTCAGATCCTGAGACATAGATGTAGATTTCAATTCTCACTTCCCACTTATTTTCTCTTGTCACTCTTTCCAGTCACCAGGTCCACTTCTCTACTGCCTCATCCCCACTTCTCTCTATTTACATTACAGCAACTCTCCTTGATCTATAAACACACTCATTAAAGTTTCACAGAAATGCTACGTGCTGTATTACTTAGTGTTCTGAAGACCGGGGATACAAATATACGCTGGCCATAATGCATTTTCATATACAGTTTGAGTATTATTTTATTATTTAATTACTACTGCTAAGTAGTATTTTAGAGGATGGACATGCAAATATATGCACCACTTATTAATTTACCATTCAATATTTATTGAACACCTGTTATGTGCCAAGTACTAAGTGCTGGGGAAACAAGGATGCACGAACCAGAAGTAATTTCTGCCCTCACTGGGTTTACTATCCATCGAAATTGTGTTTTATTTTAAGAAAATTAAATTTATGAAAATCTAAATTTAGAATCCTATGAGACAGTGTTTCCCAACATGTTATATATCTGCCACCACTGGTATGTTATTTAGGTGATGATAGGCAAATACTTTATTTTAATGGCTACATATTTATATTTCTGAATCATTTCCATTTATAGCAAGTGACACAAATAATACAGTAGTGAAATTGTATTTAAATTTTAAAAGTAAGAGGTATTACAGAAACAATATTAAGTAAATATCAGTATAAATGATATATGAGTATGATAAAAATTGTGAAGGTGGTATACAAATGACTGAAGTTTGAAAACACCAAGATACATTATGGAGCAATTATTCACACTTCAGAAGGATTTGCTGAGTAATTTCTTAGGTAGTGAAATGCCTTAATGCATTTAAAATATGACTCAATTTATAAAATATATAAGTATACATATGTCATGGCTCAAATTATATACTTGCTACCATTTAGGATAGCAAAGAAAAACTAGCTAGATAATGTATTTCTTTGTTTTATACTTTCGTGCTCTTGCCAACTTAGATTCTTTTATGCAAACTTTCCTACTTTGGTGAAAGTCAGTAGAAAATAAAAATGTGCTTGAATTGCCAAGGTCTGCATTTCCCACCAGAAGGAATGTGTTTGGCTCATGGCTCTAATTAAAGCCAAAGATAAAACAAACAGCCTCATCTGTAAGCTGTTTGGTGGTATGTATGTCCTTAGTTATTCAGTAAACATTTAGTAAGTGAAGAATTGAAAGCTGATCCACAATTTAAGAATTAAGTATATTTTATCTATACATAACTGTAGATATTACTATAAGATATAAATGTACACATATTGTGTGATTTTCAAATATGCACATACTGTGCTTTACATATTGTATAATAGCAAAAAACAGTAAGAAAGAGAGTCAAACAATTTATTTGTTGGCTACTTTTCTTAGGTCAGTTAAAACCAAACTTCAGATTATCTAACTGAGTTAGATACACAGAGAACAGCAGACCTAGGGGAGAAAAATGTTATTTTATTCCACATAAGAACTACCAAGTTGGAACAACTGAATATCCAAACTGAATAAAAGTATTTAAAAAGTTTAGTATAGGATGTATAGGCTCATATGATATAGTCTTGATTATAAAGAGCTTAATTTTGTACTCTGTAGGTACATTACATAGAAAACTAAAAACAAATTTTATGGAAAACTATGATTTTATTATATATTCTGTCTTCAAAAGGAACTAGTTCCTAGTTCCTTAGGGACAATCAGAACTTTTTCAATAGCTACATTTAGAACAGTCAGCCAGTGATGATATTAAGATGCTGTCCCAAAGCACAGAGAATCTAAAATCCAAAAGATATTTAGCCATCCAACCACAGTCGTGAAGAGCAGTCAGACTCCAGGGATCAAAATCGACTTAGATGATAAAATTGGAAGGCACTGTTGAGAATAGATTTTTCTAGAAAGCACATATGTTTTTGAGGCAATCATTAAAAACAAACCAACAAGCAGAAAAGCAAGAAAGGAAAATGTATGAGTAAAAAAAGGCTCACACATGTCAGTGTCTTGTTTTCTTTGTCTCCCTCAGGTGTGGTGACACAAGACTGGGTGCCTTCTACAATGTCACAAACCACTGGCTGCAGAGATAGCCAACTGAAAACACCTCTTTCTGACAGCATTTAAAGGGTCATTTTAGAAAAATGACAAATTACTTCCTTGTAAAATTAAATGTTACAAAATGAGACACTTGAGTTATAACCGCTTTCTCATGCACAGTAACGGTTATTTCTATCATAACAACATAACTAAGAACAATAAAAAATGTGCAAATGTTTAGAACCATCGATACCTAAAATAGATCCTACTCATTAGTTTAACCTGCTCCCTTTTAAGCTAAGAGAAAACTGATTAGTTGCTACTCTATACAAAAGAAAAGAAAATCCAATTCTTTTTTAAAGTGAGCACACTATTTTTAATGTTGAAGTCAAATAATGAGAGTACTGTCTCTCATACTGTTTATCATTAACAAAAACCTGACATTTCTCATAAAAAATAGTACTTGGACTATTTATATCACTATCCTATGCATTGGTAGTTAAATTATATTGATAAACAGCATGCAGTTAAACATCTTCAAAACAATTAATCAACTCTTGATTACCTACATGTGGAGTATTTGCTGTCTAGATTATCTGCAGCATTTTTTAATTTTAATCACAAGGTCATTTCTCTCTGTCTTCTGTTGAGCTTCTGGGGAGTCTGTTTTCAACATTTAGATGTTAGTGCACAAGGAATGCAAACTCATTTGAGCATTATATTATTTTAATAACGATGTTCGATTTGGATATAAAATACTGCCCAAAATTTCATAAGAAGGCTGATTTTCTCATGTGAATTTTTTTAAAATAAAATATGACAACAGATGTAAATAAACTTTGAAAATCATAAAATCCTCTTTACAAGTTGGGTGACAATATTGCAGATTAGTGAAAATTATTTTCATTACTTTGTAGTTCATAATTAGGAATTTAATGATTGCTCTTATAAAAGCACAATATGATATCATCATCATACCATTTAGTCCTCATAACAACCATGTGAGATATTCTTATCCCCATGTCATAGACTAGTCTAGTGGTTAAGATTCAGTGCCCTCACCACCACTGCCTGGGTTTGTTTCCTGGTGAGGGAACCACACCATCCCTCTGTTGATTATCACATTGTGGCAGCTTCATGGCTGTGATGCTGAAAGCTATGCCACGGATATTTCAAATACCAGCAGGGTCACCCATGGTGGACAGGTTTTAATGGAGCTTTCGGACGAGACAGACTAGGAAGAAGGACCTGGCCATGCACTTCTGAAAAAATTGGCCATGAAAACTCTATGAATAGCAGAGGAACATTGTCTGATATAGCACCAGAAAGTGAGAGGATGGCGCAAAAAGACCGGCAGGGTTCTGCTCTGCTGTCCACCGGATTGCTTGGAGTCGGAATCGGCTGGACAGCACTAACAACAAATGTTGTAGATGAAGAAGCGGTGAGAGCAAATACATTGCCCAAGGTCACACAATAGACCAGAACTCTTACAACTCCAAGTTCAGCGCTCTTTCTCCCACACTAGGCCGCCTCTCAAGACCAACACTTGTCTAGTCAGAAACAGCTGGTGCTCTGAGATACCTCCGTGTATACCTTAATGTGGGTGATGGACGCTCTTTGGCTTGTTAGCTGTGTAACTTTGAATATTTTACCAAGCCTCTCTGAGCTTTCTGGTTTTGAACTAGAAACAATACTCTCCCTCTGTTAAAAGCCTACTGTTAACTATACAAGGCCTATAGGAAAAGTGGTATCTGGCTCATAATAGGCATCTAATATGTGTAAAATCCACCTCTTCCTCTGAAATAACCCTTCAGAGTTTACAAAGCATGTTCACTTATGTCATTTGATTATCTGAAAATGAACAAAGGGAAATAGAGTTTTAGAAGTAGGGTTTAGACCACAGAATGTCTTTTCTTTTGTGGACAATTGTGATTCACTGAAGAGTTATTAATAGTAGAATGGTGAGACCTAAGGTACAGTTCGGCAAGAAGAGGGCAGCACCTATATGTTGAACAGATGGGACGGGGCAAGACCAGAGGCAGTCTTATGGAGCTTACGAGGCTGTTTTTCATTATCTAGGAAGAAGGTAATAAAGATTTTAAGTAGGGAAAAAACAGTGGAAACAGGGATAAAGAGCATACTTTTCTCAAATGATTATCTTCAGTCAATGTACAAGGCCGTCTCATGTCCCTGTGTTGATGTCAGACCAGCCAAGGTCATATTCCACATGTCTGGGGACACACCACACAGAGAAAAAAGATCGAGACAACCTGATTTTTCTTGTGGTTCCTGGTGTCTTATTATTTTATCATTTCTTTTTTTCCTTCAGTCTTTGCATATGCTGTCCCTATTGCCTAGAAGGTTCTTCTCTCATCCCCTCACCCAGGTAGTTAACTATTTCTCATCTATCTGTGTCTCACATTAAAATTAATTTCCTTGGGAGCCTTCCTTGCCTCCAAAGGCTCTGTTAGATTTCCTACTGCTCAGTGCTTTTTGAACTTTCCCCAGTGTGGTCCCTGTATTTTGCCTTAATAGCAATTATCACAAGTTTTTTTTTTTTTTTGTCTAAGCTTGTAAATATTACACTAACTTAATGAAAATAACTTCAGTTCTGAACTTCAATTCAGAAAGTTTTTCCCCCTTTTCAAAAGTATCTTGATTCTTTGAGCGTTTTGTCTATCAGTTTGTGAATTTCTCACCAAAACAAAACAAAACATGGGGAAGGAGGAAGTCTGCATTGATTCTATAGATTGATTTTTGGAGAACTGATATCTTTACATTATTGAATCTTCAATCTATACACATGATATATTTCCTCTTCCTCTAATAATTTTTATAGTTTTTATAGTCTTTGTAGTTTTCTGAAAAGATGTCTTATGCATATTTTGTCTGGATTTATTCATAAATGTTTTTTTACCTTTCTTTTTTAAAAATCAGCTTAATTTTTCTAGCTTTATGAGGTATAACTGACAAATAAAATTTTAAGATAGTTAAAGTGTACAATGTGATGATTTGGTATATGTATACATTGTGCAAGGTTTCCTCCCATTGAGTCAATTAACACATTTATCACCTCACATATCTTTTTTTTTCTTTTTTGGTGAGAACATTTAAGTCCTACTCAGCAAATTTCAGTTACACAATACACTATCAACTATCACACTATCAACTATAGTGACCATGTGATATACTAGATCTTCAGACCTAAAACCAACTTTATTGAGGTAAAATTGATATACAAAAAATTCACCAATAACTTCATGAGTTTTGAAAGGTAACCACTGCCATAATTAAGATATAAAACAATTCCTTCACCCCAAAAGTTTCCTTCATATCACAATAGTTTGAAAATAATAATTTGTTACAAATATTAACTTAATGTTTATTCTCTTGACTAAGTTCCATATGGTCAGTGACCACGCCTGTATTTTTTTTTAACATATCTCGGACACCTAGCAAAGAACTGAACACACGGTTTGAGATTCATAAACATTTTCTGAATAAATGAATGATTTTGTAATATCAAGTAACTAAGTGGCAAGCTCACCATGCCATCTTCGTGTCCTTCTGGGTCAGAGGGAAATGCAGGCAGGGGGGTCAACTTGAAAGCATTCACTAAGATGCAATAACAAGATGGTAAGATGACATTTTCTCATCCTACTTCAAATATTTATGCAAAAAAATTGACTACAATATTAAATGGAGTAGAATTGGTGAAGAGAAATGTTCATTAAATATGTAGAAGGTTTTTTTAAACAAAAAGAGCACATTAGGACGTCTGATTAAAGATGGAAGCTTGGAAACTCTTTTACATCTCTTCTTTCTCCCAGTCTTATAAACATTACATTAAAAGAACAAAGACAAGTATAGAAAAACAAATACAAAAGGAAAAAAAACACCAGAATAGGATAAATTTCAGTAAATTTTTGTCTTTCCTTGGAAACAAGAACATAAGGGAAGTGATAAGAGCAAAGGAAGCCACAGCCTAGAGTCTATATGTAATAATGGGGTGCTACAACTGATGAGGGTGGTGCTCCGCCACAGAGAATTCAGAAGAGATTTGAAATACCATGTAAAGCTGATACGAGACATGGAACTGAAAGTGGCTGGGTTAACTACAAGTCTCCTGATGAATAATCAACCCATCCACCTCCCCCCACCTCGAGCAGACTGCTGATAGAAATTACCCCTACAGGCAGAATGGATGGTTCTTCTGTAAAAAATAAATAAATAAACTATCTGAAGGAAACCAAGGCAACCAGTGTAGGAGCTGTCATCCTCTGGAACAAAGTCCCCTGCATTTCCGTGTTTAGAGATCTCAAAGTGTGAAAAACTGGCTCCCTTCTAGTTCACCTAATGTAAGTCTGCCAGTCAACAAACCTTACCTTCACATCAAAGTTCAAAATCAGTTTTTCTATTTATTCACTCTAAACAGTAATGTGAAATTTAAGAACAATAAATACTTGAGAAAAATCTATAACATTTAAGAGAATAATCAAGATATACCATTAGAACAACTGGCCCAGAAGGAAACAGAAATAACTCATAGAACTTAAAATATTTCTTATTAATATCTTCAAATAGATTTGAGAGACTATGTCATCCATAAGAAAAGGACACAGTGCTACAAAAATGGAATATCCAGAGAATAAAAAGAGTTCTTAGAATATGATGCAATGTTGTTAACATGATAGCTGAAAAAATAGGATATATGAGAGCTGAAAATTTTTAAAATGCAACATAAAGCTTGGAGGATCAAGTAGAAGTAGTCTCTTCAGAAGTGTAATATATAGAATATAGATGAAAAGTGTGATAGAAAAAAAGCAAAGACCACCAACCCAAAACGTCCAGCTTCTGATTAAAGCAAAATTCGTACCACGAAAAGAGAAAAATCAATGAGAGGGAAATATCTTTTGAAATAATAATAATTGAAGAATTTTTCACAGAGTAGTCTTCAGATTAAAAGGCCCTACCAAGATTTCCAAATAATGAATAATGACATGATAGCCAATACTTATTGATGGCTTATTATGTGGCCGTCACTGTTCTTTGCAATTTACCCATATATTCTCATTTAGTGCTGACCGCAGTTCCATGAGGTAGGAAATATTATTACTCTCCCCATTTTAAAGAGGAAGAAAGAGATACTGGGAGTGGAAGTAATTTTTCCCAAGGGTATTGAGGGGCAAAACTGGGATTTGAACCCAGACACTCTAGATACAGAGGTCAAATCTTTACCCCATACACAACACTGCCACACAAATGAATGAAAGAAAGACCCACATCTAAATACACACCGTGAAATTTCACGATAAGTATAAAATACAAATCTTAATATCTTCCAGAAGGAAAATAGCAGGTTACATATAAAGAGATGAGAATTAGTCTAGCATCATTTCTCTCACTTGCAGCACTGTGTGCTGTAAGATGGTCAAGCAATGATTCTCTAGACCCTAGAATTCTATACTCAGCTTAATTGTCAAATATCTATGAAAGCAGAATAAAGATATTTTAAGACAAAATTCCTTAGACAGTTTAAGTCCCATGCACTATTTTTAAGAAAGATTTTACTGACGACTTAGTCCAGTAAAATAAAGGACTAAATCAAGATGGAGAAGACCTATCAGTAGTTCACCGCTCTCTCCTTAAAAATACTTTCCTTACTCTGCAAGTATACGCCATTTTCTTAGTTCTCCTCTTACCTTATTGGCCTCTGTATCTTGGTCTTCTCTGAAGATCTTATCTTCTCAATCTCCAAAAGTTCGAGTTCCCCAGGGATCTATTCTCCGGTCTTTTCTATTTACCAGCTTCTTAGTGATTTTATGCAGTAGTAGGGCTTTAAATACCCAAATGCCATCAATACACTGAAAACTACCTGTAGTGGATTGAATAGTGTTCCCCCAAAACTCATGTCCACTTGGAACTCAGAATGTGACCTTATTTGGAAATAGGGTCTTTGCAGATATAATTAGGTAAGGATCTTAATATGAAATCATCCTGGATTTAGGGTGGGCCCTCAATCCAATGACTGGTGTCCTTGTAAGAAGAGAAGATATAGACACAAAAAGAAAGTCAATGTGAAAATGGAAGCAGAGATTGGAGTTACATAGGCACAAGCTAAAGAATGTCTGGGGCCACCAGAAGCTGGAAGAAGCAAGGAAAGATTCTTCCTAGAGCCTTCAGAGGGAGCATAGCCCTGATGACACCTTGATTTTGGACTTATAGCCTCCAGAACTATAAGATAATAAATTCCTATTATTCTAAGCTACCCAGTTTGTGGTATTTGTTACAGCAGCCCTAGGAAAATAATACATTACTTCATTTACATTTTCATCCCAGACATTTCTCCTCTCATCCAGACCTGTATATTCAATTTTTCACTCAATATTTCCACGTGGATATGAAACTACTACTTCTGAAGTCTTCCCCATTTCAGAAAACGCTAACAGCATCCAGTTACTCAGGCAAAAACCTTAGATTTATTCTTAATTTCTCTCACACATCTTATCAAATCTATCAGAAAATCTTACTGGCAACGTCTTCAAAATACATCCAGAATCTAATCATCACTTTCAACAGGAGGATGCTTATCACTCCTGTCCATGTCACTACCATCTCTCACTTGAGTTAATATAACAGCCTAATGAGTATCTCTGATTCTGTTTTTTCCCTTCTACAGTCCATTCCAAATTCATAGTAGTCAGATGATCCTTTTAAGTATATGTCAAATTGTGTCATATCTCTCCTCTGATCCCATCTCCTATTCAGGGAGGATTTTAGGAGGGAAGTACATTGGGAATAAGCCATAGAGGATATATGCTGTTATCAACCATTTTCTACTTCTAAGGCTGGGGACATTTCCCAGAAGCCCTTTCCCTGTATGGTTCTGCTTATAGAGTTTAACAATGAGAGAAACCCCTGAGATTTGCTAGACAGAAGTAAGGCAGAAGTCATTATTCTTGGGAAGTCATGGCGATCGGTGTCAGTGGTTCCTACGAGTGCTTCTGGCTTCTTCATCAGTTCTAGTGTGTCAGTTTGAAGTGATTAGTGAATGTTTCTCAAATCTTGGCAGCAGCCATGCAGACCTTCACTCCCCCAACCCCTCCCACATCAGTGTAAACCCTAACTTCTAGATAAAACTCCTTATTCCCATAAAATTTGTAGTGACTCCATTTTCCTGACTGAATGCAGACTGATACAGAAGTCTGTAGACCAGAAGATATGATGGAGAGTGTATTTTAAATAATAAATTACGATGAAATGTAAAATAAAAATGATTGTCAATTAGAAACTTCAGGAAAAACAAAAAACAAAACAACATGTTTTAAAGATGAGAAATTATATATATGTTTTAAAGATAATACTATATATATACACACTATATATACTACATATATAAATTTACTATAATATATACTAAGAAATACTATATTTAAATATACTTGTTCCTCTAGTAAACAATATTTACATTGTCACAATTATGTAAACACTATGGATTTTCAAATTTTAGATCCAATTGATAGTAAGAGCATTGGATATTTCATTGTGGTTAATGAACAGAACTTATCAACCTTGACGATGTTAAAAAACAGAACACAGAAGTTGGGAGATGGAAGGTGGGAGAAAGCAGAAGACAGAGGACGGGAGATGGATGTGAAGAGCAGAACCAATATCTTTATCTTACATAGTGGGGAATCAAGAAAAGCTATCTATAGTAGATAAAACAAGAAATGAAGGTGAAAATATATGTTCTGGAGGCTGAAAAGGTAACCTACATTAGAACGAAGGGAATATAGAAGGGTGGTGGTATAAGGGAGGTAAATCCTCATCTCTCACATCTACTGATAATGTCTGAAACTGACCAATTAAACAAAGCCTAGAATAAACATATCAGAATAATTAAAAGCTGTGCCTCCTAGTACCTTGTCTCAATTGGAGTTTCACCAGAGAATTAAGCCCTAATGCCCTAAGCCATCCTGTGCAAGTCATGAACTAACTCATCTCCTGTATACCTGGTATGGTCCTACTTGCGTACCATCATTGGGAGATATGAGAAAATAGTCTCTCAGGTCATTTTCTGGTTTTGTAGTTCAGATGAGGAGCTCTTTTTAAGAAAGGCTGCTAGAAAGTGAGCAGGAAGTGAGTCAGGGGACTATTGTTTTTTATTCTAACTTCTATGTTGTTTGACATTTTTTAACCATGTGTCTATTTTCCTTCATACACATAAAAATATTTTTAAAGAACATTCAGAAGCTTCATTTTAGAAATGTTGAGTATAATAGAATAGCAATTCTGCTAGCAGTGATGTTTAGATGAAAAGAAAAATGAGACAGGAGTTCTGGAAAAAAGATGTCAGGACTGGAGACATGAGGATAACATAATCAGAATGATACTACAAGATGCTACTAAAATTGGACCTTGTTGGATGAAACTACTAAAATTGAGATTATAGAGAGACAAGAAAGAACCGAGGGCGGTCCTTGGGGAAAAATGAGGGAGGCAGGAAAGAAAGAACTGAAAGAGAAATTGTTTGTTAGCAGCGAAGTGGGAAGATCACAAGTCTAACCACAGGAACCCAGGGAGAAGAAGTGTCAAGGGAGTTGAAAGAGCTGGCAACCATGCTAAGGAGCATTTCCAAATGCCTCTTGATGTAAATTTAAGAAAAAATACTTTTCGTTTCACATAGAATTGAAACTCCCTCTGATGTATGAGCAACAAGTTGAACAAAGCATTTAAGAAAACAGAATTCTGGAAACTCCTTAAAACTTAAAAATCTTGGTAGATTCTATCCCTTTTACAAGGTAGGTAATGTGTAGGATATGAGACTTAGAATATTTTTACTCATTCATTCATTTAACAAATACATACCAAAGGTCTACCATATAGAAAGCACATGGTAGGCATTATGAGGGTATACTTAAGAGCTCATAGTCTAATAAAAAAAATATAGCATTAGCATAAATAACTCAGATACAAGGTAGATATCATGAGGCCTGTAGGAATAGCACAGATGATGAAATATGCGAATTCAAGAAAAAGACATGACCTCACTCTGAAACTCAACAAAAACTAGGCCACTGGAGTAAATCACGGCTGAGCAGAAACTTCCAGATCTATTCCTGCAAATACTAGCAAATTACTTAAAACATTCATTCATTTATTACATTGTAATCAAGTACCTATTTTTAAAATAGGCAGGCTGTTTTGGTATATTAGATGATATTACAGCTAGGCTCCCAAGATAATTGGACTATGCAGCATCTGCTAGCTCACAGTAATAAGCAGATTGCTCTTAATCAGGGTAAAAACAGAAAAGTCTTAAATCCTATGCTTCTCTGTGCCACTTTCTAATAGCAAGGATTAGATTGCCTACTTGATCTACCTCGTGATTATTTCCAGAAGGATAAGAAAGAAGCTGATTTTCTCTGACTATCCAGTAGGAGTGAGAGGACTAGAGTGTCTTTGTGTAATAATTTACTGCCAGCTTTCTAATTATTAATATAGCATTACAAAAGGCTTTATGCATTTTGATGAGCTCACTTACTGGTTATTCAGGAAAATGAACTTTGAATGGCATGCCAGGAATGGTAAGACGACAGTCAAAATAGCTAGTCTGTATTTATTTGCAAACTAACTGACAAACTTATATCACAAGAAATACTGCTTTAAGCGAAATGAGCTCAGTGATGCCAATAAAGAAAGAAATGGAAGACTACGGTTTCCATATATCTGAATAAGAAGTTGTCGGTTAAAGCTGTGGGTGGGTCCTAATCACGAAATGTACTGACGGATGGCTTCTACTGGCTTTGAGCAAGTGTCAGATCTCTGGCAGACTATCTACTTTCAGACCATTTTATTATAACAACTGCTTCCATCTCTGCTGAAACACCCATTAGCTTGATACAGGTTTTTCAATCAGTAACAAAACATCGCATCTTTCCCACATAGATAATTGAAGGGAAAAAATACCAAAAAGAAAGCAATTGAGCAAACCAATAACTCCTTCCAATTACAATTAAGTGAAACAGTCGATGGGTTTCTTAAAGACAGGTTTGCTCTTTTATGGTACTCTAAAACCTCTTAACCACACAGACTGATGGCTACTCTTTGGCCCTCTCAATATGAGGTCACTTAGTCAAACTTTTTCCAGACCGATTATATTTTTTGTTCACTTGAACAACCTATTTCATGATCAATCAGATCAGTTGTACAATCCAATTTTATCACTAAGGCAACAGCAGACAATAGATCAAAGAGTTTCCAATCCTGAGTGTCTGATCTGACAGACTCAGCCTAATTCTGTACTTGGGTAATGTATTTAAAAAAAATCCTTTAGTCCACATTTCTATGATTATCTGATATAATGAAGGGAGTGGAAGAGAGAAGGGAACTGACAGTTGTTTGGCCACTAAGTGGCAGGTATTTGATCTATCTTTTCTATCTAGTTTCCATTACATCATTATTTACACACACACACACACCTCTTTTCCTTTTTTTTTTTCAACTTATATAGCGATAGGAGAGGACCCAAAAGAAAAATAATCTCTATATGAACGGAGCTGCCACCAGCTACTTGCAGTTTTCTGTGGCAGCACATGTTTCCAGGAATTCATCCTGCTGCTGCTCAGAGGCAATGCTGTAAAGAGTCTTGATAAGAAGTTTGTCCTTCTAGTAGCTTCCGTATATTCATCAACAACACGCAGCATTTGGAAGTCTAGTTTTATCTACGCTATTTCAGTATTAAGCTGCTAGAGCAAAGGAAATGATCCAAATGTACAGTGATGAGGGAGTGATTAAATAAATTATGGCAGATGCATAAAATGGAATGCTATGCAGCTTATTAAAATGTTTTTGAAAATTATTAGTGACATGGAAAAACTCATGATAAGTGTCACTCAAAAAAAGTGGGATCAAGATCAGGAATAAAATATTATTCCAGGATGTAAACCTGCATTTCATTCATAAATAAGATAGCAGTGACCTCCAATTGGTAATATTACAGATTATTTAGATTTTGTGTATTCTTCATTTGATAAATATTCTAAAATTCAATACACATTGCTTTTATAATTAAAAAAAAGATTTACACAAAAGATATGGAGTTTATAGATAAAACTAGATGGATTAGGAGACTAGCTCATATGCACCCCTCATGTAAATTAATGGTCAATGCCATCTAGTGCCATCTCCCGCTCTACCCCTTCCACAGATTCTGTGCTCCAAGACTCATACTGGCCCTCCTCTTCCCTGCACATGAACCAAATGCTCCTGCCTCCATGCTTTTGCAGACAATGCTCCTTCTTTCTAAAATACACATTCCCTTACTTTGACTTATCAAAACCTTATTGGCAAGGCTCTTCCCAGCTCTTACTTATCCAGGATGCCATTCCAAATTCTCTGGGTTCTAGTTCTCCTGCTGCATTTGCTGTTGAACTTACCACAATTGGCTGAGCGCCTGTGAGCCTACCCCCAGCTTTGAGATATAATTGACATATAACATTGTGTACATTTAAGGTACACTTTTTGATTTGATACACTTGCATACTGCAAAATGATCACCACCATAGCTAGCTAACATCTTCATCATGTCACATAATTACCATTTCTTTTTTGTGGTGAGAACATTTAAGATCTACTCTCTTAGCAACTTTAAGTATATAATTCAGTATTGTTAACTATAATCACCATGCTGTACATTAAATCCCTATAATTTATTCATCTGGAAGTTTGTACCCTTTGACCAACATCTTCCTATTTCCCCCACCTCCAGCCCCTGGTATCCACCATTCTATTCTGTTTCTGTGAGTTTGGGTTTTTTAGATTCTACACATAAGTGAGATCATACAGTATCTGTCTTTCTCTGTCTGACTTATTTCACTTAGCCTAATGCTCCCAAGGTCCATCTATGTTGTCCAAATGGCAGGATTTCCTTCTTTCTCATGGCTAAATAATATTCCGTTGTGTGTGTGTATATATATATATATATATGTACACACACATACACACCATATATTCTTTATCCATTCATCCATTGATGAATACTTAGGTTGTATCCAAATGTGAGCCCTCAGAGGGCCTGAATCTTACATTATTCATCTTTGAGTCCCTCTGTTTCTAGAGTCTAGTCTAGCATACATTAGCCCTCAATAAATATCTGTTGAACTCGGATAAATTCATCCTCAATAGACAGGAATGAGTCGTGAGTGGGAGGCATTTGGGTTCATATATGAGTGTTTCAAATCAATTGAAAGAGCATTAATGAAATGAACTTACTTAAGCAATTGTATTTCTTCAAAGGAAATAATTCTGTAGTGGATTTAAGAACATAACTTAAGTGTTGGTCTTTTAAACTTTGGTCCACAGTGACCAGCACAAAACAAGAAGGATCTTTGGAATTTAAAATCAAAGAGAAAACATCAGGAGGCAGACCTAAAAAACTAAGCTACCTAATTTTTTGGATTGTTTAAAGAATATGGTATATACTGATAGCTGTCACTTTATTTTCAGTTAACCAGTACTTTCAGAATTATACTAACAATAACTGCTTCAAATTTGAAATTGGGCCTTCAAACTAATCTTAAATATTAAATTTGTCCCACCTTTTAACTGGAACTATCTCAAATATAATGTATAAAAATAGCTGAAATGCACAACTACAAAATTAAGCACTCTATACTTCTAACTTGCTATGACAAATGAATAAAAAATAGAAAAGCCTTCTGTTAAATCATCTTTATTTATGCCCCGGTGGCATGTTCTACCTAAACTATGCAGCTAGCCTCTATAATTCTTTCCACTATAATATCTCTTGTGCCTAGAAAACAAAGGAAATTCACTTAACTAGGAAAGTGAAATTTATTAGACAGGCAGGGAAAATTAATTGATGAATTCTACCTTATCATCTATAAATTTTTCTACCCACATTTTTAAGCTTTTGTTATTTTGAAGAAAATAGAGTCACAGTATCTACTAATAAGATAAGCTCCTGGAAAGAATAAAAATAGTTACAGAATGCTAACTGTGTCAGATTGCTAACAGTATACAGAAATCTATTTCCTCTTCTTCCTTGGCACACAGCTAGACTACCTGAGTTTCAGCCAATGGAATATGAGCAGCAAAGGATTTTAAGAAGCAGGTGAGCCTCCTCCACCCTCCTTCTTCCCCTTCCGCTGGCTGGATACAGTTAACAAGGGCCCGGGAGTGATGAAAGTGGGATGAGGAGAGGCAAAAGAGAGAAGGAGTTTAATTCCCTAAACTTTCTGCCAATCAGAAACACTTTAGACAGTTACATGAGAAATAAACTTCTATTGTGATGAAATCATAATGCATTTTGGCTCTGTTTGTAATTGCTGCTAATTCCCCTAACTAATTCAATACATGCCTTATTTAAACTATTTGAAATGTGTTTCTTTCAAGCACACATGCACAGGAAATCTGAGTATCATTTGTTGTTTCCAACGCTTTCTGATTTCTTCCCCCTTGAACATGGGTGTTATTTTTTCTAGAAGCATATGTAAAATACATAAGTCATGTATGTCCACATTTATATTAATTACTTTATTTATTCATGCAACAAATGTGACTGAGAACCTGCTATTTAGTAGACCTTGGGGATACAGGAGTGAAGAGAATATGGGACCTGATTTTGAGCAGCTCATGATGTCGCAAGAAAGACAGATCTGTGTATCAGGAGTATAGCCTAGTGCATTAAAATGTGTTTCCTGTTTAAGTCCCTTTTCCTCTTCTCTATGAATGGCCTTCTCCTCTCCTAAGAGCCTTCTCTCGCTTCTCCAGTACCCATCTCAAGCTCACATAGAGAAAATTAAGCCTTCTGCTTTGTAAACAGCAGCAAAGACTGGAAAATTGAAAGAGATAATCCTAGATGGATAGATAGATTGGCTATGGCTGTGTGGGAAAACAGGGAAGGGTTTGATGAGGAGATGATGCTAGGTCTGGCAAATGACCCAGAAGACTATCTGAAGGTAGCAGAGATAGGACCTCATGCCCAACTTCGAATGGAGAAGACCACAAGGACTGTGTTAAAATCACCAGGTTAAAAAAAAGCAAACAAAAGCAAAAGCTTTGATTACTCATAAGACAAAGCACGCTCCTGTAACATTGCCTACCAGAATCCCTTCAAAGAAAGTGAAATTATCCTGGACACACAAACCAGAGTAGCCCAGGGAAACACATCCCATACATGTAAGAATCTCTAGGTACACTCTGAGGAGACTGATCCCAGAAAATAACTGGTCTGGTTGCCAATAATCAGAGGTTCACAGTGCAGGACCTTGGAATATTACTGCTAATACAGTGTGTGTGGTGAAGTCTGGAATGCAAAGTTACACAATTTTTAAGATTACTCTTAGACACTTAACTAGATTATCTAGGTACTTTGTTTGCTGCATGTAATTTGATAACATTTTCAGATACAGAAAACATGAAATTTTCCAAAAGATTAATGTCACCAAAGGGTTAATTGGCAATTTTGGCTTGCTTTCTCATATCTCTTCATTCTTTAATATTATGAAATAGATGAATGATGTCCCTTAAAGCTTGTCCTTTTTTTTTTTTTTTTTTTTTTTGGTGAGGAAGACCAGCCCTGAGCTAACATCCGTTGCTAATCCTCCTCTTTTTGCTGAGGAAGACTGGCCCTGGGCTAACATCGTGCCCATCGTCCTCTACTTTATATGGGACGCCGCCGCAGCATGGCTGACAGGCAGTGCGTCCGCGAGCGCCCGGGATCCGAACCCGCGAACCCCGGACTGCCAAGCGCAAACTAAACCGCTGCGCCACCGGGCGGCCCCCAAAGCTTGTCCTTTTTAAAGATTATTCTAAAATTAAAGTCCTATATTCATATCCTAGAAGGGTTTCTAAGCCTTAGAAGCACTAAAAAGCCTCTACATATTCTCTTCAAAATAATTATTTTTTTCTGACTGATTGACTCAAACTTTCTCTCCACTCAGATTGACTGGGCTGCTAAATTTCACAGAAACTTCAATTACAGGGTCTCTTACAATGAAGATAATGATTCTAAAATTTTACATATGATTATTGCCTTTTCCTGGCTAAAAAAAAAAAAAAAGACTTCTACCAATAGTTGTCATTATTTCTACCAGCTGTCTTCATATCATGTAGAATTATCCACAAGGAAGGCATTTACAAAATAATTTTTGGTACATGGAGTTAAGACTATATGAAAACATGAAAAAAGAACAGAAATGAACCAGTTACTTGTGCTTACATTTTGAGGAAATCATCCTCAAATCCCCATATTAATAATAGTGCTCTTTCTCTCATATCTTAAAGTCATTGCTGTGACTTTCAAATTTTATTTTGTCATAGGCCAAGGATCCCAAATGTGCCATAAAATATGACCTATAATTTGGGATTCTCATCACTGAGCTTTTATTTGGTCAGCTTCTATTATCTACTCTATTTATCTCCCTATTTCAATTGGGCCATGGAGAGTTGGTTAAAGGTGAACATTTCCTATAAACGAGTCTCTTCACCTCTATCTCCCAGGTTGATTCATGACCTAATATAACCTTTAACCCCAGGAAGGCAGATTTCTACGAGAATAACTGCTAGTTTTACACCGCTGTTTGGCTTCATACCAACAGCCAGGTAACCCTTTTAAATACACTCAAGAATTTCTACCTCAGCAAATACACAAAATGTTCTTCCTTCTCCTCAAAATAAAAAAATTCCTTAAAAAATGAAGAAGCAGCAAAACAACCATTACTGTAACTAAGTATAATGCAAAGGATAAAAAAAGCAAATATATAGTGATTTACTGAGAAAGTTTTAAATAAGTAGCCTATTTTAGAAAGTAAATCATGAGTAAGACTGTGGAGGACAACAAATTGGACATTGTGAGAATAAGAGGGTTTAAGTGTTCCAAATGAATGAGAAAGCTAACTTCCATACTATTCTACACACTCACACCCTATTTTACACACAAATACATACACAGCTGTTTTCTTCTAGAACCTAATGCCTGGGCATCTCAGCTAATTTATATATGCTAGCTCCATCCAAATATGATTTAGCACTGTGCAAAATATTTTAGGGCTTAATGAGACTCTAACATGGCAGAGCACTAACATAAGAGGACAGACTTCAGATTGCAGATATCATGTATTACGTGTAGGAACCTGCCTTCTTCAGGGGGGACTCCAAACTTGAGCTATAAAATAATGTAACATTTTTGGGGCTGCCGGGTGGCGCAGCGGTTTAGTCCGCGCTTGGCAGCCCGGGGTTCGCGAGTTCGGATCCCGAGCGCCCGCCGACGCACCGCCTGTCAGCCATGCCGTGGCGGCGTCCCATATAAAGTGGAGGAAGATGGGCACGATGTTAGCCCAGGGCCAGTCTTCCTCAGCAAAAAAAGGGGAGGATTGGCAACAGATGTTAGCTCAGGGCTGGTCTTCCCCACAAAAAAAAAAAAATAAAAAAATAAAATAATGTAACATTCTGATGGTGGAAATTTTAGAAGAACTGCACATTTGAAAATTTTGCGTGGGTGCCATTTTGTTCACAGGTGGCAGACCCAGAAACTGAGCCATAGTATGTTAAGGTATCTAGCTGCACTTGCCGCTCTAACCAGCCTGGATGCCCTGTCAACTAATAATAAAGATCCAAGTGGGAATAAATCAAATATAAAATAAACTATAAGTACGTACTACATAATTTCATTTACATTAAATGCAAAGCAACATATAGTGACAGAAAGCACAGCAGTGGCTCCCTGGGGATGGGGGGGATTACAAAGCATCACCAGGAAAATTTTGGTGGGAATAGATATGTTCACTATTGTGGTTATGGTGATGATTTCATAGTCATATAATATATGCATATCAAAATTTACCAGATTTTATACTTTGAATATGTGCAGCTTAGTGTATGTCAATTTTAACTCAATAAAGCTATTAAAAATATGCAATGAAGTATGTGTCCTAAGCTTGATGCACATATACAATTCAATGGTCAGAAACTGGTTTTTAATTATTTACTGGTGCATAACTTTCAACAATTAAACAACTTCCAAGTCCTCAAGTTAACAAAGTGTCCTTAGAAAAGGAGCCAAAATGAGCTACTACAGAAAATAGAAAATTAGTTATTGAAACTGGGGGGAAGAGAGGAGGGAGAGCTGGCATAAAGGGAGACTGTGTGAGTTTGGAAACTCAAGTATAGCAGCCATTAGAAGGCCGAGTTACTGAACAGAAACCCAGTATTTTAGACTCACATTAAGAAAAATAAATTTTGCAAAGATGCAGGTTCAGGAACACAGCCTGGGAAGCCTCCTTTTCAGAACGAGGAAACCATGCAATCAGGAAGGAGCACTGCAGCTCTGAATACTAACTGAACTCAGCAGGTCAGTCTCCCTGGCAGTTCTTCCCACATGGTGCTGACAGCAGAGATAACTGCCAGGGGTCTAGGGCAGCCCAGTCAAAACTGGTTGGGGTTCAGGGAAAGGGTTGGTGGACAGCAGGCTGCTCAACCTGTTTGGAAATTAATGAACCTAGTTGCGGGAAGTAGAATCTTCAAAGGCTAGAAGGTCAGGCCAGTTTGAGACAGAATCTTTTTTCCCTCTAAATACTTGCACTTACTGGTTCCTCATACGTCTCCTAACATAAATGACTTGCTTTATAGCTATTTTGGTGTGTGTCTTACCACAAACAACCCTGTATTTGAGCTTATATTCCTAGAGTGGACAGCATTTCTTACGACTCTTTGATCCCTCATATTACTGACAACAAAACTTGAATGAAGAAATAAAATTGTTAGTAGGTGTTCCTAAAGCGCATTAGCGCTGTTTCCCAGATGACACCATCATCTACTTCAAAGGCTCCGCTACACACAGAATCCGCTGCCTAGTTCACCGAAGTGAAGAGTGGACATCAGAATCCCAAAATTGAATCACAATAACCTTTAAACCCATGATAAATCCCAGGCTCACTTTATTAAAAGTTACAGAGGCCAGTATGACTGGAGATCAAGAAATTTTAATTCAATTCCCCAATTCAGAGCGCTCCTTGGGCTTGCCTGCTGTGAGATTCAACTTGACTGAGTTTCTGAGCAGTTCATCTAAGTAGGAGACAAATCCAACAGCAAATCTGCTGGAGAGTGGATAACATAATATTTATCTTTCATTGCCCACTTCTCTTATTTTATCAGTGGGGCATTGATTGATGAGACAATGTCTAGACACCAGGCATTGGGGATCTGGTGAGGCTAAGCTGTTAAGGCTCACAGGCTTTCGGTACACACATACTCACGTGCGTGCTGCCTTCAGGTCCACTCTGTTGAGCACAGTAGTTAGAAAGCACGAGTCTGCACTATTGATAAGTTACCAAAATAAGCTCTGAGCTTCTTTGGTCTCCTCATTACACAGAAGGGGAGGGGGCACAGTCTCTCTAATCTCATGATTCTAATCCAGCATAGTTGACATGACACAATGGGGAATAAGGTCTCTGCATTTCCCTTCAGGGCTTTTCTGTCCAATTCAATCAGATAAATAGTATTAGAGTCTAGTAAGTTCCAAACGCCATGTTGGGCACTGTGGATTCAGCAACAAATGAACTAGTCCCCATTCCAGAAAAGTGGGTGCTTACCCAGAGGGGCTGGTCTGAAAGCCTACCCAGGACAGAAGGAGGGGCAGAGCTTGCCCTTGGGGGTGGCAGGAGTATGTGAGATGAAGATCTGTGAGAAACATGTGGGGATGAAACACTCTACCTCACAGGCAGTATGACCAGGTCATCAGCCAAAAGGGGCTAGGAATAGGAGGAGAAGCCAGATGTAAGATAAGTGAAACTGAGGGAGCAGAGGAAGTGGGAATCAACCTGGAGGAGTTCTTCTGCCTAAAGAAACAGACACCGGCACCTTTATAGCAAGCAACCCTCCAGGGATGTGAAGGGTTTTGTTAAGGGCACGAATCCAGCTGAGACCCAGCTCTTCAAAAGCTAGTTTAGAGGGTACAAACATGCTAACAAAAAAACCAGAAATGAATTTGCAAGGGCTATAATAGAGTATACGCTCTGCCAGAAAGGCCAGGCAAAGCAAGTGACTTCTAAACTAATTAGAAACACAAGCTGCTAAAGGAATTCCAAACAGAGGGAACAGCCTATGTATAGACGAGGAGGATGACAAAGATCAGAGACGAGTCAGTGACTCAATGTGGCAGGTGCATATTTCTGTGAGGGGCAGTGGTAAGAGATAAGGCTGAAGATAGCAGTTGGGGCCAGATGGTGAAGGGACTTGTTTACTGGAGCTAAAGTTTTAGATATTATCCTGAAAGCAATATGGAGACAAACGAGCTTTTGAGTATAGTGTTCACCCATGAGTTGTCTCTTGCTCCCTCAGCACGCTGACGGCTGCAAGAAGCAGATAATGAGCTCCCACAGACCCTTGCTCATTCTCCTACAAAATGCTCTGGCTCCAGCTTTGAACCTGGGCTCTCCACTCTCTGCTTTGGAGAGTTTACCCCTTGGCAGCCATCCCTCTTTGCTAGCCCCTTTTGGATTACAGATTATTTACTGAACTCTGATCTGGTACTTCCTCAAGGGGCCACTGCTCCCACTAACTGCCACAACAGTACGGCAAAACAAAAACCACCAATATTGTTGGTCTGGCCCTAGCCTCTAGAATGCTGTTACTCAAAGGTAGAGAGAGGGCAGTAACATGGCCAGATTTATTTGGAGGTAGATTAGAAGGGGAGGATGATAGGAAGAAAGCTAAATTAGAGGAGGAAGACCAGTTGGGACAATAAATCGAGATAATGATGATAGCAGTTAGAGAGGATTGATGCAGAGATACTGAAGAGGTAGACTCTACAAGACTTGGTGACTATAATTGCAAGTTGAGGGTAAGGGGGAGAGAATAATGGAAGATCACTTTGGACCATGTTGAGCTTTAGGTGCTATGAGACATCCAGGCAAAGATGTCTAGTTGGCCATTGAAAACACAGATCTGGGGCTCAAGAGAGGTTGGATTCAAGGAATATTTTAAGATAATAAAGGCTGAAGAAATGGGACCAGTAAAAAGACTGATGATACAAAATACAGAATGGATAATTGAACTTTAATCCATTTTCACCATTTCTGGGTGCATGAAAAATAGTCCATAAAACAAATTATGTTATTCCGCTCTAATATTTGAGATAGAACAAGATAGAAGGTAAAAAATGGAACAGTAGAAAGGAGAGGGAGGTTACAGGTAGAATTTTTTTCTTCTTCTTTTGCCTCTGCCACCAGCAAAATCCTGTGTCCTGAATTTAAAGCAGAGAATACTGCTTTAAAGGTGGAGTATTATTTAAACATACATAAATGTACTAATACTAATTCCAGTAAGTCATCATTCACCCATATTTTTGGGGAAAGGGTGGCCCTCTTTAACTGAAGAGTGAGTCTAATTAAGTAGATCATCATACATATCATTCAAGGATATATTTCCAAATAATTACAAGATAAGAAAATCCATTAGCTATTAACTATGCTGACTATAACTCAATCTTTCCTTACTGGTTTAGAAGGAACTTACAGTGCCCCAGGGCCATCATTAAAAATATTAATTCTCACTGAAAATATAGAACAGTCAGTTCTATTGATACTTTCTAGGAGAAATGGCCTTTTCTATTTTTAGACTTGCTAAATAAATTGACAGATAGGTTGGAAGAAATAAAAGGTTAATGTCACAGATATTACAAAATGTAGAGAACTACCAGTTTGCTTCTGGTCCCTAAAATGCTATGATTATTTCCTGTTGAAAACTTCCCACCACAGTCATCAGTAATCTTACTTTAATACATTTACTGCAGGTCAAGAATATAGAATATATTGATGTATATCCAGAGGACAACTATTTGGGGAAATGAGATGATAACACATTTCTATGGTTTAATGAACTACTTTGTGATAGCATATGAGGGAACATTTCTGTTTTCATACTCATCCAGCTGTATCATTCCAGTAATGAAACGAAATGATAGTTGCCTTACCAATTCAAACTAAAAATAGTCCCCAAAGTTGTTAGCGTGTTAAAAAACATTCAAGTCAAAAGGCAAATACTATTAATACACTGAGTCAGGCACACCTGCAGAAGAAAGTATTAGAAAGCAAAATATATATTTTTTGTAAGGGGGCGACAAAACAAGCTACATTCAGGAAACTCTTGAGGAAAAAGCAGAAATATCCAATATGGCTATAATTGCCATTATCAAAGGAAAAGCTAAATGATATAAATATTTTAACAGTCTTCAGGGCTGATTGTTTCAGCTCTCAGTATTTACGTAGTATTCTCAAGGAAGTGCAGCGTTTTATTATGGAATCGTGTGTGGGAAAGCACATCGTTGGGTTGGGGGTCTACAGTACGCCAGGCACTGGGCATAAAGACACAGCCTGTGCCCCTTGCATGTATTGCATATATATCTAATTATCTGTGAGGACTGCCAGAAGAACACACAGTTTATTAGTAATCTGTCCATTATTTTAGATACATGTGGTGCTTTTAAGCTGTATTATTTTGGTTTCCCCAAAAACCACATAGAGATGTTTTCAGAGTATGTTCTCATTTTTCTTTCATCAGATACTACACGAAGACTGTCTACAAATATCACTCCTGTGCATTGGCCACGGAATGAGGGCATCATCAGCTTTATCCCCTATTCCAACCTATACCCATTCTGAAGCTCCATTTGAGAACTAAATACTAAAAACAGCTTTGCATTCCTTCAAAGCAGTGGTTCTCAAAGTATGAACAACCTGAATCAGAATCCTCTGAGGATGCATGATAAAAATGCGGATAGCTGGGGGCTGTCCAGGTGGCGTAGCAGTTAAGTTTGCGTGTTCTGCTTTAGTGGCCTGGGGTTTGCAGGTTAGGATCCCAGGTGTGGACCTACACACCATTCAAGCCGTGCTGTGGTGGCATCCCACATGCAAAATAGAGGAAGATGGGCACAGATGTTAGCCCAGGGACAATCTTCCTCAAGCAAAAAGGGGAGGATTGGCAGCAGATGTTAGCTCAGGGCCAATCTTCCCCACCCCCCCATACACAAAACCAGATATCTGATCTCTGCCCTAGACCTATGAAGTCAGAATCCCAGGTAGTAGAGTCTGATAATTTGCATTTTTCACATAGTCCCCAGATATGTGTGTGCCTTAAAATTAGAAAGCCACTGCCCTAAAGAGGCAAGAATGTTCTCCTCTCCAGCATTGCTTGTTATTATTATTGTTATTATTATTACTACCACTACTAGAGGAAACAGTCAAGTGGTGAGGAAATGGGAAGTGGGAGAAGATGAAGCTGCAGTGGCAAGTGGGGACGAGATTTTGATGGTTGCATACTCCCAAGAAGTTCTGAATCTATCTCCTAAGTGATAAGGAGTCACTGGAAACAGAATAGTGACTGGTCTGATTTGCATTTTAGAATAATTACTGTGGTGTCAGTTTGGACAATGGATTCTAATGGAGGGACCGCAGAAGCGGGGAGAGCACTTACAAGGCTCTGGCCATCATTCAGGTGAGAGATGATAAGAGTAATGGCAGCAGGGATGGGGGTTGGGAAAGACTTCCTGAATAGATTCAAAACTAAGAAGTAAAATTACATGACTTGGTGACTATTGATGTAGTGAGTGAGTGATTAGTAGCATTCCAGGATATTTCCCAGATTTTTTAGTACAGAATTATTTTTAGACAATAGATGCATATTTTAGAGATTTACAACAGCCTGTGCCCTAAAGAAAATTAAAAATTCAAACAGAAAACCTTAGAAGTCAACATATAATTAGCATTCACAGATACCACTAAATAAAGAGAAGATAACGTCAGGGAGAAGAAATGGCATGCACAGTAGGTTAATATCATCAGGAATGGATGAAAAGGGAAGACAATGTCAGGGTGAAGAAATGGCATGGACAATAGGTTAATATCATCAGGAATGGATGGAGTTAATTAGGAAAAGAAAACAAGACATTAATCACAGAGTTCATATACACTTTTGGCATCTAGCTAGTAGAGATTTTACACACACACACACACACACACACACACACAAGTTTTATGAATAACAATAGGGACTATAATAATGTGACATATATCTATAGCTAGGAGGGTTGTCTTGTAGCTGGAATCAGAAAATGTGAGTATAAATCTTAGCATTGACCATTTAATATCTTATGATCTAAGGCAAATTAGCTACCTCTGCTAATCCAGTTTCATTATCTGTAAAAAAAAAAAAAGGACAATTTTACCTATTTTTGTAAAAGTATTCTGAAAATTGTGAAGTACCATATTTACTGTGGATATGGAGTTTCATACCTTCAGTGAAACATGAAAACTCTATGTTTTCATGAGTCAGGATAAAAAGTACTTAATTTGTTTTCAGTTTTAAAAAATTAACTCAACCCTCATTTACCAATGGCATTCACTTTTCAGGAATTGTAGTATCTTTCCACTTGGTTTTTGAATACATCAGCCAATGAGATGTAATGCTAATGGAATTCTCTTGTAAAAAAATATGAGCAAATAGAAAGAAGATGCAAGTACTTAACCTATTTTAGGGAAGATTCTGATTTTTTTATCAGGATCTAAAAACGTTTTTCTTCAAATAGGAATCAGAATCGAACGACCTCTGCACTATAGTCAATTCAGAATTTTTCTAAGTAAGCCTAGGGTGATGAGAAAGCGAAGAGAGAAAACAGTATTGGAAGAAAGACCAAAATAAGGGAACAGGGAATGATGACTTCAGCATGTACTTGAACACAGCCTAGAAATCTGAAGAAGGAAAAAAAAGGAGCAGGCAAGCATTTTCATTATTATATGACATTATTCATATTGCATTTATACTTAGGTTTTCTTTTTCTTAATTTCTGGAACTTTATTTTAGGTACAGAAGTATCTTTCAAGGAGCCTACCTAAGCTACATAGAGTTGCCCACTTGTTCTGATTCAGATCCATCTTGATAGTGTATGAAATGTCTGATGCCTATTCCAGCCTTTTAAAAGGGGTAAGAATGTGCCTTTTAAGAAAATAAAAGTTATTTGGTGCCTCCTCTGTGTTCAGCCCTGTCCTAAGTGTTGGGGATACAACTGTGAATTATGCAGACATGGTCCTCATGGACTTATCAGTTTAATGGAGAGAACAATGATCAAACAGGTACTTACAATGCTGGGTAATACGTGCTATGGTGTGGGAATCTTAGGGTATGAGGAAACACTTAAAAACAGTACCCAGGGTGAATGTTGGGGCCCCAGAAGGCTTCCCAGAGGAAGACAGATCTTCTAAGTTGAAACCAAAAACTACAGAGGAGTTAGACAGGAGAAGATAGATGGCAAAAGACTGAAACATATAAAGGCCAGGAGGCTAGACAAAACCTGGCTTCCGTGAGGGTCATATGGCCAGTGTGTGTGTTTGTGCTGTGAGCACACAAGTGTGTGTGTGTGTGTGTTCTGGGGTGGAATGAGGGAAACAGCAAGACACCAGACTAAAGAAGTAAGAAGGGGTCAGATCGTGAATGTGCTTAAAGGTCACATCACAGAGCTTGGTCTTTACTGTAACATTCCTCAGAAACCACTGAAGAGTTTTAGGCCAGGATCCAACATCAATAATTCTTAAAAAAAAAAAAAATCTGATTGCAGTGGGGAAAGGAAATTGGAGAGGCAGAAGAGGGAAGACAGGCACAGACACCATTTGGCCACATCACAATAGTCTAGGAGAGGGTTTGACTCAGTGAAGTAGTCACAGGAATGGGTGGAGGGAAAGAGAATCAAGCAATATACCAACCTGAAGTGAAATCATATTAGAGCCCCTTTGGCTGGCTAAAAGTGGACTAGATACAGAATGAATTAGGACGTGGAGCAAGAGAGAAAAGGACAAAAGCCATAGTAATGAGATGGGTGCTAAAATATGCCCACGATGTGCCTGGAATTAAGCTCTGTGTTTTATATCAGTTATCTCACTTAATTTTCACAATTCTCTTAAAAGGTGTGTATCACTTCCCTTTACAGATGAGGACTTTCCCACAATCTGCAGCCATTTGATAAGCAAAGTTGGGAATGCTGACAAAATGTATTTGTATTTGGGAATTTTTTAATTTGAAAGAGGCCTCCAGATAAACACAAATAATGCACATAAATAAATCTACAAAATCATGCTAATCAAAAAAGAATTTAGATTTGAATACTAAATAATTACAGCAGTAAAAAGGAAAAATATATTGGGTGTGGTTGGTCTGAAATGACAAGACTGGAGTCATTAAAAGCTTTATGGATGAAAGTAAAGTTGAAAAGGAAAGGGATTTGATTTGATATATGATTGTAAAAGAAATGGTTTGGTGGCAGGAAATGTAGCTCAGTATGTATAAGGGGTCACACAGATGCTTGGTAAAAATGAAAAGCTCAAATCTAGCAAATTATTATAATTTCATGAAAGAGAGTACAGAATCACTTAAAGAAGAACCAACCTTAAATCATTTGTTTCCAAATTATGGTTTACTTTACAACAAAAACTATGTATTGGTTTTTATGTAATTGTGTTATTCCTATATTTGCAACGCTTTAGTTCTATTCAGACTGAATTTTGATTTGAGATTTCATATCATGGAAATGAAACACACTAGTGAGAGCATGGAAACATAAAAGCCTTTGAATTTGATTCATCTAGAATAAGGTATTATATTCTACACTTTTACAGTTCATCATTTCATCACTGTAATATTTAAAAGAGATTTACTTAGAAACGAAAGTAATACATATTGATTCTTAAAGGCTAAAATTTGAAAAATGTGTACATAATAATAATATTCCCAGAAATTAATGCAATTGTTTCTGACATATGAATCCTGATAGAATTTGCTTTTACAAGGTTAGACTGCCACATACTTATCTGTGATTCTATAGCATGTGTGTGTGTGTGTGTGTGTGTGTGTACACAGACAGAACACTGTAATATAGCTAGCCTGTTAATTAGGAAGCAATATCCGTAATATGCCTACTACGATGAACTACTTTCTTTAGCTAAACTAATTACTGCCACATATAATGAAAATGTTCTTAATCTGAATTTATAAATGGCTCTGTTTTAGGCCTCTCTACAGATTTTTAAAGTTATGTTTAGATTTCAATTTTATAAAATATGAACATTATGTCCAAAGGCTTTTATGCCTTGGGATCCAGAGATAATAAGAAGCAATTGAAATAGTTATTAAGATATTAAAAACATTCTGAATATTAACAAAATTTTGATTTATGAAAATTTTTATGAGAAGATATCCATTTTATTCAGAGAAGACTTTGCTTATCACTCTGTTAGGGAGTACTGTCTAACTCAAAAACATTTTTCTCCTTAAAAAGAACAAGGACTAAAAAATGAGTTACAATTTCCAGGCAGGGATTTAAAGACCGATTTCAAGGCACTTCAACAGGTTGAGTTAACACAGCAGACAAGTTCTTCTCTATAAATTTCCTACTGACATGTTTCATGATAGAACAAGACTCATCTGAAAAGCAGGTAACATTTTTTTTTTATCTGAGCAAAAGCATGATTGCATTTTTTAAAAGTATCTGTCTATGGAAAACCAATTTAGTTCCATTAATGAAAAGGAAGCACAATGTGATTGAGAATGTAATATGGAATTATAGTTCATTAATTCTTCAAGTATGTAATTTTCCAGGCTCCTGATCCCCCATTGATTTCTGTATACCCCCTTAGGTCCCACTAAATGTGAGCAAAAGGAAATTTAATCGTGTTGCTATATCATGTGTGGCGATGGTGGTGCCCCATAATTAGGTAGAAACATTGTGGAAGGGATTTTTCCAGTGACTGCTTCAACATGTAGCCCTGTTAACATTTATTTGTTGTCAAAAATTGATCAATCACAGACCCACAGACAACTGGGATGGTGACAGTCTCCTATTATACGGACAATACCATCAAAGGAGATGACACTTGTAACAATCGAAGCTGATAATTCAGAACACTTAATTAGGCATGATGAATTGGATGTATGCTTCAATCTTTTTTTTCCAATTGTATGCAATATATTTTCCTATTGGCATCATTGTCATGGAGGATGTCAATGTCCATTAAAATTTAAACTAAAAAAAAATTATATACTAAATGATAGAATAAAATTATAACTTTGAGTGCTGGCTCAGAGTTACATCCCAGTTTTCTGTCTTTTATAAGGATTATCCATGTAAAATTGTAAGGCTTTACTTATCTCCCTGCCAACTTGTCCTCGGAACTTAAATGACTTCATTTTTCCATATCTCAGACTTGGGACAAAACTGTTACCTGTAGCCCATGAATAGGGTGTCAATTAGTGAATGTCGGTAAATGTGGTCTGAAGAATTGTATAGAACTGCATTTTGTCCAAACCAAGTTTAGCAAAATGTTGTGTGGTACTGCTTTCTTGCCTTGTAAAGACAGCTAATATTTCAAGCTAGCTGTGGAAGCCACACTGACAACCCTATTGGGGTTCTTCCATAAGGAATCAAGGTCAGAACAACCCTATTGTGCTTTATTAATAGGCTCGAAGCACAGCACATACTTTATATATTAAGAGAAAAAAGCCAGTTGGAATCTTATAAAGAGTGTTCTGAAAACAGCTGTGTGAAGAAAAGCCATTTCAGCAGCAAGAGGAAAATCTACCATGGAGGTCAGTCTTTAAATAGCCCTTACAACCATTTCTCCTCTTTAGACGGTGGAGTAGTAAGTGGGGCAATCTTTAAAGAGTTTCAGCTACTCATTCTCTCCTCTTTATATCTTTACGCACAGTGGTACCTCTTTAGTTTAGTCTAGTGTATATAGGTCTGTCACCCAGAATACACAATTCAAGAACAAGCCAGCAATTAGCCTGCATGATACACTGTCTCAGATCTCAGATAAGCAATGACTGAGTTGAAAGGGTAAATGGTTAAATTTGAGAATTATTAAAAACACAAACAGGTAAATATTTTTTCACAGATCGATAGTCCATCTCCTTCATTCTAAAGTAAAGTTATGTAAGGGAAAGGATTTTATCCTGTGCATTAGAGCATCTCCAATCTTTGGAAGAGTTCATGCCACATGGTAAGCATTCAATAAATATTTATCAGACGAATGAATGAATGAATTTTATGTACAATATTGATATTTTCCTATTTGGTAAATATTTTAATTGAAATACCAAAATGAGTATTGAAGCATTTCAGTATAATACATGCAATATGAAAAGTTCTTACCCTCAGCCTTACACTGATCTCTTGGGGCCCCAAGACTATAATATAAATAAACTGCACAAAAAGTTGATTATAGAATGTCATTTCTCTTGACCCAGGTCTAGAATACCTTCTAAGTTTTCAACTTTATTTTACTAGGAACTATGGCTCAATATTAACCACAAAAATTTCATAGTCATGGTATATAGATTATAGCCACCCACATGCACAATAGACAAACAATGAAAATGAGAAAGACAGAGAGACCGACAAAAGTGATACAGACTTTTTATATTACTGGTAAAATAGTACATAGCTCAGAAAAGAAGTAACTCTGAATGGGTCATGAAGGTCACTTTGAATTTTCTTCCTCTCTTCAGAAAAATTCTATTATTCCACAGCCCATCATTACATGTTTTATTTATACCTAATACTTTTCAGATCAAATGATTAAAATGTTTGTTATTTTAGAGGCCAGCCAGTAGCATAGTGATTAGGTTTGCATGCTCTGCTTTAGCGGCCTGGGGTTAGCAGGTTTGGATCCCATGCACAGACTTACACACTGCTCATCAAGCCATGCTGTGGTGGCAGCCCACATACAAAGTGGAGGAAGATTGGCACAGATGTTATCTCAGGGTCAATCTTCCTCACTAAAAAAAAAAAAAGGTTGTGATTTTGATTTTCTAAAGAAATATGATAAACACAAATCTCAGCCTAGGAATTCCTCATACTAGGAATTTATTTTAGCAAACACAGAAAGCTTTAATATTCCCCCATTTAAGATGTTTTTGGACAACTGTGTTTCAGTTTGTTTGGTTTTGAGTCTGTTTGTATACATGTAAATGAAAGAGCTAGAGTAATATATGGGTGATGGCAAATTTACAGTTTAGATGGTAGAATGAACAACAGTACAGATTCCAGCAACAACCACAACAAAAATCACCAACAACGAAACTGAGTAAAGGGGCATGATGCAATCGACGTACATAAAGAAACCTAAGTTTCTGCAGTCAACTGCAGCCTTGTGACATGGCCAAGTTCCTTATCCCATCCCATTTCCAAGAAGCCATGCAGAAGAACAGACCAGACTCTGAGATTCTCAATAATACTCCCAGATCTGGCCAGAAGAAAACTGAGTGGGTACTCTCTTCTGACCAGGAAGTGGTGGAAACAGCAGCAGGGGAAAAACAGGTGAAATAGGAGATTTGCATGACAGGGCTGATTCTCCAAGAGGAAAGTGCCAGAGTGATGCACACATGGAATCAGGGACTGAGCTGAAGCCTGCGGGTGAATCTCCACAGGAATGGGCTGTTCTCTGACTTCATGAATCGAACGCTTACATCAAATATTTGATGAAATCCTAGAAGTGAGAGCAAAGCTCAGATATTACAAGACACTCCCTCAGCTAAGCTTTCCCCTCAGCCCATCAGGCCCTCAAGCCAGGAAAAGTCATGGATAAAACACAAAATACCCAGTCCGCAAACCACAAGTGTGGAGGGCACAACAAACCGTTCTCAGATGGGGTGGAAAGAAGCCAAACAGAAAATCTGGACCAAACTGCCCATGAGTGAGTAAAATATAAGGAAAGGAAATGGAATCGATGCACAAAAACTATGGAAAACAATCAAAGTCAAAGCACAGAAAATATTAATCCTAGAAAAAGGCATAACTCCAAAACAGAAGGAAATTTTCCACAGAACTTAATAGGAATATATTAATTAAATAATAGAATATTTAAAAATGAGATAGAAAAACAAAATAAATAGAAAAGAAAATTGCAGGACTAAAGGAAACAAAATTGAAGATCACAACAACATCTCTACTGAAGCAATACCTAAATTAGAAACAGCAAAGAAGAGAATATACATGGCTTAAAATAAAGTTTCCAACTTAAAAGAAAGACTTGTCATAATCTCAGAATATATAGTTGGAAGGAAAAAGATTTAAATAATTAGGATGAAGCTAATAGATATGGAGGACGGGCAAACATTATTCAGCTAAGGGTAATTGGGGTCTCTGAAATTGAGACCTTAATAAATGCAAGAGGAAATGTGTTTAAAAATGTTTAACACAATTCCCCACAGTGGAGGAAGATTTTTTAATTGTACACAGGAAGACCACACCATTTTCTAGGAAATTTGATACAGAGTGCTCACTGTGGAGACACTGTGCACTCAGATCTTTGCATGGCTGGCATCTTGGGAACCTTCCCGTCTTGGTTTGAGGATTACTCACTGAGAGAGTCCTTTCCAGACCATGCAGTCAAGAGTCTCCCTGGTTGTTTTTTTTTCACATAAGCAAAGTTTTGTTTATTTACTTCATCATATTTTCACCATCTGAAAAATTTGTGCACGCTACGATTACAAAAAAGAATTTCAATTTCATAAACTTTGAAAATGTATAAAATAAAAATCTGGAGGCAGGGGTAATATGTTCATCTTTGACATCAGGCACTTTATCAATACCGCCTTCAATTAAAAACTGCAGTTACTAGTATCTACACCTGTTTAACAACAACCATCTGTTTTTTATAATTTTCTCTCTCTCTCTCTTTTTTTTTTTGCTGGGAAAGATTCTCCCTGAGCTAACATCTGCTGCCGATCTTCCTCTTTTTTTTCCTCCTCCTCAAAGCCCCAGTACATAGTTGTATATTCTAGTTGTAAGTCCTTCCAGTTCTTCTAAGTGCCCTGCCACAGCATGGCTACTGACAGACAAGTGGTGTGGTTCTGTGCCCGGGAACCGAACCAGGGCCACCGAAGAAGGGCACGCCAAACTTTAACTGCTAGGCCATCAGGGGGGGCTCAAACTTTCTCTTTTTTAAACCTTAGAAGAAATTTTTAAAACATAATACATCTTGTTGTGATAAAAACTATTAAACACCCTGTATGCTACAGTAGATGGAATTTAGTAAGATAAAGCAAAGGAGCACTTTAATCTTATTCTGTGACAATATAACTTTTTATTAAATAATACAAATTTGATTGTCAGTATTTGTAAATGGGCATGAAGAAAAAATACCATTTGCATCAAGAGATGCTGGTGCTTCAGAGATTTTGCACTCATGTTCCTTCTGCCAAGAATATTCTTGCCCAGATATTTGCATGGCTGGCTCCCTCATCCTCTTTAGGAATTTATGATGATGTCACTGAGTCAGTGAAGCCTTCCTTAGACATCTAAAATCTCAACCTCAAATGCCCCTACACTTAACATTCCTCCTTCTCTGCTTCAATTTTCTTGTGAAGACAAAGACTACATATAATAAGATTCAAACTATATTACAGCATAAACAGAGTATAAATTATAGGACACTTCTTGTTTCCTATAGCTATCCCATCTAACATACTACATCGCCAAACATGGTGGTCTAGTGGTTAAGACTCAGTGCCCTCACCGCCGCCACCCAGGTTCGTTTTCCAGTCAGGGAACCTCACCACCCGTCTGTTGGTTGTCATACTGTGGTGGTTGTGTGCTGCTGGGATGCTGAAAGCTATGCCAACAGTATTTCGAACATGAGAGGATGGCGCAAAAAGACCAGGCAGGGTTCTGCTCTGCTCTACACAGGGTCGCTAGGAGTTGGAGTCAACTAGATGGGCACTAACAACAAAACATACTGTATATTTTGCTTATACATCTTGTTCATGGTCTGCCTCTCCTCCCTACAACATAAACTCCATGATGGCAGGAATTTTCATCAATTTTCTTCACTAGTGTAGCCTCCGTGTCAAGTGCAGTGCCTTGTATATAGTGGTCACTAAAGCAAATACTTGTTTAATAAACAAATGACTTAAGAAAGTAAAGAAAAAATTAATGAGCACATCTGAGTATCACCTTATTAGCTACTATTCTTAATAAGTTTTTAACTTACTTAAAACATAGGAGTTTTACATAAATAGAGATACCCTAAAAACTGAAGTTTGAGGGGGCCGCCTGGTGGCGCAGCGGTTTAGTCGGCGCTTGGCAGCCCAGGGTTCGCGAGTTCGGATCCCGGGCGCCCGCCGACGCACTGCCTGTCAGCCATGCCGTGGCAGCGTCCCATATAAAGTGGAGGAAGATGGGCACGGATGTTAGCCCAGGGCCAGTCTTCCTCGGCAAAAAGGGGAAGATTGGCAACAGATGTTAGCTCAGGGCTGGTCTTCCCCACAAAAAAAAAAAAAAAACAAAACTGAAGTTTGAGGATTCAGTTACAGTAAGGTATCTGCAGGCAGATAATTCTACAAACTCCTGGCATCATTGGTTCTTAGAGGCTTCGAAGCATCTGGACTTTTTGATTTGCTGTACCTTTGCTCCAAAGCACTGACACCTGCCTATACCCGGCATCAGAGAGAGATGAAGCACAAGAGTAATTTATAAGGAAATGTCGTAAGATAAAGTCTCAGTCCATGGTATTGCCTTTTGGGTATCCAGTTGGCTCTAATATCTTGGCTAACATCTTAGAACTGCACTGTGCTTGCTTCATGCAGTGCGACTGGAGGGGAAGTGGAAATGTGAACTTACTTTGATACAGCACCACAATTTTCTAGGCAAGTTCTCGATAATGCACATAAGACACTCAGCATAGTTTCTACTACACAGTTAGAGCTCATTTTACTTTTCTCCATTATCATCATAGTTCCCATCATCTCTCTCCTTGAGTGGCCACTTAACTCTTCTTTCCACTCCCATAAGATCTCTTCTCCACATCCATGCCAAAATGATTTCTGGTAACTCAAAATCTGACCATATTTAAAATACTGAATAGTTTTCCTCTTTGGTTTCAGGATAAAGATCAAAATACGAATGACCTGCAAGCCCTCCTAGTTTGGCCCCTACCTGCCCCTAACACCTCATCTCACATCAGGCTCTCCCTAGCCTCTGTGCTCCAGGCATGGTGACCTCCTTTCCATCGTCAACTGTGCATTATCGCCCCCATCACAGGCTCTTTGCACATGCTGCTTCCTCTGCATGAAACACTCCCCTCAACCCCCACTTCGCTTACTAAACTCTTACCCTTCCTTTAGATTTCAGTTCAACCCATCACCTCAGTGAAGCATCTTTGACATCCCTGAGTAGGTCAAATCCTAACCCCTATCTCCCAGACACAGTGTGGATGGAGGCTTTTGTAGTTGTGCAGTGCAGCAGCCCTGTGTACTCTGTAGGACTGAGCAGAGTCACACCTGTGAATAATCAGAGGGATTGTCTGGCTAGGTCTCTGTCCTCCCTAAACCATGAGCTCCTTGAGGGCAGGTGGTGAGTCTGTATGATCATTAAATCACAGTCCCTATCTTAATAGCAAGCATGTGTATGACTGAATGAGTCATCATTGTCACTCTCCCTATCGCTCTCATCACCATGACCATCTCATTCCTGGCTAGACATCTTTGTTATGGTTCACCCTGGAGCCTGCTCTCTCTTAACCTGGCTCCAACTGAACCGGCACGTCTTTGATTATGGCATCTATATAACAGTAATTCCACTTCCCTTGACCCTTAACATAACCTGAACAAACCTAACGTGCATTTTTGAATTCTGCCTAGATCTCACCAATTGGAGGTAATTTCCATTCTTTGAATCTTTTGAATTTCCCATGGGCTACCGTAACTATTTTCAATTCTCTCTACTAGATTTTAAATTTCTTAGAGATAAGAGCTGGGCTGCACTTATTTTGAATACTTGCAGTACCAAACATTATCCCTTAAATATAGATGTTCAAATTATTGTTTTAACCCATAATTTCTTTCTGATCTGACTACTTTATATTCTTCTTAGTCCCTCTACTTTACCAGTATTGTTTTTCTTTACTACCTTTCTTCAAGGAGCCATACTTTTCCTTTTATAAATATTGTAAACATAATAGGATCTTTAAAATATAGCATATCTAATTTTAAATATATAAAAAACAAAGTGTATATTTAAATATATAGAAACAAAAAACCCTCATCCTACCACAAGGATGAAGAAAACAACAAAAAATTTCAATTTTGAAAATAAATTTGAAGTAGAGAAATTTACCAAGATAGGAAAAGGCCTAAGGATATGAAAAAAGAGTTAAGAGAAATAAGAAAATATTTTAAAAGTAATGAGAATACCACAGTGAAGTCATAAGAAGCCTATTCCACTTTCTTTCTTCTAGACCTTGATTTGATTTGATTCAAAATTTAGAGATATATGTCTATTTAATTAAGGTCTATACCTTGCATATTCCCAAAGGGATTATAACTAATTGAAAATGAGGGCAGCAGGGGCCGCCCAGTGGCGCAGCGGTTTAGTTCGCACTTTGGCAGCCCAGGGTTGGCGGGTTCGGATCCCAGGCACCCGCCAACGCACCGCTTGTCAGCCATGCTGTGGCGGTGTCCCATATAAAGTAGGGGAAGATGGGCACAGATGTTAGCCCAGGGCCAGTCTTCCTCAGCAAAAAGGGGAGGATTGGCAACGGATGTCAGCTCAGGGCTGGTCATCCTTACAAAAAAAATAAGTAAATAAATAAATAAAATGAGGGCAGCAAAAAACCTCCCAGGAGAGAGTAAGGTGCACCAGGGCCTAGGCTGGTGAGCATCCTGGTAACACAGTCACAAAGGGAAACATGGAGAGTTTTTAATATCCAGCAAGATGGTGCATACAAGTTTTCCTAAAGAAATAGACTTTTCCCTTGGTTTGAATTCTAAGAGTAATTTATAAGAGAAATGACTTAAGGTGATGGTCAATGTTTTATTGATTTGCAAAGAAACAGAAAAAGTCTTCAAATGCCTACTTTCTCTGTCTCTCCTAAGTTCAATCATGACTTAGCAAAGGCCCTTCTCGGAGGCATTGTTTTGTTTGTTTTTCATTACCTTACTCAATGCAGAGTTAGAGCTCAGAGAACCCAGGGGAATGGATTTTGATATTTCATTTTGATTATCAGGCTCTAAAAATATCAGAGGCTTTAAGCCAGCTTCTGTTAAGTACTAGATCAAAATTGCTTCCAATTTTAATTCTCTCGTTAGTCCCTGAAATGCTATTATTTTGTTTTGTGATTAAGGAGAGAACACATAGTTTTAGATTCAAGTACATGGCGGTCAAGTTAACAAGTTTTAGCTAAAAATCAGAAGTTTGAATTAGCTCACAGAGCTCACTCTTGCAGGTGTACCATGGGCTCCTTATAGGTCAGATCAGATTTTTTTTTCAAAAATTAATTTTGAATCTGCTCAAGTGCATGGTCAAATAGTCACCTGAAACCCTGGCTTGCTGTTTCAAAAGGCATAGAAGTTACCATTCTGTTCTGAAACAAGTATAACATTTAGCACCCTGGCCTCATACCTGTTCATCAAGAACTTTCCAACAACTGAAATAAACTGGTTTCAAGGGTAACCATATTCTGATAGGTCCTGTAATACAGTGACTCGAAAACCTATCTCCCCAGCTATTTAGATGCCTTACAACATAATACAGAATTATACAGTACTGCCCCTTGAAGTATGAGTTTAGTTTTAACACTGTTTAGTTTAACAGAGTTAAACTGTCCTTTCTCACAGTATTTACAGCATCAGTTGTTTTTTTAAGGCACATTTGGAATCAGAAGACAATACTTTAATTCCTGGTTTTGTCACTTTCTGGTTGTACGAGATAAAAAAAAAAATCTATTAATATTTTTAAGCCTAAATTACCTCACCTCTGAAATGGGGAATACCTGACATACAAATAGGGCTTTCTGAGAGGCTCAAAAGACATACTGTAGTCCATAGATCTATGGAACTGTTAAGCCATATTCAAATATTTATAACAATATCATTTCTATGGGATTATTTAATCTGTCTAGAAGGCTTTTTGGAACCAAGAAATAGTTCTTAGGATAGTTCCTGGGATGGTAAAGACTGGTTTTTAAAATGTGCTACAATGGTGTGTGTTTAGAAAGGAAACCTCTCCTGAAGTCAGTTTGAGCGGACTTTGTACCCACTACAAATTAAGGTTAAATTTTCATCAGGGAATCCTACTCTGACACAATCTTCTAAACTGCATAATGTCATTCTTCTAATCTGGGTTCATCAGAAAAGAGAATAGTTACGTGGAAGATCCACATTGATTTAAGGAAAAAAAGAGGTGTCTGTTGAGATTAAGTTGGGAGTAAGGGGCAGTCAACTCCCCTCACAGTCTTGCTTCACAGATCTGCAGGCTGTGACAGAAAAGCACCACAGAGATGGCACAAAGTACTGTGAGGGGACAGAGGTAGGACAGATGCCATTCCATGGACCTCAGATGCTGTCTCCTCCCCATCTTCCTTTCCTCACATAACGTGGACCTGCTCCTCAGAATAAAGTGGCCTCTGGTGTATCTTCTGAAGTTCTACAGAAATTCGTTCATCTCAAGAATGCAAAGTAGTGTCAACCTCATGGATTATCTGCCAATACTCACAAACCATCCTGCACTCAACTTTTAATATCTGTAGTAATAAGATATGGGTACTATATATAATTAAATCTATAAATGATTTTAAAAAGTGTCAAATTACGGACCGACACCATGGTAACCCCAACGCATGAACTCATTCCTCTGAAATCACATGAAAACTAATTCATTTTTAAGCCAAAAGCAATTTACTTCCTTTGACTAATTATATTGTTCTAAATCACTTCCCATTTTTAAAATATAAATTCTTACCCAGACATATTCATACACTAATACAGGAAACAAAAATTAGAAAGCCTGGGTTTGCTGGATTTCTGGAAATTGGCTTTAAATTCCAAAAACCACTATAGGGAAGCCTCAGGGTGTTTTACTGTGTGTGAGCTATATATTCCGTCTCATCTCATATAACAAATGCCTATTTCTGTGCCCTTAGAAGTAGAAAGAGTTTAAGTTTGAATTTTAAATTTTTGCAATGTTTTTAAAGCCAGTATAGAAAACAATATTATTGCAAAAATGGTCAATTTAGTAAAACATTTACATGTTAACCTTATTTTGAGACACATTTTTTTAAAGATTTAATTATTTGCATGGGACAATTTACATTTCAACTTCCGAAAGCTTTAGTCAATTATGTAAGTGATCCCATTTCTATTTTAGGTGATTTCCATATGGGTATAATCCAGGTTGCCCAGTGAATAAATAAAACTTTCTTGTAGTTCTAGACTGAAGCCTATGCTTAAAGTCATCAGTTTTTACTTACCAATGTCACTAATGGACAACTACTCTTGTGTACTCAGGGTTTAATTAGGGGAAAAGTAGTTAGAACTCTTCATCTTGCAGAAATTTAATTTAAAAGCAGAAAGGCAATTCTGCTTTACAACCTATATTGCCCTCTTGACAAACTGAAGGCAGAATAAACTAATGAAGAGTTATAACTTGAGTCATAACTGGGAAGTTATCTGTTCATTAAACATCTTATTGTAAAACACAATTCTAAATATCTGGAACAATTTCTTTATAGCTGCTTAACACTGACAATCAAACCACAGATTGAAGAAGATATTCCAGTGAAGTAAGTCTTAGCTACAAAGTAACTTTTAGTACTTAAAAAACTACGTGTAAAACCATCAATTAGCTCATTTTAACTACTTGTCTTTTTATAGACTGGTTGGAAGAATAAAATATACATTTTTGAAAAAATTCAGAATTCTTTTTGAAGTGAAAGTTAGGGTTCCTTAATGCCTTGGAGCCATTTTCCCCCTGAGAGATTATAACAAGGTAATAAAAGTCAATTGAAAAATATGACCGAAAACACGATTTAACTTCAACATAGAGACAGTAGAAATATACTGGAAGTTTTGAATTTGGGCAAAAGAAGAAGCAAGATCAAATTATGGCCTAAACATGTAAATATTGAAAGGAAAAAAAATATCCAATTATGGCTGAAATTTTTAAAATCCAATTCAACAAAAAATTTTAAGCTCATGTTAAATAAACACAATGCTATAGTAGTCATTTTTAAGAAAGAATTACTAAACAATTGTATGCTTCCGTTTTTCCCAAATCTTTTCAAGGCTAATTCCTCCTTTTCGTTTAGGTATCAAAGAAGTTAAACATAAGGTCATCAGTAGTAGGGGGTTGGTGAAGGTTGTGAGGGGGAAGTTTGATAAAACTGTTAGAAGCTTAATGAGGTAGAAATGAGAATTAAGTAGTTATTCTGGAGAGTGGGAAAGAAACATTCTAAAGAATGGTAGTTCTGATTCCCTCTTGACATTTGTGTTCATGAATTTAAAAAGGCCAGTCAGTGCAGCTGTGTGTTATTCTCCAGCCATAGTCAGCTGCTCAGGAGCAGAGTGAAGGAAGCCATTTGACAAGGGCTAGGGTTTTGTTGGGTAATATGACATAGGGAGAAAGACTAAGAGAGTCAATGAGTATTCATAAAGGAGTTAGATTGACGAACCATGGAATCAAGTTGGGTATTAGAAAAGTGTTTAGGTAAAAGGATTAATGTTTCCATAAAGTCAAACAATTAATGGAGTAAAGGCACTAGATTATGTGAGATGGAAGGACAGGAGTAAGAGTAAGATGCCTAGAAGTGAGATTTTGGGAGTGATGTAGTTACAGGCCCGGGATAAGTTCAAGCTTATGACCTTGGGAGTGGCTAGCTGAGGAGAAGAGAAGATCAAAGAACTGAAAAGCCAGGGGATTGTTTGGGTCATCCACATGCACACTGACTAAGCCAAGGAAGGCATGCTGGAAGAATACAGTCAGTCAGATGTAGAAGTCTGCAATGAACGAAAGGAAGTGAACAACAAGGAAGGTTGGGGGTCGTATAGTCTGAGGGCATAAAAATTCAAAGCTTAAACCCCATTTCTTTAAAAAAAGACTTCCCTAACCACTAATGCTCATATTCTGCCACATTAGTCTATTTTATTTTCTTTATAGTATATCACACTACAGATCATTTATTTATATGTATGTTTATCTGAATCTCCCACCAAAATGTAAACCTCATGAGAGCAGGGACCTTGTCGTCTGGGTCACTACTATCTCCTGGGGGCTTAGAAGAGTAATAGGCACATTTCCGGCATTGTTGAATGACTAAAACAAATGAATAAGCGAATGAAACTATTTATTAGGCCTTTGCCATATGTCATGAACTGTGCTAATTATTAATGAAAAGACAAAGAATTATAATATTACTACCTTTCTTTATGAAGCTTTCATTCTATAGGGGAGTTTAATTCTTGAAAGTGATGAAAACATTAACAAATATATGAAATATACCAATGTGACACAAAACGCTGTAAGCATTCAAAGGTACAGGCGAGGTAGTTCCCCTCTCTTGGCTCAAAAGTCACTTCTTTAAGGCTATCTCCTCCTCCCACCCCCTACACTAGGTCAGGTGCCCTGTTATATCTTTTCATAGCACCTTCAACTCTTATCACAAAGATAGCTAAATAACTATATAATTGACTTTTAAATGTACGTTTGTTTCCTCTCCTAAAATGTAAGCTACATGAAGAGAGGAAGCGTTTACCTTTTCCAACTCCATAACCCCAGTGTCTACTCACAGATGACTAGTCAGAGTGACCTTCCTGTAGAAAAAATAGTTAATGACAGAGCAACATGTGAGCAATGTCATCTAAATGATAGAGATTTCCTTAAGATTTGTTGACAAAATAGGCATGAAATTTGGGATTTCATGTTACTTGACACTCCTTCAGCCAACAAATTTATCATGGTTTATAACTAGCTCTTTCAGTTTCATACAAAAAGTGGTGGGTTAAGTAGCATTCCTGTATTATACACCTGGGCCTTATTTATATAGTTGTTTTGTTTGGGGAAGGTTAGGGGAAGATTATTTATTTCACGTTTTACTGATTCTATTTCTGGTCAAAAATATCTCACCCTTAGAAATCATTTACTCATGGTTCTTTTTCTAATGATCTCAGTGGGTGACTTGTTTTCTGGTTTAATTTTCCTCTGCCTTACTGAAAAGCTAAGTAGCTATAAATCCTGCGGACAATTGCTGTTACTTCAGCTATCAGGTAGGTAGGTGAAGGCAGATGACACAGTGGATCATATCAACAAGGCAGACAGAATCCATTAGCTCTCTGGGAAATTTTCCAGAACAATGTAGACAGTGGATATACCTGCTATGGGGGTTAGTCCTCTCAATGTTATTGCTTGCGTAACAAAATGATTTCTGTGATCATCATATTCTACTTTCTAATGACCATTATTACACTCTTTGATACAGGTTGATGGGCTTTTGTGGCTTCGTCTGTCCAAATAGTCTTGAAATCAAGTACAATTTTATTAGCTTATGTTATATTCCTTTTTCGTAAAACACACTTGCAAAGTTGAAAATATTTCTGCCATTCTCACAGACAGTTGGTGGGAATGTAACTTGGGTACATCCTTTCTGGAGGGCTTGGCAATACCTACCAAATTTTTAAATGTTCATACAATTTGACTTTGCAATTTCACTTCTGGGAAATAGTCCTACAGAAATGCTTTCACATTTGCACAAAAAATGTACACATGAGGATGTTTGCTGCAACCATTTGAAATAGCAAAAAATTGAAAATAATCTAAATGCCCACTACTATGAAAAGAGTTAAATTATGATACATTCACATATACATAGAAAATTCTGTGCTGTTCTCCAGAATGAGATAGAACTAAATGTATCAACTGAAAGACCTCCAACTTGTAGTAAGCAGAAATAGCAAGTCACAGGATAATATGTACAATATTATCCCATTTGCACAGCACGTGTGTTCATGTGTATACAAATACATTGAAAAAGACGTATGAGTTTACACACCAAACAGCTGATGGTTGTTACCTCTAATGTAGGAATTTTTAACCTTGAGTCCAATAACTCTTTTTATGGGGCTCTGTCCTGTGATTGTAGCATGATTAGCAGTAACCTTGGCCTCTAGCCACTAGATACCAGTAGCACCCCCACCTCCCCAGTTATGACTACCTAAAATGTTTCCAGACATTGCCATATGTCCTGTGGGGGGGTTGCAAAACCACCTCTGATTGAAAACCACTGCTCTATTGAGTGGAGTGGAAGCCATGCACTTTGAAGAGAGACTAGATAGATAGACAGATAATTAGATAGATATAGTTATCATACGTGTGTCATATATATGTTTTCTTCAACAAGTGTTTATTTTGTTGCCATTAATTTCTTAGAATGAATTATCATTCTCATAGGCTCTGCTCAGAGTAATATTATCTATGCACACACTTAATTCTCAAATTTCTTCCACATTTAGCTAAGATATTTAAAATGATTATATAGCATTTACCAAACAACTACTATGATAAGAAATTCTACACTTTCGCTTGCCCTGCAAGTCTTAAGGCAATTTCCTCTCCTGTAAAACAGGAATAATAAAAGTTATTTCACAGAGTTTCTATGTCAAGTACAATAGACACATTGAAGTAGGCTGATTTTCCCCCATTTTGTACTATAGCATATTAGCACCTAAATTATTAAGATATAAGGATTATTTTTTGAAGGGGGTTGAAATAGGCTTTATGAGAACAAGATGTTGCCCAATTTCTTCCCCACCATATTCCCAGTACCTAGAAGAGTGCCCTGCCCAAAGCAGGTGATCAGTCCATATACGTGAAATGACTAAAAGCATAACCACCTCACATGCAATACAAATGAACAACCATCTCTAATCTAAAACACTAGTTGTTTGAGTGATGTATTGACTCAAATATTTTAAATATAAGGTTACTTACATAGTTATGCATAATCAGAATGAAATGAGACTAAAATAATCATAATTATTACTGATGAACAACAGCAGCTTAAAAACAAGTTTAATAATCATTTAAATCCATTGAATGCATACTACATTACAAAATTATCACATGTATTATTTTATATACATTTTCATAACTTGGTAAAGGGAATGATTTGAGATATCTCTTTTCTTTTCATGGCTAGTGATGCTGGGTGGTATGATTCACGGAATCAGAGTCAAAAAGGACTTCTGAGGTCATATAGTCTGACCCTATGTTTCAAGTATGGATCTGATTTTATTTTTAATATAGCGAAGAGCTGTGTTTATTTAACAACTCTAGGTTTTTCTAAAATCCATCAAGTAGCTGGAAGAAATCTCAGGGAAAAAGAGTCCTGCCTGAGTCTAGCTTTCCTTGGCTTTTATGTACCACATAATGAGCCCCCTTGATGGCCACCAGTCTTCCACTAAATTAGTAAAACCCTCTGAATCTAAAATGATAAACAATTTTTCTGATGCTTAAGAGTTGGTTTAAATTTTGAATCCACGTGTTTGATTGCTTGACCTAGATAGAGTGGAAAGTAAAGTAGCTGGGCACATATGGTGGTGACTGATAAGCACCATGGCTGAGTTAGTCTCATAAAGCCTTGTCCTTCCTCTCTGGGGCATCCTGAGGCATCCTAAAACACTCCCAAGCCAAGCTCCACTGCCGAGGCCGTGGGAATCTGTTGATGCACGTGTCTCTCTCCTGATCCTGCACTCTAGGGGCCCCTCAGGCTGATGAGCTCCTATCCCCCTTAGAGGACATTTTGGAGGCTACCCTGCCTCAGGGGTCTTCCCTTTTGGACCACAGAACACCAGAGGTAGCAATGAAAGTAGTCACTGTGTTAAATCTGAAATTATGTATGTGTGTGTTTCCTAGCATTAGGCAAAACCAAAAGAAAAAGAATCTGGGCCTAAGTGACAGTCATCATTTATAAGCTTTCTTTTTTTTTGTTTATTGTGGAGATATGTATATGACATAAAATTTTCTACATTAACCATTTAATTCAGCGGCATTAATTATGTCCACAATGTTGTGCAACCATCAACACTATTTCCAGAATGTTTCATCACCCCAAACAGAAACTCTGTACCCATTATGCAATAACTCCCCATTTCCCCCTCCCCTCACTCCCTGGTAGCATCTAATCAACTTTCTGTCTCTAGTTAATTTTATTACTACTATTTAACATTTATTTAGCACGTAGAATGTGCCAGGCATTGTGCTAAGTGCTTTACATAAATTAGCTCATTTAATACTCATAACCACTAAGGAACACTATTATTACCCTCTTTCCCAAAGGAGGAAACAGAGAGAAAGAAAGATGGAGTCACTCACTCATGTATCATACAGCCTGTAAGCGTTGGAGCTGGGAGAGTGAAGTCCAGCATGCTGATTCCAAAGCTCACACCCTTGACCATGAGGTTGGTTTGCCTACATTTTGGAAACTCTTTTCTAGGTCCAACCTTATATTACAGTTTATGCTCATCCCTCTCAGTGAGTTCAGAGAAAAAAACAACTGCTGGACACCAAAATACTCCTTTTATGGCATTTACAGTCAAAGAGAAGGATGAAGAAGTTTGCTCTAGGCAATCTTTTCAAGCTCAAAGAAGCACCGCTTTTAAAAAATACTTGCTAAAAGTATAGCCTTTGAGGTTACTAGTAAGTACTATTCTTGATTTTGTTTGTAACAACAAAAGCAACCCAAAATTTCTTCACCAGAACGCCTGTTTAAGTTCTCCTCACAGAAACTTTGCACAGACCCTTTCTTATGCTGGAAATTGTCCACTTGCTCCAAACCACGACATACCATACCTTTTCCTATTGAACATTAATTTCTGTTACTCAAACGATTGATGTCCAGTTTTAGCCTCACTTTATATCCCCATTCCATCTGAGAAAATATCCCTGCGTTCTTCTCTTCTCTCTCTTCATTGAGTCACGTAAATGCCCGTCTACTCATAACTCATAATTTAAAATATCCTCATCTCAATCCAATCTATAAGTACTGATTTACTCTTTTTTGTATATATGTCAGTGGCAAAATTTCTCTAAATCAAGTGACAGCTTTCATTAGTAAGTCACTAATTAGGCTTATAGTTGTTTCCCCTATCAACTAAGAACATCTGCTTTTTTCCAACAGACACCTCCTTGTTATAGCCAACATCACCCATTAGCAAAGATGACATACTGCACTTTCAAGTCCCTGTGAATGACACAAGTATATAATTTCCATAATTCATCACTTAAGAGCTATGGGCCATATACATAATCTCCTGCTTAAAATAGTAAATGATTTTCCTTTTCAGCAGAATTTTTTTAAGTAGCCTATTTATGAATTTTTATAGGAATTATCTCCTTTATCTGGATATAACCCAAATTCGTTTTAAGCCATAAAAGCCATTCCATAAATTACTGGATTGATTTCCATGAAGCATTGAACTAAACTCCCTAAGAGTTTAAGATAACGTTCTTGTGCTTTAAGATTAATAACAACACAAGGTAATTTGAGGGAAGCGGGAAAAAATTGGCACAAACGTGGTTGTTGAGAGGAAGGCAAGAATACTTCTGATTGGACAAATCGGGAGAGTTTCACAGAAGAGTGATAACTGGATGGTAGAATGGGGAAGGGGTTGAGAGTGCATGTCTGGAGGTGGGTGTAACTATTTAAATCAAGAGCCTACCATATGCCGACTATGTGACCTTGGACGTGTTATTCAACCTCCCTAAGCACTGATTTTTAAAATGATCATGAAAATAATTATACCCACCTCAGTGTTGTTTTTATGATTAAAATGAGTTAATAAATGTAAAGCAATTAGCACAATGTTTGGCATATGTTTTCAAAAATGACCAGCTGATGTGTTGGGAAATATTAAAAGGCAGTTCAAAATAATAATTGAAGGCGTTTTTACATAAGAGGAGAGTGGTATGTGTCACCATAGAGGAAAAGGCCTTGGTTTAGGAAAGTATGTCGATGGATGGCCTCTTTGGATATGAAAGGTGATGCTCCCTCTCCCTCCTCTTAGAGCACAGGGGAGAGGAGAGACAGAGAGACAGAAATTTAAAGGTTTGAAATTGAGAGCTACAAAGAGAAGATAAAAGTCTCAGGAAAAACAAGAATCTAGAGTGAATGAAAGTATGCCAGGGCTTTCAGGGGGAGATACCTTGCCTGGTAAGAATTAGCTCTGTGCAGAAGTAGATCTGTGGGACCAGAAGCTTATACAATTTTGAGGGTCCCTTCAGGAAAAAGGGATTATCAAAATACATAACTACTGCAAATTTTATAAAAATATATGACTGGATGAGCACATTGCTGGGGCTCCCCCCAAGGCCTTGAAAGGAGCATGGGCACATGGGTAGAGAAGAAGCTTAAGCTTCATTAGCTCAAAGGAAAATCTGTCTCTGACTCTGTGGTAAAAAACCGCCAAAGCATTTTTTTGAAAAGTGCAATCTCTATTTCATTTTAGTTTTTTGCCTTTGTTTTGTTTCTCTTTATTTCTCCTCCATCATCCTCAAAATTTGTGTTAAAATTCTGCTACACACTATTTGTATTGTTGTTGCTCTGAGGGTAATGAAAGAAATGAAAGGAGATGGGTGGTTTGTCATGCTTAGGTGATTCCAACATGGAGAAAGGGAAGTATTCAGGATCCAGTTAACACAAGGGAAGTAGGCCATGTGTACTGCAAAATGTCCACCCAGAAATAGACAGTAGCCCCTCAGGATGTGGGGATTAAGTTGTGGAGGTGTCTGGACATGATGACTCCTTTTGAAGACTTGGGGGTAGTTGAGCTCAACACAGGACATAGTGTTAAGAAAGAAAAGAGATGATCAAGTGTGTAATTTAATCTCCACATTCAGGAGATGAGAAGAAGAAAAAATGCAAACAGAGGCAGTCAGACAGGCAGGAAAGGAACAGCAGTAAGAGCTCACGTATTTAGGAGCCGCCACGTTGGGGACAGTGCGGTGTTTTACAGATGGACTTTGGATTTAGGCTGTCCTGTGTTTAATTCCAAGCTCTTCAACTTGATAGCTATGTCACCTTGGGCAATTCACTTACTTCTCTATCTTTCCCTCCAAAAATATGAGTCAAAACACCTACTACTACATACAGTTGTTGCAAAAGTACAGTCTGGAGAAAACGTCATGTCAAAGAAACCAAAGAAAAAGGGGGTTGCTAGAAGGAATTTGGTTAATAATAGCAAATGCTGCAGAAAGGTCAAGAAATTTGAACACTTTGGAAACAGTGATTAAGAAGTTATATCTGATTTCTAAGAGAGTCATTCCAGCCAGAGGGTGAGGTGTAAAGTGAATGAGTACAGTGTACAACAAATGTCTCCCTTCTATTTGCCTTTCAAGAATGTAAACTTGAAGATAAAGACCTAATCTCAGATACTGTATTCTGAATATTTATTAATAATTCCAACAAAATCTAGCAATTCTCCCCATTCTGCTCCTATATAAGCTAAAATTAGTTGATTGATTCTAATCTAATTGTTTTTAGGCACTTACTAAATCTCACTTCTCACTCAGCGTAGAGTGCAAAATTATCTATGTAACAGAGATTTACCACCCTTTGATCTGTAATCAAGTTTTATGATTTAGGGAAAGAGTCCCCTTCCCATCATTCACTGAGTAAAGGTTTTGACATCCTGTGATATGTAACTTACTCTTGATTCTTTCCTATTAGGGACTGTGTACAGGCCTGTGTGTTTTAATTAATTTTTTTGTTATAAATGGCCCAAACCAGGAAGATCATAATGAACAATAAATTGTCATGTTTACAGAGTCCATTAGATTGATTAATTTTCAAGCAAAAAGAAACACAAACAGTTGCAGTCAACTGATTTCATTTTCCTTGAATTAAATATTTTTTAAGAGAATGATAACAAGTATTAAAAATGAACTCAGTTTTATATAAAAAGGACAAAGGTAAGGTTAATTTTACGACTGGAATTGGGCCTTTTAAAAACTAAAGGAAAAAAAAAAACCATTGAGTGAGTGATTTCTATTTTACAGGCTGCTCAAAGCAAATGAAAACACACCTCATCTAAGGACAAGAAAAAGTGCCACATCTTAAAAGACTCAGAATATCAGAAAATCCCTTCAACTTGTTTTGTTAAGGCTTTTGATTAAACAAGAGGTCCAAGTTCACTCTTATTCAGCCTTATAATTACCTTCAGACATGAATATTGAGAAAATTGGCAACAAAAACCCTAACACTTGAGAGTGTACTTTTCACACATTTAATCAGCTGTTTGCTTGCCTCCTCGGTTCCACCAGTAGGAGTTTATCATGAAGTCTTCCCCTGTAAATTACAACTGGGGAGATCACAGCTCCAGATTCATTCTTTTTGAAAGCAATTTCTTCTGGGGTTACCATACCAGACAAGATTAGTAGCTAGCAATCACTTAAAAGGTATTGCTATTATTTTTGTATCCACCTATTCTTTCCCTGTCATTTAGATAAAATGCTCACCTGTGCATTACACAGTCAGAGATATAAACTCCCAAAAGAAGGGAACTGCATTTTACTTTCTGCATCTTCATACACACATCACATTGTGCTGTGTGTGCATCGGAATGTAATAAATATTTAATTTAGATAATTTGGCACCTATATTCCACAGAGGTTGCTGCCGTTTCAAAGGCATTTAATCATCTTTATGGTGTAGTGGAGGCCAAATATCAGAGCAGAAAGAGCACAGATTATTTTAATTCATCAGACCTGGGCATGATTCCTTATTTCTCCACTTTACTGGCTGTATAGCCCAGAGCAAATTACTTAATGTTTTTGAACCTCTGTTTCCTTATCTGGTAATAATAACACTTTAGAAGGTCATTGTAGGGATTAGGGGTAAGGTCATAATAATAGCTAATATTTACTAAGCCACTGCTGTTAACTGTTTGTATGTATTGGCTAATGTAATCTTCTTAATGACACAATCAAATAGGCATTATTATCATTCTATTTTAAAACAAGGAAACCAAGATATACAAATTAAGTAACTTGACCCAGTCCACACAGGTGGTCAGTGGCAGAGCCTGGATTTGTACCAAGAGAGCCACCTTCCAAGCCCACTCTTAACTCTTAACCATCATACTCCACCACCTCTTTATTATTACAGGAAGTACCCTTAGACATGAAGTTTGAAGTAGCTACTGTTACGAAAAATTGTAACAAGAAAAGTCCTATATAATCCCAATAAACCAAGGCCATTGAGACTCAGCGCGGAAATCCTATGGACTCTAAATGCTGCTAACATTTGGTCATCTAGACTCTGCTTGAACAAGCAGGCTAGTCCACCCCATTTTCATACGGTTCTTGTAATCAGTATATTTCTCAGTTGGAGCTCAAACTCGACTCCTGGTAAGTTAACTAGTTTGGCACACTAGAGTCACACAGAATAATCTAATCCAAAATCCACACACTAGTTTGCTTCTTCATGTATTTAAGAACAGTTTTTATACCACCTTTCAATTTCTTATTTTTTCATTTCTTGGTTAAACATCTAGGGTTTATCCAACTATCCTCTTATATCCACCAGTGCTTTCATCTCCCAGATAATTCTTCCTTGATCACACTTCATTTGCCAATAACCTCTTAAAATTTGTTGGCCAAAGTGAATACAATATTCCACTATGGAATAAGTAATACAGAATTCAGGGAGACTATTACATTGTTTTGTATATTCTGTTTCTATTAGCATAGGCTAAGTATGCATTTTCTCTTAGAGCTAGCATATTATACTTTGGCTCATCCTTAACTTGGAATCAGGAGTCAAATAAAGCATGAAACTGTTAAAGCTGGTTTCCTCTGTCCTGTGCAATTGTTTTTTCTAGCCCAAATGCAAGAGTGCATTTATATTTTTTAAATATTCATTGACTGCCTACTATATGCAAAGCATGATGCTAAACACTATGAAAAACACAAAATTATACGATTTACTTCTACTCTCAAAGAACCCATACTCCAGTGGGAGGCAAAGGGGAAAGGGGGTAGGGGAGGAAAGAAGAAAAACTAAAGAAAATCTAAGGGTAGGGCAAAGGACACAATGAATGTGGGCCAAAGATGGAAGAGTTCAGAATTGAGAATCTAAAAATAAAACACTGGTAGAAGCAGTGTAGCCTTATTTGAGAGCTGAAAGCAGGACAACTGCAGGGGGTGCTTTTAAATGTCATAGTGTTATTTCAATCGAATTGTTCCTGTAATTTAAATAACTTTGAATCTTGATTCTGTCTTTTGTCATATTAGCTACTCTCCCCAATCAAAGTCACAAATGACTTTGATTGATCTTCTTTGACTTGACCGTACACGCATATTTGATATTTAACTCGATCCTTTTGAATCACATTTTAGTTTCAATCTAAAAAACATTACCTAAAATATACTTTATTCTCTCAAAAAACAGTGACTTCTTAAGGAAGAGTCACCTATTGGCTGGATAAAGCTGACTGCTATGGGTTTGCTGTACCATAGTCCCAGTGGCTTCTTCCAGAAAGCTTACACAAAGAAATGGAAACAAACCACAGATGAGATCCCTGTAGTAAGAAGTGCAGACTCTTTCAGGACCATCAGAAATTTAGTGAAGAGAAAGAAGCAGTCACACCCCCAGCTCCAATCTTAGTCAATTCCATGAAGAAGTTCTTATTACTACTGTTTCTTCCTTTGTTCCACCCATTTTCATTCTACTACCATGAATTTCACCTCATAGTCTGTATATTTATGAGTGACTGGAGTTCACCGCTCTCAGGAGTCACTGAGCATCAAAAAAACATACTTATGTCTAAAGCGGGTGACTTTCTTTCCAATTCCAGTAATCCTGAGAATTGCATAACCTGAAAATATCCTTTCTATAAACACATGGCTTAAAAAATATAATAGTAAATTCATAACAGAGCTCATTAAAAAATGGAAATTCTTATTTATCACAAGAAGCAGGTAAACACCAGAGGTGGATTTTATGGTCCACATGGTGACAGCAGAGAAGACTTGGTCCAGGACTCTAGCACAAAGCAGGATCCTTGAAGGGCTGTCCTTCAGTTTAAGTGTAGGATAGACACACACACACACACACACACACACACATACACACGAATAAAACATCCATTAGCACAGGAGATTAGAAGGAGACACTATTTTTACCTGTATTTGGGTGGGGAGAAAAAAATGTTTGCTCTGACCAGTTCAAATTTATGCCACCTATGCAGTATGCCATGTGGCAAAGAAATGAACACAAATATTGATTGTAATATTCCTGTACATCTGCAGAAACAAATGCAAAATTTCTTTGGAGGGAAAAGACCTCAGCTTTACAGGTAAAGCTTCAGTGAAGATAAGGTCAGACATCAAAAGTACAAAACACATGAGGAAACACTGGATGATGGGCAAGAGTCAACAAACAATGAAAGGCAGACTTAGACCCCCTTGAACTTCAGACAATAGAGCAATATGATAATTATAATGTAATGTAAGTATGTTTAAAATTGTTAAAGACATGAAAGAAGGAATCTTATCCATAAGGAAAGACTAAGAAATAAGGGGAAAATTACCAAAAGATTTGAAAAAGAGAACTCCTAGAAATGAAAAAGATAGTCATTGAGCTAAAAAAAAATCAACAGATAAGCTAAATAAAGGATTAGACAAAGCTGAGGAGATAACTGATACACTGGGGGATAGATATGAAGAAATCACAAAGGGCACAGCACTGAGCAATAAAGAGATGGAAAATACTAAAGAAAGTTGAAGAAATGCAGGAAGATAAGGGCCAAACTTTTCCAATAGGAAGTCCAGAAAGAAAGAAGAAAGAGAATGAGAAAGAAGCAATATTCAAGGAGATAAAGATTGAGTGTTTTCCAAAATTGATGAAAGAGATGATTCCTCAGATTCAGTAATCTAAAGGAGCCCCAAGCAAGATAAGTAAGATAAATTCATTCTCAGACACAACGCATTGAAACCACAAACCCCAAAGAAGAGTGGATTTTAAAAGCAATTAGAGCACAAAAGCATTTTCAAATGAATTACAGCTGAACTAACAGCAGACTTCTAAACTTCAGAGGCCCCAAAAGCAATAGAAACACTTCCTTTTCTATTTCCCTTGCCCAGTCAGACACGGTACTTGAAAATATGTTGCTAAAACCATGTCGAAGAGCATACTCCTTATGTTTTCTTCTAGAAGTTTCGTGGTTTCAGGTCTTACATTCAAGTCTCTAATCCATTTTGAGTTAATTTTTATGTATGGTGTAAGATAATGGTCTACTTTCATTTTTTTGCATGTGGCTGTCCAGTTTTCACAACACCATTTGTTGAAGAGACTTTCCTTTCTCCATTGTATGTTTTTGGCTCCCTGTTGAAAATTAGCTGTCCATAGATGTGTGGGTTTATTTCTGGGCTCTCAATTCTATTCCACTGATCTGTGTGTCTGTTTTTGTGCCAGTACCATGCTGTTTTGGTTACTATAGCTTTGTAGTATATTTTGAAATCAGGGAATGTGATTCCTCCAGCTTTGTTCTTTGAGAAAATATCCTAGAATTCTACAACTAAGTAACCTAAGAGTGAAAATAGCATAATGCCCTTTTCAGGGCCGAGACTGACAGTTTGCCACTAATAGACTGACTCTAAGAGACTACTAAAGTATGTCTTTCAGGAAGAAAGAAATGAAACACAGAAGGAAGAAATGGAATGCAAGAAGCAAAAATAATTGAGTATAAATAAAATGTTGTATCCTGGATATATTTTGAATTAGAGAAGACTAAGTCCCAGATAGCTGTTCATGTCTTTATCACTTTCTAATGTCTCTCCAAGATACCAAGTCTGTACCTCCCCCCTCATACTTCTGACGAATACAAGTTCATCAGCTTATCTATGTAAAAACAAAGTTTTAGAATTTATGAATAAGAAAATTCCAGAACATTTCCAACAAAAATATGGGGGTGCCCAAAGGAAGAGAAAGCTCTTGTCTCCAAGATATGCATTCTCACTGGCAACCACAGACTTACAAATGAAAAGTCTACTATTTGAGTGGTAGCAGGCCCCCATAAGATTGGCCTTCCTATTTGAACCACTCTGTCTAATGAGGACATATGGATAGTATGATTTCCAAGATATATTGTTAAGGGGAAAAAAGCAATGGTTGGGGAAGGGGTACAAAGAAAATTTACTTTTCTTTATATGCTCTTTGCTCTTTTCAATTTTATACCATGTGCATATACTGATTACTCAAAATATTAATGAAGCATTCACTTAATTTATTTTAAAATAGAATCAAACAAAAATCTAAGAAGTGACTTTATTTAGTTTGCTTTAAATAAAAAAAATTAAGAAGGGATATGGATTCTAGGAACTCAAGTGTATAATAAAAGTTATTATACAAAGGTGATCCACTGAAAAAAATTATTAATATTTTTAAAGCAAAAGTGAGATCTTTTCCAAGTTCCCAATGCCACTTGGCTTTTTTCTTGGCAACCTGCCCTCTAACAGCTTGAAAGCTATTTTTTTTCCCTTACATTAACTCCATGATGTGTCCTCATTTCCAGTGTTAATTAGGTAGGCCCTGTAATAAAAGAGTCTGAAAAATTTCCCCATCACAGTTGTTATCTATTATACATGACTGATACATGGAAAATGTGACTAAGACTTTTTCCAATTAACCTGAAGGACTTGGAAGAATGACTTTCAGATTTAACACTGAGAACTTTTAACTACTTTTTGAATAGTACAAAGACTTAGATTTCCATAAAACATTAATTGTTAAAGATTTGCATAAGAAGTAAAATAATTTTAAATAAATGTAAAGAATGCAAATTGCTAAATTAAACATTTTAAACCATTAAAGTGTAGTAAAATTATACTTAAAGCTGGTTTATAAATGAATCAAGAGAACTAGAATCATTTTTTATTCTTAACCCTTATCTTATAACATCATAGAGTATCTCCAGCTAACTCAAAGACATCTAAAAGCTTCAAACAGTTCTGTATATCAAATTTTACTTAAAATGTATAAAATAATCACATCAGGTATCATTTATTGAGTACTTATCACATCCCAGACATATGCTGTGTGCCTTACTTACATTACTTCACTTAATATCCAGAACAAGCCCATGAGGTAGATATTATCATCTCCATTTTATACATATGAAAATTAAGGCATAGAAAAATAAAATAACACAGAGAAGGTAACACAGGCAGTCAATAGTAGAGCTAGGACTCATGCTGATGTCTCTCTGACTTCAATTTTTGTGTTCTTGACCACTATGTTAAACACTTCAAGGAGGACCAAGGTTTGGCATAACATTAAGCAATTAAAGGTTATTTAAAATAGATTAAGGATCATGAACAAAAAGAGAAGATATGTCTTAAGTACCCAAGTTAACTCATATGCAGGGTATGGTCAAAAAGCCTTCAGTGAGAATTTTCTGCTTGTTTCTTTTTTATTTTATTTTTTTATAACAGGAAAAAGTAACATTGGGATCTAAACCCCTAATTCATCCAAAGTTCACTAAGACACATTCATTCATCAAATGTAATGCAATCACTCTTATCACTACAGACCAAATTTGAAGATCAGATGGGTCTCAGCAAGTATGACAGGAGATCGCATCTTAGGCAGATGAACAGATCCCTCCATGGGTATGTTCCCCTGTTATAAAAGTCACCAAATAATCTGGCCTATGTCTTGTCTCTTCACTTCAGAAATTTAGACCTGGAAAAAATGACTTTAATAGACACTGTGAAGGATCAGAAGCAGAACTTTCTTTATTCCAAGTTTTATTACAATAAAATTTATTTAATAATTTTTGTGTATGAAGTTTGTATTGGTTTAGCTAGAGCAAAATAAATTCAAAATAATACTAAAAAAAGATCACCCTTATTGGTAGAGCAAAGGTACCTGAAATGTTTCTTTTTTTTTAAGTTATCTCAAAATTGTTACTCAAATTCTCCTCCTCTCCCATGAAAAGATATATACATTTTGGTAACAGAATTTCACTGATTCATTTTGGTAAAAAAAGTATGCTATGTCAGAAATGTTTTGAGAATTTTCTCTTGCATCTAAATGTTTTCAGTCTTCCTAAGTAAAATGCTGTAAACTTCAGAAAAATGTGCCTTAAAAAAAGGGGTATGTGATCATGAAATTAAATCAATATATTCCTTTTCTGATGAAAAATGTGCTAATTTAGCCATATCAGGAAATCTAATGCAATTTGACATTAATAATAAATGTTAACTGTACATACTATTAGCAAAATAACTTTGTTACTATAAATGAATTAAAGGATTTTTACTACCCATACTATAACAGTAATACTATAAACTTTTAAAAGAATCAGTCAACCTCAATCAATTTGCAGTTATCTTTGAAGTAAAGCAACATTCACATATGCCTCATGCTTCATTTTATCATTTTGATACTACAAATATTAAAAAGGTACAAAAACAGGAGTGCAACTTAAATTTATATTTATTTAACTACTCACTAAAAGTAATTAAAATCTCATCTCATGTTTTGATCTGTGGCTAAGAAACCCATTATTTTACACACAGGAGAAAAAAGGCTATTTATCACCAAAATGTCTGATCTCCTTTTCTTAGATATTGCAACATATTTTTTTTCTTTAGCTTTGCCATTTGATAGCAACTTTTCCCCAGTTATAAACATATTAATTTGATTTAAGTCAGAAGTTACTTACAGGGGACTGTCAAATTTTTAGAGTTATGCTTTAACTCGTGACTGAAAGATTTACTTTTAGTATAATAAGACAGCTTTGCATATTAATTAGATCATCAGACACATGTTTGTTGAGGTTTAGCAATTGTGTAATAATACAGTATGGCAGTGACAGAGCTGTTAAACCTCAGCACATAGATTTCTAATACATTTTATTGAGTTATTCAAGAAATAATCACCCTGCTAAATCCAAGTTAAACACCTGATGAAATATTAGGATGTTTAATTAAAAATGAGGTTATGCTGTACATGTGGGTGATTTTACACAGTGGCTAAAAAGAAGGCCATGAAAAATTAATTTTACTTGGTAAAAAGCATACACATAGCCCCTTTGTGAAATTGGTAAATGGATTCAACCATTCCACTTAGATACACATGATGCAGAAATAGACTAAATAAATTAGGATTAGGAGTTCAGGGAAGACCTTCTTAACAAAAGTAAGAATGGTTAGTAAATGTCAATGCACGCTAAGATTGTCTTTCAAAAAGCCAGTAAATCCTATTACTTCATCCTCAGTGATTCCATTGTGAGGGCTCAACAGATGGCCACTAGGGCCAGGAATTAATCTACTTTCTAAGCTGTCAAGCAGCATCCAATTCCAGCAGGCCAAATTTAGGCCATACCTATACTTAGGAAATCTTGACAATCCCCCGATGCTTTCCCTACCTTGGGAGAGAAAAACTGCTACCATTAAAGACAACAGGATTATTTGGCAGTTGAAGGAGTGGGCCGAACAAAAAGCACAGACCTCGTGAGGGATGACAATAGGATGAATTCCTAAGCAGATAGCAAGGCATCTGAAAAAAGGAAGGAAGAAAAGAAGGAAGGGAGGAAGGGAAAAAGGGAAGGAAAGAAGGGAAAAAGAAACACTGGACTAGGAATCCGAAGACCTGAGTTCTAAATTGCAGATCTGTATCTAAAATGAAACACCTTATGTAAGTTATTTCACCTCTCTGTGCCTTAATTACCTCATCTGCCATATGAGAGTACAGGACCAGGTGACCCTGAAGGCCTCTCTAAACTAACACACAAAAAAGTCCAGCAAATATGGAAGTAGCCACATCCTCTTTTTCCTCCTCATTTAATTAACCACTCATTTACGCCTTTATCTATTAACCAAATATTTATGAAATACCTAATCAGGTACTGGCCTTATACTATATCTTGAAAACACAAAAGTGAAGAAGATACACCTTTTACCCCCAGGAAGCTCAATGCCTGGGGGTGGGAATGAGTGAGGAGAAAGAAAAGAGGGTGAAAGCCAGGTAGATAAAAAAGGGGTCAAATCTTGAAAGGCCTTGTATGTTATGTTAAGAAATGTGACCTTTATCCTGAGGGCAATGGGGGACACCAAAATTTTTTTCAGTAGGGGGCGATATGATTAGATTTGTGCTCTGATATTCTGTAGAGATTGGACTGGAGAGCAATAAACCTAAGAGTTCTGAACTATTGAAGTACCAGCCAGAATGGAAAGAAATGGACTCTAGTAAAGAGACAGAATCCAAAGGACTTGACTGGATCTGGAAGGGGACACGAGGGAGATGATTCCTTGATCACTGGTCTAGAAAACTTGGTGGATAAGGCTGCCATTCACTGAAATAAAGAATAGAAGTGAAGAACCAAGTTTTGGTAAGAGAAGAGTAGAGGAGTTATGAGTTATGGAGGAGAGATGATGAATTTAGTTTGGGGTCTTTGGATTTAAGGTCCCCAAAGAAACATATGGGGAAGCATTAGATATTTGAGTTTGGATCAACTTCTACAGACTGAGATAGCAGCTAGTTCTCTATGAATCATGGAAGATTCTCTCCCTAGTGGTTCTTAACTATTTTGAAGTTATAGAACCCATATGAAATCTTTAAAAGTTCTGGGTTCTCTCTGCAGAAAAACGTACACATGCACTGACATTCAGGGAATTCCTGGACCCCTAAAGCTCATCCATAGACCTGCAGGGGTCCAGGAATTCCAAGCTAAGGATCCTTGCTGGAGGTGAGAAGAGGGCAGTGATTGAAAAAGGAAGTAACTCAGACTTCCACACTCTGAGTAGATGAGAGAAACACAGAAAATGGTTTGATTGTTTAGAATAAATAGTACTAGCAACGCCAGATGGCAGATATGGCAAAAGACTGGCTCAACACTCAGCAAACCAGTTTCATCTTCCTGGACACAGTTCAACTATGTTTGCCAAACCCATGGAATCCATGGGAAGCGACGTGTCACTTCTGACTTGAGGCAGGAACAGTGGGTGTGTCTTCTCCCTGCTTTCTCTCTGGTTCTCTTCTCTGGTGGCTTTGGAGGCCATGCACCAAGCATGGTTTTTTTCACAAAATGGCAACAGTCAAGGCGTCCCTGGCTTGAGTGATCCCAATCCCAATCCCCCTCAGATCTCCCCACCACCACACTGACACAGCGAACTGAGATGTGAGTGAGCAGTGTTAACTTTTTGTGTTGACCACCGAAATTTTGGGACTTGATATAGAAGCTGATGTTAGTTACCTTTATTAATAAAGTAAATATCCATAATAATAATAATACCTATCATGTGTGTAAGGAACATAGTTTAATAAAATAATTTTACAGTATCTACTTTAGTTTTCTTTATAGCACCTACTCTTACCTGACATTATTTTATGTATTTATTTATTTTCCTGTTTATAATCTTTCTACCCCACTAGACCGTAATTTACAGGCAGACAGGGCCTCAATTTTGTTCACTGCTATATTCTGTTTCTAGATCAGTGTTCAGCATATAACAGGTCCTAAATAAACATTTGTTAAATGAAGAACAAATTATTTTATGTGGCTCTCTTCTCATCTAAAGTTTTTACTTAAAAGGGCACAATTCATATGTATAACTACATCAACAAAAGTGGTGGCGTTGGGAGGTGAGAGGTTAGGATCCAACCTGGAGCAATAACTGGGACAGATGCTTTCAGGCAAGTGTTATTATTACATTTCTCAGATAGTAGGCAGGAATGCCTTGCTTCCCAAATAGTGAAATATGGTCTTGGGCCAAGAGATGCTAGAAGGCTAGAAGGCAGAGATAAACTATGACCCATTGTCTCAGAGCACCAACTTTACTCAATGGCAAGTTAAATATTTTCATATATTATGGAATAGAAATGAATGATCTTTTAGGATAAAACATGATGATTTGAAGAAGTTTTATTTATTCTGTGATGGAACATTTCAGGACCTCCCTGGGTGAAGGCATTCTCTCTCCTCTGTAATTAGAGTGACTTCAGGGAAACTTTGAAAAGCACTGATATAGATAAAAATCCTGGGTTGGGAGTGGAAAGACCTTCATATTCAGCTGCTAACTCTGTGAACTTAGAAAAAAATTAGTCACTTTGAACCCAATATTTTTGTTTGTAAACGGAGATAACACCTATCTTGGAAGAGAACTGTGAAGAGTGAGGTGATGTATAGAAGGTAAAAGACACGGAGAAGTTTGTGTAACTTGCCCTAGGCCACATAACAACTAAAAGGCAGAATTAGATTTTGAACCCACACCTGTCCTCAAAGCCCTTGGCTGCTACAGACAGCTACTTAGAGTAAGTCTGGGATTGTCTTCTTATAGACTGAAAGTTTAGGATAATTAAATAGAGAAGGCTAAATAGTCTGCTGGGTTATTTTTAACTCTAGCTTTAAATTTTACATTGCTCAGATTAATCTTATGCCATTCCAGGCTTTCACAATCTCATCATATAATTTTTTTTCTGGTGGGAGAATGATACACAGTATTGGGCATGGCCATTATTCATCTCAGATTTTCTGGGACAGCCTTTGTTTCAAAATTCCACACCCTTGAAATGCCCTGAAAAAGCTAGTACTTTAATATCCAGACTCTGCACCAGAAGCTGCACAAAATACTATATTCTGGAAACATGGTCACCACAGGCATTGATATACAGACACAGTGCGCCTTGATGTGTGTGGATGTACTGGTGGAGATCATGGGATAGCAACATTGGGGGTGCCTGATTTTGACCTAGTAAATCCTATGACAGTTAATTACCAAAAATCTATAGTTTTGACAAGTTAACAAGCTCTATGGGTGATTCACATGCACAACGAGTTTGGGAACTTCTGATTTAGGAAATGATCCCCTTAAGAAAGAGCCTTATATATCAAAGAGAACCACTATGCATTTTCTATTAGAAACCTTTGAAACCAATCAGTGATTGAAGTTTGAAAAATACCACTTAAAGGTACTTTTATAGTAAGAGATAATCTAGTGATGCAAGACCTTTTGTGAGCATCCTTCTGTGCACAGAGGCAGTATCTATTCAGTAAAGTGTTCACTTCCCAAATGGACCAGAACATTTTCTGTCTCACATTCTGATCAGTCAAGTGTTTTTATTAAGCCAGATGACTCTGCAAGTGGAGTGGAGGCAGGACACGCACTGCGTCTATTGCATTGAGGTTTATGGAAAGCAGTATGAGATCACAGGTGGCAGCAGCTTTCTCTTAGGGAGAATAACCAGACTTTCTAGGGTCATCTGCTATTAGAACCCACTTAATCCAAAGCACTAGAATTACTACTGATGTGATTTTAATTAGGAGCTAATACTCAAAACACCCTTTTTTTATTCCCAAGGTGTATTTTCAACAGACAAAACATTTTACTTTGGGTCATAAAGTATATACAGACTATATATATAATATAATTTGAAATATTTAAATAATATATTAACATATATATTAATATATTAATATATATTAAATAACATATAATACATATGACTAATATATTTTGCATATATAATATTACATATAAATAAAATATACATAAATATTTATAAATATATATTATATTTTTAAAAATATATATATATATTTTAAAGTTCTAGTATTACTATCCATCAGACAGATTAAGTTGAGAATGGACTGCATGAGGAATAATTAAGGATTAGAAAACTTTAAATACTTCCTAAATAAACAACAATGAATGAATATTGAATGGGACAGATAAAATTTATTAAAATTCTCAAATGTGGATGCAGGGAATAGCGTGTCCTAAAAAGTGAGTTGGTCATAAACTTGAACTCTAGGCTTTAATACAGTCACACAGATTCCAGGAAAAATGGGCCCCAAATGAGTAAAATGAATTATGAGGTCATCAAATCCTGGGCAATCATACACATTTTTCTGAAAAAGTTCAATATCCTTCTAGCTATAATAGCTGCAAAACCTCCTCAGAGCGACTCTGGGGAAACTCCCAGTGAATATGCATCATTGAAATTTCCCACCTCCTCCTTCCTAGCACTTCTTTATTAATAGCTCCATTCTTTGAGAGCCTACTTGAAACTTGAAACATTACTTTCCTCATGGATTACTTTAAACATTGGAGTAAAAATTCATTTTCTAGAAGATGGAATGATATTCTTACCTGTTTCACAGCTGGGCCCAGTGAAGCCTTGTGGGCAGGCACACACATTAGAGGCAATACAGGCTCCTCCATTCCTACAGCCATCTTTGCAAAATGCTAAAATAATTCAGATACATGATTTTAGCAGTTTAGAAGTAAGTAGCTCAAGATTCTCCAAACCCAGCTTTTCTTTATTCCTTTGGAGATATGGACATCAAATTATGAAAGCTATTATAATTTCATATTCATATAATACTTTCCATACAGGTAAGAAATGTCAACACAATTTGTAAAACAGTACTCTTTCCAATGTTAAAGAAATATTTCACCCATAAAGTAAAATACTAAAATTTCTTTTAACAAAAAAACAGTAACTGTACAAAACAGGAAGTGCATTAAAATTCAGATTGCATCTCACTGTAACAATCCAGCTTGAAAATAAACCTTTACAAATGGCAGCTATCCCAGACAGTTTTCTTAAGGAAAACCACTACCTAGAGAATGAGATTAGGAAATAGAAAATGATTGAATCCTATGAGGCTCTGATCATTCTACACACTGGCCAAAGTGCCAAAATAGCAGAGAAATGGCCCATCCTTCTAAAGGTTCCTAATCAGTCCTGGTGATGAATTAGCCAATAGCAAGAATCTGCTATAGTGGTCTTCAGGGAGCATCTTGCATTCCTCTGACAAGCACAGAGCAGGATCCAGGATCAAGGGTAAAGACATTGCACAGCCTGTTGTATTAAAGTGGGTTTGCAAGTGAGGGGAGCAATTTTTCTGTGAGTAGGAAAAGGAGCCAAGGTCTGAGCCACTGCAAGGGTGATCTTTTGAGATGTGCTGCCTTTAAAGAGGGTCAGAAAACCAAGATGGGTGAGCCTGAGCTCCCTGAAGCTTGTGTCCACTTTAATTTATTCTTTGGCTCTGGAAGGCTCGGGGCTATTCCCTCAGCCTGGCAGGGCCTGTCATGGATGAACTAGACCAACTTGTTCCAGTAATTGGGCAAAAGCTTTTTCTCTCATTTTCTGGCATGTGCTTCCTCTAATTAGTTAGGATTTACTTTCTCAGTGGTAAACTGTAGAAATCTGAGATTTGGGTGCTGAGTTAAAGGAAAGAGGTCCAAAGAGGCCATTTGGCTTCTTTGGCTCTAGGTTCGAATTTGTCTTCATCCCAGGCAAAAAGAATACCTAGTCACCAAGGATTCACAAAGAGATTGAGAATTTCAGCCTCATAAATAATAAGGATATATCCACTAGACCATGTATATGTCGTCTTTGGAGTAATTTGCAAGGTTGCAGCCTGTTGATAGAGCACGGGACTCAAGGATTCAGATCCTTCAGCTAAACTACTTCTCTCTCAGCTTTTGACATTCCCAGCAGAGATACACACAAGAACTGGAGAGTCTGTATTCAGGCAACCTGTAGTCCTAACTTCCAGAAGAAATTTACAGACCCTTGAAAGTTCTCCTTCCTTCAAAGATAAGAATTATCTGTTTGCATCTGTTCATGACTTTAAGAGTTCTTTACGCTATAAACTTCATTCTTCACATTAATTAGGATTTAGAGTCACATAGAAATAAAAATGAGGAGTTGTTGGGCTCCCAGATGAAATCTTAAACCCAAATAAACGCTCAGAACAGCCAGATGCTTTGGGGAATTCCTAAGGGTTCAATTATACTATGCTGTGGACTTTAAAAGTCTGGCTTTTCTCAGGATTTGTCCAAGGAAATGTTTGTGGGATTTAGACCCCCAAATGAGTAGGCCTTCTTCACAATGGCCTAAATTAAAGATTTCCATAGACTTTTACAAACTAGAGTAATCCTCTGGCCCATCCATATCTGCATCCAACGTATTACTGTAGACCAGGTCTTAAGACCCATGCTCATGGACCACTGTATTAACAACCATCTCTTGCTATTTCTTACCAACCACATACACAGTTTTGTGGCAAATTGATTTTAGTAAACTCCAGGATAACGGACACAGTGTATTTCAGGAATGGACAGTTTTGAAGCTTAAATGCCTAAATTAGAAAAAGCATTAATAAATCTAGATGATGTAATAAGGAATATGGACTTCATCCTATGGGAGTTGGTGGAGTTTCCAAAATAGAACCTCTGTTTCCCTTGTGAAGGAGGAGGAAAGCTCATCTGATGAAGGAAAAGAGGGCATTGGTGAAAGAGTGAATTAATGAATAGTAGTGAACTACAGTCGGAATATCCACTGATGGAAATGAAAATCTGGGCTCAACAGAACATATAAAAGAATTATTGATTGGTATTGACAAACCAGCTAAAATGGGAAACTGTAACATATGGAGACCCAATATTCCCAGTTAATTAGCACTCAACAGCTCAAGAGAGAGCAGAGAAGAAAAACTGTCAGACTGACTCCAAACAGAGATATTTCACAGAACAAGGGTTCCACTTTTGACACTGCCAAAAAGATATAGCTGTCATGTTTGGATTCAAAAGGAGATATCCGAACCTGGGAGGAGACTGGTAGACTAGGTGAAAAGGAAGGGTCAGAGAAACTGAAGATCAAGGGTTGTGGAAGGAACAGAGTGGGCAAACTGGAAGCAGAGGACCTGGGTTAGACGATAAAGTTGAAGTTTAAGATTTCAAAGGGGGAGCAGTTTGGTACAAAACTGCTCAGGATATGATCATGGGTGTGGTCTGCCGGAGAGGAACAGAGATGAAAACCACTGTGGCTGAGATCAAGGAATAGTAGGTCAAAGTTGTTGAACAGTTTGGCCACTTAAACACTGACGTAACCCAGCAGGAAGACTCTGAGTCGTGCTGCGAGCTCTCAATGGCTGTGAGAACAACCGGGAAGGTAGATAACAGAGACAAGGGGTGGAGGCAGCTAGAGATGGATTGCATTATCCCTAAGGGAAGAGGTGCTGGCATTTAAACCTTTTACCTTTGCATGTGGTTCCGTTCCCCGTATAGCCTGGCTTGCAAACACAGTTGTGTCCTCCAACAGTATTGAAACATAAAGCATTTTCATCACAGTTGTGTTGATTTGTGATGCACTCATCATGTTCTGAAATGAGGAATACAATTTTGTTACTCAGAGATAGATTTTCAAAGACACTATATTTTAAACTGCACCTGCATCTTGGTTATTGTATGGTATTTCTATCAAACACAGACATATGCAAATTATATATTAAAGAAGAGCTCATATTTTGAAGTATTGCATACTCCTCCTGAAGTACATATATAGTTTACACATCCGCCAACCTTGAATGCAAAATGATTTGGACAGAAGCCCACCAGTAGTAGGAAGGAACAGAAGGAGAGGAGAGGCAAGAATGGGGATGAATTCTCAGAAGCAGATCCCACAGCCAGCCGTATATAGTCTCTGTGGTTAACATTTGGGGAGTTATTCTCATGAAACAAATCTGACCTAACTCTTTCCTGCAGCATTGGAAGGGTAATAGGAAAAGACGTGACACTGTATTGCTCCATGAATCCTGACATGCAGGATAATGGAGCTGAAGCTCTGGGAGTTAGGTGCAGTTAACACCCACATCCCCACTTGGAGGCACAGTGATACATATGCAAACTGGTGGGGGAATATTTGACATCCTTCTGCAAAGAAAAGTATCACACGTGTATTAAATAAGACAAACTTGCCTTTATAATACGTGCAAATACAAACTTTAAAATACAGAATCAATATGATACCTCTTCTAACTGTGTGTAACTTGACACTTAAAAGCACTGAATCATTTGATCCTCCCAGCACCCCTGTGAGAGAGGCAGAACCAGTATCATATCACCATTTTAAAGATGAATCAAGAGTGGCTCAGAATGCTTAAGTAGCTTGCCCAAGTTTACAGGAATATTAGGTAACTTCAGAATTCTAGCTCAGTGTTCAGCAAAAATGTAAATGTAAGGAATAAATACAGTGAATATGATCTAACATCAAAATCAAGATGAGTAGGAATGAAATATAAGTGAAGAAATGCATACAAATTAGTTTTGTTGTAGTTAGTGCCCTCAAGTCGATTCTGGCTCCTAGTGAGCCTGTGTAAGGTAGAGCTGAATCCTACTGGGTCATTTTCGCACCATCCTCTCATCTTCTGGAGCTATATCAGACAATGCTCTGCTGCTATTCATAGGGTTTTCATAGTGGCCAGGTCCTTCTTCCTAGTCTGTCCAGTCTGGAAGCTCCGCTGAAAACTGTCCACCACCGGTGACCCTGCTGGTATTTGAAATACTGGTGGCATAGCTTTCAGCATCACAGCAATATGCAGCTACTGTAGTATGACAACCGACAGAGGGGTGGTGTGGCTCCCCGACGGGGAAATGAACCCGGGCCGCAGCAGTAGGAGCACCGAATCTTAACCACTAGACCACCAGAGATGGCTAGTGTACACAAATTAGTTCAGCCATCTAAAATCCCTACAGTGGCACTACTTATTATTTGGTCTCTTACATAAATATTACTTAGGCCTAAAATTAAATATATATTTTAATACACTTACATTAATGGAGCCATTAATTCGCTATGATATAAATCATCAAAGCAAAAAGAAATATTTGCTTTTTATTTTAGAACTCTTTGTATTCCAGACTATATATGCATTATTCCAGACAATATATTATAATAGCAATGTATCTGTAACTTTGAAAAATATTGACTTTAGCATATGCAGTTGAGATTAGACTAAAATCACTTATTTCAACTACTAAAATAGAATGCTCTGTGTTTCAATTTTAAAAAATGATTGACATTTCATGATTTTATGTCCTGTGTTAATATAAGCACAAAGTTATGATAGTTTTAATTATAACCCTGTAATGAAATTCTTAGAGATTATTCCCAATAATCTTTCAGAGGAAAGAGAAATTTCAATCACTAAGGTTTTAGAATTGCAGAAACACATATCTTATTTTCCAAATTCCTGGCTGAATTTCCCCCAAACTGTACAAAATTCCACCTTCATTACCTAGTATCAGAATATTTCCTAGTTTTTATAAATTCATGCATATTGATGATAGTTTAGAAAATAGCTGGATTACACAAGGGTCTCCTAATTGAGGCTACCCTTGGACCACTATAAAATTTCAGAGGGACTGGAGTCAGCAGCCCACCTACCTCTGGGTTCAGCTGCCTGAAGCAAAATAAATCCACACTCTGAAGTTTGCACCTGCTGCCAATTTTCTTCCCAGTGTAATTCAAAGTGCTGCAGTTAATCTATAAATCTCTATCTGGACAGCCGTAGGCCCTTTAAAGACAGCTGCTGATTGATTTGATGCTGTTTTCATCCCTGCCTCGGCTGTCTTCTTAATTAGATGGTACTCACCAGTAGGGGAAGGGCCTAACAAGATTCAGTTTAGCACCCAGTATGATAATCTTCAATAAACGTTAAATAAGTACACAACCGGGGTTCTGGTTTCCTCTGTTGTCATTTAATCTCTCGGTCACTGAAATGAGTAAGTGTGCTTCTAAGCAATTCGAGGTAAAGAGTTTTCAGGTTTTTAAATGCATCTGCACCTTCATACATATTGTTCCCTGTGCCTGAAGTGCCTGCTCATGGATTCTCCTGGAAAACTCTTACCACTTTTAAAGATGACACTAAAACGTCATGTCTTATGTGAAAATACCTTACTCTCCCTCTCCTGCAGAGTTAGAGGCTACTGTACGTCTTCCTAGCACCATGTATAAGGCTCTGTTATTATATTTCATCATAATTGTCTACTTCTCCTTGGTCTTCCATCCTCAAGCCCCACCTGGGATTGTGAGTTTTTAGACAAGAATTTTGTTTTTTTTCTTTGTGCTAATTTCAGCATTCAGAGAACATTTCTTAAATAAATGCTTGAAAGAATGAAAGACAAAATGAAGAAAGCTAGGATCTACTTCCTCTGCCATTATCATTCAAGTCAATCTCAATTTGTTCAGTTGTAGGCTAGATGCCAAATGGAAAGCTATTGAAAACCTAAGCTGTTTTTTACTGATTTTACCATGGTGGTGTTTGATTTGATTATGGGATATTTCAAATATTAATTAAGGTAGGAGGAAACATATTTTGAAAACATAAAATATTAATTCCTTTACACTATCAGTTTAAATTTTTTTCCCACTACTTAAAATAAAGTTGGTTATATTTATACTCATAATTATCAACTAAACTGTGACCTTAGGAAAAGCCCTTAAAAATGCCTGTAATCTCACAGAAGAACTAACTTTAATTTGATAGCTCTTCACCAAACAGAATGTGAATAAAGCAAGGTGCAAATATTCTGTAAGGCCATCTTAATAAATAGATAATTATTCAGGCTCCATATCCAGTTTTGGTCAAATGTCAATTTCTTACCCTTTTTCTGACTCACATACCTCTGAGGATTCCACCACCACCCCACCGTCAGCATCACTATTTTTAATACGTTCTCCCATATTTCAACACATAATAAGTAAAATTAAATAAAATAAAACAAGGAGGGAAACACTAAGATAAAATTTAAATCAATACTACGTTCCAATGTTTGAGAAGAGCATGTCAAGACATAATAGTGAATTAATTCCAATTTTGATTTCACATATAGTGAAAAGCAGACATTTCAGATCTGATGTTCAGAATATTTAATCCATAAGATTCAATGCTATTTTCACATTCTCAGTAAAAATTTCATTGTTTATGTGATATGATAGTTCAAGCAACAGCTGGGATTGAAACCAAATGCACCTCTTTCTAACTCTTCTTCATTAAAAATATTAGCACATGGTTATTTTAACCAAAATATAATCATGTTTTATATTTATGAATTTTGAATTTAAAAAATGGAAAAAAGAAATAAGCAGATAGAAGGAAAACAGCATCAGTCAACAGCACTAAGCGAAAGTCATACGAGTGTCAATCATTACAGTACGTTACATATAGAATCAAAAATCTTATAGTGATAGCTGGCAAAGATCTGTCCTGTGCGCAATAATTTGTTTGCTCTGTATCTTTACATAATATGTAAAACTAATTTCATACCAGTGACAAAGGTCAATATAATAAAATTTCTCTACATAAGAAAAGGGATAATATACATGCCTGGATTCATCTAAATGCAGACGTTATATGTAATAAAAATACTTTAGTTTCACTGATTAACTCCTAACCTGGGTGAGCCAATGTGTCGAAAACCATTTTAAGACCCCACACCCAACATGTTTATCAGTTATAATAACATATAGTTGTACTTAAATTGAGCTTTAAATTTGGTATTCATATTGAGCTGTTTCCAGAATGAAAGTACTATCTAGAGATAAAACGGCCACTCTAAAATTCACATAGCTTTTCTCACTCTGATTTCAACGTAAACATACAATACACATAGTACATGTTCTATTCAAGAATTTCACTATGATACAAAATTCAAATATTACAGAAAATAGGAGTGAAAAGCAATCATTTAAATAGATCTACATTTAAATTTAATTAAATACAATTTTCTTCAGTGTCTATTGTGTATTAATATCTTACTAGGATAAAAAGATGATTATCAACAGTTGCTGCCCTCAAAAACCTTACAGTCTAGTTAGAAAGATAAGACAAAAGTGCTAATGCCTTGAGTACTCGGCTTCATTATGAAAATACTGAAGTAAAGAAGTAGCCTCTGTCTACAAAGGATGACAGAGATCCGAGGAGGAAGGAGTCATTTCTGGTTGGGTCAGGTAAGAATTCAAGAATGACTTCATGGATAACAGAGCATTTGACATGGATATTTTTATTTTCGTGTGGGAGTAGGTACAGATTTCAAATTAAAATAGCATTGGTGGGCCGGCTGGTGGCACAGCGGTTAAGTTAGGACCCTACGCTTTTGGCGGCCCGGAGTTCGCAGGTTCAGATCCTGGGCGCGGACCAATGCACCGCTTGTCAGCCATGCTGTGGCGGCGTCCCATATAAAGTAGAGGAAGATGGGCACAGATGTTAGCCCAGGGCCAATCTTCCTTACAAAAACAAAAACAAAAACATAAAATAGCATTGGTGTACTTTGCCTCTTTTGTTTTTGGAATCTTGAGGTTCTCACAAATTTGAATTAACCTGAAGGATGTGTAATAACCATAGCTATGATTCAGTGCTTACTACATACTACTACTTTGTAACGTACACTATCTCATTAAATCTTCATATTAATTAGAAAATAATTATCATTATTTTCCAGAAAATTAAACTCGGCTTGGAGAGGTTAAGTAGCTTGCCCGAGATCACACAGCTAGTAAGTGGTAGAGCTTGAATCACAACATCTTCTCCAAAAACTAGGTTATTGGTTGCAATAGGGTCACCTGACATATTTAATGCTTGTGTTTTCTCCAATCTATTTTTTCATCCTAGTGTTTTTCTTTGTAATTATCCAGAGGTTTTCAATGTTTACACAGTTTGACGTCTTTTGTTGTATGTGGAGTCTTCTATTGCGTCACAATTAGGAAGTTATCAACTCTTTATTGTATTTTGTAGTATTTTTTTAACCCTATAGGAGGCTTATTAAAATTATAGAACTTCGTCAAGCAAAGAACTAAAGTGCTTTCTGTTCATACTGAAATCCACACTTTCACAAGACTGAGAGAAGTTTTTAAAAGTAAAGGAAGATATCAATATGGTCAAGTACAAATCCATGCAAAACAAAGTAACCAGCTCACAGAACTTAGACTCCAGCACTAATTCCTCCAATATAAAAATCTCTGAAAGCTCAACATAAATGCAGTTTGGCAAACAGACACTTCCAATGTCCAAGAGTCCTCTCCTCTGATACCAGTGGTCAGGCCCTGGTAATACCATCCACTGCTTCTGGATAATTCTGCTTCACATCCCCAGCGATAACCTAGATCCTCTGGCTGACACCTTTATATAGTAGATTCTGCTCTTCTGGTGACAGAATATAATAGACCTTGATAGCTGGCCCACTACCCTCAGAGAATCTTTCTTCTTCTCTGATGGATTTCTTCAGCCATGAGAATTATATTGTTTATGCTGTATCTTCTACTCTCCTGCCCAAATCTAGAAATGCTGGGAAAACAGCAGCAATTATAACATACAGGTATAAGTTCCACAAACAAAAATGCTTCACCTTCCCCGACTCAAGTGTTTCCCAGAATATAAACTTACAACAAGTAAATTCTCTTTTCGAACATGGCAGGATATGGCTCTAAACATAGTGATAACCTACCTCTAGTCTTACCTCTTATCTGATTATTAGAAACCTGAGAACAAGCTCCCTCAGGCTTAAGACTAAGTCTTGGAGCAAGGAAGCTCCTAGAAGAAGTGTAAATTACACTTGAGAAGATTAATAATAACACCATAAAGCTAAATGTTTAGAAGAGTGGTTCATCTCAAAAACGTATAGTTGCTTAGTCATTTTCCTCTTACATTTCTGTAGACCAGAAATACTGCCTTAAGTTATCAATGGGTTTTGAAAAAGCTCATCAATGAGTTTCACTCCCATGTGACACCAAGAAAGTAACTATGTAGTTATCTGCACTGATCTATGAAGAGCATCAGAACAAGATAGCCCATAGGTCTGCAATACTGAGACCTCTGATTTTACTCTAAAAAGAATGGCAACAACTATGAGTCCTCAGATAAAACATGCCATCTCTAGTCTATCAAACTGAACAACTCTTAGGACTTGCCCACAGATCCTTGGTACATTCACAAGATAATTATTCTATGGCAGAGCTTTTCAAAATGAGTACAAACTGAGTTTAAAAATGGTCTGTATCACAACTCAACAATTTCTCGATAGTTTGGGTGTCTATAAGAAAGAACTGGAACTCCTTCCTCCCTTGCCCTCCACAGATATGTAGCAGTCTCGTACATGAAGATATTGTGCTTGCTGTCACCAGCAATACAAATTCCTGTAATCAAAACATTTTTGTCCTAATGATTATTAATTCTTAGGGAACATTGTTACAACTCATTAAATGATTTAAAACGTCTTCCATCAAGTGTTCGGCCCTAGGACCATAACTAAATAGGAAGGATAAAGTAGAAAAAATTGAGAAAATTATATACTATTTTAACAAGCAATAGCAAGGAGGCAGTGTGCTACAGTATAAGTGATTTCCAGACAGGCTTGATTTTAGATGTCATTTTATCCTAGTTCTACGGCCCTGAAAAAGTTAGCCAATATTTCTAAGTTGAAAACAAGGAAATCAAGACCTATATTAGAGAGCTATTGTGAAGAATAAACGTAAATGATTAATGTAAAGACCCTGGCAAATAATAGATACTCAATAAATATTAGTTACCTTCTCATCTTATCATCTACTTCCATGGGAAAATTTATTTTGCTTTTATTAGCTAGGTAATGTCCTCTCTTTTCTATTTCACTTCTCTGGAGAAAAGCTAAATGTCTCACAGAGTTTGTTCTCTTCATAATCTTTTCTCAAATCAAATACACATTGGACATTTTTCTGGTTTCCAAAATGCCACTACTTTCCGTGGTTACATCAAGGAAAAAAATGCCTGCTATCATACTGACCAAAAGCTATTCATTTTGTTTCTTATGATTATCTTATTTAGTCATTTTATATTACAGAGAAAAACCTATTTATGACAATGTCATTTGAACAGAAATCTATTTTTAACACAATGCAAGTGAGTACAAGAAATCATACTTTAAACCTGCTCAATGCCCACGTTAGCAGCAAACCTACTGAAACTCATTTTTAACACCCAGCCTTTTTTGTTCACTACACAAGTTTCCTGTCCACTGACCACACCGATTCAATACTGACTTCTTGTTATTCCTCAGTTATTCCTTGTTATTCCTTGGCAACTAGGAATGTGTTCAGACATCTTTCCTCTGACATGCTTGGTTTATTTTCTTCTCGTCTTTTCACTGATATGCTCAGCTTCCTTTCCTAATCCTTATTTGATCAAGAATCTTAACTGAAGCACACTCAAAATTCCTCTCTACCCCTTAAGTGATTTCACAGGGTAATCCAAATTCTGATTTTATGGCAAAAACTTTTCTCTATTTTGAGTTTCATGAAATAAGCTTTGTTGAAACACATCGAAGGGCAACAAAATTCTTGTAACTATCAGCCAGATGATTTACATTTGTTCTTTCAAAACACATTTATGAAGCTTCTGCTGTGTGGTTCTCGTGCTCTGGAGAATGCAAAGACATATGAACTGGGATTCATGGCCTCAAGGAACTTTGGAACTGTTAGAGGACTGGTGACGTGATTGGTAACTAACCATGATATATTGTAAAAGTTGTTTAATGTTATAAGAGAGAAAATAATAATAGCAGTAACAACAATGACAATAGCTAATTCTTAAATGCTTACCACATGCTACAAAGCACTGCACTAAAGGTTTTATATGCATTATCCACTTCAGCGTTCACACAAACCTTTTCAGGTAGGTACTCTTATTATTCCTATTTTACAAATGGGAATACAGAGCTTTCTTAGAGCAATTCCATATCTTGCCCAACGTCATATAGCTAGGAAGTGACAAGGCCAGGATTTGCCTCCAGTGTTTTAAAAAACTATAATGTATAGACAAAGATTTCATGAGGCTTAAAGAGGAAGAGATGAGGACTGACTGAGGGGTCTGGGAGAGTATCATGTAGGAAATAAGCCAAGGAAGTAGGTCTTGAAAGATAGAAAGGGTTTTAACAGAAAAAAGGGTAAAAGCTGGGAATGAGCATTCCATACAGAAAGAACACAGGTGGAAAAAACAAAAGCATGAGGGCCAGCCCGGTGGCGTAGTGGTTGTTTGTGTGCTCTGCTTCAGTGGCCTTGGGTTCGCAAGTTTGGATCCCGGGCACGAGTCCACACACCGCTCATCAAGCCATGCTGTGGTGGCGTCCCACATACAAAATAGAGGAAGATTGGCACAGATGTTAGCTCAATGACAATCTTCCTCAAGCAAAAACAGGAAGATTGGCAACAGATGTTAGCTCAGGGCCAATCTCCCTCACCAAAAAAAAAAAAAGATGAAAGCATGGGATATGGAAGGGCCATGAAGTGGTTGAGCTGGCCAACATGATGACTGAAATGGAAGAGTAAGGAATAAGTGGGGGGAGGGTCACGATAAAATCAGATAAAACATGATTTTATCTGGTGGGCAATAAACAGCCACTTCCAGCTGTAAAATAAAAGGTGGCATGATAAAATTAGAGTTTTCTAGGGAAATTAACAGCAACGTGCAGATGAGGAGACAAAGTGGGTGTCTTTGTCCACTTTCCTGGACAAAGTGGGTATCTCATGATAGCAACGTAGCATTCCTCTCTCTCTTTTTAATCCCCCTTTCTTCCTTTTATTCTTTTCCTTTTGAGTCAGAGTTAGACTCCAAAAGGAGTTGAGACAGGAGTCTATGCAACAATGAGAGGTGAAGCAGAAGGATACGGAGGAGGAAGAAGAGGAAAGGGAAGATAGCAAACAGACAGAAACTGAGTGCTTATTACCTGACAAGCACTGTGCTGAGTAACTTCTATGTGCAGCATAAGGAAGTACTGCAAGACATAAGAAGAATAGTTGGGAAGCTAGCACCAAAATCATGAGATTCACATTCCTATAAGGCAGGAATCATATCTTATTCATTTTATATATCCCAGTCCCTATACTTTTGTGGAATGAAACTGTGTTGAATAGAGGGCCAACACAGTTGAATAGTACACTGTGTTGAACAGTACAGTGGAAAAGTGATGGAGAAAGGAGAGCAGATTTAGACATAGAACTGATGGGCCCCACAAAGAATCAATTTTTGAGCCGAGAGGTAGAAAGGCATTAAAAATAACTCAGGTTTCAAATCTGGGAAGACTGGGAAGATGGTTGTGAGATGAATAGAAGAGGGCTTCTTACTTTTAAGGATCCTTGTTCTTGTTTTGGTTTGGTTTGGTTTTTACAGCAAAGAAGAAACTAGAATTAACTAGTCAAAATATAAAAGCGAAAGTCATATTAAGAAATTAAATTTACTCTGTTGATGGTGAAAATAATCCAAGTAAATACTCCCCATCCCAAATCTGTCTGTTAGATAACCACCTAGACGGTAAACCCTTGGGTCTAATCATCAATTGCCTTCAACATCCAACACAATGACTGGCACAAAATTGGTCTCCAGTGAATACCTGTTAAAGAGTGAATCAATCACTCTGAAGTGTGTCTCAATCTAACATGCAAAACATTTGGAGATCCACTGCTGCAAAATATTCCTAGTCTATAGTGACAGTTCTGCACATCTCCTGCTTCCTCTTCCATTCCCCTCAGAAGCTATGCTGCTCCCTCTTTAAATGCCTGTCTCCTCCTCATTCCCTCACTCTTGGAACATCACCCTACCAACAACTTCACAGAAAATTGTCCAAGTCACCAGGAAAGAACATCCTCAGATCCCACCCACAGATAAATATGTGACTAAATCTATCCTTAAGCCTTTTTTCCTCTCAAACCAGGAATCTGGGAGTCACCACAGACTTCTCTTCCCTTCCTCCCACCCACCACATCCAGGGACCAATTCATCTGGATTCTACTTCCTTGGCGGTTCTCATTTCCATCCCCCTATCTCCATCCCCACTGCTCGGCAGTTGCCCAAATTTGGGCACTAAATATCGCCCTGGATCATTGCAATAGCCTCACGATGACAACACTGTCCCCAGTTTTGCATATCTCCAAACAATTAATGACTTTTCAAATAAAATCTGATATTCTCTATCTCTCTCTACTCCATTCTCTCTTCTTCTCTCTTACTTTTTTTAGTGACATACTGTTGTTTTTACTAGCCCTCAAGGCACCACCTACTCATCAAGACTTTCATTATGATACTTTGCTCTCAACAAACTGCACCATTTACAACTCCCCCATTGCATCATTTTATTAATAATATCATTTACTGAAACTCTACTAAAGGTAAAGGATCATACCAGCCAATCCCTGTATATTTCACATATGCATTTCTGCTTTTTGCCCAGAAAGCCCTTCCCCACTTTCTTTGCCTAACTGTCCTACTCACCTCCCATTCACATCAAACAATGCCTCCTTCTTCAGAAAACCTTCCTTAAAACTCCTTCAGTCTAATTTAGATGAACCCCATAGAACCCGTAGAGTCTTGTGCTTAATTCCATCATAACATTTGAAAGCCAGAATACGTAGTAGTTAAGAGTAAGGACTTTGGAATCAGGTTGCCTCAGTTCAAATCCTGGCTCTGCCTTTTACCAGCTGTCAGATCTTGGGCAAATTATTTAATCTAAGTCAAAGTTTCGTCCTCTGTTAAACAGACCTAATAATAAAATCTCCAGCAGGATCTGGGGCAGTACTCAGTAATCAAATATTTCTGTAGTAAAAGTATGACTATTCATACCAAATTGGATAAAGATGAGAAATAGCATCACATCAGATCAAATTTGGGCTGCCAAATGAATTTAAAAAATAAACATTCAATTTCCAGAGCTGTCTGGACTTTTTGGAGTTCGGAACTATAGATAAGGGATTGTGGCTCTGTATGTTCTTCATAGAGTTGCAAGGATTAACTGAGGTAATGTACGGAAAGTACTTCGAATAATCCTGTTGTAGGCAAATGCTTCATGAGTTAGTTTTAGACTAGCCCTTAACACACTGCCAGGGATTGTTAATTCTCTTACCCATCCGTCATTAATCATAACCCTCCTTGAGACAGGGAATTTTCATTATAAATCTTTGAATCCTCAGTTCTTGCCATAACACCTACACGTTTTAGGCGCTTGGCAATTGTGGACGAATGAATAACAGTTAGGCTTCAATCTACACAAAATCAGTGTTTTCAGTTCCCAGAGTTTTTCAGTTCCCATTTGGTATTTTACATTTTACAGTGTACTCACCCAAATCCATGTAACATGCCTAGGATTTATCATTTAGAGCAGTACTTATGCATTGCTTAACAGATCATGATGCTTAACTTCACCAAGGCAAACGTTCAAGCTTGCTGCTCCTATGTTTTCATGTCAGTGCTGCCCCAAAATTTAGTAAGAGGCATGTTTTTCCATTTTTTGAGATTAATTTGAAAGAAAAGAAAGGTGTTCACTAAACTAGTGTGAAAACTTCTGCTGGAGAGAAAAAATCACCCCCACCAAATGCCATGTGATCTATTCATTCATTGAAAGCTCTAATGTCTGCCCTGCTTTAATACCTCCAAAAATTAGTAAGATTAGAGAGTACAGTCAACAAACTACACCAGAAAAAGTATCTGAAAACAAAATGCAATATAAAAGGAAATTTTTGCAATAAAAAATTATCTAAGAAAGACAACTACAGTATTCCAAGCTAGACAGTCTTTCCAAAGCATTGTAAGATGATCTTAGAATATTTCCACACTTGGATCAGACACTGAATTCTGACCTTTTATCTTCTAATTTACAGAAAATAGAATGAGTCCTCAATTTTAAAGGATTGGAATGATGGGGCAAAAAAGATCCATCAACCTTTTCACTCGGGGACTTAATTTTAAAAATAAGCTTCATTACAAAATTCATCTCACTTAGAGCATGTTATTTGTGCCTCTACCACAGCAAAATACAAGATATAAGACTATCTCTCTTCCAAAGGATTATATTTATTCTTCTTCAATATCCTTGATAAGACTATAATATACATAAAAGTATCTTTTGGGCACTTTTACTTCATGCTCCTGTGTGTACTGTGTACTTCAGGGCATTTAATTATCTCTGACATTTTAGAGCTAATATCTTTTAATATCCTTCAGTATTTCTAATTGCAATGATGTTTATTGATGTTACAGATATGTGTTAAGTTCTACTAGGCTTAAGTAAGAGTTGTGATTGTTATAAGATGAATAAGGCAGAATCCCTGTCCTCAAGATATTTATAGATATTGTTTCCTCATAAAATAATACACATAAATGTATCTCTTTATGTGTGTGCATGTATGTGTGTGAATATATTATGTGTGAGTGTGTGTATGTATATATATGTATGTGTATGTATGTATATAATTTATATGCACTAGATATATAGAGATGTTAGGTAGCAAGGTGGTGACTAATTTACACGAGTATTTTGTTTAGTTCTTGAGAAGCAGGCATCAATTTATAGAAAATCTTTTTTCTGTCATTTAGAAAGCTATCTTTTCTAAAATCCAAAAACGATTTTCTCTTCTGATAATATGGTTAGAGTGCCTCTTCTTTTTATATAATATTCAAGAATTCTTTCAAGAATTTGAAATGGCTTTTATTCTAAACCTCATTCTGAATCACTCACTTTTACGTGATGAGTTTCTTTCAAATGCAGTAATTCTTCTCTCACTGTTTCTCACAGAGGGGAGCTCTTGCCCCCAGGACACCACAAGTGTTCAGAGGAATTTGAGAAAGACTTTAATCTGCCAACCCATCATTCACTTTCAGGGAATAGTGCACATCCACCTCACAGGCTGACACCTCTTCCCTTCTCCTCATGCCCATTATCTGTCCTTATCTTCCCTTTGGCCTCTGGAATCCCAATCAGATTGCTGCTTGGATGTAAACAGAAATTTGACCTCAACACTGGAAGATGTGTAGCTTAAGGAAGAGCTGAATAACAACAAGTGGGGATGGATAATGACCCTAACTTTCTTCACTTTTCCTTATTTCACTACTTGTCTTCTTACATCTCAGCTTCTTGCCCTGGCTTCCCAATTCCAAGCTTTACTTAACTCCTCTCCAATTTACTCATTCTACTTTCTTTTATTCTTCCACCATATCAATTAAAGATTCTTAAAAACTGTAACATGTAATCTTCTCCCTGACTGCAAGTGTACATTTTAATTACAATTAGCAATGTCCTGCTCTGGGGAAAACACTTGCTCTTTGTATTCACCGCTCTTATTCTACCTCCTCTAATTACACCGGGCACCTCCCTCATCCCTGCCTTCTTTCTTCCCCTCCTTTCTCCAGGGACCCAGATCTAGTCCAACAGGCAAGTAAGCATATTTAAAGGCTTCCTCTTTTCATGTTATTTAAACATGTTCCACATATCTCCCCACAAAGGATAAAATCCATTCACTCACTCAGAATTGCCCTTTAAGATAAAGTGGGACAAAAGGAGAAAGGCAAGAAGGCAAGATGGGAAATATTTGCAGTTACCAAAGGAGGCTCAAGTAGCCTCCTGGGCCTCTGTGGCAGACTGACCAAGTTGACTGTGACTTACTTCTCTGTTGACCAGTTCTCCTTCTCTGTCTTCTAATCTGGCCTCTGGACTTTCTATCCTCCATCTTCAACCCATTCTACCCAAGAAAAAATGATAAATGTAGTGCCATTACAAAAGAGATCCCAGAAAACTCTCATGCTCTTTCCACCACGTAAAGACACAAGAGGACAGTCATCTATGAACCAGAAAGCAGGCTGTCACCAAACAGTGAACCTGCCAGCACCTTAATCTTGGACTTCCCAGGCTCCAGAACTGTGATAAGCAAATGTTTGTTGTGTAAGCCACCCAGTCTGTGGTATTTTTGTTATAGCAGTCCGAACACACTAACACACTAAATCAAAATGATTATTTTGAAAGTGGGGCATGACCATTCTCAAAAGTCCCAAAGCTAGGAAAAACAAAATGATGGGATCATGACTGGACGCCTTTGAGAAACAGAACTCTCTAGAAGAGAAGATGGAAATCATTCAGCTATATATTTCTGAATCACTGAACTTTAGGAAAAGTACAATACTGATGTTAATTATAGATTTATTTTGGGAACAGTAAGGTAGAAGCACAGAAATTGATCTGTCCTATTTCTTTGAATTCCCATTCCCTCTGCCACCACGTCATGGCTTTCATGGCTCAGCATCTTTTCCTAACCTGTTTCTTTACCTTACTGTGTCTCCCTCTCTCACAGCACTGAACACTGGACTGCAGTTGTCTATTTACTTACCAATCTTTGCTTCTAGGTTATGATCTCCTTGATGACAAGGAAGACGTGTTTTGTTTTTATATCCCAGCTGACATAACATAGAGTGGTTAAAGGGGAGTTAGCTCTGCCATAGGGGGCATAAACCGACTTCCTAGTCATCTCTAGACTCTAAGTCAAGATAGAATATATATTTGAAGTGTAAATGCAGCTTTAAGAGGAGACCCCTAGCTCCCTAGTCAAGCATATTATCAGTGCCACACTTTCTGCAGGGATACCTTGCTATATCCTGAGTGTTTGGCAGAGTGCCTAACCGGAACTTAAATCCATGTTTGTTGATTGAATGTTTTCATGCATAAAAAAATGAATCTGTTTGGCATGATACACCACAGAAGAAAAAATTCCACCTAGAATGTTATAAGAAGCTCCTGGCCTGAATGACGAATACTTGTAACAAAAGGCTTTTCTTCAGGTCTAATCGGATTTATACTCCTGAATTCTCCTCTCTCTGTCCCTATTCAACTATTCTAGAGAAAAATAACTAGAAAAACTTCACTATTCTGTATTTAACCAAATCTAGCAACACATTATCATATCTCAAAATCTTTCCTGAATTGCTTTGAAAAACTCAAGCTTGCCAGCACAAAGTTAGCATTTTTTCCTCCTTTGTGATTATTCCCACCAATTTTACATTATCTAAGGGAAAAGGAAACTCAAAGGTAACTAAAAAAAAAAAAATCAAAAGATATTGAAAGAACCTCAATTGTAATCATTAATCTTCTCTAACATCTTTATAAAAAAATTTCCACATAAGTTTGAAATCACATGATTTTTTTTAAAGTGGCCACACATATACCAATATATTTGAGTGTATTCTGTTAACATGCAAGTATACCCACCTGTAGCCTTCTTATTTCATACAGGAGGCAGAATGACTCTTTCAAAACTTAAAATGATCATGACATCCCTCTGCTCTCAACCTTTCCCTGAATTCTCTTCACATTTTGAATAAAATCCAAAGTCTTTGCCATGGCCAGATTGTGTCCCCAATGGAGTCAGCTTCTACCTCTCTCCTCCTCCCACCACACTGGCCTCTTTGCGCTCCTTGAACAGACAATACACCTTGCTGCCCACGCCCGCCGGATGCTATTAACCCACATGTCTTCATGGCTCACTGGCTCACTTATTCCAGGCCTCTCCTCAGAGGGTGCCTCCTCAGACAGGCTCTGTCTCACACCCCGTTTTGACCCAGATTCCTTCTTCACAGCACTTGTTCCCATCTAATGTTATACTATATAAAATTGTTTGCTTATATAGTTATGGTCCGTCTTCCTCATTAGAATGAAAGTTTCCTGAGGGCAGTGACCCTAATTTGTTCCCTGGTATATCTACAGCACCTGAGAGAGAATTTATTGCCAGTAGAAACAGAGAATTTTAAAGGGAAATTGGACCTTAGAGGTTGCATCCTTCACCAAATTTTTTATTGACCACATGAAGAAACTAAGAAGATTAAATGACTTATCCAAGGTCACAGTAGTAAGCAGCAGAATTAAATCTTACTTATATCTACTTCTGGTCCAACAACCTTTGATTATAAGAAACAAACATGAAGGAAAGGAATGTCCATGCTGACTTTCAACTTTTTTCTAGAAAAGTCTCTCCATAAAAGCTGTAATAGTTTTTAATCTCGGTTTATTTTTGTTTTCCTTCCATTCACCAAGAGTAATTCCTAGTGTGATTTTGCAAATCCCAGAACGTGGAAGCTAACAGGGTGTGACAGCTGGTATGTCCCGTGCGCGTCACATTCAGTGGTCTGTAACAGGGTAAATGACACGATTACCTGCTGTAATTACTGCTGCTGACAATACGGTCTCCCTGGTGAATGCTTTATGAAATTCAGAACTGCTTTTCTTGTCAATCCTATCAAAATCTCTGCCTACATATTTGGGGCAGCATTTTGCTAAATAAACGTTTAAAAATTAGAGCCCAAATCTGAGTGGACATTTAGTACTTAGCATAATTCAAGTATTGTGTATGCATTCTGCTTTAATCTAATTTTTTGCAATGAAATGCAAATCTTTTTAAGAAAGTTTTCCTTTAAATCAAGAAGCTGTTCTCACCGGTTATAAAGACACACAGAATACTTCAGAGAAAAGCAGATGCTCCAAAAAAATCAGGAGAACTGAGCAAAGCAACCGCCAAAATTCTGGTCTAGAGAGGTCTGCTGTGCTGTGCTGTCTAGAGTGGTCTGGTTACTTTTATTTCATTTCAACGATAAGGACACGAGAATACAAACAGACAAACAATTGTAATAGTTGACTGCTCTGAGTTTGGCTGCCAGCCAAAATCCTTCACAAATTACAGGTAGGCTGTCAGAATAGAAAATAAAAATGCACAGGGATACACTTGCCTGCAGATATAACTCGTTTTACTTTTCTTTTTAAAAAGTACAAGTTTTCTTTTAAAAAGTACAATTACCAAATTTCCATTTTAATACTGGGATTAGCAGATCGAATAGCTTAAACAGAGTGTTAAAAAGCAGCCCATTTAGGAGAAAGTAGTACAGACTCTACATGCGAGCACATTCAAGGAACACACTTTTTTCTCCCTGTGGATAACACAAATATGTTAATAGAGGCATATTAGTAACCAGATGATTTTGACTTTGCGTATAAGTGGTTCCTGCTTTGATGATGCAATATATTCCTGGAAACCATACAAGAAGGCCGATTGTCATTAAATGGACTAATTACATCCTCACTGAGTTCACATGTGCTAACAGAGTTTGGCATCATCAGCAGAAACTGATGAATGAATGGATGAGAAGGTCAAAAGTAAAGGACATGTACTTGATAATTGGTGTTGAATGTGCTCAGCAGGGAGACACAAAGGTGAGAAAAGAGGGCTGATACATAATTTGAGTACACAGTGACTTGAAATGGAGATCCTCGTTGCATAGTGACACAAAAGAATTGGATCCATCTTAACTTTTAAATTTAATATTCTTTGCTCTTTGAAACAAAATTATGGTAAATAAGTGCTATCCAAATATCAAGATGGAAGTGCTATATGAATATCAAGAAGGATGAATAAAGCTGAGGATACAAATTTCCCCATACACCTTATATCTTTTTTTTTTGTGAGGAAGACCAGCCCTCAGCTAACATCCGTTACCAATCCTCCTCTTTTTGCTGAGGAAGACTGGCCCTGGGCTGACATCCGTGCCCATCTTCCTTTCCTTTACATGGGGCGTCGCCACGGCATGGCTGACAAGCAGCGCGTCGGCGGGAGCCCGGGATCAGAATCTGTGAACCCTGGGCTGCCAAGTGCGAACTAAACCGCTGCGCCACTGGGCGCCCCCCCCCATACACCTTATATCTTAATGTACTAAGAAGAGAAAATTCTACATTTCTAAAATATAATGACATGCAATGTTAGTTAATAATACAGTGGGTATTTTAGTATCACTTTTGGAAGTGAAAGCAGTGGTCAATCAGTAAACCCTCTCTGAATTTTTTAGACTTTGCAGTTATCCAGTGACTGCTAAAGAACTGCAGCACCCATACGGCAGGGAGTGGTAAACCACTTCGCCACTGCAATAGGACACAATCCAAGTCAAAATGTGGTCTCATGCAAGCTGAGATTGAGGTGATTAAATCTGTTATTCCAATCTCCAATCCCATTGGGTTCTGTGTAACTCTCTCCACCTTGAGACTTGCCCTCTGTCATTGGTCAGCATTTTGTTTCCGGGTGTTTGGACCTGCTGATTTCTCCACCTGTAATGTTCTTCCCCAGGCTCGTCCTCCCTCATGACCCAGTGAGGCCATATCTGATCACATAATCTAAGTAGGTCCCCAACGGTGGTCTCTATAGCGTTCCTTCATAGCAAATATTTAGCATTTGGTAATATTCATCCACTTATTTGTTTACTAGTCTTCTGCTCCCCTAGGTGGTAAAGTCAGTAAGAACAGGAATTGTGTGACTAGCATTGTGCCTAGCCCAGAGCAGTTTCTCAAAAAATATGAATTGGATCAACATATTCTTCAGACTAAAAAGCTTTTTTCCGAACTTTGTATGCCTTTTATCACACTTCATACCTCTAAATTTGAATCTTTAAGTCTAGAGATTAGTAAATTTGCAGTTGAGGGATAAGTCTAATAGTTCGCTATTCAGTGTAGAATAACTGTATAATATCAGGCTTTTATTTGAATGCAGTTACATTTCAAGAGACATGATATTATATTAAGTGTATCTAAATTTGGGTAAAAAGGAGTCCAATAACATAATTTTATTCTACTGTATTAATTTTACTTATGAGTGAGAATTATTTCTATACAAATGGTCAAAATTGTCACTTTCAAATTGAAGCATGAAAGGGTATAATTTCAGTTCCAGCATATTAACAGAGTCCACTATAAAAGCAATATATCGTAGCAGAGTTTAATGTTACCTTCAAAAAAAATCACTTGGAAATCACCTCAGGAGAATTATTTTAAAAAGTTTAATGAAAACATTTCTATTGATAGGATTATCTAGTCAATAGAATTATCTAAAACCAGATTGATTTTTAGAAGGTTAAAATATGAAGACCCAGTGAAAGAAATGCTGTGTTTTGGAGTAGGATGCAGCGTTGTGTAGCCCCTGCAGTAATGAAGCAGAGGCAAGAGCGTCACAAAGATGTCAGAGGCAAGTTGCTTTGGAAATGTACAGGATGTCTCCTTCATAGTCACATGTATTAATACGAGGTCTTCATAAATGGACTCCACATTTCAGAGATGGATTGGGTGCATACAATGAAATAATACATTGGTAACTCTCTCTGGCACTTCTGGGTTAAAAGGTTCTTTCATTCATTTTCATGAATATCATGGTAACTGAATCAAAATGCAGACTGAAAATATTTATTAGCAAATCACTTTCCCCACACATCACCACCAACCACAGAAGCTGGCTTGCATTATGTTATATTTGCTGACACTGTCATAAATTTTTAATTACACTGCAATTGTTATTTCCTAACCTAGAATTATAAGTACAGGAAGGGTTTTAGAACATCAGTTTACTCTAGAAATTTCTGTTCTAATCTGCCTTTGTCCTTCTGAATAGATTCCCATAAATCATACTGACTCAACTAAAAAGAGTACCTTTTAAAAAAACAGACCTTTTGGTCACATGTTATAATAAATAGTGAAACACTACTACTTGCTCCTATATTACTAATAGCCCCATTAATTATGTTGAAGTTGGTTCATTATCCACACAGCAGCAATACCTATATGTGTATTTTGCATATTTAACATTCTACCACTCGGGGGTATATAATTTATACTGGTAAAATCAGGTAGAATTGATATGAACAGAAAAATGCCTCATCACTTGGTTGGTATTTATATCCAAGGTTATGCTTAGCTACCACTTGTTGAACATTCACAATGTCCCAAGTCCTACAACATGTGATTTACTTTGTTCTTTGATTTAATTTTCACATCAACCCTATGAAGTAGGTATTATCCCCATTTTATTGATTAGGCAAATGAGGCATAAACAGATTAAATAAATTCATCCAAGGTCATAGAATTTTATGTGGGGGAGCTAGGATTCAAAGTCAGACCTGTTGGATTCCAAGCCTGAACTCTTAAACACTAAAATAAGTTAAGAAGATCTAATTGATCTTCTTCATTTGAAATTTTATATCCTTTGAAAAGTAAATATGTTACCCTTTAACTGTCCCAGTCAGTAACTGGCCACACTGTGGATTTGGTTGCCACAAGACACTATTCCATATTCAAGATCTCCAGGTTGGTGTTTCTTGTGGGTTTCACTCTGGGAACCATTCTTTAAGAAGTCACAGGTCATGTCCTGTTACAGGGTCCCACTTTAAGAAGGATGAGGTTTAACCAACACATATCAACAGAACAGTCATAATGAAGAAACTCATTAGGAATAATAACTGAGGGAAAAGTTAGTTAATTTAAAAAAGGATACTCCCAGAGATTTAGTAGTTTTATGAAAATTATTTTGAGTGCTGTTATATGGAACCAAGATTAGACTTATTTGCTGTGTTCCAAGGGGCAAAACAAGGATAGCCCAGTCACTAACCCAAGAACACAATATTTATCCCATAACTTCCTTTGTGTTGGCCTCCTTACCTAAAATCCTCTTCCTTCACCAAGTTCATCCAAATTCTATCCTTCCTGGAAGACCTAACTCACCTTTTATCATTTTCATGACAATGTTTCTGATTGAGACAATCACCATTGAATTTCTCATCCTCAGAACTCCTAGGCATTACTATATTGGCTTCTTTTCATTGTTCTTATTTGTTATAAAAACTTCCCAACAGACTAAGCTCTTTGAGAATGGAATCCATATCTTTTATTTCTTTGATATCATATGAACATGATGTATAGGAACAATGCTGTGCTACCCTCTCATTTTCTTAAGAATTAAACCAATAAAATTCAAAACATAATGAATGAAAATAGACATCTATAAAAGTTATTTTACGTAAGTAAATTAATAAAGTAGTAAAAAGCAAAAGTTCTGCATGTTATGGGGAAAACACATCTAAATATTCCATGGGTTAAGAAGGAATCACAATGGAAATTATGAAATATTTAGAACTAAAGGATATAGAGAATACTACATACTAAAATTTGTGAGATGTAGCTTAAGTAAAAACTAGGTAAAAATTTAGAATTTAAATGCTTTCATTGAAAAAACATGGCTTTTAAAATGAGCAGACCTGGAAACCAGTATTGATTAGTAGTGTGATTTTAGGCAAACTATTGAAAAATTCCAATGCCTCATGCTCCTCACTCATGCAATGAGGCTAATAATGACAAATGTATGATATTGTTTTGAAAATTAAATTAAATAACATAAGTAAAGTGTCTAGAACTATGCCTGACATATTGGATGAATTCTTTTTTAATGTTAACATCACTTCCACTTAAAAAGCCAGAAGAACAAAGTGATAAAAAGATGTTGACCATATTTAATGAATGACATTATCATATTTAAAGGAAAAAGAGAAAGACTGTCTGCATGAAACCTGGAAAAGGGAAACTGAAGGAAGTAGAATCTGATAGATTCTTCCATCATTATCTGGGGAAGGGAAACAATGACCAAATACACTAGTATCTCAGTCTCATTAAAATCATCTCATTAATTCCTTTTGCTCTAATTATAATTCAATTATCCCTACAGTTTTTGTACCAAAGGAAAATGCTGTAACTAGGCCACTGAGAGTTATAGCATCCTCTTGACTACACTAGGGGATGGGACTACCAGTGAACACTGTGTGTAGAAAAAAATCAAAATAGGAAGAATAGGAAATAGGCCGAGAAAATAGGAAAAAGAAATATGAGCCCGGGGCCAGCCTGGTGGCGCAGCGGTTTAGTCCGCGCTTTGGCAGCCCAGGGTTCACGGGTTTGGATCCCAGGCGCCTGCTGACACACTGCTTGCCAGCCATGCTGTGGCGGCGTCCCATATAAAGTAGAGGAAGATGGGCACGGATGTTAGCCCCGGGCCAGTCTTCCTCAGCAAAAAGAGGAGGATTGGCAATGGACGTTAGCTCAGGGCTGGTCTTCCTCCCCTCCCCCCCAAAAAAGAAATATGAGCCCATGAAAGAGTAGAAGGGGAAAAAAGCATGCCTATAGGTAAAAGAAAAGTCAAAATAGTCTAGTTAATATAAGCCAAGAGGAAGAGAGGTTTCATTAAGAGGCAAGGGCAACAGTATAAAATATCAGAGACAAAATTCCATGAGCAAAGGGATTTAGAGTAGGCATTTGGGAGGTCACTGGTGATTTCCATGTGAGCAAATTCAGAAGAGGAGAGAAAGAAGCCAGTTTATAAGAGGTGAATAAGTGGTAAAGAAGTGCCATTGAAGCAGAGAGTATCAAACCACTCTCTTCACATATTTTGTGATAAGTTAGGGTGGTAGCTAGAGTGGGGTCCTCTCCATTGCATAAAATGTCAAATCCATAGACATTCTTTTACCCAGTGTGATTAGGAGTCATGGGACAGGCAGAGGAAGAGAGAAATCACAAAAGGTAATACACACATATCTTAAATGCTTAATTTAAATGGAGGCCAAGTCTTTTGCTTTGAGTTCCTCAAAGTCTTCCTTTCGTAAATCATACTGATTATGCATTCTGTAGGAGTTCCAACTTTAATTTATTTGAAGTGGAGTAAGAAATTAAAGACATTTGCAGAGCAATCTGAATGAAGAATAGTAGATTTCTATTATTTTTTCCCAATATTTTAGTTTTCTAACCCATACTTAATTTGATAACACATTTTTTCTTTTTTTGGTGAGGAAGATTTGCCATGAGCTAACCGTTGCTGCCAATCTCCCTCACTTTTTGCTCAAGGAAGATTAGTCCTGAGCTAACATCTGTGCCAACCTTCCTCTATTTTGTATGTAGGTCACCACCACAGCATGGCTGACGAGTGGTGTAGGTCCGTGCCCAGGATCCGAACCCGTGAACCCCGGGCTGCCAAAGCAGAGCACGCCAAATTTAACCACTATGCCATGGAGCTGGCCCAATGATAACACATTTTTAAGTGACTTGACTGAATCAAGTTTTCCTATATATTCAACTTATTTTTTTGTGAAACAACATTCTTTTTGGAAAATATCAGTTTATTTGGTGGTTTGGTTAAGTCATGGTTGGTTAAAAGAGCCTCTACTGTATAGGGAAAATCTCTACCTTTCTTCCTACACTCATACCATCACTGTAAATTCCTTACCCTGAGGGAAAATATATTTAGACATAATAAAACGCAGCCAGCTGAAAAGGTCTGCCTTAAAATAAACCTTTTAATTGACCACATATCTTATATATAACTGACACTGATCCAACTCCTTCTATCATGCAACGTAGAGAACAACTTTAAATAAGAAAACGTATGTGAAATACTCTGAAAACTGTAAGGCACTTTACAAAAGCACATGCTTATTATTATTAGAGGGAAGAAATATTTATACTACCTGTCATTCATTTTTTCAACCTTTCTGTTTATCCAACAACTGTTTGTTAACCACTTACTGTATCACAGACATTGCTAGACACTGGTTTTAACACTGATGAAAACACAGGCAAGTTTTCTGCACTTGTGGGGCTTATAATATAATGAGGAAAACAGGAATTAAACAAATGGGCACACGAGCCACAGTAAGTGTGATGAAGGAAAAAGGTTTGGATGTTTTCTGAGAGAATAACACAGTAGACCAATACTAAATCGGGTAATCCCAGATAACCCTCTGAGATCTAAAGAATGAATTACAATCAATCCAGTAAAAACAGGAGAAAGAATTGTTGCAGGGGGTGGGGTGGGGGGAAGACCCAAATGCAGGAAAGAGCCTCATGTGTCTGAGACCTGGAGAAAAGCTGTGTGTCTAGAGTGAAATGAGGCAGAGGGACTGGGAAGAGATAAGGCTGGAAAGGTAGGCAGAAGCCAGATCATGCAGAGCTCTGTAGGATGCATTAAGGAGTGATCTACTTTTCACTCTAAGATCAATGGGAAGCCACCAAAAAGAATTAAAGATTTAAAAAAATATATCACTTTCCAGTGTGGAGAATGGGTTAAAGCAGGGCAAGTATGGAAGTAAGGAGGGCACTAAAGAAATTGCTGTAAACATCCTGTGAAAGAAGATGGGATCCTTGACTGTGATGGGGCATGGGAAATGGAGGGACATGAAGAGAGACAAAATCTATTTTAGAGACAGAATTGATAAAACTTGGTAATATATTAGATTTTATTATTAGATTAGATGGGGTGGGGAGGGGAGAGAGAGCGATCAAGGACCAAGCCTAAACTTAGACTTCTGGCTTGAGCAATTGGACATGTGAAGTTTGACATGCTTGGAGGACATTTATGTGGAAACATCAAGAGGGCAGTTATTTAAATAATTGCTTCATTGGTTCGAAGCAAAATCTTTCGAAGGCTCAAAGATTTCCAATGACCATATGCATAAACCTGAGCTTGGGCAAGACCCAATACCAAATAAGACTCACAAGTTCAGAAAGACATATGTATAAAACTGAAATACATCTTCATGAGAAAAAAAGTAAGCAAAGAGATGAAATGCATCCTCATGAGACTAACCTCCTTGTCTAGCTGATTTTCAAAATCACTCTGACAGTGTTTCTCTCTACCCATTGCTCCAACCTCTTTCACGGAGACCCTTGGGTTATGGTATGGACCAAGAATTTCAGAGACTCTGACTTCCTCAAAAGCCCTTTGCCAGGTTCCCTCATTCTCTCTAATCCCCTCATTCCTTTGCTGCTTCTAGTTCAAGTGACTCTTTTACTCTCACCTCAGAGAATTTTCTTGCTCTACAAATTTATGCAACATTCTTTCCCAAGTATACCCTTAATTTGCCAACTCTATATACTTAATAACTCCTGAAACATCCTCTCCTTCATGTAGTCTTTGTTAACCAATAAAACAGAGGTGGCTTTTGGACTTATTCTATCCTGACCAGATGCACAACTCCCTTGTCTTCTTGGATGCTCAATAATCACTCACTTGTATCCCCTCTAACACCTTTACAGAATCCACTAATAAACATCACCATATCATAGGTCCGGTGTAGGCTAAATGACCCTGTGAGGTTTTTAAGATGTATGTAGGCTATACAAAAGTCCTCAATATATTAGAATTTTCTATGATGATTAGCATCGGTACACCACCTGGCTGATGGCAGTAAAGTGCACAACATATAATTTTGAGTAGAAAGAACTGATCAGCAAAAATGCACACAAAAAATCTTTCATATAAATCTTGAGGAGAAAGAGATAAATCTTGTAGGGAGAATAAAAAAAATGAGAAGAGAAATCAGAAGAGCTACAGAATATTTGCAGATATCCCATATTTTGAGTTGTAGAAGATTAACAACTCTCCTGTGGGTAAAGCTGACCTCTAGCTTCACTCAAGGACTCTGGTTAAGTGTTTGCTGATAAACACATCTTGGAATGACTATCCACACTATCTCACTTGCTCTACTGGTCAGGAAACCATAGACCGGCAAGATGGAAGCTCACTCTTCAGGTGGCCCAGGGAAGCTGACATGAGTTAGGACCAGTCTAGATCACAACTGTCCAACAGAAATATAATGTAAGTCACATGCATAATTTAATTTTTCCACAGCCCTATTAAAATTTTAATGAAATTAACTTTAATAGTATATTTTATTCAACCCAATCTGTCCAAAATATTACTTCAAAATATAATCAATCTAAAATAATTGAGATATTTAAAGTCCTTTCTCTTCATACTAAGTCTTCAAAAAGTGGTGTATATTTGACATAAATGTGTATATTAAATTGCAGATGTGATTTAATCACATCTCAATTCAGTCAATCCACATTTCAACAGCTGAATAGGCACATGTGGCCGGTGGCTACTCTATAGGACAGCATAGCTTGTTCTTTTCCCTGTTGTTGTCACTCTCCATGAGGATTAGGCCTGCCTATTGGGGAAAGTAGAAGAGAAAGTCTACAGATAGCAGATATGATTATAAATAATGACATAAATGGATAAACCACACACATGCACATATAATTGCTTGAAATTCATGAACCCATGCAAATGGACCCCTTTCCAGCTTTATCTTGCCCACCTCATCCCATCCCACCCCTGACACACACATAAATCATCCTGAGCTGAACTGGGCCACCTGCTATTTCCTAATAAGATCTTGAGTTCCTTCATTGCCAATTCCCTTTCTTAAAAAGCCATTCCTTTCCCTTGCTAATCTTGACGTTTTATTCTTTCTTCACTAACACTATGTACTCAGCTGCTCAATCTAGAAATATGAATCATGCTTGACTCCTCCCTTTCTCTCATTCTGTGCAACCCATAAATCACAAGTCTCTATGATTCTCCCTCAGTGCGTTTTGAATCTGTCTACTTTTCTCCATTTCTGGAGCTTTCACCCTGGGTCACTGTCTTCTATTGCCTGGAAGAGCCTCCTAACTGGCCGTCCTGATTCCACTCTTATCTCCAACCAAACCATTCTCCAAACAGTCCTTACAGAAATGTCTTTAAAACATAAATCAGATCGCATCTCTCCTTTGTTCAAACACTTGAGTGGCTTACTATGACACCTAGACTAAAATGCAAACCCACTTACATGGTTTAAGACCACGTGATTTAGCCCCATCCTACCCCTTCATTCTTGCCTCATGCCACCTTCCTCATTCACTATGCTACAAACTCAAGGCTTCTTTAAAGTCCCCCAAACACACTAACATTTTATCCCAGCTCAGGCCCTTTGGATATGCCTGGCAGCCATTCTCTTTTCTTTAGTATATATCTGTCTCCTAAATGAAACTGTGGGTTGTACGAAGGCAAGGACTTATTTGCATAGTTTATGACTCAAGGCCAATGCTCAATAAACATGCATTAATTGCTTCACAAATATGAAAGGGTTAAAAAATGGTTTTCATGACCTTTCAAGCTATTATCATCACTATGATCATCATGATATTAATTTATTGGACACTTACTATGCACCAAGAACATTGTGAAACACATGTCACTGAGTTTTCACAACAATCCCACAAGATAGATGCTGTTATCCCAATTGTAATAATAATGATAAAACTAAGGCTGAAGGGGTAAATATTTTGCCCTTGTCAGTCAGCAATTAGATAATAAAGCTGGGATTTGAACACTGATCTGTCTGTCTCCACAAATAATTAGCTATCTTGCCTCTCTGAATTTCTTTTTTTTTTTTTTTGTGGGGATGACCAGCTCTGAGCTAACATCCGTTGCCAATCCTCCCCTTTTTGCTGAGGAAGACTGGCCCTGGGCTAACATCCGTGCCCATCTTCCTCTACTTTATATGGGACGCCGCCACGGCATGGCTGACAGGCAGTGCGTCTGCGGGCGCCCGGGAACCGAACTCGCGAACCCCGGGCTGCCAAGCGCGGACTAAACCGCTGCGCCACCGGGCGGCCCCCGCCTCTCTGAATTTCTAAAAGCTTAAATTAAGCATTTAATTTTTCCCTAGCTTTAATAAACAACCACATTAACAACTCAAAAATGGTCAAGTCAGTACACATGTAATCAATTCCTATGTTCTACATTGTTTAGATATCTTATGCTGACACTGCACTGCTTCAGTTGCTATTTGGGGAACATGGTTGCCTAGCAACAAGCATTATTAGACTGAATGATCTTCCAGATTGTATTTTGTTTGTTATAATATAGTTAATATATTATTCATATAGAAATATCTGCGGAACAAGGATGGCAAATTTAGAGCAACATATTATAAAGCAGGAACTCTGCAATAGAGCATAAACAATAAGGTGGATGCTTTTCTATTCAGGAATGCTTTATTTTCCAAATACTTCTTTTAGTCATCAAAAGTATTTAGAATCCAACATAGTTGGGGGTGACAACATGAAACTGAGGATATTAAAACTTTAGAACTGAACCAGTTAAAAGCAGTAGAGTTGGAGAGAACTATGTTTACTTTATAAAGGGGAAAAAACTCAGATACTAGATCCTATCCAGAATTCTCAGAGCTACATTCTCTTGGAACCATATGTAACTGAGAAGGAGCTCCATACAAAGCCACCACCACTAGTTAAAAAAAACACAGAACATATCTGAAAAATGGTGACTTTAATACTATCATCTTCTTAAATGAAAAATAAATTAGTTGGGAAAATGTGGAAGCACATAATACATATCCAAAGCATGAAGCAGGAACAATGCAAAGGAGATCTAATTCCTCATCAGCTACATCATACTTCTTTTCCCTCAGCTTATTTATTAAAAGATTTTATTTCTAAGAGTAAGTAATAAAATTAAATGTAAAATTCAATCAAATTTAGTTCATGATAAAAAGAGATTTGGACAAAATTAAGGGTAACAAAACGATTCACTTTTTCCAAGGCATCTAGTAATGCCCAGTGTCTGACATAAAGCCAATCTCCCCTACGATTTGAGAGACTATCTAAAACCATGTGAATAAAATGTCCTTGTTAGTGCTGATGTGTTATTAAAAAAATAGTGAGGAAAAATAAATTATAATGATGAGAAAAGGAAATCACAAACACAACTAAAGTGATGTAGCAGAAAGATACCAGGATTTGGCATCTGAAAACCTAGTCATGGCCTGGTATTTTAAAATGGTGATGCCTTGTACCAGTTTCTTAACTTTTGGAGTCAAAATTTTCTCCTCTGTGAAATGGAAATAATATTGTCTTCCTTGCCTAATTCACAGGTTTTTGTGAAGTTAGAAAAGATCAATCAAAGAGGTCACTATCGCACTTTCCCTTGACTTAGTTTATGAGTCCCCAAGGGAGGCTGTGGGCAGGTAGAAGAGGCTCGTAGCTTATCATCTAGGCAAGGGTTTCTAGATGATTCTTAACCTGATAATTATGTTATCTAACCTAAAAAGACTTTGAAAACTCATATAATTCATTAGAAATCAAAACAAAAAACATCAACAACCAAAATAGATAAAAGAGCCAAAGGATATGAACAAGAGGGGGAAAAAAGGCCGATACACACATGATAGAACAGTGTTCACATCCATTGGTAATAAAAGACCTTGAAAACACCAAGACATGTCTTTTTTCAAACCTATAAAATTAATGACAAAAAAGGAAAAAGTATCAGTGTAAATGAGAGTTCAGAGAATCAGCTTTCTCATACAACGCTGGTGGGAATATAAACTGGTGAAAACTTTCAGAGGACAACTAGATAAAATATATCTGAAGTATTAACATGCGCAGAATTTGGACCTAATAATTCTCTTTATAAAAATGTATCCTAAGGAAATTACCAGAGAGGCTTACAAAAATTCTTGCACCACATATTATCTGTAAGAGTGAAATTTTGGAAAGAGCCTAAAATTTCAACCATATATGACTTGCTAAATAAATTACAGTTTATCTATTTTATAGAATGTTTTACCACCATTATAAATTATGTTGTGAAATATTATTGAAACAAGAAAACATTCATACTAAATTGATCATTTTAAAAGATTGAAAAACAGTATTATAGTATGATTCCAATTTAATTTAAAAAGGTACACACGCATTGCATGCATAGATAAATGAATAAGAAGTTACTTCTAAAATAGTAACAGCAGTATCTTTATGGGATGAGATACTAGGGGGTTTTAATTTCCTTCCTTCCTCCTTCTTTGGGCTTTTCTGTATTTATTTTACTGGGGGCTTCAATCACATCTGTATCAGAAAAAAAGATACATACATAAAAGAAAACATGTAGCAATATGAAAGCAGCAAATTTAGGGTTTCAAGTAAATGTGGTATATTAAATTTACCAATGTCAAGCTTTTTAAAATATGTGTGTTTGTTTTCCCCTGAATTTCAACAGCGTTTCTATTGATAAATATTATCCAAATTCATTTTGGTGGAATGGTTGTATTATGTGCATACGGACACATAGATCTTGTAAAATTAAAAAGAAAAGCTTGTCTGTACTTTTAAAAATGTTTAGAAGACTACAAAAAGGGGTAAAAACACGAGTAAGAATTTCTACCTTGAACAAAATCAGTTAATCCACCAGGGAAAACCAGATCTAATCAGGGAGATGTTTGATAGGATAAGGAAACTAGAAACGAATAATACTGGAAAAACATTTGGATTGAAAGTGCCTCAAATTTACATTTACAGCTGTTACAAAGGAAGATTCTGCTATCGTTAGACTATGAACACAGAAGCCAGTGCAGGGAGATTAACAACCTTACTCTATTCCTCTGCAGGGATAATCTTGGAATAACACATTCAGGTCATTTTGTTGCAGTAGAAGACAAAATAGGTTTGGTTTAGTAAAGAGCAATAAACATGAATAAGGGGCTGGCAGGACTGACAGAGAGATGAGCTCACTGTGTGGCATATAACTGAGTTTAATTTTGTATAATATATCTGAGATAAATTCTAGGCAATGTAACTAAGAAATGAAAAAGCCATGGCAACCACCTACTAGTATTTATAAGGTACACCCTAAACTTCTCTTCAAACAGAATCAGGCAAGTTCAGCAACTGGATGTGACAAAGGAGAAAAAGTCTTAATTTAATTCAGGCTCAGCTTTCTGGTGAACTATTTGATTGTCAGTCTTCCAAAGGAACTAATAATCCCCACACACATCCTGTACCAGACAAGGTAAAGTATATATATCACACTCCCTAATATATTTTTTATTCTTTAAAACTCTGATGTGATGTGCTTTGATGTTCTTGGGAGCTAGCCAACAAATATTTGTTGAATGAATTAATGGACCCAAGTATCCACTGACACTCATTCATCATGTACCTCCCAGGAACCATTCTGGGTATCCAGTAATGAACAAAGTAGACCCGGCAGACATTTTTCCTGCCTTTGAGGAGCTTAAAGGAGCTGGGTGAAGACAGGCAATAAGTAAGAAAAACACATGGAAGGGTTTGTGTGTATTAGGTTAGGAAGGAAACATAGTAGGTGAAATGATTGAGAACCATGGGGGATGAGATAGAGGCTATTTAGATGGAGTGGGTTAGGAAGGTAATACTTAAATTAAAACCTAAAGGATGGGAAAGAGCCAACCACGCAAAAGGAAAGGTAGGAAAAGGGTTCCAAGTAAAAGGGACAGAATATAGGTAATTCCTGAAGAAGGAAGAGGTTTGGGATTTCTTCAGGAAATAAGAAGAGGCCAATTAGACTAAACATGAGAAGCAAGACACAGAGTGAAATCAGCCAAGGTAGGAGAGGTAAGAAGGGACTCCATCATAGGTTTATAATGGGGAGCCACTGAATGGTAATAAGTAAGGACATAATATGGCCCAATTTTTGCTTTTAAATTATTGCTCTAGCTGCTGTGTGTAAAATAGATTGGAAATAGCAAGAACAGATGTGAAAAACCAATATGGTGTTGACAACAGTATGGAGACTTAGACTTGTACAATGAGAGGGAGATAGAGACATGAGTCTGGATTTGAGATCTTGTTTTAAAAACTAAAACAAAGGACATGCAGATGAATTGGGTGTGAGGAGTGAACAAGGAATTAAGGGTGGCCTCAATCTCCTTGGCTTTAGCAAATGGGTAGTGGCTGAGGCAAAAATGAGTTAAGAGTGGGAGAGAAATGTTTTCTTATTCTGAGCTCCAACTTGCCCTTTGGGTATAATAATGTCTTTTAGAGTTGAATAATAAAATAGAATTTCATATTATCTGGTTAACAATAAGTTATTTTACAGTCATTGTTGTAGGCACTTCAAATATCTAATACTTTTAATCCTTACAATACCTTTATAAGGTAGGTATAATTTCTCCATTTTACCAAGAGAGAAAGAGTCTCAGGGAGGTAGAGTAACTGGTTGTTTCCTAGCTAGTAAGTGATAGATCTCTTTATATACTCCTCATTTCCTAACTCCTAGCCAATGTTTCCCCCCTCATTTATTTTTCTCCTTATTCATATCCATCCCTATAATTTTATACAAGCAAATGGCCATAGCACATTGCTTATAACGCTGTTTAGCAATCAACTCATTTTGTCTCATTAATTCTAGTTAAATGACTAAATGAATACATTTCTACCTCTTGTCATGGATTATAAAGTCCCCACGGTATTTATATTTGTATCATCCAAAGCATCAAGCATGTGTCCTCCAAATAGCAGTTAATAAATACACACACACACACAAAAAACCCATGTCTGCCAGGCACTGCTGTAAATGCCTTACATATATATTAACTCATCTAATCCTCACATCAAGTCTGAGGTTAAAGTATTATTATTTTCATCCCCATTTTATAGAAGATGAAACACAGGCACTGAGAGTTGAGTAACTTGCTAAAGGTCACGTGTTAAGCTGCACAGCCAGAATTCAAGCCCAGGTGGTCTGGCTCCAGAGTGATGCTTGCGAACAGTGCTATAGTGCCTGCTGAATATGAAGTCAGGAGTTCAACTTAAGGAAAGAAGTCAGAGAAAAACATAAATGAATGGAGCTTAAAATCACTCTTGATCCATACAGCTATTTTGATTGCTAAGTCAAAATACTAGTGGGACGCTTAATTTTCTCCTCCCTGAGTGGCTCTACTACTTAAAAGCTTACAAATTTGGTATGCTATTAAACTTCTTTAGCTTCGGTTCCTTCATATGCAAAATGGGGATGATAATAATAATACTGATCTGAAAGATGGTTAATAAGATTAAATGAGAAAATGTATATAAAGGGTTTAGCATTGTGTCCAGCAACTAGAAAACACAAACAAATGTTAGCTCTTGTTAGCACAGTGCCTTATGCCTGGCTTTATGAGTTCTGCTGGAGAGGAGATACCAAAGCACAATAGCATATGCCCATTCTAATCATCTAGAAGGGATGTGAGATTACTAAAAACCAAAAGCATGGAGAGAAACACCAAGCAGTGGGTAGCAGGGTCCCCTATACAATTCTTCCTTGGACGGGCTCTGATATGTAACCTAATGGACATGAACTTGAGGATGGTGAGATGTGGAGCCAAAGTTCACAACCACATGTTTGGCTAACATATTTGTACTCCAGGGATGGTTTTACTTTCCTTAAAATGATGGAAGAAGAGAGTATCCAAATGTTCTTTCCTCTTCTTATCTGAATAGGGTTCTTCCACTTAAAATATCTGAGAAGTCCAAGACACAGCTTTCTCATCTACACAACAGGGATATCTGCGGCATCGGGCTTGTCACGTTAATTAAATATCCAGCCCATGGGAAGTGTCCACAACATGATAACTATACATTCCATATCAATGCAGTCTAGCTCTATTCTTGAATTCTTCATAGAACTACTTCTGAAAACATAAAAATGCACAGATCATGTGAATGTTGTAGCTAATCACTTGTTTGCTCTCATTCTAATATAGATAGGATACCAACTTTAATTAATGGATTCAAGAAATATTTATTAAATTTACCAAGTTTTACTCTCTGGGTGTAGAGATGAAAAACACATAAAGCCTGTCTTCAAATAACGTATAATTTAATGCGGGAAGACAGATGTGTAAACAACTAACAACAAAACCAAACAGGTTTAATTAAAAGCTATACAGATGCAGATGAAGAAATCTATTGAAAATGTCATACTGTGACTAGGAAGGTGAATACTGAATCTGCTTGTGCTTTACACAATTAGCTGCCAAATTAACTCACCCTTTCTAATGAGAAGATTCAAAGAAACTTCATACGGGTGAGACCACATTTACTGAGTCATAGAAGGTGAGTAGCATTTCAATAAGCAAAGAAAAAGGTACAGAAAGCTGTTTTGGCCAATAAAAACCACATCAGCAAAGAGAGTCTCAGAGAATGGTATAATAAAACCTGCCATAATGTGATAAGTGGGGTCTAAAACTCTAATGGAGTAAAACAAAGGTAGCAATGTTATGAGGTTAATGGGAAACACTATTTTTAGTTGGTTGCCCAGTTACTGTGTGATGTGTGGTTGGAAGGGGAGGGGTCAGGTGCTGTAACCCCATTGTATGGGAGAGGTGGCAGAAGCAAACAGGGAGGGTTATAAACGGCTAGCCTCTGTGGTTGACACATGTTGGGAACACTGAAGCCTTCTCTCGCTAGAAGGCTTCGGGACATGCTCTCTGTTGAATGCTTGCGAAGCTAAATATGCTTTGAATTGAACTGTGAAGTCTCAGAGGATCATGAGTCAGTTACTTCCTCCTTCCCTTCTTCCCCCAAACCCCCTAAAAGGCTAAGACCTTTAGCTCACCCAGTTTGAGAATGGGGGCTGGAGCCGATTATATCAGCATTTGTATTATAGTGTGGTACCTTATCAAGGGTGGTCTAGTGGTTGAGATTTGGCATACTCACCACTGTGGCCTAGGTTCATTTCCTGGTCAGGGAACCACATCACCAGTCTGTTGGGTGTCATACTGTGGTAGCTGTGTGTTGCTGAAAGTTATGCCACTGGTATTTCAAATACTGGCAGGGTCACCCATGGTCGACAGGTTTCAGTAGAACTTCTAGACTAAGACAGACTAGGAAGAAGGACTTGGCCACTCACTTCTGAAAAAATTGGCCATGAAAATCCTGTGAATAGCAGTGGAGCGTTGTCTGATACAATACCAGCGGGTGAGGGTATGGCGCAAAAAGACTGGGCAGGGTTCTGCTCTACTGCACAAAGTCAAATTCACTTGAGGGCACTAACAACAAAACCTTATCAAGTTTCGCATTACAGTGTGGCATCTTATCAAGTTCTACTATAATAGTTTTGCAAAGCAGAAGAAGCCTGTGGTTTGTAGAAGGATATAGTTGGACATGAAGTTGGAAAGATAGACTACTTTGCTAAGCTATGTGCGTATCATTCTGTGGGCAATGAGAAGTCATTGAAGTTTCTAGAGAGGGAAATGACTATAATGGATAGGAAGATAAAGCTGGTGACAAAGTTGAGGTCATTATGAAAAGGCAAAAAATCACAGACAGTGAGATAGTCAGTAGTATATCTAAAATGTCCAGGTAAAAACAATGAAGGTTTGAACTGAGATAGTGACAGTGAGAATAATAATAATGCCATGTTATATTGTTATAATGCCTTGAAAGGTATTCAGCATTCCTTTATATATAGTCATACCATAGAACTCACATCAACCGAGCAGATTAAGGAGTAAGAACAATGTAGATTTCTGTTTTTCTTTCTCTCTCTCTTTCTCCCTCTCTCTTTCTTCTTTTCTGCCTATCCAGCATCTCAACCACCTCTCTAGTTTGGGAACATCATCCACTGTGTGAATCTGGGTAGGAGCCAGGTGCTCCTCCCACTATGGAAGCCAAAAGAAGGCAAGACACTTTCTCCCCCAGCCAATCTCCTGCCACTTGGCAAATACGTGGCTGTGTGACATAAACTAAAACAACCACATGCATCCGTCAGGAATTCTGAATGTAGCGTGGGTGACTGGAAGGCAGAGAGATAGTTAGAATTCATTTTCAGCGCTGTATGTCCCCACACGGCATCTGCAGTGACCCCCAGCAGCAGGGGTGACAACATCCTATGATTCCCCCATCCTGAGAAAACTGTTACAGCTTTGAAGCCTTCAGCAATGCCTTGGTCTCTGCACATTTTCCAGAATGCTCTTCAAGCATTATGGGTATTCTTTGAGCCACTTACACCTTCCCAGGAAATTTCTTTAAGCTTAAGACAGCCAGATTTTTTCCTATTACTTGCAGCTAACAGCCCTGACTCCATACAAATCATATTTTTCCCCCATTTGCTGACAGGAAAGTGAGATTCAGAACGGCTGAGAGTTGTCTGTGATCACAAGGACAGTTGGTAGGCAGCTGCACAGGGCTCTTCCCGCTGCGCTCCATCGGTTGTTTACCACTGGACTCACCAGATTCTGCACAGACACGTGGAAAGCTTTACCACTAAAGGAGAGGTAATACCACTAATTGTAATGTACGCAAAGAGAAGTCAAACAAAAGCAAAAGCATCATTAATATCAGCCAAGCTAAAGCCTATAGCCCCAGGCCCAAACCCTCTTACAGAGACTTGCACACAGTAACATACCCTCTTTCATTGATGAACTCACAGTGAAATCCTGCAAACTGAATCTAGGTGGTATTTATATTCTATGTAATATCCTGTCACCTTACAAGCCATTGACTGCTACCCCCTTTTGAAAGATATTATGTCTGTCAAAGAACAGACAGGCTATAAGAAAACAAAACAACATCCGGTATTCAACAGTTTCACTTCCATGGAACTTTTCTGATTTATCCACAAATTTTATGTGTTTTTTTGGTCTAAACAATTTGTTCTGCTATAAACTTTGCAATGAACTAAATTTTTAGGAGTGTTTAAAATTGACCAACTATCTGAACTACACTATAGTGTACTACAAGTCACTACACTGCTTGTGACTTGATTATTTAAAGTTATTATCATTTAATTTTACAAGAAAACCAATACAGATAAATTCAAAATTTATTAAAGTGTCTGATGGTTCTTCTGGGGTTTACTTCAGTGTGATTTATGGATTTAGTAGGGACATGACTCATAAAGAAGCCAAACCTTTGACATTATTTCTATAGCAAAATCTCCATGACTTAAGATGACCATATTATGATCACTTTAGTACTATAAATCATAGATTGCAAACTAAAAAATACTCCAGTTCATGAGTCAAACAGATAAAGCAAATGGATGTGGCAGACTGGCTATAAGAATTCTGGTATCCAGTGTTTTCTTACTGGAACTTCTGAGTCTCAGTGACCAGTGAGATGAAGACTGGTGAACTGGAAAGACCCTCTTCTTCTAAGAGGGTTGCTACTATTCAGCTGCATTTGATAGCTGACGTGCAGCAATGCAGATCCAGAACTAATAGAGAACAATCTGGAAATCTGGCTGGCAATCCAAATTTTCATAATGAAATCTTTTGACTGTTTAAATGTTGAATCATTAAAATGCCCCAAAAGCCAAATATATCACCACTGAGAGCCAACCGTGGTCCATAGGTCACCAATTTGTGACTCAGATATAGTCTCGCTGGCATGGAGCCTTCCTAAATTAGAAAGTCATTCTCAACAACTGCATTCCATTCAAAAAATCTACGGCAGCAGCAATCCCCCAACAACCACTATAGTCTACAAAATGAATGTTTAAACAGCGCTTTCAAAATTATTGTCTGCCAACTTCCTTCATGTTATTAAGTTCAGAATCTTTTAAAAAGGAGGCAGATGAAAAATTCACTATATCATCATTTGATTTATTATGTTTTAGGTAAATGTACAGTCTATTTCTACATGATTTTATGTGTTTGTGTTCACTAGAAGCAGACCGGGAAAATGTTTTAAAAATAACGAGCACTCTTAACTTGTACGCCAAAACCAAATATGAAAGAAAGCAACTCAATCATTAAAGTGAGGAATTTGGGCATAAATATGAACTGGATCCCCCCTCTCTTAATAGACTATCCCTCTAACTCTCCCCACAAACACTACACTTGCTCTGGATTTATTTGAATTGAATTGTTGCTCCTCAACAATTAGAAAAGAGGTGGAAACAGAATCATTTTTAAATATAGTTTGGGACAATACAACAGTGTTAGCTATAATAATAGCACATTAGTTTTCTATTGTTGCCATACCCAATTAAACTCAATGGCTTGAAACAACATAAATTCACTGTCTTATAGTTCTATAGGTCAGAAGTCCGACACAGGTCTACCAGGCTAAAATCGAGATGTCCACAGAGCTGCATTCCTTTCTGGAAGCTGTTTTCTTGCCTTTTCCAGCTTCTAGAGGCTGTTCTTCCAGAGGCTATTTCAGCCCACGGCCCTCTCTCCATCTTCAAAACCAGTAATGTTGTGTCTCTCTGACCATTCTTCCACAGCCACATCTCTCTCTGACAACAGTTGTGAAAGGTTCTTCTCTTCTAAGGACGCGTGTGATTTGATTCAGCCCACCTGAATGATCCAGGATACCATCCTCATTTTAAGGTCTCTAACCTTAATCAGATCTGTAAAGTCCCTTTTGCCATGTAAATTAACATATTCACAGGTTCTGGGGATTAGGATCTGGACCTATTTGGAGGGCCATTATTCTATCTACCACAAATAGCGATAACAACAACTCTTACTTATTAAGTGCTTACTATGTTCCAGCTGTCATGCTAATTACTTTGCATGCTTCATCTCATTTAATTCTACAAACAACATATAAGGTATGTAATATCATTCCATTTTAAAAATGAAAAAAGCTGAGTTTAAAATGTTAGGTAAATTGCTCAAGATCACAGCTAGCAGGCAGCAGAAGACTCGAATCTAAGAAGCCTGAATGAGCTATTATCCACAGGCTAAAATACCACACGTTCATGGAGAAGAGGGGGCCAGGGAGAAGATTATGATTTGATTTGGACAAACTAAAGAGAGGTTCTATTGACTTCTCAGTCATTTCCTGTCTCATTTTTGTTGTTTGTTGTTGTTGTTGTATTTCAAACATTTAATGGATATGTATATGCAAATCTGTTGTATAAAAATGCCTCAGGTAATGGTTACGATTTCATTCTAGAAAAATTCTAAAATAAGTTCTCATTAGGCCACAGTGAAAATTTGCTTTAACAGAGTTCCAAGAATACCGACAAAGCATTCTGTCTTCTTTGAAATGAAATGTCATTGCCATCTTGATTCTAGGTCTGCTTTGATTGTTAGAAGTATCATCAATTTAATAAACAACTTTTTCAGCAAAAAAGAAAAACAACACAAAACAAAAACAAAATATAGCACTGACACTTCAATGTGCACATCTCAATTAGAATGTGCATGGACTGACTAAAGTGTTTCAGAAACCATAAAATGTGTCTTAGAATTTTCTATAGGATTTTCTGGCTTTATCTCTTACAATTCCATTCACACTAAATTTGTTATTATGCAACAACCTATACTTTTGTACCTACTCTTCCTTTTTCCTGAAATGTCTTCTCTCACTTCTTCCTCTCCTGAAATGTCTGTTCTTCCTTAAAAACCTCAATTTAAATGTCACTTGGTGATGTGTGCCCATATCCAGGCTTAAGCCAGATTACTCACTGCCTCTTCTGGGCTTCCCACAGCTCTCTGCACATTTCTTTGTTACAGAATGTACCACAATGTACTGTAATAATTCATTTACACTATCTCCCTCTATTAATTTAGACAATAACCCCACTGTACCCAAATCAAAGATCTGGTGTAAAGAAAAGTGAAAGAAATGTGTGACATCTCATGAGTTTTTCAATATCACTCACACACAGTTCTTACACATTTTTACTACTCTCTTTACTCTTATTCTTCAGTGTGGTGTTGTTTATCAGTACTTAGCTGAAATGAGTTAGTTAACTATATATAATATTCAATGTCTGTGGTCAGCAGCCTTTAAGATGGTCCCCAATGATCTCCACCTCTTGATATTCATGCCTCTATGTAATCTCCTCCCTTTAGTATGGGCTGGACTTAATGATTTGCTTCTAACCAAGGGACTACAGTGGAGGTAATAGAATGTCACTTCTGTGGTTAGGTTACAAAAGATGGTGATTTCCATCCTGCTAGCAGGCTGTCTTTTACTGGCTTGGATGAAGCAAGCTGCCATGTTGGAAAGGCCCACATGGCAAGGAGCTGAGGGCAACCTACAGTCAATAGCCAGGGAGGATTTGAAGCCACCAACAACCACATAGGTGAGCTTGGAAACCAATCCTTCCCTGGCCCTGGCAGACATCTTGATTGAGAGACCCTGAAGCAGAGGACCCAGCTATACCATGCCCAGATCCTGACCCACAGACACTGTGAAACAATGAATGTGTGTTGTTGTAAGCTGCCAAATTGGGGAGTTATTTGTTGTGCAGCAGTGGATAACTAATACAGTGTTATTCCCTTTGATAAAAGAACTTTAAGGAAAAGGAAGCCTTTTATATGGTATTGGAAGTTATATGGCGAAACTACAAATCACTAAAATAGGTGGCACCAGACAGACAGTGAAAGCACTATCCAAGCAGTCAGTGTGGCTCGGCCTCGCCCCCGCAGCACACAGGAGAGACAAGGCCCTGATCTGAGAGAAGAAACTCACCCTCAGGGCCCAAACCCATGACCTGGATGTGACGCCCTCGGATGGGGAGGAGAGAAGAGCATCAGGACAAGGTGATGTCACCAGGGGATTACACACCTACTGCGATATTAGATCAGCAGCAGAACAGGGAGATGAACTCTGTTCCATGGAGCATTCAAACAGTGAGGAGCCACAAGGACGGTCAAACTTTCATTCAGGCTAAGGTGTCAGAGCCAACAATCAAGGAAGGAAATGAGTTTCAACTTCAGTAATCCTGTCCTCCACAAGTGTCTGTTGCTAAGACACCACTATTATTACACTCCTGGCATGTATAATCTTTTTATTCCTCTATATGAGCTTTCAGCTCTATGCTTTTCATAAAAATCCCCAAATAAAACTCCAATAATACATCCATTTGGGACAAAGGTGAATTAGCGTTTACTGACTAACCAAGTCAAAGCAGGTGAGGGTGGCTCAGGAGGCAGCTCGCATGTCTCAGTGCTCAGGGGAGCTGGCACAGAGGCAGGCTCCTGTGGACACACACACCACCAGGAGCTCTGATGATCAAACCATGGCCAGGCTGGAGGTGATACACGGATATGACGGCTGCGCTGGGATGCTGCATAAAGGCTGTGACAAGTCTGGAAACTGCTACATTGGAGCCGGTCTGCTTCTCCCACTCACTGACGGATTCAGATAGCACAGACTCCTTTCTAAGCTTTTCATCTTTAAAAAGGCAGTTCGGCTCCCCGAGCCTTTGAGCCCGTTCCATTCCGAGCTGACTGCTAATTGTATGCGTGCACATATGTGTTTCAGAAAAGAGATAAGCACATTGCCTTGGCCTCCTCACTAACTGCACAGACACGTCGCGCTTCTGTTCTCTGCGAGTTTTCTAAACGTGCTCTGAAGTTTTCTAAACATTAACCCTTTCCTGGTAACCACAGTACACATTCTCCTAGAGATGCTTTCTTGATTATGTTTGTTTAAAAATGGCTTTTCATGATTAGTTGAGTCCTGGGGCTTGGTCTTTTAATTTGCTTTTGTGGTCATGTTTATATTTTCAAATTACCCAATAATAACTACCCCGTGTAATAATACACAGTGAACTACAGGAGATGAATGAGACATCGTTAGTGTTAGGAGCCTTATTTTAAATTTTAAAGCCTGAAGTTGTCTGACTTTCATGTTTTATGAAATATATCACAATTTTATTATATTTTGCAACGCTGATTCCAGGAAAAGAAAATTCAGAGCGGTTGCTCATAAAAATGCAACAGTTTTTCCCCATAGTCATGGCAACTAGTGACCAGATGGTAGGATTGTCTGATGGCTGATTGTGATTCTTTAGAAAAGAAATCCACATAGAAGCAGTCGTGCTCATAAAATCTGCCCTGCTTGAGAACTGAGCAGACTCACTATTCTTCAGAGGTCATATCCTGGACCATGGGCAGATGAGCATCCACAGTAGGGCCCTGGACGCATCATCTAACCCCAGAGCACCCCAATCTAACACCCAATCACCAGAACAAGAGGAACCTCTCCCATCCTTGGAAGTGCAACAAATCCTCCTACGGGAGAAGTTTTTCTAACCTCCAGAGAAAGTGCTATTCAGTTACACCAAGGTGTCCCTTTCTTTTTTTAAGCCCCTATTCAGAGGTACAGAGTAAGTACAGTTGAATAAACAATAAGACATTGAATCCACTGCTCCAGCAAAGCTATCTACTTTATGAAAAATAACTCAGTTGAAAAGTAACCAGAGAAAAGTGCCCAGTTGAAAGGGTCCCAAGGAAATCAGACATTTCCTCAACAGGAAAGCTAGTCTAATCATACCAGGAACAACAATAGCAGTAGCTAATATTTACTAAAGATTTCACCTGTTCTAGGCTTTTTACTAAAGTGCCAAGGCATTTGACAACTAAAATAACCTTCTTTATCTAGAATTTTTTTGTGAACGCTGATATGCGTGGTTTCACTTCCTGTTTGTTGTTGTTCTCTCTGATCTGTGAGTTTTGTGGCCCCCTCTCTGCCATTGTCCTCAGTTTTCTTACTTCCTTTACTATGTAATTATTGTGGTACACACACAGTGAATTATCTGTCTTGTTCTGTACTTGTGATTTTAATAAATCCATTGAGAACTATTTTTAAATAGCTGATAAAAAAGTTATTGTTCATCCATACAATAAATTACCAGCTTCAATTTAAATTAAATTCTTTACAGAAGAATGCAGAATAAAAAAGAATAATGTTATGGCTGCCTTTCCAAAATATCATCTCTTTAAACACTTTAGCTGAATTACCCTTTCTAACATCACTTGATAGGGAACTTTAAAGAAACACACACAAGGCAGCTATTTGAGGCAGGGGTGTGCATGGGTTACAACTGACTTAAAATCTTTGCTTCAGTTGCCCAGTAGTAAACCTTTCTGTCTAACCTTTTGTGCATGATAATAGCATCCAAGACTCTTTTAAAAGCTAGGAAACCAACAGTAATAAAGAAAAGTGAAGAGAACTTAATATCATCATAAAATTCACTACTCTTTCTCCATAATCACCAAACTAAACAAGCCTGACAAACACGATGATAGTGATGATTGAAAAAAAAAATCAGTATTGACCATGTTAGAGAAAAAGAAGTGACTACAACAACAGGATCATAAAAGGTAAGCACTAGGAGTATTCAATGCTATAAAAAGTTAAGTACTTTCAGAAGTGAAACTCCTTGGGGAATACCAAAGGAGGCTCTTTGTTTAACAACAAAAATCAAGTATCTAATAGAATTCCCTGTGCTTAGACATTTTATGGACCTGCTGTGATGTGTGACATGGACCAAAGCCAGCATCAGAAGGTCCTGGAAGAACAGAAGCAGTCAGGGTCAGCAGAAAGCATACTGAGCTGGCATCGGGATAGTGTAAATTGAGAGGCCCTAGGAAATCCCCTCTGCCACCTCTGCTAAGGCCTGCAATTTCACCATTGGAGAATCATTCCCCTAGGTTAAGCTAAGAACAGGTTTTCAATAAGAGAAAGGAGTAGTGGGCCCTACTGAGAAAGGGTCCCTTTTGTGGCCAAAGGCCAATAAAAGGACACTGGGTACCATTAGAAATGAGAGAAGGCATCACTGCACAGGCCCTAAAACAAACTTGAAGAGGAAGAAGGAAAATTAAAAAGAAAGTGTACATCCTACAATTTTGATTGGGTGACCCTAAAGCAGAATTTCTCAACCTTGGCTCTATGGACATTTTGAATCATACAATTCTTTGTTATAAGAAGGGCTGTCTTGTACTGGATGTCCTGTGCAGAACGAAGATTAATGACTCAGCTGGAAAGTAATCAGAGAAAAGCTCCCAGTTGAAAGGGTCCTAGAAAACTAAGACATTTCCTCAAGAGGACAGCTAGTCTAATAACAATATTATAGGATGTTGAGCAGCATCCCTGGCCTCTACCCACCAGATGCCAGTAGCAACCTCCTCCCTCCCACAATTGTGATAACCAAACCGTCTCCAGACATTGTCAGAAAACCTCTGGCATGTGGGAAGGCAAAATCACCCCCATTTGACATCCACTGCCCTAAAGGATCAATTTACTTCCTAAGCTGGGCAAGACCCTCTTCCATCCATTCTACCGGTCCACCCGTCCCATTCTCCTGTTCTCTCTCTAACGAACCGCACAACAGTGGGAAGATTACAAGCTCATCAATATATACAAAAAAGAATCAGAACTCCTTTTTTCAGTTGTGATAATCATAGCAGACAGACGCATCAGGAGGATCTGAAATGAATGCCCTTCACTCAGAACATCTTTGTCCTTTGATAATTCCAAAATTCTTGATTCCATCTTTGTTTCTAGAGATATTTTATTCTTTGTCCATTACACAAGACCAGTTCCAAGAAGAGATAACCAGTAAGACTTAAAAAGATTTGCCCAATTTAATTAATGCTTATTATATGAGTGAACCAAAAAAGCCATTAGTCCAGATAAGTAATCCAAAAACTTTGTTATCCATAAAAATTATTATTTTTGCAATCAGAGATACTGAAGAACGAGCTTCTAACATAGGCTCTTGCGAAGTGAACCCCTTTCCTTCCATTCCCTTCACTTCCCTTTGTCTTTCTTTCTTTCCTTCCTTCCTTCCTTCTTCCCTCCATCCCTTCCTCCCTTCCTTTCTTGTAGGTATATCATGCTTTCCTCTATGAGAATAAGAAAGGATGTGAGAAGGAGAGAGATTATGAAGCATTAATTAGGGGAAAAAAACCACCCTCACTGGAAGGAAAATTATATTAATGAGTTTAGAAGAGTACAAACTGCTGCATCATTTGTGCAAATGGTGCAACTTGGTCATTAGTGTAAATGTATAATAGAGTCAGAGGCCCAGGAAATGTGATTTATATTTCTTCTACTGACTTCTGATTTAGGATTATTATTTTAAGATCTGTAGGGGAAAAATTTCTCTTGGAATTGAAGGTAACGAACTGAAACAATCTATAAGAAAGGCAGTTTAATTACTGAACATTATAAATTGAATAATGTATTTATACATAAAATATGAGTCTTTTCCCTTATTTATTTTTGTATGGTTGCAAATTAAACAAATGGTGAATAATATAAGAGCTAAGAATAAGGAGACATCTCCTGGCCCCTGTTTGCCTCTCACTAACTGCATGACCACGAGTAAGGCAATTAATCTCTCTGAGCCGCAGTTTTCCCATTTGTGAAAGTTAGGAGATTGGACTAGACTACCTTCAAGAATTCTTCCATCTCCAAAATTTTACGATCATAGGGAAAATATAACGTAAAATATCCGAAACTGAAAGGAAAAAAACTGCAATTCTACCAACTCTGGAAGGTAATTACTCTGCAGCATACATAATTTCTATGCCAAAGCTACAGGGTTATAAAAGCAAAAAAGGCTTCTTTTATTGATCAAAGCTCTTGACTATAAAGTAACATGTATTGCTCTTAGATTCTTCTTTAAATTAGAACATCTACGATGAATTTTCAGATGGGATAAGCAAGTTTGATTTGGTTCTTTAGTTTTGTTTACCTTCCTAATGGGGAATATAAAACTTAGCCAGAGCAAGTAGGTATTCCTTTCCTTAAAAGACGTTCAGAATTAACCACCAAATCAAAAACCATCTGCTTTAGCTTATGACTTGCTTTGTTGTAAGGGATTATTTATGGCACACTTATTTCAAAAATTAGAGTTGTGAGAAACTTTTAAAAGTAAATTTAAGGCATAGAAAGATTTTATTTCTTAAATAGCCACCATTTACCTGTACACGAATAGTCATCAATTCTGATGTATCCAGTTTTGCAGATGCACATGAAAGAACCCGGCGTGTTGACACACATCGTATTTTCTCGGCAGTAATGGCGCCCTTCAGCACACTCATCAATGTCTACGAAGAACAAGTAGGGCAAAGAGGTCAACAGTGGCCAATATTCTAGAGTTCTCTATAATTTTTTTTTTTTTTTGGTAGGGAGAGGGCAATATTTACTAATTGAAACACATTTTTAAAAAAGCATTCAAAACATCTCTAATAGGAATGTTTGTTGTTCAAATGACAGAAACCATAAGAGTTTTTTTCCAACAGCTCTTGCTAGAGTTTCAAAGATGTCTCGCATCATTTTAAATATATTTGGAAATTTTCAGTGCATTCGTAGACCTGTGTTTGATAAAATGAATCAAAATGTACAGATTGGGCTGCCTTAGAGTCTTGGAAGCTTCAATTACTGAGCCCACCATGTATTACTTTTTGATTCACTGACTATTCTGTACCTTGGGGAGACCCTGCAAGAGGTAAATAAAGTATTCAGTATATACCAGAACTTGAATAACTTCACTTAAAGATGTGAAACCAATCACATGTAGTTTATTAGAGATACAAGAAGAGATACAGCTATCCCAGTCAGTGTCTGAACAGAAATGAAATTACAATGTGGAGACCTGATATAAATGAGAAGTTGTAAAACAGTAAAATAAGATACCATATTGAGGAACTTCCATAGTAATTCACACAAGTTTTGAGTGTAAAGACTTACAGATGCTAAGCCAGAATAGGCACAAGAACTAATTGGGAAGAATGTGAATTTTGACAATAAAACTGTCCCCATTTTATAGCACCTCAACATGGAACATAAAGTATTTTACGGATGTTTTATCATTATGTAATACTCTTTATTAAAGCCCTTAATGTCTTGACCAGGCAAAGTATTTCTTCTCCAGAAGTCTGATTTCTCAAATCCTTGTGATGAGTCCACAAAATAGCATTCCCCTCGTTTGTACTATTAAGAAAAATGGATCAATTATAGGAGGTAGCTAGGTGACCCACTACTACAGGAGTCATGCTATTCATATAACCTCAACTATCTTCCCAGTCCCAGGAATGTCAAAAGAAGTAATGAACACACTCTCAGGAAGCTGTGTTTTAGAGCTAGAGGGCTCTTGGCAATCATCTGAGCTAACTACTTATTTTACAGATGGAAAAACTGAGGCCTAGAGAGACTCAATTTTCCATTCAACTTCTAAATGAAAGTCAACACAATAAATTCCAAACCTCTGAGCATACAAAGCCCTTCCCAATTTGGCACTTACTTTTCCAACTTTATATCCTACGACTTCATACCCTTCTCCCCCCTCAGTGTTCTGGCCACAGTGAGCTTCCGATCACTCCTGGAATGGGCCATGCTCTTTCCTACCTACGTGCCTTTACACACGCTGTTCTCTCTACTCTTTTCCCCCTATCACCACCCTCCGTGGATCTTGTCCACCAGTGGATTCATCCTTCAAGAATCTGTTTAAATGTCTCTGGGAAAACTTCCCCAGTGAGGTAAAATGCTCTCTATGCAATGCTCCCTTGGGACTTTATAAATGTTTCCATTATAGATTCATCAATTGTACTCCAATTAATTTTTGTAAGCTTTTTCTCCCCAACAAGCCACATATACTCCTCAAGGGTAGGGATCATCTATAACTGTCTCTTAACTCTGGCTACACATTATATTCATCTGGGATGCTTTTAAAAAAATAACTGGTTCTTGAGCCAACTCCCAAACCCCTACTCCAAATTCTAATTTAATTTTCTGTGGTGGAACACAGGCTGGCTATGATTTTTTTTTAAATATTTATCATGATGAGTCTAATATAAGGGTCAGCAAAATTCTTCAGTAAACAGCCAGATAGTAAATATTTTAGGCTTTGGGGGTCACGGGCTCTCTGTCATAACTACGTAACTCTGTTGGTGTAGCGTGAAAGTAACTATAAACAATTTGTAAATGAATGAACCTGACAATGTTCCAATAAAACTTCATTTACAAAAACAGATGGTGAATCAGATTTGGCCATAGTTTGATGACCCCTGGTCTAATGCATAATCAGGGTTAAGAATTACTGAGTATATAATTCATTTTTGTATCCACAATACCTTGTAGGGTGTCAAGGACATTATGGCATCAATAAATACTACAGAATGAATGAATAAATGCTTCAAGGGTAGTTTAAGGAAGATCTAAGAATGGCTGTCAGATTTCCTGAATTCTAGTATAATATTCTTCTCATGATAACACACTACTTCTAAATGTTTGTACTAAAGTGCAAGGAAAGTATCACATTCAATTACAATCTAAAATTCAAATGGCAAGCACCCTGGGGGAATATGATGAAAACTCATTTGTTTCCAAGGTCTTAAGATTACAGGAATCATATGGGATTATTAATGGGCTCAGCTGGATCAATGGACTTTAACCCAGCCCCTCTGAGAGGGTGCTGCCGAGAAGTGAAAGCTACTGAAAGCCATAGCAGGAGTCCCCTGGGCTTAGGCTTGTGAGCTGGAGGGATGACCATGAAGAAATCCATATGCACAAAGGCATGAAGAATTCACCTCTGGGGATGAAAGAGCCAAAAATAATGAACATAACTCAGTGAAGACATCCTGATTATCAAAGGGAAAACTTATTCTGAGTACATTGTGGCATTTCCTCAAAACAAGAGTAGTTCCTAGTGAGAGATCATAGTTCTTGGCAGAGTCAAGGAAGAAGCTTCAGTTTCTAGAGCAAGACTGCATCCCAGCTGGAGCAAGCATTAATTACTGAAGGCACGGTACCTCTCTTCAAACAGTGTCCTAGAGACGGAAGCATACCTAGCCAGAGCAGCTACCAAATCTGGCAAACTCATAAGTACATGCGAAGCACCCCAGATCCCTCCCAAAAATGCTTAAGGAATGGGAAATTTGAGAGCACTAAAGTCCTGTGGGAGGAGATGTGGAAAAGAGCCAGTGAATTAGGGTTATTTCTGTTAATGCGACTCTATTTACAGCCACAAGTTATTGGACAATTTGGTTTATAAAATAAATAAAGATAATTTGTGCAAGTAAGTTGGCTTGCAAAGTACTGTCTCTTACTATTGTTCATTGTTGGGTCTACATCCCAAACTGTTGAGGGACATTGACCTGTCCAATTTTCTTTTGTAAACGTTTCCCTTTTATGCTGGTACACAGTCAGAGAAAATTCAATGTAGGGTCATAAAACAAAGATGAGGAATCTATTTAATGTGAAGCCTTTTAGGAACTGGTATGATTTGGATCACAGAGAAATATTGGATTTATGACCAGGAGATATAAAGTGTCAGGCCTGCTTCCTGGAGCAGCACTGTGAGGAAAAAAGAAGTAAAATACCAGAAAGCATCGCAACACTGCAATTGTCAATTGCCTTTTTTTAATTTTCCATGCCCCATCTTCGTAAGAGAAACTCCCCAAAGAGCTGCATTTACCTACTAAAACTGCAAAGCTGCACAAATGTCGTTTCCATTCACATGTGTAGCTACTCACAGGCAGAAAAATGGCATGACTAAAAAGTAATCTGGTGGAAAATCACATTCAAAACTTACTCCAGAGTATATTTTAATTCCAAATCCCAAGTCAAAAATGTAATGAGTCAAAGTCTCACAATTCGGTTCACTTCTCTACACATTTATTGAATGTTTTCTATGTCCAAGTCACTTTGCTGGATTTTCAGTCATATTGATGACCATAAGGGGTAGAAGTACAATCAGGGGTGAAAAGTAGATAGAGTATGCCTCAGTATAACTTTCTGCTAAGCAGAGAAGACTGCACAAAGTTGGAAAGGGCTGCCACAGAATGTAGCTTCCTGCCAGATGGGAGCATTCAAACATGAGTTGGACAAGCTGTAGAGATTCAAGCAAAGGGCACATTGCTGGACCATGTGGTTTTTTTCTAGCATCCCTTCCAAAATTTAGCATAAAGAGAGGTAAGCATAGACCCTGCCTTAAAAGGACTTATAATCCACAAAATAGGAATTTCATCATCATCATCATCATCATCATCATCCACTTAGGTGCCTTCTATGTTTTAAGCCTGCATTTTAGAGAGCAATATCTCCAAGAGAAGTTCATGGTTCCTGGAAAACAGAGTAGTGCATGGTCAAATAAGTTTCAGGACCACTATATTACTATACTTCTCCTATCCTCCCCCTTAGAATTCACAATGTACATTAGCAAACTACAGGCTCTGAAATATCTAGTTGCTTTTTAAAAAACCTTCATTCATTTATTCAACAAGTATATAATGGACATGAACTATGTCTAAGCACTGCATTAGGCCACAAAGACAAATTCTAGCTGGAGAAATAACACTTAAATGATAACGTTATGAAGGGATGCACACTACAAAACAGAAACATACACAATGTGCATTAAATAGGGGGCAACCAACATTTTTAAACACAGTGATTATTCTGAGTACCTATTAATGCAGAACACATTTGGGAATTTATATTTGGTGAGATAAATAATTTTATAACTCTTCCCTTCCCCAATCTGAGGAGCTAACAACGAAATTAAGAAGTCAGGACATGACTTACATGATAACAACATGAGGTCTTATATGGAGAGTGAAGAAAGAAAGAGAGAGAGAGAGAAGTAAGCAAGAAAGGAAGGAAAGCAGGCAGCCACACACTACAAGGACTGTGTTCAGAGGAAGGTTGGCAGCGCCTGAGGTGGATTTTGAAGAAGTACGCTTAAAGTGACAGACTTGCAGAGTCAGAGGGGGCTTCCACAGAAGAGAGTTTCCTGTCAAATAGAGACGTTCAAAGATGAGCGGGAATACTGCAGAGATTCAAGTCCAGGCTAGGTGACATAAGCAACAAAAACATGAAACATTGAGGAACAATGAATATTCCATTTGATTGGAGTTTGTGTGGGAAAAAAAAATGGAACTATAGTTAGGAGATAGGAGACATAATGTGAATGCACTTAAATGTCCAACAAATATGAGGAAGGCACCTTCTTTGCTGTGATATGAAGACATTAAAGCATGTGGAAGGAGGGGGTGGGGAAGTAGCATAGAAAAATAAATCTCACAAGAGTTGGTAAAATGGTGCAATTGTGGAGTTGGTAAGAGAGGTGCAATCGAGGTGAGGAGAACATTCACAAAATTAATAAAAGTCTAAGTCTTAGGTGGTTACTAAATCTAAAGTAACCTGCCCAGCTACGTTTCTCCATATTACTTATCAGTGTCTGAAAGTATCCTACTAAGTTATGTGTTAACATGTCTGTTGTCTATTTCTATTGGAATATAAGATTCGGGACAATGAATCTTATTTGTTCTAGAACAAGAGCTGAGCCTCACTAAATATCTGCTGAATGAATCAATGAATCCTTTCATGGCCTTTCATCTGGAAGGAGAAAGGATAAGAATCCTCATTCACACTGGTCTGACTTGGAGCTCAACTTGGCAGAGTGAATCCTTTGTCTTCCAATACACTGCCCAGGCATTTACTGACACATGTAATGGACTTGTGCAAACAGTGAACACAAGCTATCGTGGTGAAATAATCTTGCAGAGTGGAAGAACACTGGGATGGTAATAAAGAAGGCTGGATTTTAGTCTCGCTCTATTGTAAACCTGACAGGCATTTCAGCTTTCTGGACCTTAATTTCATCACCTATAAAAAGAAAGACTGGAGTTTTCCAAGTCATTACCAGCCCTCAAACTTTACAAAACTAACAAAGAGAACATGATCCATATGGTCGCAGTGGAGAATCTGATTCTCTAGGATTTTGTAGGATACACAATCATATTCCACCAAGCTTTCTTATACTTTAACAACTTCTCTTGCCCCAGATAATTCCAGCTGATCTACTTTAGAAACAAGAATTTATAAATTTATAAATTCCCTTTCATCCTATCTGAAAGCAGAGGCCAGCTTTGTAATTATTCAGAATCATAGATTTTTAAACCTGAGAGGAACTTTAGAAACCATCTAACCTAACCCCAGTCATTTACAACTGAAGAAAAGGAGACACAGAGGTGCCAGAGACAAAGTAAAGATGGGGATGAGATCATGAAACTTTTGTGAGCCACATTAAAAAATTTAGACTTCATCCTATATGAAACGGGAAAGGTTTCAGGAGAGGATTAATTGAATTAGATCTGTGTTTCTGGAAGATCCCTCTAGCACAAGTTGACATGGTTAATGAGCAGCCATCACAATGGGAACACTGTTTCCAGACCCCAGATCCCAAATTAATGTTCCTTTTGGCCTACAGACTGTTCTCCAGACTAGACTTGGAGGCAGTGGGCACTCATGCATGATGTCCCCACTGCTGTGTGCTTCTGCACACACCCCGCTATCCCCATCTTATGCCTTGTATGTCACTGATGCTATTGTTTTTAAAGCATGGTGTATTTCTAAGTCTGCAGCATTTATCTCAGTTTTGCCCTGTAAAAGGCTTACATTAGCATGTTAATGATCACTAATGCCTTCTTGCTCAGCCAATAAAATCTTGAAGTCAAGCAGCTCAACAGCAAGGACTCCACATACTGAAGAATAATACAGATCGGTATGGATCATTGCAAAGACTTGGCCCGCTAGCTGTGAAAAACTGGCTTGGCAAAGTTGGCAAAGAGATCAATAACTTAATTTACAAACCAAGAAAAAGGCTAAGTTCTGAGACATGTAATTCTGGAAAGAGATTTGAGAGTAACATTTGGGAAGATAAGAGTATTTTACAAAATAAAAAATTTGCAAGTATAAGTGGACTGCTTAGTGAAAAATCAGCAAAGAATAAATTAAAATGTCATTTACAAATAAGCTAACATTTAAAGGAATTGCCAGCAATCATGCTTTAAAGTCAGTGGCACTAATGAGTTTGTTTACCAAATATTAATTTTTATGTATGAAAAACTATATCTATCACATGCTACTGAAACACGATTTTTTTGCCATCTCAAAATAGTAGCCATAAATTTCCTTCATCCCTTTTTTTAAGTTCATTCATTGTAAATTATATGGTACATTCTTCAAGAAGAGTGAAAGCTCTAGCATCATATCAGGTTTCTTGCTACTCTGAATAGAATATATATTATTCCTAGCTTTGGGATTCCTGAATTTAAAATATATACATTTGGAGACATGCAGTGGAAAAATTTGAGACAGGGTTAAGAGTGGATCATAAAATACCTATGGGGTAAGATGAGGCAATTTGGAATATAAGGGGCAGAGGAAATAAAAGCACAAGTAGTTTATCTATGTAAGTAATATTTATTGAATTCCTACTCTGTCCAAGGTACTAACTTTGACACCAATGGCACAGCCTTGAAAAAGACAGATGTAGTATCTGTCCTTGTGGAGCTTATGGTCTTTCTGACAGAGAGACAAATGATAATTAAAAAGTGCAGTGGGAGTTTGATAAGGATAATGCCATCTGGAAAACAAAGTGAGGGCTCCAAACCTAGTCTTGCAGGCAGGGGAAAGCTTCCAGGACTTGAGACATCTAAGCACAGGCCTACAGGAGAAGTAGAGTTAGCCAGGTGAGACGGAAAAGAGGAGAGCATTTCAAACAAGGGAACTGTGTGCAAACGCTGGAAAGGGGGGGAATTTGATACATTCACAGAAGAGCAAAACATTCAATGTGGCTAATGAAGTAAGCAGGAGCTATTTTGTGTGGAGATCTTGCAAACCACGTGAAAGAGTTTGACACTATCCTATGATCAAGGAGAATCTACTGAAGTTTTTTAAATCAATTTTTAGTATGTAACATGTGCATACAGTATAAAATTTAAAAAATACAATGGAGTGCACAATAAAAGTAGGTCTGACCCTCAGCCACTCAGTTCTCCCACTCCTAATCCCTGAGACAACCACGGTTGCCAATTTCTTGTGCAACCTTCCAGAAATACTCTATGCCCATATAAGCACATGCTTAGGGGAGTGTGTATGTGCTTCTCCTCTGAAGGGTGTTAAGCAAGGGGATGAGATGACAGGAGTTGCTGAGCAAGATCTTTTTAACTGCAAGGTAGAGGATGGATTAGAGAAGAGCAAAAGTGGAAGCTAGAAGGAAGCTCACTTAGCAGTTTGGGTTCCTGTGTCTGTGACAGTGTATTCTAGTTGAATATGGAGGCAGTGTGGCCGATTCAAAAATATATACATGGAATCTAAAACTGACTGTACTCTGGGGACTGACAGGATGCCTGCAGATGAGGGAGGGAAGCACTCAAGGACAACATCCTCCTTTCTTAACTGAACACCTAGGTGGATCTGTACTGTGGGGAAGTGGAGAAATGCATTTGGATTACAGAGGAGTATGGTTTGAAACATTCAATTGTTGAATTTGGGGTGCTTATGACATATCCAAGTAGAAATGTCCAAGAGACAGTTGGATATGTGGGCCTAGAGCTCAGGAGAGAGGACAGGGCTGGAGATCAAGATTTGGGAATCCTAAGCACAGAGAAGGTCATTGAAGCCATGGTGATAGACAACATCGTCCAGGGAGAGGGTGCAGAATAAAGAGAAAAACATTAAGATGAGCCCTGGAGAACATCAGCATTTAAGGAACAAGTAAAGAAAGGAGACTGAGAAAGATTGCTCAGAGAGGTAGCAGGAAATTTAGAAGAGTGTTGGAGGCAAACGACTGCCAAAATAGTGGCCAGCTATCACCTTTTCAACACACCTTCTATATTTGGGGAAATCCCCATCTCCCCAAGACAGAAGCCACAACTCAAATTTTCAGTGTATTTGGCAGCTAGTATTTGGCCTGCAATCAGGGGCACATATACAAAGCTTCAATTCAGAAGAGAACTTCATGACTAAGCAAGGTTGTGAAATCTTCTAGCAAACACAGTGGAGAAGGCGTTCAGTACTTAGGGGTGACAGCAGTGACACAGCTTCTGGAGTCCAGTCCTGGGTGTCATCAGAGAAAAGTATGTGATATTTGTGTGAGTTGTGGTGTTGACACCAAGAGGCAGAGGCAGTGACATTTGTACCCAGGCGTGATGGGTGTTGTCTTGGCTGAATAGCATCTAAACCTGTCCTCCCAAATATATTGTGAGCCACCTAACACCCTTCAATACATTCCTGTTCTGTTTAAACTGCCAGAGTAGATTCTATTGTCCGTAACTCTGATCCCTGATCAGTACAGTGTAGCATCATGAAGACAAGGTAAATCAGTGTTTGAAGGAGGGAGTGATCAATAGTATTAATTGCTGCCTAGAGGTCAAGGCAAGACACAGACTGAAAGACGTCTGATTTAACAATATAGAAGATATCAATGACCTTGGTGAGAACACTTTGGAGGGGATATGGGATGAAAAATCTAGACTGGAGTAGGTTAAGGAAAGTGTCTGACACGAAGAAACGGAAACAGTGAGAATAGATCATGCCTTTAAGAAATCTGGCTATAAAGGGGAAGAGAGGCAATAACACAAAAGCTAGAAGGGGATGTGGGGTTAAGGGAGAAACGAGCATATTTAAATGCTGATGGGAAGGAGCAAATAGAAAGAAGTTGAAAACTGTTTGAGCAGATGACGGAGGGAGCAAGTTTCTCTAAGGACAGGAAGAGATAAGATTCAGTACTCAGGTGGACCCACTCCTCCTAGAAGGAGGGGTATCTATTCCACTGAAACTACAGAGAAGGAAGGAAGGGTGGGTGTGAAGCATGTGGGTTTATGTAATGGGAGCAGGATGAGGAAGTTACTATATGCTTCTTTTCTGTTGGTAAAGAAGTTATCTGCTGAGAATAAGCAAATGGGTAAAGTCAGAGGTTTGCAGGGAGTGGTGAGGATGTGAAATAATCATTGTAGGAAACAAGACGAAACCGAGCTGAGATGCACAGTACAATTACCAAGCAGAGTATAGCGCTGAGCTCAGATTGGTTATCATGCACACACATGGTTGTACAGATTTACAGTTGCACAGATCTAACACTTGACATTTTTATAACACTTTGATCTTAACAGTGCATGTTCATATACATTATATGTTAATTCTCACAATAACCCTGTGATCTAGGGAGAACAGACAGAGTTAGCCCCTTTACACAGCCAAGGAACTTGTGCGAATTTGAGAAGTTTCCCAAATGTTTGCCATAAGTTAGTGGTTGGCAAATCTAAAGAATCACTCCATATAACCTACTGTTCCTCCACAATCTGGCCCCTGTCTTTGCAGCTTAATCGACTAACCCTCCTAGATATAAGCCTCCTGTTGCAGAAAAACTCCAAAACATGTCTTGCTCTTTCTCTTTGCTTACTCTTCTCTGCCAATCTAAATTGGATTCACTCTTCAAGGCCCAGATCAAGTCCCAAAACCTCCACAGTGTCTCCCTAACCTTTCTGGCCATGGGGATTCCATCTGTCTCTACTTCTGCACTTTTTGTCTGTACTTATGGCTAGCTAGTAGCTGTTCTGGCTGAATCCAGCTTGCTTGAGACTAAGGAACAGACAGGCTCATTTGAATGATTGCCTTGTCAAATTGGATTTGAAAATTCATCGAGTTGAATAGCATCCTTTCCAAGAAGGCAGATTAGTATTTTTAAATATTAAAAACTAATTTAATAAATATATATTTGTTTTGCTAGAAAACAAGGGTTGCAGTCATTACAATATCCAAACTGCTGCCCATTCAGAGTTAATAGATTAATCTAAAAATTACATCCACGCTTTCGTGAAACATATGGAGCCGCTCCAATTTCCAATTGCTCATTTATACATAAATCACTGAATAAAATGCATTGCTAAATTTCACAATCTTAATCAATATTTAATGTTGATTAGGAAGTATGACCTCACAACAACTCGGTATAAACAAACATACGTTCTACAATTTCCGTCCTATTTCTTCACCATCACATTCTCATTTAAGGATATGAACAATCTGTAAAAATCTATTGGGAAGCACATTCTTCATATTAAAGAAAAATCACTTGGAGGAAATTTAAAATAGAATAAAAAGTAAAGATGAAAATATTCTTCTGTATTATTAAAATCCCAGGGATCTATTTTTATAGCATACCAATGAATAAGAAATGTAATTTAGAACCATAACCTCCTTGTCTCTTTACCAACGCTTCGTGTTCACTAAGGCAGCACCAATTTGCTACCTGTCCCTTGTGTCCAAACACATAAGACTCTTTCTGCTCTGGAATAGCCATTTGCCCAAACAACCCAAGTCCTTTTCCATCATACAACTCAAATCTCTCACTTGTCTCTGTCACATTCATTTAACGTGTGCCTAACTGCTTCCCGCAATCCACAGCTATTGTTGTCTCCTCAAAACTTATTCCTATTTCTACTCATAATATTAATAATGAAACTAACGTTTACTCCCACGTCTGTTGCTTTGACCGCGTCACTTCATTTGTCTTCACAGTATCACATGTTTTCACAACAGATCCCAAACATAATCTCAGGACCGTTGAATCAAAGTTAGATTTGTTTTATTTATGCAGTCCTTACGTATTTCTAGCTATACTGTTTTCCTGCCATTAACCATATTCAAACTTCCATCTCCTATCTCCAAGCCTTTGTTCATATGATAATCTGATTTTATATTGGAGTTGACTCTTCTCTTACATAAAGAGAAGATAATTGTAAAAGGAATGCTAATATTTGTTTCATTTCAAGCAACCATTTGTTAATCAACTTCAACACATTTAACAAATGTAACTAGAACATTCGACTTGGATTTCTTGGAAGGCAAGATAGAACTGGTTTTTATAAGTTTATCTCTAAGTTACACTTGACCTTAAACTTACCAGAGTTGCAAAAAGACTTTTTCCATCAATTAAATTTTTAAAAATTGTTAATCATGGGACGCCTCACATATTACCTCCTTTCCAGGGAGGTGGCCTATTTTTGTTGTTTAATAATTTTCCTTTATCTAATGAAAAATGATAATAAACTGCTGCTTCACAAAAGACACCTGCAATTGATTTAAAATGAATTGCTTAATTCTAAGCAGATATTTTCTCCCTAATATTAACAAACAAGTGCATGCACATGTAATTATCAAGTATTTTAACCTGCTACTCATTTACAGAAAAATAACATGAATTTACAGAAAAATAACATGAATTCCCATGGTTACATGGAAAGTCTTGTCATATAATTTGCAAAATGAGGACAAATTACACATACTGTATACCCGAGAATCAGTCAGAATATTACTCAGACCAGAAAGGAATTTGGCGTGAAGTGGTTCAGTTCTGGAAATAATCCATGGTAACTTAGTTACTGAAATAGCTAAAGATCTCATTATAATTGGTTTTAAAACATAAGACAATATCATCATATGGACTCTATGAGTACTGTTGCCTCAAGTTTTCAATAAACTAATGGTATAGTATCCTAGTTCCAAAAATAAATTCACGTTGCATGAACGTTATAACACACTGGTAGTAATAAATATATGTGAAAAACGAGAATTTAATGGCAACCTTTTACCAAGGACTTATTTTGCTGGAAGGTGTTTTCACATACTTAAATAATAGATTTAACAAGATTTAATATGTTAAATCTTATTTAAACTCCACTCCCTCAATAATCTCATGAGACGAATTCTCCCATTTAACAGATGAAGGCTGAGGCTCAACGATATTAAGCGATTTGCACAAGCTCCCACAGTTAGTAAATAGCAGAGGTAAGATTTAAATCCAAGTCTTCTTGTGCAATGTTCTTTCAATAACATTAGAACTGCCCCCAGCTGCTAAAAAATGGAAAGATTTTGATTGAATCCATATGAATATTTTGCATTAGTTTGTTTATTAAATCCCAAAATTTCTTTTGATATATCTTTTAAAAAAATAATTACAAGTGGCTGCACATATAAATCTACAAAGTATCCAGCCAGGTACCAGAATGATTCTTTATGCACAAGAAGTGGGTACGACATAAGTATTTGTTCTGATTTACTTTTCAGCATTGACACAACTGACTAGTGAAAGGGTGACAATACTTATTTAACATTGGCAGGCAGTAAATGTTTCTATCACACGACAAAGAAATTCAAAGGTAAGCAATCTGGCGAGAATAGTGGACCAAACAAAACTCAAAATCATACCAGAAATTCAATAATATTACAGGTTATGGATACAAATTGCCTTGGCTGTTGATGAATCGAGGCTTCCCTTCAGTGTCTCCCCAATTACTTCTGAGTGTACTGTGAGTGTTTCTATGGGTTCAGGAATAAATCAACACATACTTAACTACCACTGTCCACTACCCTGCCGCTGGGCATCCTCTGGGCCTTCTTCACGTTCTCTGAATCTCAGCCAAAGCTAGTACATATCCCTGTGTCCCTACTTTCACCACTTTAAAAGAAGCTTCCATCTCCAAAGTCACAAAACTCTTGAGACACCACACAGCATCTTCTTCGATCTTCACAGCACATTTAGAGCTACTCAAAATTGGAAAAAAAAAATGTTCTCCTACCTGTTTTCTTTGGGTCCGAGGCCGTATAGTAGCCTTGTTCATGTTCTAAATATAAGAGTTTATACCCTTTGCCATCATCATATTATGTCTCTCACAGCATTCAGTGTTAAAACCAGCCCAAAGGGCCAGGCAGCCCTTACAAGCTTGTACGTAAACCTCTCTTCACGCATGGCATAAAAGCAAAAGCCCACAAGAGAATCAAATAATACAGACACTGGGTCATGCGCACATACAGCCGTGTTCCTATTCTTTACTTAGTTTAAACCAATGGTTCTCAACTGACAGCGATTTTGTCCTCCAGGGGAAATTTGGCAATGTCTAGAAAGATTCCTGGTTATCAAACTGGGGTGGGGGGTGGGGGGAGGGACACAGGCGTGCTCGTGGCATCTAGTGGATAGAGGCCAGGGATACTGCTAAACATCGTAAAAGGCACAGGACAGCCCCTCACAACAAAGAACTATCCAGCCAAAAATGTCAATGGTGCCAAGGGGTTTAAACTAAATTAAACTGGCTTAAATTAAAACCACTGTGAAACACAGGACTATATGACCACACAATTCATCTTTCTAGGCAGTGGCATATTAACTAAAGACTCAAAAATAATAATTTTTGAAAATCCATCCTCAGAATGACTTCACTACAGGATTAGCCTAGAATAGTCCTTTTCAAACTTGAATGTGCATAAGAATCACCTGAGAAGCTTCTAAAAATGCAGATTTTTGAAACCCGACTCTGACCTACTTAAGCAGAATTAAGGCTGCATCCAGGAATCAGTATTTTTAACAAGCTCCTCAGGTAATTTTGATGCATCTTGAACCACATTCTAAGAAATAATGTTGACGAAACCAAATTGCATACTGATGAAAATAAACTGAGACTGTGAACACTAAAATTCCTCTCCAGTTGAGCATATGGCTGAAAAACATTGGAGAGCTACCAAATCATTAAGATGATAAATTAATAAACTCTATGCTTTAAACTAGCACTCTTTAAATATTCATATGCATAAGAATCACCTGGAAATCTTAACATGCAGATTCTGATTCAGTAGGTCTGAGATAAAATATGAGATTCTGGATTTCTAACCAGCTCCCAGGTGATGGCCTATATCCTATATTGCTGGTCGTTGGACCAGCACCTTGAGTACTAAGGTCTTAAAAAAACAACTGCCAAAAGACAAGACTACTTATTTTAACAAAGCACAAAACCCCCAATCACAATTCTCATTTCCATCTGCATCTGAAAAACGGGCATAGACTTTAAATGTTACCTCCCCCAGAAAGTCAGCTCCATGAGGGCAGGGGTTTTGCTCAAGGCCATATGACCAGCTCCATTCAATACCTGGCACATAGTATGTGCTTAACCAATACTGTGAATAAATGAACGCTGAACAAAGATTCTGTATATGAAGTCTAATGACTAAAGCCAATCATAAATCAAAATCCCAAGAAGAGCCTATAGATCCCCCTCAGAGAGAAGGAAGTACTTTTTCTTAACCCTATTTAATACATAGATGTATCATGAATTGATGACTGAATTTATGATTTCTCTTCTATAGAGCATCCAAAGTGATCATGAACTCCAAGAGACTTAAATGAGTATTTTCTAGAGAAATGCATCCTTTGGGGGTAAAAAAATCAGCTGACAATGAAAGTCATACTATTATGGTGTGTTGTTTCAAAAGAATAGTATATGATTGCTTCTGCAACTTCCTTTGCATGAGAAACTATGCCTAAGAAGAAATTCAGGGAAGTTTAACCTTTATTAGGTTTGATTTTAAAATTTAAAAGTCCTCCATTCATATCAGAGGAGACCCTGTCTTCAAAGGAAAAAATGCCCTTTTCCTCTGATTTGAATATCTTAATGGTGTTCAAGTTTACAATGAATAGAAATTGTTTTTGAGTTAGAGAAAGCTGAAGTTAAGCATCACAGAGAGTAAATGACAAATTACCCAGAAGAACTATAAATGCAAGTTCCAATTTAGCTGTGTCACTTGATAGGGATTTTCAGAACTTTTGTGTCAAAACTCAATCAGAGAAGGAATGATTCTCATGAAAACAAAACAAAACTTTGTACACATGTTAAATAGATGTTCCTCAATGCCTAAAAACACTTTAATGTTTTCATATATCATATTAATCCTGAAAGCTGTTTCATGTAGCAACTTTTTCTCTTGGTTGGATGGATAGATGATGCCATTAAAAGGCCAGTTCATATTTAGAAACATCAGAAATGCTTTTTCTCTTCTCTCTCTCTTTTGAGTGCGTGTGTGTTAATTTGTGACTGTGATGGTTAATTCTATGTGTCAACCTGACTAGGCCATGGGGTAACCAGACATTTGGTCAAAACATTATTTTGGGTGTGTCTGTGAGGGTGCTTCTGATTGAGATGAACATTTGAATTGGTGGACTGAGATTGCCCTCCCTAGTGGGGGTGGGTCTCATTCAAACAGTTGAAGACCTGAATAGAACAAAAAGGCTGAGTAAGAGGGAAACTTTGCCTGCCTGACTTGGCTGAGCTGGGGCATTGGTCTTCTCCTGCCCTCAGACTGGAACTAAACCATCAGCTCTTCTGGTTCTCAGGTCTTTAGACTTTAGACTGAAACTACACCATTGGCTCTCCTGGGTCTCCAGCTTGCTGACTGCAGATCTTGGGACTTCTCAGCCTCCATGATCATGTGAGTCAATTCCTTACAATGTCTCTCTCTCTGTCTCTCTCTGTTTCTCTCTGTCTCTGTCTCTGTCTCTCTCTCTCTCTGTCTCTCTCTCTCTCTATATATATATCCTATTAGTTCTGCTTTTTCTGGAGAACTCTGATTAATACAGTAATAGAGTAATTAATACAGTAACCTTGGACTTTTTCTATTTAAGAAACTCTACCATAACACACCACAGAGAGTGCATCATTAACCATAGTTTTGAAAACTACAGTGTCTGCTAGAATTCCCTAATTAATCCCATAGGGCTCAGTCCTCTGGTTATTTATCCCCACTCTGTTAGCAGGCATCCCATTAGCTCCAGTGGGGACTTGTTTGCTGGGTCTGCAATCAGAGAATTGAGCTCCTCCTACAACTTTGCCTTCATATTTCTTGGAGCAACTCTGTGAGGCTATCACTTACTTTAGGATCCTCTCAGATTTGGCTCTATATTTCATAGTTAATGATAAGCAGATACTGGCCATGTCAGGAATTTATCAGTAAATTAATCAGTTGTGAAGTGGCAAGCAGCTGAGAAAGAAAGAAAGAAAAGAAAAGAAAGAGGCTGCTTTCTGGATGGACTCCAATTTTTTTTTCCCTTTCGGAAATGTTCAATTATTTAAGCCAGTTAACTGCTTTAAAAAATGTCTTCCTAGGGCCCGGCCCAGTGGTGTAGTGGTTAAATTCACACACTCCACTTCAGTGGCCCGGGGTTTACGGGTTTGCATCCCAGGTGCAGACCTACACACCACTCATCAAGACATGCTGTGGCAGCATCCTCTATACAAAATGGAGGAAGACTGACACAGATATTAGCTCAAGGACAATCTTCCTCAAGCAAAAAGAGGAAGATTGGCAACAGATGTTAGCTCAGGGCCAACCTTCCTCACCACAAAAAAAAAAAAAAAGTCTTTACAAAGAAAAATCTATATGCTACTGTTACTTATAAAAATAAGATTGGGGACCCGGCCTGGTGGCATAGTGGTTACGTTTGCATGCTCCGCTTCCGTGGCCCAGGGTATGCAGGCTCGGATACCAGGTGCAGACAGACAGACAGCTTGTCAAGCCATGCGGTGGCAGCATCCCATATAAAGTAGAGGAAGATGGGCACGGATGTTAGCCCAGGGCCAGTCTTCCTCAGCAAAAAAGAGGAGGATTGGCAATGGATGTTAGCTCAGGGCTAGTCTTCCTCACGCACACACACACAAAAAAATAAGATTAGGTATCTAATAAGAAAATTAAAAGTAGTAAAAAAAAGAAAGCACAGAATTTGAAAATAGGTGACATGAATTTGAACCCTGTGTTTATTGTCTGCTGTCTGGGTAAATGATTTTGGGTAAATCATTTGATATTCAAGCTCTTCAGTTTTCTCAGCTACAAAACAGGAGATTATAATAATGCCTGCATCATAGGACTGCTGGATGAAATAAGATTATGTATGTGAAAAGCATTTGAAATGCCTCCAAAGAACTATATGGTTATTAGTAGTTGGCATTGTTTTTTATTATAGCCCTATTGACAAACAATAGCAGGAAAGAGAATACAAAATAGAAAAGAATAGAGAAATTACTTGTTTTCATTAAGAGTTATGCTCACATTACTTTGTACATGGCCTGGAATCTCCTGAAATGCAGAACAAGGAAGAATGTAGAAGAGGTATCATGAGCTACAGGATTGCACTACAAAGAGAGGAATGAGGTGGGAGGAGACAGCGTTTCTTTTGATATGAACAGTGAAATAAAAAAGAAAATAGATATTTGAACTGGATGTCTAAATATAATAATTTACATTTTATGTTTGAAGGTGCGCCATGCCTGGTACACAGCAGATGCTAAACAAATATTTATTAAGATTCCAATCTCTACATTCAGCTGGCATTTATTAAGCACCTTCTACTTGACAGATATTTGATGTTCAGGTGAGTTGGTTTGCAAATTGTAGATAGAATTGAAATCTTACAGAAAAACTTATAGTGTTCCGTAAAAGCAATGGTGGAAATGGGAAAATTTCTGGGATTTGTGGCCCTTTTAATATATATGCCATTTATCAATGCACATACAATTACAAATAGTGAGTGTTGTGAATGAGTAAATTCCTTTTCATGCACTACCCAAAATAATTTTTAAAGCTCAATACGTACCAACTTAAAACAAATGAATCCCTTTTTAGCTATAAAAATCAATATGACAATTAGACTTTCTTATGTATAATAGAAATACAATTCTATATGTTCAATGCTTGTCCCGAATAATTATTTAGTGATGAGATAGCCTAAAGGGGCCCATATGTTCAGCATATCTAAGCATTTCAAACCATAATAAACAAATATTTTCTTAAACTCTATATTGTCTGTCCACATTTTGGAAGTTTGGGAGAATCAAAGAAAAATAAGCAGTCTTATGACTGCAAAACACTAATATTATAGGTGGGAGAAATAAATCCAGACACACATATATGAATTCTCAATATAATATAGTATATAATAAAGTATACTACAACGAGACAATTGCATATAAACCAGTATGGAACAAGGTGCTATTTCTTCAGTCAGATAAAATCAAAAACAGATTTGAGAAATTAAATCTATGTGCACCCAATTCATCAAGAAAGTTTTCAAAGAAAAAATAAAAATTAAGCAGAGTCTAGAAGGATGATTAAATCATAGATAGCTAGACCAAAAAGCAAAAGGTATTTCTGTCAGATGGTATTGGTTTGCTATGGCCACCATAACAAAGTACCACAAACTGGTGGCTTAAGCAACAGAGATTTATTGTCTCACAATTCTGTAGGCCAGAAGTCCAGAATCAAAGTGTCAGAGGGTTGGTTCCTTCTGAAGCTGTGAAGGACAATCTCTTCCATGACCTCACCTAGCTCTGGTGCTTTGTTGGCAATCTTTGGCATTCCTTGGCTTGTAGGCACAACACCCTTTCTCTGTCTTCATGTTCACATGACATTCTCCCCAGGTGTCTGTATCCAAATTTCCCCTTTTTATAAGGACAGCAGTCATGTTGGAGTAGGCTTCATCTTAACTAATGATTTCATCTTAACTAATTACATCTGCAACATCCCTATTTCCAAATGAAGTCATATTCCGAGGTACTTAGGATTAGGACTTCAACATAAGAATTTTGGAGGGACACAGTTCAATCCGGAATACAGATGACCCATCATGAGCAAAGGAAATGGTCAAGATAGCTGAGGGTGACCTGCTAAGGATTCGTGGATGAATAGCTATGTAGGGCCAGGTGACAGAGAGCGTTGAAACCTTGGCAAAGGAGTTCATGCTGGACGTGGTGAGTAATAAGAAGGCACTATGGACACTCAAGTATAAGAAATGGTGTTTTGCAAACATTAATTAATTAACATTAATGAAAGGGTCCTGTCTGGGAAGGAAGGGGAGAGACACTGGAGATGGAATGACTGAAGAGAAGGTGACATGAAGTAAAAAACTTCTGACAGCAGGAGTCAGAATGAAAGAGATTGAATGAATCCAAAAGAAATTAGTCTATCAATAAGGGATTATTCTTTTAAGGCATTCAGATTATCCCAAACGATTTCCTGTATTGATAATTTGAAGAAATGTCTCACAAACTTACTTCAGAATTCATTAATTAGGCATCAATTACAGATTTTGGTAATTATGTGTGATCTGTAGTTATATAAATGACTCACATGCAGAACTGTTTTCCTGTTCTTAGTGTAATGCCAAAGACTTGGATAGCGACAATGCCAGCAGTTTTAAGGGGTTTGGGAATCAGGAAAAAGCTTCCTCATCATAATGCACTATTGGGCTGACACAACTGTAATTCCCAGCGACCATATGCCCTAAAGAGAGAAACTTACCAAATGAATGACTTCTGAAGATGCTATCTAAAATAAAATGCCAAAATGGTCCTAACCTAATACTGAATAGTGGAATATCAAGCAGAAGATACAGTCAAAACATCAAAAGCACCCACAATTTTCAGTTTTAAGTGAAGATACGTAAGTTTTGTTTCTCTTCAGATGGAATTGCACCTTTTGCTAAAGTGAAGACATGTAGCAAAGAACCATTCTGCAAAACATGATGTCCAACCTAATTTTCACAACTTTCATAGATTATTTGTACCGACAAGAGACTAAATGAAAGGAGAAGTACTAAAAAATTTGGTAAGAATCTATAGAGGATGAGGGACACTGAATGGATAGAGATAAATATGTAATTTTTAAAAAAGAAAGATGGGGGCCAGCCCAGTGGCATAGTGGTTAAGTTCGTGTGCTCCGCTTTGGTGGCACAGGGTTCGCAGGTTTGGATCCCAGGCACAGACCTACATACCACCCATCAAGCCATGCTGTGGGGGTGTCCCTCACATAAAATGGAAGAAGTTTGACACAAATGTTAGCTCATGGACAATCTTCCTCAAGCAAAAAAGAGGAAGATTGGCAGCAGATGTTAGCTCAGGGCCAATCTTCTTCACCAAAAAAAAACTAAAAGAGAAAGATGGTAAACATACAGTTCATAAGTAACATAAAGTACGTCAATATACTTCCAGATATTTTAGATCCTTCATATCTTAAAAGCTGGACGAACCATCCAATCATAAAATCCTAATATTAAGACATGTTTATAAATATCTAAGGAATTGCAAAACACATTCAAGAACAAGAGGCTATCATCTGAGTGGCTGAGACACTGGTGGGGAGGGGGAGAGGGGCACAGAACCTGAAAAAAAAAGGGGATAGGGAAGAAAACCCCTTCCTCAGCCTCACTTCCCCTAAGCTACTGCTCTCTCTTTCCTCTCCCTTCATAAGCAAACAACTGGAAGTTCTCTCCCTTCATCAGATCCATTTTTTCCCCTTCTGCAATCTTCAAGTACTCCAAACTGGCTTTTGTCTTCCCCTTTGCACCAAAATCGCCACTGCCGATGTCCCCAGTGTCATGCGCAGGTTCGACGCAGTCTTCATCTTTCTTGATCTCTCAAAAGCATTCTACTTCCTTCTTGAAATCCTCTCTTCCCCTTGGTTTCTGTGACACTACCTCCTCTTCTTGTTCCTCCTCCATTTTAGCCATGACTTTGCTGTCTCCATCACCAAATCATCTTCTCTATAAAATGCTCAAATACTGGAGTTTTTCAAAACTCTCTAGGTACTCTCTTCCATTTCCTCAACTACCACTTATATGCCGAAGAATCCTGAATTTTGTGTCCAACTTAAACTTCTCTGAACTCCATATCCAAATATATTCAACTTAGATGTCCCATAGGCACTACAACCCAACGTGATTTTCCCTCCCCATCTGACCCCTAAGTGAACAGCACCCATATCTGCCTATTTCTCAGGCCAGAAACCTGAGTATCAACAGTGAAACCTCTCTCCTCATCATCTGCTATCACCAATTAATCATCAGGACTGGTTTTACCTCACAAATGCACCCACATCTCCATCTCCATTTTGAGTGCAAACCACCACTGTTTCCCATCGACCAGTTTCTCTGCATCCAGTCTTACCCCTATTCAGCCTGTAGTTGGAGTGATTTATTTAAAACACAAATGTGCTCCTGGCACTCCTCTGCCTAAAACCTTTCATCGGCTCCACCTTGTTCTTAGCATGAAACCCTCAGTCTTTAGTGTGCCCTGCAAGGCTCTGCTTCCCACCATCAGTCTCATCAGGCAGCTCTCCCTCACTCTCTGCCTCCAGCTACTGGCCTTCCTTCAGTTCTAACAAAGTGCCTCTTTCCACCTTGGGCCTTTAAACATGCTGATTCGTCCACCTAGGAGATTCCCTTTTTTTCCCACCTTTACTTTTATGCGTAGCTGATTTTTACTTAACCTTCAGATTTCAGAATAACACTCTTTTCTCCAAGCAAAATTTTCTCTAACCCCACCACGCGTCCAGATTAGACCTTCTGTTAACCTATTTCTCTTTCAGGGGACGTGCCACGTTTGCAATTAAATGTTCTTTGGTGTAATGATCTGCTTATTATCTTTCTAGCCCGAGAGAATATCAGTCATGTATATCTTATTTACAGCTTCAAGTCTAGCCTAGCCTTGAACAAAGTAGGTATTCAATAAATATTTGTCAAATGAATAAATGAACTCCAACATTTACAGTTCCATTCTGACCCTGATCAAGTAAACTATAGTAAAAATCAATAGCCTCAATTATAGTGTCATATCATTAAAACAACCCCATAGATTTTGTAAATAAAATTTATATTACTTATAAATTATCACTTGCTTATTCTTGTACATAATGACAAGTCTAATTTCTTAGAGGACCAGAACTCTATAAGGCCAGCTGATATATAACATGTACAAGTGCTTAAAAAATGTTTTTTAAAGTGTTGCTTCTAAGAAGTCAAAACATCCTTGAAGCAACAACAAGTGAATGAAAAAGAAAATCAAATTTGATCAGAGTATCTTAAAACCTGTTAACATGAATAGCAAAAGATATAACATTAGAAGTTCTCATGTATAAATCATTCAAGATCTCTATAATAAATCGAGTTTTTCCATTATTTTCTTAAATTTGAAGATTATATCTTTAAATGACAAATAACATAAAGAAATTTACAAACCATTTTTCAGTATGATGCATTCAGGATGGAAAACAGCTGCCAATTTGTGCTACACATAAACTTGCAGATAAAAACAGTGATCTATCTTTATGATTAAGCCAATTTTCAATGGGTTGCATTGACAAATCATTTAATCTAAATCTCTGGCCTCTTACTTTTTATTCTTTCCTGTCTCAGTAAATGGCAAGACCATCCATCTGTTACTCAAACTCCAAACCTCGGCTCCTCTTGATCCCTCTTCAATTCCCCTCCACAATAAACTAGTACGTTTATTATCTGCAAGTACTGTTGGCTCTACTTTCAAAACATACCATGAATCAGCTCCCTCCTCTTTACATCCCTTATGGCTTTCCTAATCCAAACCACCATCTTTGCCTAGACTACAGCAATTGCCTTCCAACTAGTCTTCCTGTTTACACTTCTGTTCTCCTCACAACATTCAACCCCATAGTTCATCTAACACATTGCAGCCAGAGCTATCCTTTACGATACAAGTCTGCGCATGTCACTCCCCAACTTGAGACAAATCTAAAATTATTACAAGCCTGGCGATATTACCTGGCCCTGCCTAATTCTCCAACTGTGTCTCCTCTGACTTGTCTGTTCCATCACATTATCCTTCTCTCTGTTTCTAGAACATCTAAGCTAGTTCCCACTTTGGGTCTCTCACCTTGCTATTCCTTCTGGTTGGAATGCTTTGTTCCAGATCTTTCCATGGCTGTTTCCTTATCATCAAGTCTCAGGTCAACTGTCAACCCTCCCCTCTCCAGCCCCAGAAGCTCTCCCTGACCATCTCACCTAAATTAACCCCCAATCAATCCCTATCACATCACCTTGTTTCATTTTCTCCCTATTATTTATTACTATCTGAAATAGAGAAATTTCTATGGTTACTGGTTATTCTCTGTCCTCCCCCTAGAATGTAAGCTCCTGAGCACAGGAACTTTATCAGTTTTATTCACCATTTACTATCCAGTGCCTAGAAAAGTGCTTAATACGTAGTAGGTGCTCACTAAATATTTATTACATGAGTGAATATTCTTAACAGCAACAACAAAAGCGGCAGCTTAAAATAAAAATGTCATAAAATTAAGATTCAAAAAAGAGGTATCACCTGAATTTATATCATGTGGTTTCATATTATATACATTAATAATATCAATGGGGCTTACTCCATACCAGAGATCTCAAATATTATGATGAAAAAATACATTATTTTACTAAGCAAGTTTAAATCCACTTCTTATATAAAACCTTTCCAAATGAGGAATTTTAAATAAATCTGCATTATGAACGGGGAAAGGAAGCCATATGCCCTTCCTTCAGCAAAAAAATGGAATGGCCTCTTTAGGACTAAATCAGAAGCATTTAAAGAAATACTTTGGAAAAAAGTGTCAATTTTAAAAATGAATAATGAATTTTAAAGCAGAAAAAAATCTATTGAAAGCTAAGGAAAACAATAGAAATTGGTTTCCCAAGGGCCAATAAATCATCATGTAGCTTAAGCAAAGGCTGCATGTTTAAACCTCGGAGCTCTTCCGTCTCTAAGGACTTATGGCACACTCTTGACATTTGGAAAGAGTAAGTCTAGAACCCCCCAAAACCTTTCAAACGCCCAAATACCACCATACCAGTGTTCTTACTTGCAAGACCCACTAGCTAGACACACAATTAATGAAAATGATTCAAATCATGTGATGTGGAAATTATAAATTACCACATCTCATGGACTTCAGGGGTCTTCATGAATAGTCAAAGCCACAGTACTTGTGAATGCCAAGGGCCTCCTCACTGCATTTGGAATGTTTCCATGAGAAAATAAACTACTGTGGATATTAGTTAAGATTTTAAAAAATAACCAGGAAACTGTTTATTCCACTGGAGCTATTTACTAAATACCACAGAGCATGAACACAACCACTGAGATGACTTACGGTAGCAAACAAAAGTAGCGGTGGGCACTCTATCTTCCTGTTAATTGATTGCCTTTGTTACACAACATTGTCTGGAAAAATCTGACTAGAATTCTGACTGCAAGCCACAGTAATCATGTCAATATGTGAACTATCTGAATATCTAATTATGAAAAAAAAGAAGGCAATTTCACAGTGGATGTATTGTTCTAATTCAAGAAACCAGCCATATTATCTTATTAGTCTGACATATAGCAGATAGCTGAAAAACTTTAATTTGAAAGATAATTATTTTTAGCTGATTAATATGCTTCAAATTAAATTCACTGCTTTTAATGGGCCCATCAACTTGACAACCTGGGAAATTAATAAATTTTGCATGCAGTAATCCTAGGAAATTTATACAGCTGAGCTACACATCATTACAAGGATTACCTTCACAGTAGGCATTGTCCTCTCGAAGAGCCCTGAAACCATCCCGACAACTACAAACGGCCCTGTCATTCAGATTTCTGCAGACGGAATTCTCCATGCAGTTATGCCTTTCAGAGCAAAAGTCATAACCTACAAAAAAAAAGAAACTTATTAAGGTAAATGAAACTCTGAGGAAGCAAATAAATTTTGTCTACTTAATATCTTCCTTTAATTCAGAAGCTATTTTCCCTAAATGGTTTTTTAGATTGATATCTTCATACAGTACTTGTAGACCTACACGCTATGTGTATTAAAAGTTCTTTACGTTTAATATTCTAATTCTAATATTCTAATTACAGTTCTCCAAATATCTGAAACAAAGAAAGATTCTTAGAGTCCAAAACGAAGATTTACAATATAGAAGATAACACACAGTGAAAAGTGAGCTGAGAACTAGCACTTGAAATTATCAGTAACTATGGGTAATACAGACCAGGCCAGACAAAATGTGCACATTGTGTATTTAAGACATGAAACAGACAGCCTGGCATCCTTTAAAAAAAATTCTAAATGTGTTAAAAAATAAAAATTACAACACTTTAGTCTTCTCTGGAAAACTTCAAGGCAAAGAATGTTCACTTAAAAGAAGAAGAAAATTTTTATGAATTACAAAGATTTCACAGATCTGAGTCTTTATGAGAGGAAAGAAAAATGGAACATTTTATAAACAGTGACACCAATCATGTGTAATTTCTCATGATCTCTTTTTCCTATGTGAATCCCTTGTTCAAAGATCATCTAAGATGCTGCAATGAAAATCTTGAACACTGGAATTCATTTTTAATGGAAATTACATGATTATACATCATTCAAACAATTTTCAAATTGCGTGATGCATAAGTTATCTATCTAGTTTTACATTGTCTAATGAATGACAATTTCAGTCCATGTATAAAAGAAAAGAGCACTAGAAGAATATATTTCATGTAGCTCAGAATAAACTCATCTGCCTCTAGCTAAGAAAACTCTTTCACTTGAGAAAATCATGAAGATGGAGGTTCCAAATTGATTCATCTTATTTGTAATCAAATTACTATAGAATGCTGTGATTCAGTGAAAGGGTGGACTAAGCTACACCACAGCCAAGAGGCATACTCTGTACAGCACAGTGGCTGATGTACATTCTAATTGGTTGGTGCCCACTATGAATTTTCCTTTATTTTTATTTTATTTATTAATTTTTTTTGTTGAGGAAGATTCGCCCTGAGCTAACATCCATTGCCAATCTTCCCTTTTTTTTTCTTTGCTTGAGGAAGATTAGCCCTGAGCTAACTCTGTGCCAATCCTCCTCTATTTTTTTGCATGTGGGACACCACCACAGCACGGCTGGTGAGTGGAGTGGGTCCACGCCTGGGATCTGAACCCGTGAACCCAGGCCACCAAAATGGAGCACACAGACCTTTAACCACTTGGCCATGTGGCCAGGCCCCCATTATGAATATTTTTAATATCACCCCAGAGTTAAAACATATCCCCCATGAAATGCAACTACGATGTATAGTAAAATACTGTTTGTACGACTTAAGCCTTTGGAAAGGTGATGCTCTCAAAATGCAATGATGGCATTAAAAAGAGAGAGAAAAAAACCAAATGAATTAGTGATTTCTACAGAAATAAAATAAAATAGAATGGAAAAATATGTATGAAGACCAGAAAAATATATGGTCAATAACAGCATTCAAATCACTTGACAACTTTACTTTTCTTGACAAGATTCTTCGCAATCTAAATTCTCATGATTAAAGTTGAACATTTAGAAGTAAAAAGTTCTTTCTTAAGATAAGGAAAAGTTAGAAATGCGTTCTCCTAGGGTCTTTTTCTTTCTTTCTTCTTTAAGTAGCTAAATTGAGACCATATTTCTTAAAACGTATTCCATTATCTTTTTACAATGCCTGAGGGGGGATAATTTCAGCTAAAAAGCCATCTTCATTCTCTATCCCAATAGCTCAGCACATCATCAATATAAAAAGAAAAGGCTCCAATAGGTTACTTCATATTTATGCTAAATTTAAAAACTGGCCCACTCCTTAATATACACAGAGAATTAAGAGATTGTATTTTAACACAGTGCTAAATCTCCATGTAATTTCACCTGTAATGTTTCAAACAACTTTCAGAGAGCTGTGACTAAGAACAGGTTCTGTTCCTAATGCATTTTTATTTTTCTTTCACAAGCCTATATTTTTCACAACCATCCATTCAACTTTTCACTTTGCTACATTTTCTCTCCTCCCATTTTTCAGACTCTGCCCAATCTAAGCCATCAATGTCCATGCCACACGACACCTCTATTACAATCTATTTGCAGTTCTGCCGAAGCAATGGTGAGACCCCTCATTTCAGCATCAAATACCATGCACATGCTCACCAGGCAGCGTCTAACTGCTGCAAGAATTTTCCAACTATAAGATAACTAAAGATAAGATAACCTACTGTGTTAGGTTCAGTTAGGGAGTGCTTTACTTTTTATCAGATGTTTTTTTTTAAATTAACCCAGAAACTTGAAACTGAAAATTTCATCAATCAAATTCTAATTTACGCTAAACAATGTCAGATAGCTATTTTGATTTACTTTCTCAACAAATGGGTTGACTGAATCTATTGGTTGTTTCACTGCTTAGATACAAAATGCCAGGGTCAAAAGGCTAATTACTGACAGGTAGAAAATTCAGACTCAGTTAAAACAGGTTGTTTCCAATCTATAGGGAATAACTTCAAAAAGTCAGAGCATGAGTTGGCAACAAACCGTAGCCCTAGTACCTTCAGAGATGCATTTCTACTCATAAGTGCTTGGTTTTTGGAGTTGGAAGACCTGGATTCACATCTGATCTCTACCACTTACTGGCTGTATAAATTACTAGTTGTGTAAGTTAAGTAACCTGACTAAACCTTCAGTTCTTCTTACCTGTAAAATGAGGCTAATATCTACCTCACAAAAAAGTAAGGTTCAAATGAGACCATCTATGTAAAAGCATAATAGTATAGCATTTGTTAATAATTAAAGCAATTAGACTCTTACTAATAAGCTACAAACCAAATATGTTGAGATACCTAACATAAAAGAAGTTCAAATATTTGTTATTGATGGATGGATCAATGATCTAATACAATCTAGCCTTTCTTTTATTTCCTTCTTTGGATTTTAACCTCAAGGATACCAAGTTTTCTTGTAAGCTTTTCAAATTTGCATTAAGTTCTCTATCTTTTATTAAGTATAGATCTTTCTATAAATATTAATATACATTTCTCTATAACTGATAAGTAGGGGAGAGTGGATACAAAAGATTATGAGAACCATATACATAAAGGTTATACATAGTAACCAGGGGAAAGAGAATACAATAACTTTGAGGTGAATATTTGTTGGTTTTGCCTGTAGACATCCATTCCTCTTTTTGTGAAAAAAAAAATCTAGTGATACTTTGGATGAAACATTCACCCCTACTGTCAGCTCACATGCTTATAGGAAAATGGACTCTACTGCCCTACAGATAAGGCCATGCAGCCCACTGGCCTGAACACAATAATTTCTTCAGGTCTGGGCATATGATCCAGTTCAGGCTAATGAAGATGATTGAAATCAATTCTGGGACTTTTGTTCAACTCATGAGGATATTGAACTTTCTCCTCCACTTATTTGAGTATCATACTGATGTGAGCATAAGAATGCCAGAGGTCTATGTGAGAACACATACAACCTGAAATAAAGCCAGCTCAGAGGAGACAAACTGAGAGATACAGCTAGGGAAAGGGGCAGGACTTGAGATCTAAATCAAGTTGCTTACTGGAACCAGATGTTTCTTTTTTTTTTTTTTTTTTGCTTAAGTCAGTTGGATTGGGTGTCCTATTGTTTGCAAGATGATGGACAATCCTAATTTTTCCCAAAGTGTGCATGGATGAACATTTTTTTAAAAAGTACTAATAGTACTGGATTTGTTTTAATATGTACAAGAAATACATGAATCTGCAAATAATCCCATTATTTCATGGATACCATTGCTTACAAATGAAACTAAATTTTTTAAAAATGAGTTAACTAACAGTAGATAAAAAAGTTAACTAAATAATGTCAATAGTGATACAAAGATAACAAGAATCATGAAGGTATCATTGAATAATGTGGGAAAATATGGATTATCCAGAAATCGGGAGAAAACAATCTACGCCCACTCAGCCTTCTGCATATGGATGTCTCTACCACTTATAATTAGAAGGCACAAGGAAATAAATGCAAAATTAAAGTGGAACATCCATTGAATAGGACTTAGTGGTATTGCAAGCAGGGATAGGGGCTGCCAAGGGAAGAGAAGGAGAGTGGGAAGGTCTGCAGATATGAAAACTATATCACATTATTTCTGTATCTTTCTAAGTCCTCACTATATCACTGAGTCTCTGTCATGTTGCAATTTCTTATAAGCTTCCTTGAAAGGGCTCTCAAATATGAAAAAAGTGAAAAGGACATTCCTGCTACACTGCTTCTGGGCTGGTACCACAGAAGATGGCCAGCTGCAGGGTACCTAGAAAACAGTCTTGGTTCGATCTGATTTGGTGCCTAAAGATTTGAAGCCTTATTTTGGTGCACAGCTTGGTTTCCAACCACTGGGCAAACCTCTAGGGGAAAGGTCAACACTTTCATCTCATGCTCTGCCTTCAAGGAATATTTATGCACTGTTGTTGAACAACTTACTCTTTCAGATGTGAGCACAGCATCATTAGCGCTAGGCAGCCTGGCCTGGAAACTGGAGGCCAATTTTATCACAAATGAATTTGTCACAGTATATATATAGGAATGACAAAATTTAAGCCTTGAGAACTTGACTTTATTTTAGTTTAAAAGTCAGAGAATGCCAGGAGGATTCGTTTGTTCATTGTGTATATTTGAAGACAGAAATTGAAGCAACCTTTATTACAAATGGGGCTCAATGTTCCAAGAAGGACCAACTTGTCCAATCTCAGTTCCAAAATGATCTAAGCCAGTGGTTCTCAAAGCTGGCTGCCTAAAAGAATTTATTGTAGAGTTTTTTTTAATGGTGATACCAAGGCTCCATCTCATATCAGTTACGTCAGAATCTCAGGTAGAGGGGGTGTAGGTCACAGTACATTTTGTCATTGTATTTTGAGTGTGCTGTGTAAACATTAGTTTTTAAAACTGTAAGCAATTTAAATATAATACGATCTTTGTAGCTAGCTTTTCCATTTCTTAACTTGCGTTTTGTAATATATCAAGGCTCTTTTAAAAAGAAATGGATATGATCAGGGTTTCTCTTGATATATGAAAGGCTCTATCTCAGCTTCTTACCCAAATCTTGTCCTAGCCAGTCTTGACTACTATGCTATTCACCTCTCCAATCTCTAAGTGGCTTCTGGACATTACTAGTGGATTAAAGACGGCCACAAATTTCTAACACTCCTCCTATCACAGTAGGGTCTATTTCCCCTCCCCTTGAATCTGGGCTGGCCTATGACTGCTTTGACCAATGAAATGTGGCAGAAGTGATACTGTGTTAGTTCCAGAACACGTCTTTAAGAGGCTGAGCCACCATTTAAGAAGTCTGACTACAATCCTGCTGGAAAGACCACAAGAAGCCCTGAGATTATGTGGAGAGGGAGAGACTTCTGGCTATGCTCAGCCTTCCCATCATCCCTACTAAGATGCCCAGCGTACAGTGAGGCCATCATGAACCTTCCAGCCCAGCCCCGCTTCCAACTGAGTGATCCCAGTTAACACCATGTGGAGCAGGAGAATCATCTAACCAAACCCTGTATAAATTCCTGACCTACGACACTGTGGTATATAATAAAATGGTGGTTGTTTCAAGCCACTGAGCTTTGGGGCAATTTGTTACGCAGCAACAGATAGCTACTCAAAGTGTGGTCCACTGACCAGTGGTATCAGCATCACCTGGGAGCTTATTAGAAATGCAGATTCTTGGGTTTCACCTGCTGGATCAGGATGTACATTTTAATAACATCCCTAGGTTATCTGTGTGCACATTTAAGCTAGAAAAGCACTGGTGTAGCCTACCTTTGGCTGTCAAAGACACTCTAGTCAAGCCACAGACTGGGAGTCCAGGTCTCAAATCAAGTAACTGGAATGAATGATCTTGATTCATATCAAATTCCACACAGGCTCTGTGCACAGCACTGGCTGAGGCACTGTGAGGATAAAAACTCCAACGGCCCTTCTTGTTTGTCTAGTTAATTATAGTTCTTTTCAGTAGTGTTCCTTAGTTCCTGAGGGCTACCCTTAAAAGCTCCTTGAAGGGCAGACCAAGTCTCAAACCAGTGTGAAAGTCCCAAGAGCCTTTCACAGAACTGGGATTTTAAAACTCTTAACTGAATGGATAGAAGAATGAGCTAAAAACGAAAACTGCACCACCTTGCTAAAAATGGGAGAGGGGGATCTTATGTCTACTTTTAATAGATTAGGAAACAAAATGGAAGGAATTAAAAGGAAACAAAATGGTATATGTTTTATAAAGTTTCTTTTTCTTTTGTTGTTGTTGTTAATGCCGTGGAGTCAATTTGGACTCCTAGCGACCCTGTAGAGCAGAGCGGAACCCTGCCCAGTCTTTCTGCGCCATCCTCTTACCTTCCAGTGCTGTATCAGACAGTGTTCCACTGCTATTCATAGGGTTTTCATGGATAATTTTTTTGGAAGTGGGTGGCCAGGTCCTTTTTCCTAGTCTGTCTTAATCTGGAAGCTCTGCTGAAACCTGTCCACCATGAGTGACCCTGCTGGTATTTGAAATGCTGGTGGCATAGCTTTCAGCATCACAGCAACACAGAGATGCCACGGTATGACAACTGACAGATGGGTGGTGTGGTTCCCTGACCAGGAAACGAACCAGGACCGTGGCAGTGAGAACGCTGAATCTTAATCAAGAGACAACTATTCTTTTTACTTACTTTTTTTATGTTTAAGCTTTGTTTTGCATCAACATAAAGGCCATTATTCAACCAAATGCCAGTAGCTCATTTAGGGCAGTTTGTTATACAGTACCAACTATATGAGCTATGGGCACCAACTACATCCCAGGTGTCATACTAAGTATTAAGGACATAAAGATAAATATAAAGACCCAGCCCTACCCTCAAGGTGCATAGTCCAATAAAGGAGATGGATTCACAAACATAATTTCAAGACAATACTAGAAGGCACATATAATTTCATGATTGGTAGGGATCATAAAGATTTCCATATAATCAATCTTTTACTTTAATACTTGAATCTATAATAAAATACCAAGATTAAGAACTTTTAATGACAGGGAACTCCCTGCCTCCTGAGGCAGCCCATCACATTTCTTAATAGCTCAAATTTTACTATTTTCTTATATCGAACTAAAAATCTAAGTGCCTTATACTTATTGGTCCTAGGACTGTCATCACAGAGGCAACACAGAACAAGCAACCCATGTCTGATGGCCTCTCTTCTTAGTAGGAATAGAAGCCTATGAGGGAAGGACAGTGGAATTGAGAAGAGAGGGACTTGAGGTAATCAAAATGGGGATTACGCTACGTCAATTACAAAAACAAACTGAAGAGAAATGAGAAGCAAACGAAAAATAAAATTAAAAAAACAATAAAATAATTCAGCACTGTTGCATAAATTTTTTCAATGGCATCAGACTCAGAACCTTCAACACTGACAGAACCAGCACTCAGAGAGAAGTCTGGAGATCCAGAGCTTGAGAGAGGTTCAAGACACCTAGCAGAAATGCATGGGAACATCTCAATTTTAATTCAAGAACTGCAATAAATATTTCAAGACTACCAACTGAGTGCCAAATCAGGAAAGCATTTAGGGAAATACCACTAATCTTTGGAAAGAACTTGCTTATAAAAATTTCTATTTCATGTCGGTTGAACTAGCCTTCTAGAATGACTCATGCACAAAAATCTTATGTTACAAAAAAGACTTACCTTTACAAACTTTGCAACAGCTATGAGACAAGGTAATCTGATGAGATTCTGGACAATCCAAAACGGGACAGCCTGAACTCTCAACCAGCTTCATGGTCTGGTCCTGTTAGACAACAAAAAAATAAGTGCTTCAAACTTCTTAATTAGGACTTACTAAGAAGTTTCTAGATCCAGCATCCTAGAAGGCTCTTCTAACGTGAGAGTAAAATTTTCATCCTGAGAACCTCTGCACAGGTAACTTGCAAAATGACATTAAATCACAACCAGAAAGCCTTTAAAATGGACAGGCAGCTCTGGGAATGGAAGCACAGTAAACTGCAGCCACGTCTTCAGTTTACCAAACATCCACATAATCCTGAAAAATTCTGCTATTTTTACAACACATTTGCACATCCAGATGACAACTGTGGCAAAGATACAGCTTGAATTCAATCAACAGCTCACTTTAAAAAAATAAGTAAAAACTAAGCTTTTTAAACATTCTCATTTCAAAGTTTTTTCAAGTGCTACAAAGAGATTCTCATACGTGAGTCTGGTAAGGAATATGGGGGTCTCCCACAAAACTATAAGGGAAATGAGGACAGGATTTATGTCCTTGCGAATGAATGCCTAGCATATTTTCTGGCATACAATTGGCACTCAAAAAATTTCCTGAAAGAATGAATAAATCAATGTAAAATGATTATAGTTCCAGCAACCAAAGTAGATAAAATCCTTCCCAAGGAGAAACCAAAATACAAAATATTTTTCTGGTAAATGCAGTAGCCCAGCCCTCAAAGCAAACATTTGGCTTCTATACTGTCAACCTCCAATCTCCTAAGAACAAGGGTCATTACCTATGTTATATTATGCTTACCAGTACATAAGTAATAAAATAACTATTGGAACTTTTGGGCTTCCATTTTAATACTGCTCAATAGCTTAGGTTTTTAGATGTCCTTGCTGTAAGTACTGCTTTTATTGAAGAAATACTCATTTCAATAGCTCCCTCTTCCTTATGTATCTATGGAAAGGACCTTCTCCAAATCATCATAATCTCTTACCAAGAAAGTGGCAGGAGACATGTATACAGTGGAGTCAAATGCTATTCTTCCTTTGATTTGACAGTAATATCCATTCTGATAATCTTATTTTCAGAACCACAGCGTTTTTCTGTGTTACAGTTCAAGTCACAGACTCCCAGGATACATTTTCAAGGCCACAAAACTCACAATAAAGGAACAAAGAAGGTCTAGAATTGACAGTCAAGAGAATGGAAGCCTGAAAGAGCCGTCAATTACGTAAACGTGTAAATACAGAAGCTAAAGGGCCTGAAGGGAGAAGAAACAATAGAAGTCCTTGATGTCAAGAATTTAGTCAAGAACTACAAAAATTTATGATAATCCGGTAGACCCGTGCTGTATAATCAATAGCCACTAGCTACATATAGCTCTTGACCACTGTAAATGTAAAATACACATGAGATTTTGAAGACTTAATATGACAAAAGAATGTAAAATATTTCATTAAGAATTTCATATTGATTACATGTTGAAAGGATAATATTTTGGATATATGGGTAAAATATTAAAAAAATTAGCCCAATAAAAATTACACATGTGGCTTGCGTCACATTTCAGTCGGACAGCACAGAGTTAGAGGATAGGAGATGGTGCCTTTTGTTTGAGTAAATAAAAGGTAACATTCATTCATTCACCCCATATTTAGTGAGCACCTGCAGAGTTGCCTGTAAACAGACTTCTCACTAAACTAATTTAAAATGAAATCATTTTGTAGCTATTTTAAAATCAAATAGGCAATTATCCCAGTAAATTTCTAAACCATAATTATCAGTATTTTGGAACACACTGGTCAAAAGAAAAGAATACAGGAGCCGCCCGGTGGCGCAGCGGTTTAGTCCGCGCTTGGCAACACGGGGTTCGCGAGTTCGGATCCCGGGCGCCCGCCGACGCACTGCTTGTCAGCCACGTCGCAGCGGCGTCCCATATAAAGTAGAGGAAGACGGGCACGGATGTTAGCCCAGGGCCAGTCTTCCTCAGCAAAAAGGGGAAGATTGGCAATAGATGTTAGCTCAGGGCTGGTCTTCCCCACAAAAAAAAAAAAAAAAGGAAAAAAGAAAAGAATACACACACACACATTAAGGAGAGAAACTTCAAATGCCCTCAAGATTTTTAAATTTAGAGCTGATTATTTCAAAGTTAGAGTTTACCATTAGAAACCAGCTGACAAGTTTTCCACCTTCCTTGAAGTAACTTTTCTCTGATTCCCTTTTCTCAATCTTGAGTTCCTAGATCTCATTCTAGGTCTTCCAATCCTTATATCTGTAGTAGGACCCACTCCCCTCAAAACAGCATGGGTGTAGGGATGCTGATGGAGAAAAGTCCATTTTGAAATACAGGTCCAGCAATTCATGTTAATGATGCTATGCCTCAGCTCCCTTATCTTAAGATGGTAACCTACATCATAGGAGAGCCCATTTAAAGCCAAAAGCAGCAGCTAGAATACTTTCTAATGGAGAAGAAGAAACCAGAGCTTTTGTGTTCTGGAAATCAAATTTGTCACAGCCTTGTCTCTCCCTTGCCTATCCCAAAGGTCTTCCAACTTAAGATGCATGACTGTGTAGCTGGCTTTTTTCAGATTCAATTTGTCTTGGCAAAATTCTTAGGATTGTCCTTTCCCCAATACTTAATAATCATATAAATGCACACAGTGGTGCCAACAGAGTAAATCACTTACCTTAAATTTCTACATAATATATACACTAAATCATCCCCAAAACCCATGTACGGGAGGCGTTTAAAGAGGAAAGTTAAGGACCAAATGTAAATGGAACCCTAAAGCAGAAACTTTATATGTAGACTTCATATTCCTTCAAATAGACTATGATTTGAAATATAACATTATAATCAAGAAATATAACATTTAGTTTATAAAAGGCAAATGTGAAAAGTGTTATGAAACATATTTAGTTTTTCAATTAGTAAGTAGGTCAAGAAGCAGAGTTAAAAAAAAGAATCACATTTGCTTTAGAAGCATAATTCAAGAGACCATGGCAGTAAATTTATAAAAAATTTCCCTTCAAAACATTTAAAATACTCCTCCCAAAGGGATTAAGATCAATATCAGTCTCATCTCCACCCAACAGCTAACTTTTATTAGGTTATTTTTATGTTTTGTTTTTAATTGAACTGAGTGATATTTCTCACATGGGTCAAAACATGAGTGACAGTGGCTGAGTCTATCTTTACCTACATTTTCTTCACAACAGCAAACAAAGAGCTGATCTGAATTTGGAAAATATAAGACAACTTCATAAAACTTTAATTTTAAAAAGACAATTTTTATTTATTGGGAAAGTATTTTATAATCATTAACTTACATGTTTGCAAAAACAACAGAAATTCCTATACATTTGAACTATCATTAATATCTTAAATTTTCTCTTTGCTTTAGAAGCTTTAAAAGTATTACAAGGGTGAGATTTTAAAGAAACATTTACTGTGTTTACATAATTGAAAGAATTTCGAAAAACCCGTGAAGAGTTTCCTTACCTTGCACTCATAGAGAACACATACTCCAGAAGAGGAATAGACCGTACTTCTTTCTCCTTCAAAGTAGGTTCGTCCTTGAAATTGGCATATTGCTTTGGAATAAAAAATACGCATATATTTAGCTTTTATTTTCCATTACAAAAAATAGCTTAGAGGTGTTCAGATCATTTTGCAACAATATTTCACATGTTCTTGGGCCTTTTCAAGGTGTTTGAGTAACTACAAACCTAAATTCAATCTAACATAAGGCACACGGAGGCTCAAGTTATTATCATGCCCATTAAGTTCAGAGAGCAAAATCAGGTACAAAAAGGATAAGGAGCAATGGCATGTCAGAACTAGATTCTGAAAAAGGAGTGTCAATAGGCAGACTCTCAGCCAATCACATGCCTGCTGGGTGATGTCCCACTTCGGGCATAGCAAGCAGGTGCTTAGGGCAGTTACAAATCAGGGGCACCACAAATAGGAGAAAAGTTCATTTTTTGTATACCACTACTGAATTTTAAAATAGAAAATTAGAAAGAAGCTATTTTAATTTCAGCACATATATGTAAATTTTATGTTTTACGGGTTAACATTGTTTTATTTGTAAGTACATGTGGGTTAGGGCACCCTAATTAGGATGTTGAAAGGTTTTAATCTGGGCCTGCCTTGCTTCCATCACAAATAAAATTTTAAAACAGAACTTCAGATTTGATGGGGAAAACATATTTTTAATTAGTGAAAATGCATGGAAAGTATCAATTTTTGAGACTTTCAAAATATTCACAATTCACACAAAGATTTAGCCAATGGAAATGGTTTGCTTGTTCTGAAATGAGTTTCACACTAACCCTGGTGACTCAGCACCTAAACAGAGATAGATGTATCCTGAAGTTAATGAGACTTAACCTTCAGCACCCTTCTCCGACTTACACCCCTAAGACTCTGAATTAACTATTGTTTTCACAATTTTGTATTGTTTCTCTTTGAAAGGGCAACTGAATATTGTAGATGTTTTGGAGCTCCAAAACACCTAGATCACCCCAAGCTAATTACTTGAAAAGACCAGTGGAAGTGATTGTCTGATAGGAAAAGACTCAAGCAGTGTGTTAACTCTATTTACTAAATCCATTTTACAGTTTTAACTACACAGATTTTACAAAACAGATGTGTACATTTCCTTTTAATTCTGTTGTGTCAATTAGAAGAAAGTCTCTCCCTCTTCAGAATTTACATGTTCCCATAACCTTTAAAAGTATTAAGTTGCCTACAATAATTTGTAACAAAGAAATTAGACACACTTCTTTCAATACTGAATATATATATGATTGTATGAATATTCATATTTAAAGGGTAACCCAACTTTAATCTTCACTGAAAAATTAACTGATTATTTAAAAGCTGCACATTTAAATAATGGAAAGCATGCACATTTTTAAAATGCCATCCTTTAACTGATCTCCTTACTCAGCTATTATTGACAAATTTCACTACATAATATATATCACCGGTGAACTGATTTTAAAGTTTTGGAGCTTGCTGGAAAAGAACTCAACTTACTTGCATAAATTATATTACTTAAAAGCTAGCTGAAGCTTGCTCACTCATGAATATTCAAAATTAAACTACAGATTTGTCAGTTGCATACTATCTATCATATTATGAATTAAAACAGCAAGTGCATTTACTTAATGAATCTGATTAATTGCAAAATATATCTCTCCAACACATAATTTTTAAGAGTGTGTTTTTTTTTTCTTGTGAGATCCAGTAACCTCAAAATACCAAGATCTGACATATTGCATGTTCAGTTATACTTAATAAGAACCACATTTTATAAAATAATGAGAATAAATAAAATCTTACTTCTATTCAGCACCTGCCATTTAAAGGTTTCTAAGCCTATTATGTTGTATGACTTGATAACTCCAGCCTATTCAAGTGCAAGGGTATGTTGTGGGAAAGTGAACCTCCAAGTCTTTCTTAGAACAGAGGGAAGGAAGCAGCGTAAAAACACAAGGGTAAATCCTCCTTAAACGGAGTCTTACGATAATTTAACATCCACGCGAGCAGATGGATGTTCTGTTCTAAACTCTTAATTCAAAAGACTCAAATGGGCAACTGGTGGGACAATAGGGCACCAAATGGAGCTTGGCAGAGGGAGAAAGCACAAAAACGAATGAGATCACAATTGCTTCATTTCCTATCAAGCAAGGAGAGCAAACAGGGGGAGCTTGGCTTAGGGAGAACCCAACGTGAGTGATTTTCGTCTCGTTTCTTTTTTGATCAGTTGCTGTGATTCTCCATAATTCTGAGGTTTACCCTGAATGCCTAGTAATGCCATCAGAGTGTGTCTTCCCTAGGCCCATTACGGGAAAAATGTTAAGAAACTCAGAAAATCTATAATCATTCCAAAAAATACTACGGGGAATCCTGAAAATGCCATTAGGATGGCTCTGGGGCTTAGGAGCAGACTGAAGGAGCAAAAGTTGTATTAATTTATTACTACATTTAACAAGCACGTACTGAGCTCCTACTACATGCCAGGTAGTCTGCGAGGTACCAGGATTCAAAGATGAATGACATGTGATACATGTCCTCACTATTTAGTAGGGCAGACAGACTCATACACAACTAACTATGATAAAAGCCAAAGTGCTATAATTGAGAAATTAATCATTTATATGTAAACACAGGAGACTGAGTGGTGAACTTCTGGGAAGGGACAACTGGATCAAAGCTGAGGAAACAAACAAGGGCTGGTGAAAGACCCAGACTCTGGCAACAGCAGGAAGTCATCATCACCCTAGGGCTAAGGAACAAGGACAGGGAACGGTTTTACTGGAGCCCAGTGCGAGCCAGAGTTATGGGGGAAAGGCTGCCGAGTGGGAGCCCTAACCAACAGAGACACAGCTACTGCCAGAAACACAGCCTGGTGCAGGGAAGGAGCAGAGAAGAAGCATGGCCAACTCTCTCTCCTGCTGTCTTCCAATTTCCTGCCACTGCCTCCCACTAGAAAACCCTACCCAAAGCCATCTGGCAAGGACACCAGGGTGGGGCAATCTGCAGAGTCAGGCTCCTGGAGCACAGAGTAGGGCAGAGTAGGAGAGAGAATGGAACTGGGAGCGTGGGGTCCCCAGGAAGAATAACCAGCACCCAGCACAGGTGGCTTTCATATTAATTCACTTTAAACCATAAAGAAGTCTAGTTTACTATAAGCATAGGCTGCTCAGAAGGGCACAAGAAAGTGGAACAGAGAACAAATAAATTTTGAAGAGGGAAAATAGAGACATTTAAAAATTGCAGATCCACTTGAAGAAACAATCCAGATAGCTTATCAAAATGAGGTCCGTAGGCAAGCAGAAGGCAAGATGAAAGAACTGAGCTCTGGAGAGGTCAAGTGTCAAAACAGAGGAGCGAAAGCAGATTAGGTTCACGGCCTGATTTTTACCATGGCCAGCTCCTGCAGGTATCTGGGACAAGGCCTCAGAGATAATAATAATCACCATGGCTACCACAATACTGCAAGAAAGTCTCTAGAATTCCCTAACTGAAAGGTACCTGCCTGCTTACCCTTCCCCAGCAGAGCACAGAGTAAATGAAATCACTTCCTCAACAAAACAGCAAAGGAACACTCATTTTGCTGTATTGATTTCTTCTTTAATTCAACTGCATGCACATGTTCACAGTCAGAGGCTTCATTTCTTTCCTAGTTTTGTGTGTGTGTGTTTCTGTGTATGTGTTTGTGGGGGTATATATACAGCATTGTCTCGTGTGACAAACCCTGGCCCCAAATCATTTACCAGCTTAAAGCAGAATTATATCAACTAGGCTACATTTTCAAAGATCCATGCTAAGTGATTTATTGAGTATATTACACATATGTATTTCAAGAAATGAAGTTTCTAGGAAGAGGGATATTCATTCATTCATACAGGCTTATCACTTTGCAGACTAAAAAGCTGGGCCCTCGTGAAGTCAGACTAACCCAGAGCACTACAGCTACTCTTAAGTTATTAATGCTAACCAATGTCAAATGCATATTTACTGTGACTCTCGTATATGCTGCTGTTCGCATAACTCCAGGAAGGACCATTCACATCATGGTCTATGCAAATTACATCACCCAGAACTATCCAGTACCCGGCCTGTCCAGCCATAGGTGGGGACATTAATTAGAACTTGGGGAAATTCAATAGGACCATATGACAATTAGTGTATGTGTTTTACCAAGGCTATATTAAACATCACTAATTATATAGTTAACTGTCACCATAATTATAAGAGAATCTGCAAAAGCAATTAATGTGAATTATTTTCACTTCATTTTCCGCCCATTTAAACAATTAACAAGAAATAGGAAGACAGGAACTAGTACAATGCAAATTTGAAAGTCATCAGTTATAAAAAAGTGAGAAGTAATTTACACCACAGATTGAGAAATGGATAAGCGAAAAAAGCCAGTAAAACTCTGTCTTAAATTACACATTAAAATCCTAATTTACTCATCATTAGTGCAGAGACAGAGAATGCAGATCCCTCTAACGAGATTTAAAATAATTTCTGCAAACTTTTGTAGAAAGAATTATCCAAATCTATCTAAAAATATTTTAGAATATAAAGCAAAAGAACATATCTTTCACTTCTACACATTTCCTCACTCACTACATATTTAGCTTTTCCTTTTTATTACTAGATTGGAAATACGTGAGTCTACTGTAATCTTCCCAACCGGTACCAACACCTTTAAAAATGACCCAACCCAAATTAAAAGTTATAGTTACCAAGGAGAAAACCAGTATAACTCACTTAGGTGAGAAATGGGATTTACGGTTTCTTTAAAATTCTTTGAAAATACCAGGTATCAGTGATCTTTAGATCATTTAAGCTGTCTGTTAAGAGTAGAGTTGTATGCAGTAGTGTCTTTTACATTGTTCTTTGAAATTCTGATTTCCTCTGGGAGGGCTCTTAAAAATCTCATGTACAATGACAGCTATTTCATTCTGAGCCAACGTTTAGTGATACACAAATCAAAGCTGTTGGATGAGAAAATATCTCATTAACTGGTATTATGTATATTTGTATTTTTATTATAGTTTTTAGAAAAGAATGTACAATAAATGCATTCATGAGGCAGGCTAAGATTCTCTGGGGTCGAACAAAAATATTTAAAAGTATCTCACTATTCTTAAAAGACTCCAGTCAGTCGTGCTGCATTTATCCAGCCCACAATCTTTTATGTAATCTAGACTCACTTGGAGTCACTTCTTAACAATATGGTTGTAATAAAAGCCCTGAGCACTAACTGCTATAAATTAATTTTTCCCTCTTCTACAATGCTTAAATCTCTATTAGAGCACTGAACACATTTTTCCTTTTCTCTGGCTAGTTGTACGCTTTTTTATCTTTCCTACATGAGGACAAGGACAGTGTCTTATATGTCTTTGGATCTTATTCGGCATCCAGCACCGGCCCTGCATAATTAAACTCTAAAGGTTTGTTGAATTTTTTTGGTAAGTTTTTTTCCAGCTTCCTGTTTAATGAAAGCCTGAAAACAAGTCAATTAGACCTCTCTGATATTCATGTTTTCCTTTAGATTTGACTTTACCTTTTGATTTTTGCCTCTTACTATAAAGGTTCTATAAATTGGGCCCCACAGAAATATTTGGCCCTTTCTGTAAAATGGCAGCTTACTTTCCACTGGAGTGGAGCTGACACACCAGAAATGGGAGCAGCTTTGTCTATCAGTTAATGATAAAGTAGCTGGCTACTGTCAGAGCAGTAACTTCTTAACATGAATAATACAAGGTAATATGTACCACAGAAGTCAGCTTGAACAATTGGATGACAAAACTTTCTCCTTCCTCTACATGAGCCAGTTTTTATGAGTCAATGCTATTTCAAATGATCAGAATTTCAGTGTTTAAGTAATCCACAAATTCATTAATTATGCATGATTGCTTCCTTTAACTAAATCTCATTAATTGTTTGGGAATTTAGTTGTTTGCAAAACTAATATTAGAGTTTAGGAAATGAGATCATGAAAAGAGATGTGCAATCTTCCTTTCCCATTTTATATATATCTCCTGTCTTTGGGCTTCTAAAGGACCAAAGAGGGCTTCTCCTAGGGGGCCTTAATTTAGGTCAGTAGCCTATTCTTCCAAAAAGAACAGGCCCCGAAACACCATAAATCTAGCAGTAGTTAAGGGTTAGAAGGCAAAGGAGGATAAAGATAACTTCCAGATTAGAAAAAGACCAAAAATTCTAACACCCTGTCCAGATCAGCCTTTGGGTTCGAGGGGCCATATATACCGGGAGAACGAGAATTGGATACTTAGAGGATAATAGAAAAAAGCCAAGTCTATAGCTGGAAGGAGGGATTCAGCACTTTTGCCCCTAATTTAATTTTACCCATTTAAATTGCAACTATGATATGTTTTGAAATTCTTTTCATTAGCTAGCTTTCCATCACTCGCCTTATTCTTGATCCTGGCTTATATACCATAGAATGGAGTCTTTAAAAAAGACAATGTAACTAATTCATTTTGTCCCCCAGGGATAAGAAAAATAAATGTAATGAGTGGAAGTAAAGATTTGGAGAAAAATAGCATCTTTGCACCAATGCATAAATATTATTAAAGTGACAGAACATGAACACACATGAAGCAACAGGTTTTATCACTTTACCGAGAAAACATAACGTATAATATACTAAGGTAACGTTTACACACTGTCAGTTTCAAAGCCAGGACTAGAATTCATCTGACAGTCCTTCTGTGCATCTTTTCTTGCCACTAAAAATCCAGTGAACTCAGTCAAAACTTGAACACCTAATCTTTGGTTTAACTTTGTGGAATGTTTTTTCAAAATCACTGGCACCTTTTAGACATATGTTGTTTTGATATCATGGTGAAGGTGTTGAACATAAAATGCTTTGTGAATTGTAAAGCACGATCCTTTTCATTATAAACCACACATTAGTGCTCAGTTAAGAGATTACAAGTAAAGGCCCTGAAACAGTGATTGTGCAGTTTTAAAAGAGCTTCTTGTGTACACACAAAACAAAGAAGCGGGAAAGTCCTGGGGATAGCTCTCAGGAGGACATATTTTAAATGCAGCTTCCTGAGATGTACATTAATAACTCCGTCTACGACGCAGAGAATAGGAGCCAAGGGAAGAGCAGACGCACAAGGTTAAAGGGAGTCAGCTCCATGTAGAACAAGACATGCAGAAGAGACAGCACGTGAGGAGGGAGGAGGGAGCAGAGGAAGCAGCAGGGGACAGAAAAATTTAAAAGTATACTTGAGAGGGAGCAGGAGAAAGGAAAGCAGAAAGCAACAAAAGGATAAACAGGAGAAGCAAAATAATTGTATAGACTTGCAGCGAGAGGGGCAAACCTGGTGGAAGTGAGAAGTGTTTAGAATAGCCTACTGTCTACCAGGCATTATCCTAGGAATGTACCTTCCTGCCTTCAAGGAGCATTCAACCTAATGTGGGAAACACATGAGTACAAGCACAAGTAACTACAGACAACTCAGAAGCAGTGTGGGCACAGAAAGGAAGAACAAAATCTTACAAGGGTGGAATTGGAAATGCTTCATAGAGGAGGAGCATTTGAAGATGAGCACTGCAGAAGATACGCTTCAATATGATTTAAATGAGGGAAAGAGGACTCACGATATGTTCAGAGAACAGAATAGAATAAACATCATAATAATATGCTTAGTACCCAGATCCTAATGAACATCCAGTCAGGATACCTATATAAGCTGGAACTGATTTATTACAAATTGGTTTTCGAACCAAGTGACATGCTCCCAACCTACTGGGCCAACAGTTCTCAACTGTGGATGCATATTAAAATCACTTGAAGAACATTTAAAACTCTCTATGCCCCAGCTGCATGGAAGATCAATTAATAAGAATCTCTGAGGTAGGACCCGAGCCTCTCTATTTTTTAAACCTGTCTAGGTACAGCTAAGCTTGAAAACTATTTTACTATGCAGTGAAAAAGAACTAGGAAAAGGGAAAAATACAATTAACATTAAAATGGAGATATTCAGTAGAAGTCTTTTTTATCCTATGTTATCTGAATAGGTATTTGGTTCACTGTTTTTAAAAAATCAGTTAAACTGAGAAATCATAGACAACAATAAATATGTACCTTAATCATGTTAATTTAAAACTCACAAGTCCACATGCATTCAACAATGTTTTGAAGAACACTTTTCTTTAGTATAAATTCTTTGATTGTGCTTCATTGTAGTCTTGATTATATAAATAAAACATAATGTGTTGGCTACAATTTCTAATTTTTTGTTGTTTTTAAATGGAGTAAGATAGATACTCATCAACCAATCTGAAGAGGGATCTTTCTAATCCTATGTTTTCTTCCACATTTTACAGTTGTCTTACTGACATCTAATTCAAGAGTATATTTTTAGTAGCTTATCTGCTTTTTCCAAAGCACTCAATTATTTTTAAAAAAATATTTCTTTTCACATTCATATTTTACTGGTTTGCATATTATATATGTATATGTAGTTATAACAATTCAGTAATATTACAATTACAATACAAATACAACTGACGTAAACAGGGTTGGGGACAGACAACTACCTCTTGGTTAGCATGCAAATCACATCATAGGAGCGTAAGTGTACAGGCTTAGCCTCAAGTTTGGTTGATACTTTTTTTCTTAACAGAGGTAATGGAACTTGTAGATGAGTGCTTCTCAAATCCCCTGGGGATCTTATTTAAATAAAGATCCTGATCACGTAGACCTGGAGAGGGGGGCCTGAGAGGCTGCATGTACAATTGGCACCCAGGTGATATGGATGTGGCTGGTCCAGTGATCACACTTTGAATAGCAAAGTTGTAGATCACTGATTATTCACCCTGTTTGCATAGAAGCATCACCCAGGGAGATTGCGAAAGCCAGATCAATCAAATCAGAATCTTTAGAGGAGGGGCCTAGGCATCAGTATTTTTTAAGAGCATCCAAGTTATTCCAATGTATGGCCAGTGTCAAGAATCACCGGTGTAGATTAATCTAACTGGTCAATTCAGTGAGCTTTTAATATAAATCTCCATCCTATATAATGTCAGAGAGTGACTCACAGGATGTTACTGTAAGAATTTGGCCAAAATTATTTTATTCTTATGCTATAGTTAAGGGTAACATCATAAACCTTAAGTTTTATTTCCAGTGTAAGTCTATTTCCACTGAAGGCTGGAGATTGAGCCTCATTAAATACAGCTGTACTTGTATTTTGGGAGAAAATATTTGTTGAAATACATCACTTTTCCCTACTTTGAGACAATTTTTGTCCTTAGGGGGCCAATTAAGTAAAATTTTCTACAACTATTCTAAACGAAACATTGAGGTTAAAATGTTAAAAACATTAAGTCTGGAAATTAAGAATTAAATTACCCCAAATTTAACATTTCTCATAATAATATGTCAAAATTTGATTGCATTCCCCCAAAAGCCTCTGCAATTAAGAAGTGAAAGGGCTTTCCATAATCTCTCATGCCTTCGAAGATATTATCATATGTTTTGCTGTATTCCTCCTGACCTCCATTTATTAAGGAGAAAATTATGGAAATGTTCGTTCTCATCCTCTCACTCAATAAATACTACCTGAGTGGTTACTCTATGTCAGACACTATGCTCAACGCTGGGGACACAGCAGTAAACACAGATATAGACCTTGCCCTAACAGATTCTACAATATAGAGGAGGATTCAAGGACAACTAACCAGGGAAATAATAATAGCAGGTAACACTAAGTAAAGAAAACAAGCAAGAATCTAAGGTAGTGAATAACTAGGAGACCATTATGGATTTGATCAGGGAATACTTTGGATTGATCAAGAAATCTCTCTCTGAGGAGATGGAATTTTAGCTGAGACTAAAGGCTAAGAGGAGCTAATATGGGGAAGAGTAATGTAAAAAACAATTCCAGGCAGAGGTGGAAATTAGCTTGGCTTATTGAGAAACTGAACGAATTCTAGCACGCAATTCTCAACTTATCTATTTTTACTGATTTCTAGCTTATTTGCACCGTGGTCAGACAGTATACCCTGTATAATTTCAATTCTTTGAAATTTGTTGAGATGAGGTTTATAGACTAGTATATAATCAATATTTGTAAAGGTTCCACGGGTGTTTAAAGGAATATGTAAAGTGCACTTTGGGAGCATAATAGTCTATATATGTTCATTACATTTGGATTGTTAATTACATTCAAGCACTCTGTATACTTAATGACTTTTCTGTGCGCTTGTATTCTGTCAGTTACTGCAACTGCACTCTGACTATTCATCTATTGCTCTTTGTAGTTCTGTCAATTTTGTTTCACATATATTGAGGCTATATTACTAGATACATATACATTTAAATTGCTATGTCTTCCTTGTGATTTGAAATTTTATCATTATGAAGTAACTCTAGTAATACTTTTTGCCTTAAAGTCCACTTTTTCTGGTATAAATCAGAAGGAACCAACCTTCTTTTCCATGGGCTATCTCTAACTGTTCTTTCAATTTTAACCTTTCTGTATCCTATGTTTTAGATCTTTCAAACAGTACAGAGCTGGATTTCGTTGAGTTTCAAAATATTTATCTTTTAAACTGGATGGTTTAGTCCATTTACATTTTATTTTTTCATCAATTCATTTTCCCCTACACTAGTGAGTAACGCATTTTACTATAATGTTATTGTTGTATATTTTAATTCTATATATTCTTAAGATATTATGAGAATGATGATAATTTTGTCTTATTCTATCAATATTCAATTAGATTTACTCACTATGTACTTTATTTTTTTTTACTTCATTCTTGAAAGTTATTCTTATTAAGTATGCAATTATAGGTAAGAAGCTTTTCATACACATATGGAAGCTATTTCATACATACGTATATATAGAATATATATAATTGTTTCATCCCCTTCTGGCTTCAACTATTGTTATTGCAAAGTCAGCATGCACAATATTGAAGGAGAACAAAATCGGAGAACTGATGCTACCCAACTTCAAGACTTACCATAAAGCTACAGTAATCAAGACAGTGTGATAATGGCAAAAAAAAGAAGAAGAAGAAAAGAAAAGTAGACAAATAGATCAATGGTACAGAATAGAGAGTCCAGAAACAGACCCCCATACATAAAGTCCACTGATCTTTGACAAAGGACCAAAGACAACATAATGGAACAAAGATAGTCTCTTCAACAAATGTTACTGGAACAACTGGACATCCATGTGCAAACAATGAACTTAGACACAGACCTTAAACCCTTTACAAAAATTAACTCAAAATGGATTGTAGACCTAAATATAAAATGCAAAACTATAAAACTCCTAGAAGATAACATAGGAGATAACCTAGATGACCTTGGCTATGGTGATGCCTTTTAAGATCCAACACCGAAGTTAAGATCCATGAGAGAAATAATTGATAAGCTAGGTTTCATTAAAATTAAAAACTTCTTATCTGCAAAAGACAATGTCAAGAGAATTAGAAGACAAGCCACAGATGGGGAGAAAATATTTGCAAGAGACACATCCGATAAAGAATTGTTATCCAAAATATACAAAGAACTCTCAAACCTCAACACTAAGAAAACAATCCAATTTAAAAATGAGCTAAAGAACTTAACAGACATCTCACCAAAGAAGATATGCAGATGTCAAATAAACATATGAAAAAATGCTCCAAATAATATGTCATCAGAGAAATGCAAATTAAAACAACGAGATACCACTTTACACCCATTAGAATGGCCAAGATCCAGAACACTGGTAACACCAAACACTGCAGAGAATCTGGAGCACCAGGAACTCTCATATGTTGCTGGTGGGAATACAAAATGGTACAGCCACTTTGAAAGACAGTTTGGTAGTTTCTTACAAAATGAAACACAGTCTTACCATAGGATCTAGCAACCACTCTCCTTAGTATTTACCCAAAGTAGTTGAAAACTTATGTCCACATGAAAACCTACACATGGCTGTTTCCAGCAGCTTTATTCATAATTGCCAAAACTTGGAAACCATAAAGATGTCCTTCAGTAAGTCAACGTGATAAATAAACTGTGGTACATCTAGACAATGGAATATTATTCAGTGCTACAAAGAAATCAATTATCAAGCCATGAAAAAACCAGCAAGAACCTCAAATGCATATTATTAAGTGAAAGAAACCAATCTGAAAAGGCTACATACTATATGATTCCAAATATATGATATTCTGGGAAAGGCAAAATTATGGAGACAATAAAAAGATCAGTAGTTACCAGGGGTTAATGGAGAAGAGATGAATAGGCAGAACATCGAGGATTTTTAGGGCAGTGAAAATACTCTGTATGATATTATAATGATGGATATGTGTCACTATACAATTGTCCAAACCTATAGAATGTACAACACCAAGAGTGAACCCAAAGGTAAACTACGGACTTTGGGTGTTTATGATGTGTCAGTGTAGGTTCATCCTTGGTAACAAATATACCACTCTGATGAGTAATGTTGATAATGGGAGAGGCTTTGCATGTATAGGGGCATGAGATATACACAAAATCTCTGTACCTTCCTTTCAATTTGGTTGTTAACCTAAAACTGCTCTAAAAAAAATAAAGTCTTAAAAAAAAGTCAGTGTGATCAGTCTATTCATTACTCCTTTCAAGGTAATATTGTCATTGACTCCTTTTCAGAATTTTTTCTTTGTCTTCGATTTTCTGAAGTTTCACTATATTGTATCTAGATGGGGATTAGTATTCATTCATCTTTCATGGGATTCACTGGGGTATTTTAATCTGCAGATTTGTGTCTTTTATCAGTTCCAGAAAATTCTCAAACATCTTCCTCTCCTTTCCTTTTGGAACTCAGATGAAATGTATATTAAACATTCTCCTACATCCTCCCTGTCTTCTTCCTTCTCTTCAGTATATTCCATCTTTTTTTTAAGTTTTTGTTTGGACCTCTGGATAATTTCTTATGACCTACTTTCCAGTTCACTAATTCTCTATGTAACTCTGTCTAGTCTGTTGATAAATCTATCCATGCAGCTGTAATTTTTCCCAGTTCTTGTATTTTTCATTTCTAGAGTTTCTGTTTCCTCTTTTCAAATTAGCTATCTTATGTTTTCCTGTTCCCTGAAGATAAACCCAGACTTACCTTGTCATTTCTTTAAACAGAATCAGCATATTTGTATTGTATTAAATGTTCATTAATTCTAATCTGACATCTTTGCAATCTGTTTCTGTTGTCTGCTTTTCTGCCAGTTCTCATTCTTAGTGTTTTGTTTCCTTAAGTGTCTAGCAGAACTTGAAAAAAATATTTCTAAGAATAACTTGAAGTCTAGGATGAAGGTCGATTATTCCAGAAAGGAGGTTCATTTTCTTTCACCAAGTGCACATTACGTGACCTTAAACTAAATGCAAGGCTTGAGGCTCCCTGAACAACCAAGATGACTGCAACTCAGGCTTCATGTCCCGAAGGTGCAGCCTTTTGGAATGCCAGTTTATTGTGATGAGAATCTCCTGAATACTCCCGCCTGTCTATTTGCTGGGCTTTTATTTCCATCCCCTTTGCCCCATAAGGCTATAAAGAGGAAAGTTCAAATTTTCCAGGATTGAATAAAGTCCCTCTCAGCAAAAGGAGCTTCACTGATTGTTTATTGCACTGTGCTCTTTTATTTGGGTTTCTCTTCATTTTTGTCTGGTAATCTCCTGCTATGTATTCTCAACTTTTTGATGTCTTTAAAAATTTTTTAATATTTTATCCTCCTTTCTTAGTTGCTTTTAGAAAAGGTTGATTCAAATAACTTATGCTTCCTTTACCTGAAACAGGAAATTCCATTCTTAGCTTTCATCTTTTTAACTGACTGAAAATAGAATAGTAAGAGCACTCTGTTGATGAAAACTAAGAAACTCTAAAGTTCAGATTAATCAGTAACAAAAATTTAAGTCAACTAAATTAAAAACAAGGACTCAATTCAAACAAACAAATAAAAACATAAAGACAGGCGACTCTATTAAGAGTTGCTAAAACAAAAAAATTCTTGACTCCCATAGAGGCCACACTACATAGAAATTACAAAGCAAAAACTAAGATTCTAGAGTTCTAAAGTACAAAGTAGATACTAAACTAAATAGTGTTCAGTATCAAACATATTCTAGGATCAGCCCTGTTTAAAAAAAAATGACACAAATCAGGAGTAAACGTTGGCATCTTACATAGGTGCTTTCTTAATTAAGCCTGTCTTTACTAGCATATGGCTCTGACAAGTTTAACAGTAGGCAGAGACCAGAAAAGAAGTCACCCCTAAATGTCCACTACTAGAAATTAGTCCAGACTGTCATTAGAAAATTTGAACTTTTAAATTAATTATTCTTATTGCTAATATTTTGCAAAGTTTATTTGAAAATAATTATTTTATATAAAATTACAGTTATAGAATCAGCAAAGGTCTGATTTACACTTAGTCTCCTACTCCCATGAAGTTAAAAGGAAATATGTAGTGTTATACTGCCTTCAAACTTATCTATTCAAGCATAAAGTTAATTTTTCTTAAAAGTAAAAGAAATTTTCCCTAATTTATTTTATAAATTTATGCATTTAAATTACTATCATAATGTAAATACTCTCATAACCCTCTAGCCAGTGACTAGATTTACTGTCATGCTTTATTTGTAATGCTTTAATTAGCTAAAATTGTAGGATTATTTTTCAGTTATTCAAATTTTTATCAAAATACTTAATAGCTAACAATATTTTTCTTTATTCTATAAAAAAATATGAGAAATTTTAAATAAACACCCCATACTCTACTAAAACTAATTCTTTTCTAACATTTCAGAGCGCAGTTGCTTCATTTAATATAAAGCATTGAGTATTTTATTTTACTCTAAGTCTCCCATGTGTAGCTGCTAAATATCTATTTTCTTGGTCATGCATAATTGCTCAGAATACAGCAATACTGGCCATTGTAATAATTGGAACAATCAAGCAGTGTCAACCAGCACACATTTAGCTCACAATCAATAATTAGTTATAATAACAAAACACCTGTTTGTTCTTTTGTTGATAAAATTATGCCTCTTTAATTGGCAGGCTCAGTATTTGTTTGACCACTCCTACCACATTCCTTTCCAATTTTTCATACAAGACAGCTCTAAGGATATTATGACTGTTATTTTAATTCCAAATCACCTCTTCTCCTATAATTGTTTTTTGGCACAAACTTCTTATTGTTCTGTAATAATCCTCTCGATAAATACATGAATCCAGCACTTAGAGCTTTGTTTTCTGGCCGCATAACAATTTTCATCAATCTCCATCATTAAACGAGTATTGGCCCACAGAGAATCATTCTTCCACTCTTTTGCTGCTTCTTATACATAGATTTTGCTTTTCATTTATTCCAAATTATCATTTAATTATTAAACTGTCTTCTTCTCCATCTCCGCTTATCCTCTCTCTGTATCCAACCAAGAGAGAATTCTTGCTTTCCAGGCCCTAACCATCAAATTAAAACCCAGACACACATGAGGACAAAAAGAACAAAAGGACTACTGCAAAGAATGTGTGACCAACTACAAATTAACAAGGTAAAAATATGGACCAGCTGCTGAGGGACTCAATAAAGAAGTCATAGGAATCAGCTGCTACTATTCAAGGAAGACCTCATAGCAAAGTTCTGATGTAGTCAAATATGACCTCCTTTGGGAAGCCTTCACTGAATTCCCCAAATGAGAGAAGTTTTCCTCTACTCTGGATCCACAGCACTTTGTACCTATCTCTAACATGGCATCCAGTATATTACATTGTAATCTATCACCCCTCACTGAACTGTAAAGTTATTGAGAAAGACTGTGTTATTATGTTCATATCTCATGCATCTAGCCAAGTGCCTGGAACTTAACAGTTTGTTCAGTGAACAAAAATGTGCCATCTGGGGCCGGCCCAGTGGCGTAGTGGCTAAGTTTGTGTGCTCCACTTCAGCGGCCTGGGGTTCGGGGGTTCAGACCCCAGGCACAGACATGCATCACTCATAAAAGCTATGCTGTGGCAGCAACCCACATACAAAATAGAGGAAAAGTGGCACAGATGTTAGCTCAGGGACAATCTTCCTCACAAAAACCAAACAAAAAAAGTGCCATCTCCCATCTCTCTCCCACTCATTGACTACAATGATTCAGATACACTGGCATTCAAGTCCAACTCTTTCTGGCTTGGAGTCCTTACTACTTGCTATTCCCTCTTTCTAGAATGGTCCCCCCACCCATGCACACACACACATTTTGCTTACTCATACTTCTGATTTTAAATGGTACTTTTTTACAGAAGGCCTTCTTGAATGTAAATTAAGTAAATTAAGTCCCAAGATTTGCTTCTCACAGTGCCTTCTACTTCTTTGATATTACTCTTATACAATTTATAATGATATGTGTGTGTGTGTGTATTCTTAACCACAAAATCAAAGCACGAGATGAAAAATATAAACAAAAGCCCATGTATTTTTTTTCAAAGGTGGTTTCAAAGAAGAAAAATGAATATTCTTTATATACCTAAATGGTATGAAATATGAAGTTCTTAGAACATGTACAAATATCAAGATTAGAACTTCTTTGGTCAAAATAGCTTGTAGTGTGGAACTAAGAATAGTTTTCACAACTCTAAATGGCTGGGAGAAAAATCAAAAGAACAATAATATTTTATGGCATGTGAAAATTATATGAAATTCAAGTTTCAGTGTCAAATAACATGGTTTTATTGGAATATAGCCATGCTTGTTCATTTACATATTGTTTATATGCAGAGTTTATATGCAAAGACAGAGTTTAGTGGCTGCAAAAGAGAACATGTGACCTGCAAAACCAAAAATACTTATTGTCTGGCCCTTTACAGAAAACAATTTTCTAACCTTTATCCCACCCAAATTATTATTCTAGGCTAAATACAGTAACCCAATTCTCTTTGTTAATGATTAGTTGAGTTATGGGCATGTGACCCCATTCTGGCCAATGAGCAATGAGGGGAATCCTGTGAGGAGACTTCTAGGAAAGATTTTCTTGCCCTTAAGAATGATAGAGAGATAGAGAGAGCTGCTGTTTCCTTTACTCCTCCGATGCATCTCATCTGGAGGCAATTCCTGGTATTGTTATAATCATCTTGCTATGATCCTGAAGACCAAGTCAACATACAAAGGAGGGGAGAAAAAAAGAAGCAAAGGGAAGCAGAGACAAGGCCCTGGCAGACCTTTCCCTGAGTTGCCCTGTCTGTGAACTGCTGCTTGCCTGAAATCATAAATTTTCCCTTTTTTTTTCAGTCAATTTGCATCAGAGTTTTGCATTCAAAGACATACACAGCTAAATCCAAAACTGTGTGGTATGGTATTGGGCCATGAACAAGTGAAAAATGAAAACTTGCTACAGCATTTATTATAGGAAGGGACATTTATACAATTAAAAATGTGACATCAAAAGCTAAGAAAAAGAGCCTAGAATGGCGGATGGTATGAGGTTTAGCAAAGGGGCAAATGGGAAAAAAAATTAATATATTTATATACTCATTCTAATGAATATGAACAAAATATTCTTTAGTTTTGGACTTAGTTTCTTCTGTACCAGTTACCAGTTGGCATGCAAGTATCCTTCTGCTGTATCATGGGAAGGTCTAAAATTCACACATGCCCCATTTTTCACACGTGCCTTTGAATTTCAGAGAGAGGCAGGATACACTACAACAAGGCACACTAAGAGGGCAGCACGTGCCATGGCAATGGCATATGGAGGAGAGAGAGAATCTCTGATCCGGGACTGATATGGATAATATATATGGTCACACAATAATAAAAAATTATAGCAATAATAATAGCTAACACTTACATGGAGTTTACAATATACCAGGAAATATTGCAAAGTACTTTATATATATTAACTCTAACTTTATCAGTAAATCACCTTGACTAACCAAAGTCACTCAGATGGTAAGGAGCAATGCCAGGATTGGAAACCAGAGTCCAGAGTCCAGACTTTTAATCAATATGTTATACTGTCTCTTATCTGACCCTCAATTTTCTCATCTCTAACATGAGGATTCTCCATCAGAGGAGCAATACACTCTACAAAATGTGGATAGAGTAAATTACCAGCACTTAGTACCAGCAAAAGATTAGAAGTCACAATAGCGTTTTTCAGAAACTTCACATTCATGAGCACATTTGTCAATATTATCATCTTAGAACACAAATAACACTAACATTCATACAGGCTAACAAGATCATATATAAATAAAATTGTCCTTTTATACTTCTTTGTGTCTGAAATGTAGTCAACAATAACAACAAAAAATTCAGCTGTTTTGCAGTAGATACGCTTTCATGAATCATTGTTAAGAGCATTATTTTTCTCTACCCTTCAATCTTTGTAGACAAGAAATCACTCCCTCTTTGGTGTTTCCCCATGATCCTATGTTTTATAGAAATAACAATATTAAAGATTTTATCCAATGTATTCAACTGACTTTATTATATCTTCTTTAATACTTAAACACGAAATATTACTCAAGCAAAGGAACCAAACTTAAATAAATCAGTATTGCTATTACTATCCTCCCTATACCTATAATGTGGCTTAAAAGGGATCATATAAAAGATCGAATGTTGAGAAATGCTTAGTTTCCATGGCACTCTAATTAAATAGAGCATACTTTGCTTATTGAATAGAATTGGAGACATCCAGCCAATGTAAACATTGGCTCACACAAACCAAATTCTTCAAACTTGGACAGGATGAAAGCAATGAAAAGATCTACCCATTTACCAAATTAAAACAGTCAGAATTTAAGATCAGCTTTCCAAATTAAGTATTCAAGCAATAAAATCAAATGCCAAAGAGGGAATATTAAAGGCTAGCAAAGAGAGAGGATGAGACCAAAAAAACAATTAAAGGTAATATTACTCCACTTTATGGGATTTGTATAATGGTAAATTTGCACACACTCATAAATAATTTAGAGACAATGAAAGGCGAATGGATTCTGATAGAAACAGAGATCTCAGCATTAAATTATTATCACTCATGCCACATTAACTTGCATGACGAAATTAGTCCTCTCAACAAAAAGATAATGCCAAGAGGACTCACTCTGATATTTCGTTGGCACTGACAAGGATTTAAATCAAAGATTGACAGGAAATGAACCTCTTGAAGCTGCCTGTTACTTTAGTTCAGTCTCTCCCAACAGGTTTAGCTAAAGGCAAATTGCAAAAGAAATTTCCCTGGAGGATTCAGTACAGCAGGAGCTAGTGTAAAGGTGAGAAGATAAATAATGCATTATCAGCTCTTTTAAAAAATTATTTATTACGCATATCAATATGTTTTCAATGTTATCTCCATTTTCCTCTATATTTCCTTACCCTTTTTCTCAAGTCTACTGATAAATAGAAAAAAATAAATACATTTTTGTGATCGTCCTATTATTTTTCCTGATTCTATTTTAATATACTTTTGGCCATTTTTCTTTCCTTCTGGCTTTCCCCAACTAGGACATGTGTAGCACACAACAAAAATTACTGCAGTGCTGAGGTGTGTCAGGTGACATCTCTTCTTGCTCACACATGTTATTTCTTTTAACATTTGCATCCCCTATAGAAGAAACTATTTAGTCACCTCCCCAGAAGAGAGAGTAAGAAAGAATTAATAGCATTTGAGGATTATTACATGGATTTCCAAGATGCCATTATGCTTAGCTAACAAGAGTGAGGGGATGCCCTCATGGGAGCAGGAAAGGAGAGGGGAACAGTGAGGGCATTCTTAGAACAATGCAGATTGTCATGGGAGAAGAGGAGAAGTGACACCATCATTCAGAATGTTGTGATTCAGAAAGGCAAACTGATGCCAAAAAAGAGAAATGGCCACAATGTAAGCAGCACTATCTTGCACAATATGGAAAACCTGGGGAGTGTACATGGCACTGGAATGGTGGGAAATATTCTCAAACAACAAGATTATTACTGGAAAAGAAGACAGAAATTATATAAACCATGAAAACCAGCAGGAAACTAGAAGGAAGTGAAAATGAGAAATTATAGACAGGATTCCGAGTACACATACCAAGTTCTGTGTTATGTGCATTCCAAGAAAAGTCCTCTCCTCCACAAGCGGTTAGAACTAGAAAGGTGTCCTTCTTCAGAGGGAAAGAAAGCCACCCAAAGGAGATTATTGTTTTCATTTTACATTTTTTCAAAAATAAAATACAGTTGGGGGCCAGCCCTGTGGTGTAGTGGTTAAGTTTGGCACACTCCACTTTGGCAGCCTGGGTTCATGGGTTCGGATCCCGGGCACAGACCTACACCACTCATCAGCCATGCTGAGGTGGGAACCCACATACAAAATAGAGGAAGACTGGCACGGATGTTAGCTCAGGACTAATCTTCTTCAAGCAAAAAAGGAGGAAGATTGGCAACAGATGTTAGCATAGGGTGAATCTTCCTCACACACAAAAAAAGTCAAAAAATAAAATACAGTTACAAATGTGTACCACTGAAGACCAAATGAAAAGGGGAGGTATGTTTCTTCATAGCCTCTAGACCAGATGGCATTCAGAGAAGCCTATAATTACCTACCAGAACTAATAGATAAGAAGTGGAAATTTTATCCAAATTTTGTGTTAAGACAAATTATTTTGAGAGTTTTATAAAGAGATAGATATTTCCTAATACATTAATGCTCGAGAATTCACTGATAGGAAATAAGTTTTACGGGTTTATAAGCTTGTATGCTTTCATGTAACTATATTGTATAATGCAAGCAACTCTAAAAATCCGTTTATTCTATTAACAGGTGTAGATTACTAAGCCTAAAGGGCACTAATAGAGAACTGAGTAATCAGAAACTTGCATTACCAGAAAATAAACTACATACAGGTGAACATTATTTATGGAAAAGGATTCCTTCTCATTCCTTTCTCAGGTGCCACTCTCCCAGGCACCATCATGACAGCCAACAGCAACATGGCTGACCAAAGCTTTCAGGCAAGCCTACTTTCTGTTTCTATATATCTAGGCTTGAATATACCACACACATCCAGAGAGGTAAGCCTTGATAACAAGCACTAAAATACTTTAAATGGAAAAATGAAGATAACAGTTTATGAATGCAGTTAAGTCAGATGACTTAACTGGAATTCTGCATTTCTAAAAGTGATCCAACATCAAAAGAAAATTATAACAAGAGTAATTATAAAAGGAGGGTGGACAATATTTGAGTCCTCCCTAAAATACTACCAACAGAAGGAAAAATAAAAATCAGGATTTGGCAATAGTCTTCCAGTCTTAAAGTCAGAGAACAGAACAAAGCTCCCAAAAGGACCTCGCAGAGCAGATTAATTACTACAAAATTTCATAAAGAACTCATTGAATGCTTAAGCAGGCTTCTGTTTAGGTCAAAGAGGATCAATCAGAAAATTGGGGTCATTAAGGGATGAGGGAGAGGGTAATAGGAAATAAAACATAATTACAGAGTAAGTGAAAGGGGGAAGGAAGGAATAGCAGATGTATTAATATTGTTTTGGTTTCAGATGAATCATTTTTTTAAAGACATTCAAAGACCAACTCAGCTTTTTTTGTCCATTCAACTATATTTTATTCTTTATATTCTATTTTAGACAGGATCCTGAGGGCCTCAAGGGAGTGGCTCAGATGCTTCCAGCACCTGAGCCTCTGAGATAACTACATTTCAAATATATTTCACTGAACATTCGAAGCACACTTTATCTTCCTTCTTAAAATAATCATTAAAATTAGCTATTAGCTACACATATTTAATTTCAATTTTGTTTTCAAGCAACAAATCTGTAAAAAACAAAACCAGAAACTATTGATAAGATTAAATATCTAAATCTATGGCCAGGAGATCATTTCATATTTTTCCCACATTTACTTTTGAGTCTATAATTCTAAAGCTGTATACGTTACAAAAACACTATTACTTCAACTTTTAAGCAAGTCTTCCTTAACTTACCAAAATTTAAGGTGAAAAAGAATGAGTTCTTCAAAATTTGAAATATGTAAACTTGTAATTTTACTAGAAAACTACAAAAGTAAATTATTCCAAGCTCCAGTTAATTGGTGCATTATCTAAGCTTTCAATTTGAACTTTTTTGCAAAACATAATACCATCATTTTGCTTTACACATTTCTATAAAACATTGAGTACTATATAACTGTCTAAAATTATAAAATTAGTACAAGAGTTACTAGTTAGAAGTAGTACAGAAAAGACTAGGAACTTAATTTTATCAACATCATCAACACTTCACACCTTGTTTTTTTCGTACTCATAAAGTCACTTCATATATATTACCTAAAATAATCACCCAGGATTTAATAATTGTCATAACAGCACCATTTAATGAAGGCTTATTTTGTTCTAGCAGTATAGTTGACGTACAGTATCTCATTTAAACTCACAACAAATAAACACGGAAATAAACAAAGAAATTAAGACGAGCTTAGCCTATTTATCCAGGTTCACAATGCTTGAAAGTGACAGAGACTGGACTCCAATCCAGATCTGACAACTGCAGTTAATTGCCACCTCATTACAGTTTTTGCTTCCCAACAAATGTAACAACATTCTGAGGAGACCAATAAATCTCAGTTCACAAAGTCCTGAAAGGTGCCACACGACTCAGCCTAGGACTCGGTTCCTTAGTTTTCCCCCACCTCTTTAATCGTTCCTCTTCCACTTCCCACTCCCTAAATATATATGTTCCCCAACTTCCTCCCTTCCGACTGCTCCCTTCTCCTGAAAATCATCTTTTCCTCTCTACACAGCACCATCATTCTCAGTTACCTCAACTGTGCCTCAACATGCCTCAAAATGTTGGCATCATTGACTTCTCCAAACTACAGTCAGTCAATTGCCAAGTCACACACTGCCACAGTGGCGCCCCGCTCACTGACACTGTCTAGGCTTAAGTCCTCATTACTATCCCCTAAGCCACTAAGCTGAGAATAAAACCCCAGGACCTTACCCCAGCTTACGAGGTCCAGTGGGATCTTTTAAGCCAAGGTTCCTTTCCCACCCAGCCTCTCAGGCTCCCCAATCCCATTGCCCTGGGCTTCTTGTAGTTTGTTGAAAACATGGGGCCAAGCACATGACTGCTCTAGCGTCTTTACACATACTGTCTCCCAGATAGCCACATGGCTGGCTCCTTCACTTAATTCAGGTCTTAGCTGAAATGCCACTTCCTCGGGAGAACACAGCACCCAGCCCCCATCAGGTTCCATACCTTATCCTGACCCTTCATAGTTCTTTCAACCTCACAACATTATAACTTATTTTGTATTTATTGCCTTTCTCACCCAGAGAAAGTAAGCTCTAAGCATGCCAGAGAGTTAGAGATTTCTGTCTCTTTTATTCCCTACCTTGTCCCCTGACCTTCGATCTCTGCCTGGAACATGGAGGCGCTGAGTTATTCAATGAATTGATGAATGAATGACTGGATGATTTCTAACTGGTTTTCTTTCTGCTCTCTTTTCCCTTTTTGACTTTACCATTAACAGTGCTGTCAGTGTGACTCAAAACAAAATACCGAGTGGTAAAATATACAGTATCTTTAGGGAACAGTAGGTAGGTTGGTAAAACGTCCTATGTGGCCCAGGATTTGGCTATGTGACCTGCATACATTACCTAACCTTTTAACGCTTTGTTTCCTCGGGGAATAATAATAAGGCTTACCTCATAGGATTGTTTCAGTGATTTAATGAGTTAATGTATACACTAAGTGTATAAAATGGTTGATGCAAGGGCTGGTACACAGTAAGCATTCAATAAATATTAGAGAGTTTTATAATAGCCTTGCTTGCTGCCAGTTTTCCATAGCTGGTTTAGGGCTTTAAACATCAAGGTGAGGGGTTTGCACCTACTATATACCCAATGAATATTTTTTGTTAAATTTATTTCTAATTAATTAATATTTCAAATGAATAAACTTTGGTTTAATGCTATTCCCTTCATATGGAATCCTAGGCCACATTTCTCTCTTTCAAAATGCTATCCATCTAGAGTTAAAAAGACTAGCTCACTCTTTGGGGGTGAAAAGCACATATCTATACCTCACACCACATGCATGCAAAGATAAACTCCAAATGTATTTAAATATTAAAATGATACCAGGAGAAAAATTAATAGAATATTTGTCGGGTCTCAAGTTAGGGAAGGCCATTTTAAGAATTCATCAAGGAGCAACGAGATACCTAAGTCCCAAGGATCTAACAAAATTTTAAATGATGATACTCAGTGTTGGTGAAGGAGTGTGGCAACATAGCTGGTAAAACCGGATACAATTTGGTAGTTTGTAGTAAAAGTGTTAAAATGATGAACAGTCTTTGGCCCCGTTATTACCCTTCCAAACATTTACCATAAGGAAATAATCCTATACTAAAGGTGAAATACATGAGGCATTCACCTTGTGTTTCTCTATTACCTAAATGAAGCTTTCTTCTTCCAGACTCTACATTCGGTTAAAAGCCAAGTATTGTATTATGAAAGCTATTCTTTTCCTTTCATTTTCACTGCCACTGATTGTGGATTAAGTTCCACTAATTTTTACCTAGACTACTGCATATATTTTCTAAGAATAAAATCCACAGTCATTACCATGGGCCAATATATGACAAGGATTTCCAGTCACCACTATTATTAGAATTAAGATGATTACAGGTATATTAGAAAGGAGACAAAACATTGCTATTTATGGGAGATATGAATGACTACTTGAAAAAAAGAGAATCCTCAAGAAACTATTTGAATCAGTAATAGAGTTATAAAATAAGTAGACCAAAATCAATAGCTTTCCTTTATACAAATAATAACCTATTGAAAAGTAGAAAGTAAAAAAAAAAAATCTATTCACTTAGCAACAGAAAATAAATGTAAAATACTGTGAAAAGCACTGCAAACCCACTATTTTTCCATCAGCATTTACTATTGACAACACTATGAGGCAGCTAATTCAACAAAAAGTCAAAAATCTCTTCTTTCCCCCTTTGAAACCAACCAGATGAACTCTATTCATTCATTCTTCCTAAATACCAACTTTTATAATGAGTTATGATTTTTCTTATATACCTATCTGTCCATCACTGCCAAATTCACCTGGGTCCTCTCGAATTCTAATTCTATCCCTTTCATACCTTCATCCCCTTGGCCTTTTGGCCTTAACTGAATTCTGGTTTCCCCATAAGAATACCACTTACCTTATGGACCTCTCAAGGGGTAGCTGTATACTGTGTAGCCACTGTGGATACTTCATTGTTATGGGCTGAACTGTTCCCCCTAAAAGTCATATGTTGAAGTTCTAACCCCCAGTACCTCAGAATGTGACTATATTTGGAGATAAGTCCTTTAAAGAGATGATGAAGTTAAAATGAGGCCATTAGCATGGATCATAATCCAACTTGACTAGTGTCCTTAAAAGAAAAGGAAGTTTGGACACATAGAGACACCAGGGATGTCCAGGCACAGAAGAAAGACCATGTGGGGACACAGAGAGAAGGTGGTTATCTGCAAGCCAAGGAGAAAGGCCTCAGGAGAAACCAAACCTGCTGACACCTTGATCTTGGATTTCTAGTCTCCAAAACTATGAGTAAATAAATTTTTGCTATTTAAGACACCCAGTCTGTGGTATTTTGTTATGGCAGCCCTAGAAAACTAGTACACTCATGTACATCATGAAGTGTACATTCTGTACTTCAGTGTCAGAAGGTATAATTGGTGTCACTTCTCTACTCTCACACAAAAAATCTGCTTTTTGAGGTTCATGTCACCAACTTTCCTACCATTTATACACACACACACCACACACCATTGCACACTCCCCTTCATTCACTGCTGACTTTGAAATCTGGGTCACAATCTCTCTCTACACCCAAATGTCTGCAACATTCTGGAAAATCTTGACATTCACGTGACTGACCCATCCAGTACCCTGGCCTCTTGGCTTCTTTGACCCCACATCCAGCCCTACTTCAGTTGCATAGTCATATTCTGATCTTGTCTCACTCAAAATTGCTCCAGCTCTAAATCAGACATTCTACTCTCCCACTTAAACTCCTTACCCTTCCAAGTTGCTTTCTCAACTACTCTTATTACATTTATTCTTCAACTTCATTAGTGCTTCCTGTTCAGTATGAACTACTTTTCGCCCTGTTGAATGGCCCTTAACTGTCCTTACCTTCTTTTCTATCCAATTTAAATCTCTTAAGTCTCTAAATTTTGATCCATTTTTGGCCAATATCATAAACTTCTTTATCCAGAAAGCAAAATCCCAATCATGAATGAATCAATCCACTTTCCTCACACCTACATCTCGGTTGTCAAAAGGTTAGGGGAAAACTGTATAACCACATGGATGAAGAGCACAGCTTCTAGTCAGCAACTTTATCTGAGTCCTTGAAATTTTCTGGCCACCTCATTATATTTCTTAGGCAGCTATCTTTCAACCCATCTCTACCTCTGCCTCTGCTTCTTCTCCTCAACAATTCACCTTGGGCCAGAGAAAATAAAAGCTGTCAGACACAGACTCAACTCCTTCAACTTCCTTTGCACCAAACCTATACATTTAGTTACATCTATTTCTACCCACTCTTCCTTCTCTCCCATTTCTATATAGGAGGTGTCTCTCCCCCCAGCAAAGGCAAAACCCTCCAATTATGTTCTGAACCCTATCCTTTCTACTCAATTTATACCATCAATTAATTCCTCTCTTCTATTTTCAATCTCTCTCTCTCTCTCTTTCTCTCTAATGGATACATGCCATCGACATTTAAATATTATCTATTCCTATTCCCTCCATCTTAAAAAAAAAAAAAAATTCCTGAACCCTGCATGTGTTTTTAGTAACTGCTTCATGTCTCCTCCCATTCATAGCCAAATTTATTGCAAAAATTATCATCACTGTTTCCCCCATCCAATCCTCATAGCCCACTCTAATCTGGCTTCCTTTCTGATCCACCAAAAGTGCTCTCACTAAGACAATCACCTCCATATTTCAAATATAATGAAAATGTTGGGTATCATCATCCTGTCCTCTCAGCACCTTTCGTTCTCATGTATCACTCCCTCATTCCTAAAGCAACCTTCCTTTAGTGTCCGTGGGACAAAAATACTTCTGATTTTCCATGTAAATCTCTGGCAACTCTTTCTCAGACTATTTTACAAGCTCATCCACCTGTTATAGACTTTAAACGTTAGAATGCCTTAAAGGGTGGTCCTTGCCCTCATTTCCTCTTGCTATATTCTCTCCCTAAGTGACTCTAACCACCCCCATGGCTTCAATTATCATCTATATACAGATGACTCCCACATTTATGTCTCCTGTTCAGATCTTTCTTCTAAAATTCAGATTTATAAATCAAATATCAACATTTCCTCTTAAATATCCATGGGCATCTCAAACTCAATATGACCAAAACTGAACTCATAACCTCCCCCAAAACCCGTTTGTACTCCAGTGCTCTCTACTTTGGTAAGTAGCATAATCATCCATCCACTTGCACAAGTCTGAAATATGAAACTCATCCAGAATATATCTCTCTCCCTCATTCCCTGAAATCCAATCGCCATAAGCAATCTATTCTACTTCCTGCATATTCAAATCCATTCACTTCTTTCCAATTCCATAGCCATTATCCTACCCCAGACTGCAACCTCTCTAAATTGGACTGTGTTAATGTTTCCTAACTAATGTCTCCATACCCCCTCCTGCACCTTTCAATCTCGTTCCCATACTGCCGGAGAGTAATCTATCTAAAATGCAATACTTCATCACATTTTACTGCTGTTTAAAACCCTTCAAATGCTTCCTAATGCTTTGGAGATAAATATCAAGGTCTTTCAAATCACCTGAAAGGCCCTGCACTATCTGCCCATGGTTTCTCTCTCCACCTTCAGCCCAAATTACTCTATTTACATTCTCACACCATTCACTATGCTCAAGTCACACTGATAAGATACCATAGACCATACATCAAGTTAGAAACTATTTTTTTAATGATGATAATATCTTGTGCTGGAGTGGGTATATAGAAACAGGCAGTCTCATATATTAATCAAGTGTAAATTGGTAAAACCTCTGAGAACAATTTAGCAATACGTGTCAAAATTCTACAAATTTTGTATAATGTTTGACCTATAAGTTCCTATTTTATAGATTCAACCAGATATAATAATTATGGTGGCATTTTTACAATAGTGAAACCTAGAAAGAAATGAACATTATTCTTTGTTTATCTGGTAGAGAATATATGTATATTGAATATATATGTATATATCCAACATTAATACATATAGGAAAACTCATCATTTTCCTAGCACAATCTAAAGAGACTATCCTAATTAAACATTTTTTGTTTCCTGCTATATTATCTGTGATAACTGAATTATTTGGGAAATTCTTTATCCTCAAAGTATTCAAAATCAGGAAATGATTTTACGTTTCCCTGAGTGAAAGTTTGCAACATTCAAAGTAAAGAATTTAGAAAAGACAATTCCTTCCATTCTTTCAGGATGAACGCTCTTTCTAAATGCTCTTAGCTTTGTCAATTGCTGCCAGACATAACCCCTAGTTATTCTGCTTTATTAAAGCCTCACTTCAAAATATAGAAAGAATAAACTTGACACAATGAAGAAAAGTACAATCAATTATTCTTTTTGCAGAAGATGCACGAGTATAACAATCTAAACTTACCGTTAATACAAACGGAGGAGATGGAGTACAATAAAATTTCTTGGAAAAGGGGCCAAATTTTGGAACACTTTATTCAATAAGTGATGCACCAAACATTTATTGAAGATCACCATGTACTAGATACTGTGTCAAGTAATGGAGCCACAGAGACAAATGACAGATGGACCCTGCCATGTGCAAAAGAGAATAACTCAATTCATTCCATATAAACCTGGGTTAGAATTTCTTCAGAAGCCTCACTCCTTACTTGCCACTCACCTAGGACCAGTTATTTCCACCTTTAGATTAGAATCCTAGGAGTTAGCCATTTCTGATCCCTGTTTTTCTGGTTTAGTATTCTTAAAGGCACCATACTACTTTTCTATTCTGTTCTATTTGAAACATTGTCAAAAAGTAAAACCTCATGCCTCTAACATACCATCTGTTGCCTCAACCAGGGATGGCCTCCGACATGGTGGTTGACCACTAGTTTTACCAAGGTCTTGATATCACCTGAGAATGCAGGCTGCACCAATGTTGAAAGTTAGTGCCAGAGTAAGAATTGGGCCCTTGAGGTCAGTGAAGCCCACCATACTTCATATCCTGTTCATTCGTGACTGCAAATCCCCAATTTGAAGGCAGAAACAAGACATCTCTCTCCTGCTTTCATCCTCATATCTCTCTGGATTTTCTTCCCTGAATCATTCTCCCAGGGTGCTGAAGATTGAAGAAATAGCTAATTTTCCACTTCCTGTTTCTATGCCCCTTTCAAAGTGACTTTACAGATCCTCTATTGTCTGTACTGGCCTTGTGACTTGACTTGGCCAACAGAACATGGTAAAAGTAACAATGTCTGACTGAGTTCCCAGCCTAAGACTTTCTTAGTGATCTGCAAATGTCACATGAACAACCCTGGACTAACCTCCTAGGCTAGAAGAAGACATGGAAAGAGGCTCCAGTTATCCCAGCCACAAAAAATGAGGCCATCATAAACCAACTAGCTGAGCTAACCCATCAGCTAACTACCGATGCATAAGCAAGCCCAGCTGAGATTAGACTAATCAAATCAAGACTGAATAAAATTTTTTCCAGGTGAACTCAGTCCAAATATTCAACCTGCCAACTATTGTTTTAGGCTACTAAGTATTGAGATGTTTTGCTACAAAGCAAAAGCCAACTGATCCACAGGGCTTCCAATCCTCCATCTCAACCATTGTCCATATATATCCTTCATAATCTAACACTTCACAAAACGCAACCTCCACTGCCCTGCTGTGATTGAAACTTGAATTTTCATAGAGGATAATGCTTCTTTCTCTGAAACCATCTCATTTAGATTTTTTATTTTCCCACACCACATGTACGCTTGCGATAGGAAGGAGTGCTGCTTCCAAAATACCATTCTTTCATCCTCTTGGAAAAATCCACCCCCCTTTGATATCTACATCCATCTCTACCACCCACTACTACCACCCCTCACTAATATCATCTATCTATGACACAGGCACTGGGGACTTTGGAACCTGAAAAACAATCTTCCTCTCCACTTTGTCTTGGGAAACTTTGAATGGCCTTTGGAAAACTTGTTCAACACCCAGAATCTAAGTTTGCTCGCCTCCTCATACACAGTGAATTTCATTCCTCACCACTTAAGCATCCCATTTCCATAGCCATACCCTTGAACTTGTCCACACCCCAAATTACTCCATCTCTGAAATATTTCAAATCTTAAACCATGAAGATGTTTTCACTAACAGGCACAAAATAACAAACAAGAATAACCACAAAAACTTTGTCTGCGATATCCATCAAAGAATTATCTCAAAAAAGGTACCAGGGGGCCGCCCGGTGGCACAGCAGTTTAGTCCGTGCTTGGCAGCCCGGGGTTTCCAGGTTCGGATCCCGGGTGCCCGCCGACGCACTGCTTGTCAGCCATGCCGTGGCGGCGTCCCATATAAAGTAGAGGAAGATGGGCACGGATGTTAGCCCAGGGCCAGTCTTCCTCAGCAAAAAGAGGAGGATTGGCGACAGATGTTAGCTCAGGGCTGGTTTTCCTCACAAAAAAAAATATATATATATAAAAAAAAGGTACCAGAATTAGACACACATATAACTGAGCTTTTAAAACCACTTAGGGACAGATAATTCTCATGATATGTAAAAGTCACTTGGAAGCATAAATGAGAGAAAATAACCCATGGAAATTTTTAAAAAGAATGATGGTAGATTTGTTTTCCCAGATAATAACTCATACTAGAAAGCTATAATAATTAAAATACTATAGAATCAGTACCATAAGAAACAAATAGATTAATAGAAATTCTAGAAACAAACTGAAATACATGTAAATATGTAAATATTTAATATAAGATAAGGTGGCATGTTAATCAGTGAACAAAGCGATTATTGAACAAATGGTATGGAATTATTGGTTAACTTGTTTGACAAAAAAAAACCCAAGTACCTTATTATCTCAGGTACACAAAAATAAATCCCAGATTGTTTAAACTTAAAATGAAGAAAGGGGACCATTGAGAGGTTAGAAGGTAAATATTTTTATGAATAAAAAGAGGAAAAGGCCCTTTTTAGCATGACTAAAAGATTCAATTACATACAATTTTAGATCTCTTTATGTTGAAAAACACTAAATAAAAGAAGCAACATTTATATATTTGCAACACATATAGCAGATGAGTTTTAGTATAAAAAGAGCTCTTATAAATCAGAGTAAAAATACAAAGAATTGAATTTTCAAATAGACAGTGTACATGAAAAATCAATTCAAAAAATAAATACAAATTCCAAAAAAACACATGAAAAAAAATCAACAATCCAGATTTTTGCCTGTACTTCTGACCTTTGTCCCAGACTCCAGACTTATATATACAAATGCTTGCTCTACATTTCCATTTAAAAGGCTAATACACCTCTCAAACAGAAGATATGGAAACTGAACTCTTGATCTTAGCCACTCTCCCCAATCCAGCTCAATGATCAGCCTTCCCCATCCTAGTTAATAGCAACTACATTCTTCTACTTCCTCAATCCAAAAACCTTTGAGTCATCCTGACCCTTCTCTTTTACTCATGCCCACATGAAGCCATCAAAAAATCTTCTTGGCTCTACCTTCAAAATATATCCAGAATCTAACTTCCCATCACTTCCACCTAATGAAGCTACCGTCATCTCTTCTCCAGATAATGGCAAAAACAGACCTGCCTTGCTTAAAATATGTAACTTGCATCCCTTAGGAGAAAAATAAAACTCCTTAACTTGGTCCCTTCTTACCTCTCCAGAGGCATCTCACGTCATGCTCTTGACTGTGCACATCAGCCACACCGGCCTCTTTTCACCACATCCTACCTCCCTATAGAGCCTTTGCATATTCAATTCTCTCCGCCTGAACATTTCTTCCTTCTTCTCTTCACTAGTGTAATGCTATTTGTTCATCATATCTCAACTTGAACATCATTTTCTGAAGGATGCCTTCCCTGATCTCCCTGCTAGGTGAATTTCCCTTATCACAGGTGCTTTATCAACATCTTACTGCTGCAACATTTCATTGCATACTTGATCATTACATGATTAATATCTTCTTCACGACTTGATTATTAAGTCTTTGAGAGCACAGAGCAATCTTATTTTGTTCACCACTGTATCCCCAGTGTTCAGACTAATTCATAGGGGGTGGTTAATAACTATTTTTCAAGTGAATGAAAATTATAGAAAAAAGACTTAGTGGTAAGACACGCAATTTCACCTTTATTTCACTCAAATTCTGTAGGCATAGAACAATCACCCCCATACTACTATTGCTAGGATTATTCCAAACTCTTCAGCTCCTAACTTCATTCCTAGGCATATGGCAAACTTAGCCAGGAAGTTAATCCAATTCTTACATTCCACTTCACATTCTACTCATTGTCCCCCCAGCTCTAAGTCCTTCAGCATTTAGGAATCATGGTTTGCAGGGACATTAATAGATGAAATAAATCAGTGAACAAGTACAATGTCCATCTTGTTCTGTACTAGCCCACCCCCTCCTTTCTTCCCAACCAACAAATAAAAGCGACCTTTCTGAGATTCAGGGCCTGAGAAATGCTGGAGGTAGACCACAGGCATAAACAAAAATGGGAAATTCTTAATACTGCTTGCCGTGAGATGACCTAATTTGTGGTCAGAAAAGCTCAATTTTTTATTGGCTTAAAAACATGATGCTTACCCACAAAATAGGTGAAAAGAAGGCATTACCCGCTGCATTTTTTTTCCTCTTCCTCCAAGCATATTAAGAATTTGCTCCCCAAATCTAACAATAATGACTCAGGCAAAAAAAAAAAAGTCATGTTTCATGTCTTCTTACAAATAATGCTACAATAGACTATGAGAACGTGAAACTGGTCAAAAAGGCTTGAATAGGTTGAATAAAAACTGAGAGAATATACAGGGCCATCTGCACACACTTGGTTTTAGGATTGTGCAATACATTTTTGCAGGCTCACCGACCCCTCCCAGATCACCGTCTTTGAAATAACCCCAGGAATCAAGTGGCACAGAGCACAATTCTAAGGGCATGGATTAATGGGAGAATTTTTGCAAAGGAGAAAAAGAAACTCAAGCTTGTGGAAAATGCATTGTCCTAAAGTTTTCTAGCACTGGGTTGCTTCTATTAATCTTCTTATTCTTACAAGACCTAAAATAAAAAACCAGACTTCAATGTATGTGGGACACGAATAGTTACAAGTTGGATGAGAACAGTTTAATTTAACATTGAGACAGCACAATTCATCTCAGCAGAACCACCTGGCATAAACTAAAATTATATATCTTATGAGACTGTAGCAAGCTACTAAAGGCCTGGGAAATCAGATTGATGTGAATTTTTCCATCAGGAGTATTTAGAAAGAGATCTAATGACCTAATGAAAATGCAAAGAAAACATAAAAGAAAAAAAAAAAGATTTGGGGACCAAGGAGGAAGAATTCTCCACGACCAGTGACTTTCAAGAACTCCAGTTAATGATCCAGGTAGATCTAGACCTTTAGAGTAGACACTGTTAAGTTTTAATCCAATCTGCCTTCCCTGTTCTTTCTTTACCGAAATCAAATAAAAATCCAACCAGAAGACATTTGCTTTTGAAAGTTCTTTTCCTGAACTATCAATATCAACAATTTCTGTTCCATATATGAGGTACTACGAAGTAATGAAAACTTGCGCTTCCTATAATAAACACAGACACTTCATTTTAATAATGAATACTGGATAATTTACATTTGCTTTTTCTCTCCTTTCTTACTGCATATAGACATAAGTGTTATAAAATTGCATTTCCTAAGTATTTACATATCCTTTGAACATATGATTATTGCTGTCTCCGGAAAATGATAAATTTTTTACTTCTCCATTCAAACTGATTTTCTTTCTGCACTAATGAAATATGCTACACATCACATGAGGCAGTATATGAGAAACACTGCATGTGTTCAAATTGTGGTGCTGCCACTTGACTGGATGGGTTATCTCAGGCAAGTGAAACAACCTCTCTAAGCTTTAGTTTCCTGATCTGTAAATTGGAAGCCATTATGACTAGCAAGAAATATGATTCACGTTAAGTTCTCGTGCTCAGAAAATACTTAATAAACGTCAGTTTAAAACATAAACTCTAAAACATGTACTCTGAGACCTTCCTGCATATTTGAGATCCAAGAGAGAAACATAAAGCTCCATTGAGAACCTGGGCAACAAGGAAAGCACACCCACTAGCTAAATCTTTGCTAACTAAGGTGTGTTCCACGTACCAGCAGAGTTAGCATCACCCAGGAGCTGGTTAGAAATGCAAACTCTCAGGCCCCATCCCAGAACCACTGAATCATAATTTTCATTTTAACAAAATTCCCAGGTGATTCATATTCCCACTAAAATTTGAGAAGCTACGTGTCGTGCTTCTGCATATAGGCCTTGTAGCTTGTTGGACAAAAACACAAGTGTCAGCAAAATTACCAATGTATGTGTCATGGATTATTGGAGTCACTTGCCAATGGTTAAAATTATAAATATTATATCTGTATATTATCTGTTATGCTATGTGAACTTAAAATTCTCTTTCCCAAGTTGCTGAGTTTGTTGAACAAGTGTTTGTGAGCTATCTTTTTACAACTTGAAATAATATTTATAAGTGAGGGCCACTCTGAAGCCAGCCGGCCCAGAATTTTTTTATACTAGCAATGTAACTAGCATATAAAACAAACAATAAGCCCAAGATCTGAACCTCAAATCCTAAAAACCTAGGGTGGCCCTATGGCTTAGGTCCAAACTCCAGAGACCACGTAGCCAGCTCCCCAAGAGGCAACATTCGGCAGCTGGGGTGAAGAGGGTGTGAATAGGATCTGCTGCCATTTAGAAGCAAAATCTAGGCAAAGGCTCTAGAATATAATGTGGGTAGAATATTCTAGCAGCAGGCCATAAGACTACAGCAGACGTTCCAACAAATAGATATTTTACAAGCTTAACATTCCTGAGTTGGATGCAACTCCATTCTTACCACCACCAACTCCAATTGTGGAACAATTCTTTAAAGCACCTTCAAATGAATTTTTTATAGTTAAGTAATTTTGAATTGGGGGCTAGCTTTTGCACAAAAAGAAACGTGCCTGAATTGTGCTCTATCACAACCATCCCTAAACTGAAAAAGAGAATTCCTTTCTGATCCTTCCTCGCACTGAACTCCTATATCATTGTGTTTTCTTCATTTAATTTTTAGTCTGTGCTAATCTTATACAATCTGTAAATCTACACCAGAGAACAGAGGCCACATACATTATTCAAGGTACCCAGTGGGGAGTCCAGTGCAGCTGAGTTACTGTTTTGTACTTTTTGTTGGGAGGGTAGGTGTTGTGGGTTTATTCTCCAATGGCCACTGGGATGTCCATTTACCTCTATCATGCAGTTGGTCTTCCCGAGTGACTACTTTCCACATAATTGCCAAAATCAACTTGTAAGATGCTTTAAATTGCATATATCTATTTTTCCCTATTCTGATTTCAAAATGCCATTTTGTATGATCTCTATTGAGAAGAAAATAAGCTCATTTTTAAAACAATTACCTAACAACACTGCAGCTAGGAAGCTGCATTTTCTGCCTAAGATAAGTGTTTTTCCTCTCTTACACTGAGTCTCATCTGAATGATATCTAGATTATCGCTCTTTTGCTTTGGTATAAATCTGAAATCCTCTCACTTGTTTCAAAGCCTCACACTACTAAGGAGGACTAGCCTTCCAATCACCTAAAGAGTCCCATTCTTAGTCTCTTAGAACTATGCTAGACAGTTTGATTTAATTATTATTACAGACAGATTTGCATAAAGCTTTCTTCTGAAGAGTTTTAGGCCATTTAAGCAATGTCATTAGATGGGCAGAGAAATTCTTTTGAGCAAATGTAATGGGGCATGAAAAATAATAAAATCCACAAAATACATTTATTCAGGATCTTAATAATGAGAGAAGTTATAATTCAGAGTGAAGAACTAGAGACTGAGTACTTTCTATTATTTTAAAATAAAACATGATTAAATAGGCAAAGCGTAACGCGTCCAAATCAGAGGGCAGTACTCCGTGTTATGTCTTCTGGAAGCCACTTTCATTTCAGAAGAAAGTAAATTCAATATATCCTTATGCTGTCTATGGAATTCGCTGAAGATGCAGAACAGCAAGTAATTTTAACAATAATTTCATACGAGCTCACTAGACAACACTGTGCTAAAACAAGAAAGTTCAGGCTTCCACAGACTATCTCTCATTAAAGGATCTCCCGTGAATTGACATTACTTTGCTTGGGAAAAAGAAAAAAATGCCCCCTCGTGCCCTTTTTACAGACCTAGTGAAACCAAGAGAAAAGTGTTTCTCAGGTTTCTCAGCGCTGCCACCTAGTGCTACTCACTAAAGAGGGAAAACACCCAAGACTGGCTTTCTGTAGAGTAATTTGGCGAGAGGTGGCAATATTTAAAAGTGCTATAGTCTTTGACCCAGCAATTCCACCATTAGCAATTTACCCTATAGATAAAGCCGTATAAAAGTGCACCAAGATTATGTATGAATGACATCCTGCAATATTGTTTTTCATAAGAAAAACGATTCAGAAACAACCAAAATACCTTTTGAGAGGGAAGAAATAACATTATGATAAAACTATACAGTGGAGTAATAAGCAGCGATTTTTAAAAGTTGATTGATATGGAAACATCTCCAAGATAAAAGTCCAGAAAAACGTATAATATCATTTACCATATATGAAAAGTCTACATATGCATATGTGAGTGGATGCATTGGAAATCATCTGGAAGGATTTACAAGGACTAGAAGTTTAGGGGAGGGAGAAGGGAGATTTTTATGTTCTATTTTACATCTTTTTAGATGGATTGAATATTTACTGTATGCATGCATTATTTTTAGTTAAAACATTAAAAATGCTGTACTAGGATTAGGAAGAAAGAATGATAGAGTTAAACAACTTCTTCTACTCAGGACTGTGAAGTAGAGGACATGGCAGCTAAAATCATTGTAACATTGTCATCATCCTATGATTCTGCCCTGCCTTTTTCTGGCATCCCAACTCGGCTATAAATCAACTTGTAGATTTTTAATTTTTCTAAAGATCATTAAAATATGTGATGTGGTGTCTCATATAGTCATTAATCTGAAGGTTATATTGTTAATTATTCTTGCCTATTAATATATTGCCAGTTCAATGCTTTTTCCACTGATGTGACATTTATCAGTTTTTATAACGTTTAAAAGATAGCATGCCAAATGCCTTTTTGAAGAGTTTATGAAAAAATATCAGCACAAAATTAATGATAGTATTTAGGAAACCTACAGGATTATCTTGATGAAATCTCTCTTTAACACAACTTAGCTAATTTATCTTTAGTTAAAATACTCCCTATCATATGCTCAATTTTCTTAACTAAGTAATGCACAAGTGGATTATGTTCTTGACCATTTTTTCACACATTGCTATAGAATTAGAAAAGTGTCCTAATTCTATGATTTATCCAACATTATTTTAAATACTAAATTAAGGTAATTTGGGTAAGAAAAGACAATCCAGACCAAGGCCGTAGACATGATTTACAGCAAGACCATTATCTCTCAGCTCATTTGATTGTTTGCGGTGACATAATACTCCTGAATAACAACAGACTTTCAGCAAACTTCCTAAAAATATTGCATCTGATATGTAAAACAATACACCTTCCTTTTGATTGCTATTTCTTTCTTTTTCATTATTGCGTAGATCCCCTCAGTCAGCACTGGCATTCTGGTCATGTAGCCCCTTGTGTCTCTATAATGCCAACTAATTTATAATTGTGTTCATGCACGAGAACCTCCCACGCACACCACATATTTCCCACACTTCCAGCATTACTGCAGAGACAACCAAGTTTATTGGCTATGTTGCTCCAAAATTATTTCTTTTTTAATGTAGCCTATATAAATTATGTTTTCCTTTTTATTAAGAACAAAGAGATTCTAAATGAATTATATCCCACTGATTTTTATTCCTCCTCCCTATATTCACATATTCAAAAGTCTCTGAATCAGTTTTATTACATTGTCATTCCTTTTTTGAAAAAAACCCAAGTCACTTGAGTGGCAGTCATTTAATCTCCGTCCCTGCTTCGCTATGCATTTTAAGTGACAGGCTAGAATCATCCATATTTGCACAGTAACATGAAAATAAAAGAATCAAACCTCCCAAACTACCATCTCCTGTCAAAAGCAAGAAAAATGCTCTTTGGAAAAGTATACATTAAAAAAAAACCTACTCTTACCCTCTATTATTTAAAATTAATTAAAGTGGCCCATAAATATATGAAAAGGTGCTCATCTTCATTAGTCATCAGAGAAATGCAAATTTAAGCCACAACACAATATCACGTGCCAACATCATCTATTGTAATTCCTAAAATTAAAAAGACCAAAAATGCCAAGTGCGGGTAAGGGTGTGGAGCAATGAGAACTCTCACATATTGTTGGTGGGAGGAGGGTAAACTGGTATAACCACTGTTGGGCAAAACAATATTGTGAAAGGGTAAGATAGTTGTGCCATAGAATAAAACAGTTTTAACTTATGACCAAACAATTCTACTCGTAGGTGTGTACCCACCAACCATGCATAACACCAAAAAACATGTAAAGAATGTTTATAGAAGGACTATTCATACAACCAAAAACTGGAAAGCACCCAACTACTCTTCAACAATAGATTGGATTGTGGTACATTCACACAAATAGAATATATACAGCAATAAGTATGAATGATTGACATCCACATGCAAAAAATATGGGTGAATCTCACAAACATGATTTTGAATGAAAGAAGCCAGACAGAAAAGAATACACAATGCATGACAAACTGGTTCTTAGTGTCAACGCTGGTCAAGACTTTTCCAAAATATTGAGGAGAAGAATGGCCTTGAGGAGAGTAGTACTTTATATCAGAATAATTTGAAAAAAAAATTACCTTGCTTTACATACAAACTGTTTGATCTTAGAAAGGTCCTTTAACCTCCCTGGCCTCATTATTTCTCTGTAAAATGGGGATAATGAAACCTTAGCTTCCCAAAAGTAAATGGCTATTCTGAAGATCTCTGAGGTCCTGTGTAGCTTTAAGATCTATGGCCCAATGAGATAGTTTTACTACTCTGTATTTTCATCAATAAAAATATGAATGGTTCTTTGAATAAAAACAATAATAATACAGGGCTGGCCCAGTGGCATAGCGGTTAAGTCCACGCACTCTGTTTCAGTGGCCTGAGGTTCACAGGCTCGGATTCAGGGCACGGACCTACACACTCCTAATCAAGCCAGGCTGTGGCAGCGTCCCACACACAAAATAGAGGAAGATTGGCACAGATGTTAGCCCAGCGACAATCTTCCTCAAGCAAAAAGAGGAAGATTGGCAACAGATGTTAGCTCAGGGTCAATCTTCCTCACCAAAAAAAAAAAAAACAACCCAATAATAATAGCTAACTTTGTTCTAACCACTTTACATGTATTACTCACTCAATCCTCACACCAATCCAATAAAACAGATATAATAGCTCTCTCCATTTTACAGATGAGGAAACTGAAACTCTGAGAGGTTAACTAACTTGACCAAAGTTGCACAGTTAATAAGTGGCAGAGCCAGAATTCAAAGCTAGAAAGTCTAACCCCATAACCCACACAACATGCAAAGACATTATAGTAACTCCATTTTATCTAAGTTGACAGGACTTTTTAAATTAAGTTTAAAACAATCTGATGTCAAATCAACACAAAGCATATTAAAATGTAATCTACACTATGTATTGAAATTCTGATTTTGTTTAATCAAAAGAATAATGATTTTAATTTATTCATATAAATCTGGCCTCTTTGAGAAAACACCAATTAAAATTAACTATTGCTACTAGGCAAGCACCAACCAATTCTTTTTTTTTTTTCTTTTTTTGTGAGGAAGACCAGCTCTGAGTAAACACCTGTTGCCAATCCTCCTCTTTTTTGTTGAGGAAGACTGGCCCTGGGCTAACATCCGTGCCCATCTTCCTCTACTTTATATGGGACGCCGCCACAGCATGGCTTGACAAGCGGTGTGTCTGTCTGCTCCCGGGATCCAAACCTGCGAACCCCGGGCCGTCAAAGCGGAGCGCACAAACTTAACCACTACACGGCGGGCCCCAAGCACTAACCAATTCTGATGGTCACATTCACATTTCCTGTATTTGATGCCTCTCTAGAAATGGAGAGGAATTCTGCCTTCCTTGATGTTGTTGTTGTTTTAAATACAAACTACAAAAGACATTATAGCATTAGTACAGATTTCCTTCAGATTCCCATTTTCATGAATCACCTTGAAACAGAGCTCTGTGTTCAAACTTGAATCTACAATCCACTGAAAGAAAATAAATGAATGCATTGAATAAAATTTTTTCTAATTTCAGTGACTTGCAGTAACTTTCTATTTCCTAGAACTTTAATCAACTATTTTCTGATGATTCTTTGTTTTTTTAATCTAGATTGACATTTTATGCACTTTAGTTTGACTTCATCCTATTTCAGAGTTAAAGTCACCCAAAATATTTACACTTTACATTTTCCAGAGCTACCTTGAATTTGTGTCAGTCAGTCTCGTTGTTGGCTAGCTGAGAGCTTCTGACTGGGATCAAGGATGTGGTGATGATGGCTGAAATGGGAGATGATAGAGTGACAAAGGCAAACTGCTTACTTTACAATTCTGCCTAGACTTAGCCAGGACTCCAAATGGCTCTGTATGCTAAGCCTAGCTACCAGTCCATAGAAGAGGATCAGTTAGATTAATTGTAGCAGATGATTTTAAAGAAGGAAGCAGGCTCACAAAGCACAGCACTTTCAGATGGAACTTCTCCGGGACTTCTAACTAATTGTTTGTTCCCAGACAAGTCATGTACTCCCTAATATTAGGGAGTACATCTTAATTCCTACAACATTAGGAAGAAGGAGCCAGTGGCTATCTTATAGAGTTGTAAAGAACACATGACGGGGCCGCCCGGTGGCGCAGCGGTTTAGTTCGCGCTTGGCAGCCCGGGGTTCGCGAGTTGGGATCCCGAGCGCCCGCCGACGCACTGCCTGTCAGCCACGCCGTGGTGGCGTCCCATATAAAGTGAAGGAAGATGGGCACGGATATTAGCCCAGGGCCAGTCTTCCTCAGCAAAAAGGGGAGGATTGGCAACAGATGTTAGCTCAGGGCTGGTCTTCCCCACCAAAACAAAACAAAACAAACAAACAAAAGAACACATGAGGAACAAAGTATGTGCCTTCTAACCTATGGAAGTGACATGACTTTGATCTAGTTGTGATTATTATGACCTCAGTGATTTGGCACTGGCATTCCTGCCTTTGGACTTTATCCTGTCTCTGTTTCGTTCCACCACAGCAGCTCAATGGTAGGGGCAGGAAAGGTTAAGCCCCTCCTCCCAACACTTTGCTTATGCAGATTCAGATAAAGAATTGGTTCTCTCTGACTTCTTTCCCAGAACAACCACCTTCTTACTATTCGTCGGTATTTATATTCGGATAGAGCTGGAGCTGAGTTACAGAGGGAAAATATAAAGCAGACTACAAAACAGGGCTGGCCCGGAGTTGCACAAATAACTCTGATGAAGGAAGCTTTAAAGCATCAGATAAACACCACCAAAAAATGACGGGCCACATGTGCTTGTTTTGTTCATTTCAATCTCGGCAGAGTAAAATTCAGCAGTTAGGTCCTATGGCTTACCTTCTAAGGGCTTTAGAAATAGTAACTGATTAATTTAAATTTAAACAGTTCTCACTAAAGAATATATTGTTAATTTTACATCATTAAAAAGACTATTGAGCAAAAGAGTTTCAAAGATAGGTGAGTGCAGGGTATAAGAGGAAGGCTTATATTTGTGTTTTAGAAAGTAAAAAAAAATAGAACTTAATTTATACTCTCTTTAGTATAAGTTTTTATAAATTATGACAATGATAATACTGGGGAAATTAACATAAAAAAGGAGACTGTTTCCTTCCCGCATATGTACAGTGAGATACACACACACACATACACTTATGTATAATTATTGACTTCTCCTACTTTCAGCACATATGAAAATCTGAACAATGTAAACAAGTCAGTTAATGATTATTACATTTATTTTAAATTATTTATCTCCTATAAAATAATTTTTTGCAGAATTTTTCAGAACATTTCCTGAAATATTTTCAGTGACTGGTTTTAAAATTGCACATGTGGAGACACATTCCCAAATAATTTCTAAGAATATTTACCATATGAACTAAATGCTTATTTCCCTTTGGAAAAAAAATTCCATAGGTATTTACTGAAACTATCTTGCTAGCTCTTGTAAAATGTTGACTTCATCAGAACTAGAAGGTCAAATACTCGAAATACAAACAAATATACGCACAAATCCTCTATATTCCATGGCACTGAATATGACCAGAAAGACAAAGCCATTTTATTTTTAATATTTTTAACCATATAAAATAAAATGAAAGACTCTGATGAATTATTGTGGCATTTCTTCAGTGACGTTGTGGTCCCCTCACTGAACACTTAAACTTTCAGCCTTCAGTACTTTATATATGAGGCAGTCGATTTTCAATCATTAACACCAAAGTCTGCCAGAAGCACTTTGCATTAATGAATCTCAAAATATTTTACCATTTCATTAAGTCTAACTGTATGTTGGGAAGATTTCAAGCACAGTCTGATTTAGTAGGCAGTTTACTGTTGGCAACAGAGACAAATGGGAACATTAGATTGAAATTCACTACTTCTGACTAATGCATCTATCATGATGGTCCATTATTTCAATCAGCCTGTCTCTAATAAAATCGACATCACTTAATGCAAATCTGTCATATTCACAGGTAACAATGTAGGATTATTGGTGGAAAGAAGGATAAAAGAAGTTAAGGCAAAAAGTATGATTCCTGCTATTGTTGTGTTATGAATATAAAGCCCTTTAACGTGCTCTTCTTCCTCCTACCTCCATCTACAAAGAAAACTACAGAAGGTCGGCACAAGCTTTTAGTTATTAAGACAAGGTCAGGGAAAACTCAGATTACTCATCACCAAGGAAATTAGCTAGTGACATGTGTAAGAACAATTGCATTCAATCCTTCCTGGTTTGACCAAAACTACTTGACTAGGCTAATACACCTACGTGAAATGGATTGGCTTCAACGTAAAGTCTAATAAAATTAAATATAAATGAGCTCCGTAGGGACTTAAATCAATGGACTACTCACCAGCAGTAGCAATTGCACACTGTGTAGGCAAGAGTAAGGTGTGGGAATGGTAACCTAACAGGTAAACATAAAAACCCTAGCAAAAGCAGCCATGAATTCTCTCTCCCTCCCCTTCCCACTCCCTTTCCCTCACCTCCTCTTTCTGTGTGTGCATGTGTGCTTGTGATTATACAGTAGTCCCCTTATCGGCGGGGGATGTGTTCCAAGACCCCCAGTGGATGCCTGGGACTGCGGAGAGTAACCACTCCTATGTATATTATGTTTTTTCCTATACACACGTACCTATGATAAAGTTTAACTTATAAATTAGGCACAGTAAGAGATTAATTAATAATAAAATAGAAGAATTATAACAATATACTATAATAAAAGTTACCGTAGATCTTGGCAAACTCAACATGTGATTTTTTTTTCTTTCCTTATTGAGAACTTTCACCTTTTCATTTAAATGAAGCATTTTATGATTTCTCTTTGGTATATCCGATTGCCAGCATCACTGCTCTTGTGCTTTGGGGCCATTATTAAGTAAAATAAGGGTGACTTAAACACAAGTACTGCAATACTGCAACAGTCGATCTGATAACCGAGATGACTATTAAGTGACTAATCGGCGGGCAGCACATGCACTGTGGATACGCTGGACAAAAGGATGATCACATCTGGGGTGGGACAGAGCAGGACAGAGTGAGATTTCCTCACACTACTCAGAATGGCATGGCATGCAATTTAAAACTTATGAATAGTTTATTTCTGGAATTTTCCATTTAATATTTTCAGCCCACGGTTGACCGCAGGTAACTGAAACCGCGGAAAGAAAAACCACAGATAAGGGGGTATTACTGTGTTGCACTTACACAGCCCTATATATTCTACAAACTTTATAACAAGTCAGTTTTCATACGTTACTATTCCTTGGTACAAATATAGCTAAATTTTATTTTATTTATTTTTTTTTTGTGAGGAGGACCAGCCCTGAGCTAACATCCGTTGCTGATCTTCCTCTTTTTGCTGAGGAAGGCTGGCCCTGGGCTAACATTCGTGCCCATCTTCCTCTACTTTATATGGGACGCCGCCACAGCATGGCTGACAAGCGGTGCGTCGGCCGGCACCTGGGATCCGAACCCGCGAACCCCGGGCTGCCAAGTGCAAACTAAACCGCTGCGCCACCAGGCGGCCCCAAATATAGCTAAATTTTAAATGCTACTTTTAACAAGGATTTAAGGGCAGTCTTTTAAAGTATAAATAACATAGACATGCTTTCTGTTATTAAATGAATGATACAGAACCCATCTGAGGATAGATATGGATTCAAAGAGCATTTCCAGACATCAGAAGTGCACTGCATACAATGGCTCTAAAAGGCAGGACAGCTTCATCACTCAGTGATGTGCTCCTCTTTTCATGAACTAAGACCATGGCTCTGTCCACACTGGACGATCCTATAATAACATGGACTTGTGTGGTCTAGGCTAATGGAGTTGGCGTATCATCTGCTATCGAAGGTCATTTGTATCATGGATTTCCTTGTCTATCATGACTGAGTGTGAACCATTCTTAACCTATTTGGAAGGTATTTGTCTCAAGCAGTGTAATAAGAGAAATGCCTTCCACTAAGTTTCTTATATATATATTTCCTACTACTGTCACTCTACAGAATAGATTCCTCCAAGAAAAAAATTTCCTGCTGGAATACAAGTATAGCATTTTTAAATGGAAAAGAACTGATCACCCACAATAGAGAAGGTATTCTTTCTATCTTCATCATTTTTAAAAGCTATTTAGCTTGCCCAGATTAAACCAGTAATGGGTGAATAGTTATTAATACAAAGCTTTATTTTTGCCAAAAAAAGTATTCATCATAGAAGTTATGCTCACATTTGCATTCCTTACAGCATTTGCCATCCACGTATGCAAGAGCCGACTTAAGCGGACAGTCAGGAATCGGGCAGATCAGAGTTTCACACTGGATGGTTCCATTCTGAGAAGAAAACAATATTTAAAGAATTTCCAAGTTGCAGTTTGATAGTCCTCAAGTATTTTTTATTCTGTTCCTTAAATTTCAAACTCTTCACATAAAATGTCATAAATACCGCTATTCTCTTTGGTTATTATGCAGTAAAATGCATATTACAGAGACCCACAGTAACACAAGTTGGGCCCTAACACAGTAGGTGATTGGCTCCCATCTTCTCTCCAGCAACTGATCCTAAATGAGCTAGACTTCTCACCTTCTGTAGTGAGGTGGATGGGGACATGGGTGGAGGGAAGAGCACACGTTGACAGGGAAATAGCAGGCTAAGGGTAAGCCTGGGCCACTCATGTCTCCCCAGATTACTCACAAAATGAGCATCAACAAACAAGGAGATTTCTGGAATAGCTGCTGCCATCCTAGAGACTGTCTCAGGACTCAAAATCTTCCCGTGGATATTTAAGCTCGGACAGGCCACCACCACAAAGCGGTGCTGACAATCCCCACAAGAGGTGCCAAACTACAGACAGGACACAGGGAATTTGATTCCTGAAGGTCATCCAGAACTCCTAGGTGGCTAGCAGCTTTTCTAGTCATTTCATTGACTCACTATACCACATCTTGTATTTTACCCAATTCGATTTTTGGCCCCCATTGAACAAGCTGGGAAGGCTTTACTGTATTTGTAGAGTGCTATGATTTTGGTAGGAACATAACAAGTTCCTGAATAGAAATCATAACACATGCTCAAAAGTGCACACATATGGCTATTTCAGAGCTACTCTGACTTTGTTACATGCATAATAGTCTGCTTTTGAATAAACTTGATGAACTTGGGAAAATTTTTTCTAAGGCTAATTCACATAGACCTCTAACTTCTTTCCAGTAAAAAAGTTTTAACAGATGAATTCATGTGGAATTTAAATGTTCAAAACCAAACTAGGTTTGAACTCTTCTTTGAAAATGAACACATTTTTGAAACAACGATGCACTAAATATTCTACTTTATTAGTGAGCAATAAGAGAAACCATATTTATTTAAACTCTATAGTTTGTCTTCTACTGTATTGGTTAACTTTTAAAGATTATCTTATTTATTTAAACTCCATTATTTGCTTATATGGCCCAATCTGGTCACAATATTTCATGCTGCATATAATTTAGTTTTATTAAAATGCATTAATACGATGCAATCTATACAGAAACTGAAATATAATAATGTACACCTGAAAATTTACACAACGTTAAAAGCCAATATGACCTCATTAAATTTTTTTTTAAAATGCATTAAACACATGAGGGGAAAAAGTCCCTAGAAATGTTAAGGATAACAGGATAGAATCCCTTGGGAATCATCTTACTAACCCAATTTAAATTGTTAACTTCATGTGTATACCAATAAACTTAAACTTCATAGCATTCCTAAACCGTAATCATCTTTATAGGCTAGAAAGTGTCTTTATTAATGCAACACAGAGTCCTTTAGATTTGACCAGGTTTCCTGGCACTTCAGTGTTGTGTCTTGAGGAAATGGGTCTTGAAATTTTCATGATTACATTGCTCTAATACATTTTTAAAGAGTGGGGGCATCTGAGTTCTCTTAGTCTAAACTCCAGCAGAAGCCATACCAGGCATGTGCAGTTCTTACAGCCGTCTGTCCAGGACTCAAATTCTCGGTAGGTGGTTCCCCTCATGGTGCAAGTCCTTTCACAATAGCACTGATCCAATCTATTCATTCGCTGTTCAGCTCGAGACAGCTGTGGCACAAAGGAAGGGGTTCATATTGTTCACCATTCCAGCAACACAGAAATGCAAAATATTCCAGTAGGCATCTGATTTTTTTAAGGGTATAGCAGAATGCTAGTTGTACCCATCAACAATTTGTTATAAATATAGTTAAGCCTTTAATTTTTAAAAAAGAGGTTCCCCCCCCTTTTTTTGTGGTAAATTTGATCCCTGCCTTTGGGAGAAAAAAAGCATAATCTATAAGACACAAAAGAAGGCTAAGTCAAAATGGCATCACCCAAATGCAGAGAAGCATTTTCCATGTTTAAAAATGTTTACTTTGGGGCTGGCCCAGTGGCATAGTGGTTAAGTCCAGTACGCTCCACTTCGGTGGTCTGGGTTCATGGGTTCAGATCTCGGGCGTGGACATACACCACTCATCAGCCATGCTGTGGCAGCAATCCACATACAGAACAGAGGAAGATGGGCACAGATGTTAGCTCAGGGCCAATCTTCCTCAAGCAAAAAAAGAGGAAGACTGGCAACAGATGTTTGCTCATCGTGAATCTTCCTCACCGAAAAAAAAAAGTTTAATTTGATGAATATATTTACTCAAGTGAAAACATAAATTTTAGAATTTAATTATATTGTGTCAGAAACAAATCATCGCTATAAAATACAACTTGCAGGTTATCAGCAACTACCATGCAAGATGACAACAGTCTGGTGAAATTGTAGGTAAACTTGATACATGCTTAAGACAGTGAATAATCCTACAACTGTAACACAGCGGTAGAAAGCATTTGTGGTACCATTTCCGCAACATAATTCTAGGGTCCACATTCTTTACAATGTCCTCTCACCTCCTTGCTTGTGAAGAAAAACTAAATAATAATAAAAATGAAATTAAACAATAAATCCTGTTGTAATAAGCAGTGCAAAAAACAGGTAATCTGCCTCATTCTTGATTTCCTGAATCATTTGTTATACAGATGGCCAGGGTTTGAATATTGATAAGCTCTTTCCTTGAGGAGAGATTTAGATTCAGGACTAACAAATAGCAGAGTATAAGAAAAGTCTCAAAAGTGAACATTTGTGGTTATAAAAGGAACTATAAGGAATCTCAAGGATTTTTGAGCTCCCTCACACTGATTTTATAAGTAGCTTTTACCTTGGCTGATGTTTTGGCTAAAATGTCCTGCAGCTCCATGATTTTCTGCACGAGTCCATGGAAGTCATTACAAGTTGGACAGGCTGGAATTACAAACACCACATTGGTCAAGTTATATGTATAAGGGGTTCAATCTGGGTAAGCCTATGCCGACAACTAATATATGGGAACTCCAATTTCAAACTGACATTCTGGACAAAATTAAGTAAGAAGCACACTTTTCATCACACAGTGCAAGAACTAATGGACTTACTGCGATTAAGATCTGGGCACTGAGCAATAAATCCTTGGGGCATGACAAGTAATTGCACATCTTGCATTATACCCTGTGTGTGAAAATTTTAAAAGAGACATATTACTTTCATCTACCCAAATTATGTTCAACAGTCAAGTTCATGAAGAAAAATATTACAGGGATAGACTCACCAAATCCCTAAATAAAATCTTTTTGAATACATGACTATTACATCAAACCAAAGGGAAAGAAATACATTAGACAAAATAGATGATTACCCAGGTACTCTCCTATTGATAATATTTTTAAAGCCTTAAGATTAAATGTCAAGATATAATTAAGAGGCAATAGTCATGTTGTTTTGAGAAGTTATTTTTAGTTAGCCGCTGAAGAAAAGCTTGAAAATGACCTTTAAAAATCAACCTGAAAACCACTTCTAGTTTTAGCAACAGTGAAATTTATACCAATTTTAAATTAACTGCAACCATCAAAAAGAAAAGGATAGAAAAACTGAGTCATAAGAGCAATGCTCATTTGAGCATTTCTCATTTTTCAGTTGGATCTTTTAAAACTAATTTCTCAACTTAAAAACGACAATAGATTTATTAAACAGCTGCAGCAAGACTTAAAGGGTCCTTCCGAGTACAGAAAGTTAAGTATGAAATTTTTTTAAATGCCAGCTGGAAATGACCCATTTTACACAGAGGGCCATAGCACATGTTTATAGGCAAAATTTACATGCATCCTTAGTCATTAAGGTATAATTAGCTTCCAGCTTACTGGGCTCTTAAAGGCCAAATGGCAGCTCAGAAATGACCTCATCAGACACATTCCAGCTGTCCCTTTCATCCACCACCCCTCTCTCTTCCTTCATCAACTTCATATATTTTCTTTAACTAATATTTCACTTTTTCTCTTTGAAAAATCAAAAAGAATACCTAATGACAGGGGTGACGGTACCAACATATTATCAAGACAATTTTGAATGTATCTACAAAGATTTATCAGTCAAATACTGGCCTATATCTTCTACATGTTTAATCTGATTAATAGCATTGTATGAAAAGAGTGTCAACATGAATGATAAATATTTTAGTACACTATGTGGCAATTGCGGGATCTGTTGCTTGCTTGGGATTTGAATTAAGGAGGCAACTTGTATACAAACTCCTATCACTTGGAAGCAACAACATGAAAATGAGGCTACCATGTACAGTTACATAGTTTGCGCATTGCACAAAAATTATGAGTTAAAGTTATGACCCCTGGAGTAGCACACATAACTGATGTGTGAGAAGGATTCTGAGGCTCCATGGGAAAGATTGCCATGACTAAATAGAGGAGATACTTAGCACTAACAGAACAAATTTGCCATCCCTTATGTGGGAAAAGAGCATTGATTTTTCAGGGTTTGCAAGGATGGGATTAATTCCCCATGACTGGCTTTGGGCAAGTTACTTAACCTCTCTGAGGAGGTTTATGCTTAAGTAAAAGAGGGAAAAAAGACCCCACATCAATGCCAGTAGGATTAGGATTCAATGGAATAACATATTGACAGCACCTGGTTTCCAGGTAACAGAGAGTTTAAGTAAGTTTTTAAAACACCTTTCTAGGATTACAAACCATGCTTAGAACACAATTTTAAAATTACCGGTACCTACTCTACCTAGAAATCCATGAGTTGGACACACGACCCAGCATTCCTTTATTTGACAACCACTTGCCAAACCACTGCTGTATTACAGGCACTGTCATTGTCACTGGGGGAAAAATGACTACAATATGGGCTTGCACTCAAGGAATTTTCTGGACTTCATTTCTTCATCCTTAAAATACAGAAAGTTAAATGGGATGTCTTTTAGATCCTCTACAATGATGAAATTCTGTGGAGTGTATCTCTAAGTAGACACTAAAGAAAAAGATACGAATTATGACTGCTTTCTAGTTTTGATAGATTTGTGCATATATATATATGTATTCTTTCTCATGTTCTGGAGTACAAGGAGACCACAAATAATGAATATTGAAAAGTTTTCAGTCCTCCATTATTAACGTCCCTGTAAAAGTATCACCAAAGGTTATAGTTCAATGGTAGAGAATTTATTTGTACATTAACATGTTAGATTTTCATTACTTTGAATACCTAATTTCAGGAATGATATATCAACTGCCCTGACTGCAGCCTTGCCACCATCTCTGTACTGTGTAAAGATCAAACTCATTCAGGAAAAAAACAGAAAATAGCCAACTAAATAAAACACCAGAGTCAAAAAAAATAAAAATAGAAAGGAACACAAGTAGAAGAAAACCATACAAGCAAATTCTTTTGTTTCATGCCATAAAAAGCAAAATGTACTTTTCCAAACTCATTAGAAAGCATTTACATTTACATTTTATGGTCAGACTTTAGCCAAAAGATACCTTAAAATATCCGTGTGCATTATTTCTCTGTCCCAGCCAAAATGTTGTGCCCAGAGGCAAGTCTGTGGAGGGCTTTTCCACCACTCTTTCATAGATTCTGCAAAAAGGAACATCAGGTAAGTGATGTGAGTTAACAGTCATTTCTTAGAATCATCCATCCTGAACTGAGAACATTTCACTTACTTATTGCAGTCAATGTGTAAAATCAAATGGGAGGCACTGATGGCTAAGGAGAGCTTGTGCCACTTGTCATCAGCCAAAATGTAGGGAAACACTTCCGTGTGAGGGCGGTGACTGCCTGAGCGGTAATGCAGTCTCACTTCATTCCGATGGCCACTGCTTTCCAGTTCCAGGTACCTGCGCAGAGAAGAAGAGCCACATGGGGCCCAGTGAAAACAAAGTGCAAAAATTATTGACATGACCTCTCTTTCCAGAAAGACGGGGTAGATATGCTTTCCCTATTCCTCTCACTAAGTACAACTAGACACTATGTTATAAAACAAACATAAAAATTGTCTCAAAGATAAAGAAAACAGAGACAACCAGCAAGGGACCTCAGGACCCAAGGAACAACACAGTGGTGACTTTCCCGGGTTTTGTTTTTGCCTCATATATCCCAGACTTGGAGCTGAAAAAGCCAGCAACCTGGAAATATCAATGGAAACAAATTTTAAAAGTCCCAACAGAAGCCTGCTCTCTCTAGCCAAAGTACCAGAAAAAGGAAAGCCTAGCAAGGCAAACCTTTTAGAGAAAAACCACTCTATTCCAGCCAAACACTGTAGAAAAAACTTGTGGCCCCGTCCCCAACCATGCCAGCAAAGGCTAAGTGGGGAGCCTAGATTTCCACCTTAACTTGAGGCAGAAATGAGGTACCCAACACCTCTGCCAGGGTGGTGACAGAGAAGGTCAAGTAGAGAGCCAAGCCAGCCAGTAATGAGGCCCCCTATGTCCTCAATGGAGACCACATGAGGAGGAGCCCAGACTTCCACCCCCAACTCAGAGTAACAAAGCACACTGCCCCCTTCCCACTGGTATGGTGTCAGAGGAGGTCTAGCGGAAAGTCAGAACTTTCACCATCACCCAGCAGTAATGAGACCATCCCTACCACAGTGTCAGTAGAGAGTTGGAACTTGTGGGGAATTGGAACTTCCATCCCTACCCAGAAATAATAGAAGCTGTCCCTCAATTCTCAACAGAAGACAAGTGAAGAACCTTCTCCTCCCAGAAGTAACAACACCCTCCCATCCCCTGCCAGATCAGTGTCACAGAAAACTAGCTAAAACAGGGAGTTTAAATAAGATTCAAGTCTCAGAACATGATACAAAAATGTCCAGGTTTCAATCAAAAATCATATGCCATACCAAGAACCAAAAAGATCTCAAATTTAATGAAAAAAATAATCAACACCAAGATGTTAGAGATGTTAGTATTACCTGACAAAGATTTTAAAGAAGCATTGATAAAAGCAAGCAATTACAAACATGTTTGAACATACCTGAAACAAATGACAAAATAGCCTCAGCAAAGAAATAGAATAAGAACCAAATAAATATACACAGAAGAAACAAATGGAAGTCTTAGAATTGAAAAATACAATAACTGGAATAAAAAGCTCAAGAGATGAGCCAAATAGTAGAATAGAGAGGACCAAGAAAAGAATCAGTTAACTGGAAGATAGAACAAAAATTACCCAATCTGAACAATAGAGAGAAAATGGACTGGAAAAAAAAATGAAGAGTCTCAGAGACCTGTGAGATTTTAACAAAAGATCTAACATTTGTATAATTAGAGTCCATAAAAGAGGAGAAAGAGGGTGAACTGAAAAAGTACTTGAAGAAATAATGGCCAAAAACATCCCAAATTCGACAAGAGACATAAACTCACAGATTCAAGAATCTAAGCAAACCCCAAACAAGATAAATTCAAAATACTCATCATAATTAAACTTCTAAAAACAAGGAAAAAAATATTGAATTTAGTCAGAAAAAATTGACACATTATGTAATGGGAAAAACAATTAGAATGATAGTGGATTCCTCATGGAAGCCAGAAGGATGAGGCACAATATTTTTCATGTGATGAAAGAAAAAGCTGTCAACCCAGATTCCTATACCCAGCAAAAATATCCTTTGGAAATGAAGAAATCAAGATATTCTCAAATGAAGAAAAACTAAGATAATTTGAATCAAGTTTTAAACTTAGATATGTATGTTTAAGGTACTGAATGAATACTCAAAGGGACACGTAGGGAGAACAGCTAGATCTACAAGTCTGAGGTGGAGAGAGGTCCATAACAGAGACAGGAATTTGGGCATTATGGACATACAGATTGTACGGAAATCCATGGAGGCATAGGGATTACCTAAGGAATTATTATATGTGAAAGAAGGATGCTCTAAAATTTTGAGGAGGAATCAGCAAAGGAAACCAATATGTGTGGCTAGTGAGATTAGAGGAGAAAAAATAAGAGTAGTGTCCCAAAGGTCTAGTGATGAAGATGCCTCAAGAAAGATGAGGTAATCAACTGTATCAAATGCCGCTAATGGGTCAAGTAAGATGAAGACTGAACCACTTGATTTAGCAAAACAGAGGTGTTCGGTGACCCTAAAGCTATTTTAGAAAACTTTATAGGGAAGAAAGCCTGCTTGAAGTAGGCTCAAGAGACAATGGGCAGAGAGAAATAACGGACAATGAGTACAGACATTTTGGAGAAATGGGAAGGTAGCTGCTGAAAGACACATAGCCAAAGGAGGTTTGTCTTTATTTTAATTGGTGAGAAATACTACACATGTTTGAAACAGTTAAAATCTGATAAAATACAAACTATCCACTCATAAAGGAATTATGATACACCCATATTCTGGAACACTATGCCGCTCCACAAAAGAATGAGGTTCTGACATGAAATAATGCCAATAATATTTACTATTAAGTAAACGAACAAAAAACTCTATAGAATCCAATTTTGTTTGACAAAACTGTGTGTGTGTGTGTATATCTGTTTAGAGAAAAAAAGATCAAGAAGGATACATGCCAAAATGTTAACAGTAGTTATATCAAGGGAGTACAATTAGAGGGAAAGAATGTGAAGAACCTTCTCACGTATTTTTATATCTTTGAATTTTCTTCATTAATTATGTATTACTTCTTTAATGTAATATATATAGCAAAAAATTCTATTCTAAGATAAAAAGTAAACTAAGTAGTTGAGAATATAAATCATGTTTAGAATTTCTTAAGAATAAATAAAACACCAACTTGTTTGGGTTTTGATCCAGAGGACACAACTCAAGAACCCTTTCTATATTATTATTTGATAACAAGTATTCATTATTTAATCAACTCAACCAGTGAATTCGATAATGATAAAGAAGTGTTTGCATTTTTAAAGAAATAACATCAGCAAACACACTGCCCCATTGCTCTATACCTATCAGCTCCTAACACATGGAGGCAAGACCCTACTGTTGCTGTCAGATCTCCTCCTCTAGGTATTATTAGAAATGTCAACTGTATCGAATTCCTAAACTTGAGGCACTAAAAGCAGCCTTTAATAACAATGAGGCTGACACTATGCCCTACAAATCAGAACAACCCTTCAGAAGTTAAATATTTTACCCAAAGTTACATTTTCATTAGCATCATTCACTCAGTCTTTTAAAAAATGAAATAGATATGTAATACACACAAAAAAAATAGTGAAGAAAAAAATAAATAATGATGTAAAACACTTAAAAGTGTGCCAAGCACATGGTTAATATCCAATAAATATTAGTTCACATTAAAAGAAGGGAAAACAGGTTGAATGGAGTTGATCCATATGTTCAACACCAATCACTATTAAGATGTACAAAATCATATAAAGATGTAAAATTCCAGGAAAATATGATTATTGCATAATTATAAATTAAAAAAGATTTGTAGTGAACATTGGGCCTATTGTAATGGATCATTTTTCTAATAACAATCACACTTACTGCCAGAACTCCACTGTCTCCCAGTGGGAGGCAGGCCTGGCTCCCTGCCCCTCCCCCTATTTTCCTCCCTGCCCCTCCGCCCCACCACCCAGGCTCAGCAGAGCAGAGTGGTTAAACACCCAAGCCCTAAAGTCTGACCCCTGGGTTCACATCCAGGTACCCCTTCTAGCAGTGGTGAGCTGCTTCACCCAGCTGTGCCTCATCTGGTCACTCAGCTATAAAATGGGGTTACAAAACGTACTTGCCTCAAAGGACTTCTGTGAGGATTTGAACAAATGAATTTAAGAAAGCATCACTCAGCACATACGAAACACTGAGTACAGATAGTATATGTTGGCTATCTTTTCCATTTCAAAAAGCAAAAAGGTCAAATCCTCCCTCTTCCTTCCCAAGGTACAGCCAGGGGCAGGCCCATGACACACCCTAGCAATCAGACACTCTTTCTTGAGACTCGGAACCTTGATGGAGCGCAGCAAGGAAGGGAGAGACGAGGGACCCACATCGTGCTAGGGCAGCAGCATCCTGGTCAGCTGTGTTGAGGTCACTCTGCATCTTGCCTCCTGTTTGCTGGCCCAACAGGGCACCCTCAATTATTGCCTGCTCCAAATTCTGGTGCCCCAGCCTCCCATCACTTCTGTAACCTGCCCTCCCTCCCACCACCTCCAAAGTCACCTACCTGATACATTACAATTGTGACCATGCGGAAAATATACAACTGGAATAAAATGTATCAACATTTTTAAAAGCAATTGTTTGAGTGATAGAACTATGAGTGATTTTTAACCTTCTTTTTATTGTCCTTTATTTTCCCTTTTATCTTTAATGAGCATTTACTACCTTAAATTGAAAATCATATTTAAATCCCAAGAAGATAATTTGTCACACTTGAACATACCATGTCTCCCTGATTTGTTATTCATAATTTTGAGAGGTAACTAAAATCAGAAATTAACTTCACCCTTTATAATAATTTATGCCCTTGTTATTCAAATATCCTTTGCATTGGCAGAAATATAAACTAATCTAAGATTAGGCTTCAGAAAAACAGGCAACAGTGGCAGCACATCATTCATTTTAACAACCTCCTCCATAACTCAAGATCAAAGGATAAAAATAAGGTCACGTCTCAACTGACAAAAAGGTTGCAGATAACATGAAATGAAAATTTTTCTGCTGCCTTAAATTAAACCTAAATAGAAAAATGATCAGATCATCTCAGTACATTAAGCTACAACCCAGCTGTAAATAAGTCACCTGAAGAAAAGCCACATGCACTTCTAGTGCCAAATATATCAACAGGGTAGCTCATGGATGGCACAACTGCAGAGGAGTCCAATGCACAGGCTTTGGAATTGACAACCCAGTTCAGCCTCTCACTACCACCTATGACCCAACCTCTCACGCCTCAGTTTCCTCATCTGTAAAATGAGGATTCAATGTGATAATCCATATAAAGCAGGGTGTCCAACACATAGTAAGCACTCAATCAACAGTAACTATTTTTATTATTTGTCAATAATCCTAATTAGGCCTCATTCATAAAGTCCAGCTTCTTATAGCCAATTCTGAGAATAACAATCAACTTGAATACATTTTTTTAAGTGAAAGAATGCAGAAACCAGGAGACAGAAGTTAGAGGCAAAAACAGGAGATTAATCCACTCTTACAGAAACTAGTTGACAGCACTGGTATTAAGGGGGCACTAGCACATCCAATAAAATATGAAAAGTGAAGTCCAGTGGTACGGCTAAAATTATTGTGAGTTAGACAGCTTTGTTCATTTATTAGAGAAAACTGACTGTTTCACCTTGCTTCTTCCAATGATCCCCTCAGGTGTTGAGGGAGATGGGAGAGTGGGGAGAAAAATGTGTATTTTTTGGCATCCCTCATTAGAATCATATTGATTCTATTTTTGTTAGTTCATGGGTTTTTTGTGGGGTAGGGTTGGCTTGGGGTTTGTTTTGTTTGCTGTTGTTTTTTTTTTTGCTTTTTTGGTGAGGAAAATTGGCTCTGAGCTAACATCTGTCACCAATCCTCCTCCTTTTGCTGAGGAAGATTAGCCCGGAGCTAACATTTGTGCCCATCTTCCTCTATTTTGTATGCGGGACACCACCACAGCATGGCTTGATGAGCAGTGTGGAGTTCTGTGCCTGGGATCTGAACCTCCGAACCCCGGGCCGCTAAAGCAGAGCAGGCAAACACCACCAGGCCGGCCCATAGTTTGTTTGTTTTTAATGGTACTTGGTCACCAGCAAGGCAGTATAATGCAGCAATTTAAAAGGCCTTAGAGTCTTAATCCTGTCTCCATAGTTCACTAACTAGACAAGTTAAAAATCTCCAAACCTCAGTTTCCTCCCCTATCAAATAGGGATAACAAGAGTTGTAAAAGTAACCTTACATGATTATCTTAAGAATTTAATGAAACAAGAGTTGTAAGTGCTTACTTTGCACAGTTCCTGATAAAAAGTAAGCACTCCATACATGTCATAATTATGATTTATATTTCCTATGACATATTTATGCATGCTATTTAAACATCAGCCAATTTTCAGAGTGGATTTTAACTTAAGCATGAATATCAAACAGAAAGTAATTTAATGAAAATATACCCAAATAACAATGCCTGAATCTCATCTATGATATTCCCATCAAATGGTCATCCAGTTCGTTTGAATTCATCCAGTGACCAACAATTCATGACTTCTGAAGCCTATCATTTCATTTTCATAAAACAAATACCTTCCTTATATTAAATCATAAAGAGAAGAGGGTTTTTTTAAACTATGATTTATTATTCATATATTCCAGAAAATATTTACTATGGGCACTGAGAATACAGCAATGAACAAAATGAAATAACAATGAAGCTTAGAGATCCTCAATAATAAACACATTATTAAGTGAAAATTAAGTTTAACCATTTCAAAACTAATAATAATACTATAATAGTCTTGCTGCAAGAAAGGAAGGTAGCTAAATCAGTGAGGATAACAAAGCCTCTTCATGAATAATATAGCTAGGAGCCAAAATCATAACACCAAGGGGAAAGATCAGTAGCAAATGGAATTAATTCATGACTGAGGCCCTGGCACTGATGATGGCCTGAATAACAACCTCTCCATCTTATTACCCTATATAATTGAGTTTACAATAAAATATAAAGAAAAAATGGCCATTCATGAAATAGAGATAATTTATTACTATTAATGATGTGTCCGACAAGACACAAAGAAATTCTAAGCAACAACACTTTGAGCTATGATCCTGAAAGGGAGGAGCACTTAGTGGCATTGTGTGTATTTTTAAAATATCAATTTGAGAAAGGTCTCACACAAGGATGGAGAAAGAACAGATATGATAAAGCCCTGATTATAAAGTGGGTACTCCACCGCACAAGGGTATCCACGAGAGTCAAGGACTCGAAATAACTCATTGGATAAAGGGTAGCGCCTACTTAATGCTAGACCCTCTCATATCTCAACTTACTTAGTTGTGGCTGAGACCAAGCAGGTGGAAATTAGAGAAAGACTGGAGAGAAAGGGTTCAAAGAAGTGGCAGACTCAAGGAAGATGAGTCTTCCCTATTTTATCAAGAATGAACACAAGAGCACACTGTCATAAGGTGGAGGAAGACCCCCTGGGGAATATGGACTGCTTCGATGATCTGAAAATGCACACACACCAGTGTGTCAAAAATCTGGCTTACAGATTTTACAAGGAGTTCACAGATTCCATGAGGTCCATTCATGGACTCCAAGCTAAGTATTCCTGCCTTATGGGAAGACCAGCAGAATATGGCTACCTGTGAAAGATTTGACAACTTAGTTTTATATACGTAAACAATTTTCTGATATAAAATAATAGGTTATAATTAGACAAAAATTCAGAAAAAACACAAAACATGAAGAAGAAAATTAAGATCATTAATGGTCCTGCTGGCAAGAGATGATCAATATTAACATTTTCATATGTATACTTTGCTGTCTTTTTCATTTAACCATACACTGTGAACATCTTTCCAGGTCAAAAAAAGTAAAGCTGCATTCTTTTTAATGGAAGCATGGCATTTCATAGTATAGCTGTACCATAATTTATTTAACATCCAATTTCCTAAGACTGTTTCCAGTTTTTCATTCTTAATAAAAAATGTTTCAGTATATGTCTCTGTGCACTTACACAATTACCTTCTTGCAATAAATTATTAGAAACAAAATTGCTGATTCATATGGCATATATATTTCAAAAGAATTTGTTATATTCATTCATTTACTCACTTGTTTATTCATTCAATATTTTTTGAATGCTTACTTTGTTCTAGGCTCTGGGAATACAGAAGTGAACCAAAGAGAGAAAAATGCCAGCCCTCATCCAATTTATATTAAAATAAATAAGTAAAATATATCAAACAAATAGGTTACATGGTGATAAAATCTATGAAGAAAACTAAAGTAGGGAAGGAGGATAAGAAGTATGGTAAGGTGATATTTAAAATAGGAAGTTCAGGGCCAGCCCCAGTACCCTAGTGGATAAGTTTGGCAGACTCTGCTTCAGCAGCCCAGGTTCAGTTCCCAGGTGCGGACCTACACCATTTGTCAGTGGCCATGCTGTGGTGGTGGCTCACAAACAAAAAGAGGAAGATTGGCAACAAATGTTAGCTCAGGGCTAACTTTCTCAGCCAAAAAATAAATTAATTAAAAATAAATAAATAAATAAAATAGATGTTCAGGAAAAGCCTCATAGGAAAAATGACATCTAGTGAAACCCTGAAGGAGAGCAATGACCCTGATGCAGGAGCCTGCCCGGCAAGTTCAGGGAATACCACTGAAGCCTGTGTGGCTAGACTGGAATAAAGAAGGGGCAGAATAGTAGGAAATTAGCTCAAAAAGGCATCAGATGGCAAGGAGGCAGATCATTTAGGGACTTATTGTCTAATAAGATGACTTTGGCTGCTGTAGGTAGAAAAACATGAGAGTTTTTTGAATTGAGTTTTATATGATCAACTTGACTGCAATGTCAGAAATAGACTATATAGAGGGTGGCAGGTTCCAAAAGCTAAAGCAAGGAGATGAGTCTGAAGGTTATTCCTAGGGGTGGCTTAGACCAGGGAAGGTGGTGAAAAGGGTCTGACTCTGGAGATGTTTTGAAGGGAGCAATAAAGATTTTCTTAAGATTAAATGTGCAGTGTAAGAGAAGCAGAAATCAAGAAACAGTTCAAGGTTGTTAGCCGGAGCAACTAGAAGAAAGCAGCTGCCATTTACTGAGATGGGGAAGACTAAATGTAGAGCAAGTTTGAGGAAGAGGATGATAAGTTTGATTACTGACACACACACCGATTGATATTCGAATTAAACATCCAAGTGAAGATGCACGTGAGCTGTTGGATATACCAGTCTAGAGTCCAAGGACAAAGACCAAGATGAGAGTAAAAATTAGAAAGTCATCGTTTCATAGAGGGGATTGAAAGTCTTTACTGGGATGCGATCACCTAGGAACTGAGTGGATATAAAGAATTCCGAGCATCGAGGCTTAGGGCAGCCCTCCATTCAGATATCAGCGGTGTGAGGAAGAAGGAGCCAGGAGACTGAGGAGTAAAACCAGAAGATGGCAAGCTGTGAGAGCCAAGCAAGGAAAGTGTTTGGAAGGAGAGAATAACCCAAGTCCAATTGGAAGAGGACTCAGAATTGAAGAATGGATTTAGCAGAATGAGAGAGTAAATGGACTGGGGAAATATGGCAGCACTAAGGGCCATATGTACATAATGATGAGGTACATAATGATGCGTTTAAAGTGAGATCAGTCAGCATGGTTCTGTGTTCCTCTATAGCCAAGTTCAGCTGCAAGAGTACAGTTGAGGCAGAGAGATGGAGTTAACAGGGTTTTGGTTTTGCCAAGCAAGCACTAAGTAAAACAGGACAAGGGAGATGACCATCTCCACATGAGAGAGATTCTAAAGTTGGACTATGATTTAAACTGAAAAAGACAAAAAGGAGCACATGTAAGTGGATGAGGGACAGTAAAAAGATGGTAGATTTACCAGAGTGTAGGTTCTAGGCAAATGTAGGAAGTCATATTGCCAAATTGATCACTGGAGTCGTTATATGCCAACAGTATAACAGATGACTCATTTAACCACACGTTTCAGCAATAATGGCTATCACTGCTGTTCCATGAAATATGTGTGTATACACACACACACTTATATTTCTGTATCCACCCATCTCACTAAAGCCTCATGTTAATTACAACACAGATTTTCAGTTATTCTTGTAGGTTTATTATTAGACAATTTTAACAATTGCAAATATTTGGTTTAGAATATTTATATTCACATAAGAAGCCCTACTTGGTCCTCGTATTTTATTCTTCTAATACACTTCGGGCATTCATTTGTTTCTATTTTAATAAGAATGTTAGCATCTCTATTCATACATGAGATTGTCCTATAATGTGTGTGTGCGTGTTCCATCCTCAGATTTTGGAATCAGGATTAAGAGAGCCTTGAGAAGTGAACCGAGCAGCTTTCCTTTTCTTTTCCACACTCTGGAATAAATTACATTGCCTAAGTAGCATCTGCTCCCTGAAGGTCTGAAAAACTCACATAAAAAATAATGGTAATAAAGTCAGAGTTTGGTGACTTCAGGGTGAAAGGATGAAAGGATCTAATCCTTTGACAAATTTTTCTATTCCCACTATTATTACTAGTAATTAGATCTTCTATATTATTTGTGAGTTGGTGTTCTAACTTTGTTTTCACAGAAAATCATTCATTACATCCAAATTTTCTAATCTATCAGGATAAGGCTGTATGTTAGTATTATTTTAGATATTTTAATCTCCTCTCTGTCATTCCCTCTTTGCCAATTATACTATTGTTTGTGTATTCTCTCCCTTGTCTTAATCAAACTTGTTTATTGAATTGACTTTTTCAAAGAACCATCTCTTGGTTATGCTTTCTAAATCATTAATGTTTTGCATTTATCTGTATTAATATTTTTTTACAATCATCATATTTTATTTTTCTATTTACAATTCTTGCATTTAGAGCTTAATTTATTTCTTCTCTATCTTTATTGTTTATTATTAAAGAGCATGAATATGGTGTTGGCAGCACCCCATTGGTAGTTATAAGTAATTTTCTCATGTTCATTAAGTTTTAAGAATTAATTAAAAGAATGTTTTTTGTATTATCACTTGGTTTTATTTTTAGATTGTTTTATTATTAACATTTTATTTTATTCCATTATAGCTAAAGATGTACTTCGGAAAAGTTTTTGAGAGAGGTGTGTGTGTGTACTAGTACATTAACATTTTTTGTATATATTACATAGACTTCTTTTAACATGTATTTTGTCTTTCTAAGTTCCAAATTTCTATATATAGGTATTAATCACATTGATCAATTGTTTCATCTTGATCCTATAATTATATTCATTTTTGTCTATTACATCTATCAACTTCTAATAGAGTTTATTAAATCTTCCACTATAGTTCTAGCTTTCCATATTTCTTCTTATGTTTTAATCCTTTTTGATTTATATTTTGGTTTTATATTACTTTTCTTGTCAATATAAAATAACCAATTTGCCACTTTATGAATTTTGTCTTGAATTACTTGTCTGACATTAATATTGCCGCTCCTTCTTTCTTATTTTAATTTGCTTCATCTATTTTCTCTTTTTCCTTTATTTAAATCCTCTTTTTTAGATGTGACCCTTGTAAGTAGTTTAAACTTGAATTATATCTTTTCAACCCAATATAAGAGTATTTGTCTTTTGACAAGAAAATCAAATCTTCCGTAAGAATTACTGACATGTTGGCCTTATTCTCACTGTGATAGCTTATGTTTTCTCATTTTTATTTCTTATTTTTTTATTTTCTTTCCTTTCTTTTATTTTATTGTGTCGGTCAAGTTGTTTTCTTCCTCTAGCTTCAAGAATGTAAGTAAATACTTCAACACCTCCAGAAGAATGATAACAAATTTATGGTGTACTTTTATTTCTCCTTTGCTCCCAAGCTTCATATTTTGTTCAAATAACTTTGAATATTAAAATTGTACCACATATGTCTTCTATTTTTAAAATTATTTCTTTAAATTTCTCTCAATTGAGAAGTTAGTCTGATATTGACTACATTTTCATACCCAGAAGCAGAATTAAGTTAGAAATCAATAATAAAAAGATGAGAGAATTCTCAAATGTTTTAAAATTAAGCAATAAACTTTTAAATAATCCATGGGTCAAAAAAGGCACAACAAAATGAGAAAATATTTTGATCTGAATTAAAATTTTTAAAAAAACATCAAAATTTGATGCATATAAAGCTATGCTGAGGGAAGTTTATAGCCATAGATGTATATAATAGAAAAGAAGAAAGGATGAAAATCAATGATTTAAGCATTCATCTCCTGAATGTGAAGAAAGAAAAGCAACTTAAACCTAAGGAAGTAGAAGGAAAGAATAATAAATACACAGAGATAAAGCAATGATAAAGAAATTAGTGGGAGGAAAAAAGGCTAAAAAGTGGTCTTTTCAATGACTAATAAAATTGACAAGCCCCTAGCAGGACTGATCAATGACAAAAGAGACAGAAATTACCAATATAAAGAATGAAAAAGGATATCATTATAGATTCCACAGATATTGAAAAAAATTAGAGGATGTAATGAAAGACCTTATCCTGATAAATTTGAAACTTTATTTAAAATGGGCAATTCCTTGAAAACTATACAACTCCTTGAAAACCACACAAGAATAAATAGAAAAATCTGAATAATTCACAATCCTTGAAAAATACACAATTCCTGGAAAACTAACAGACATAACAATAAATAGAAAATCTGAATAATTTCTGTATGTATTTAAATTTTACATTTTATTTATTTATTTATAGTATTTACATTTGAATGTGTAATTAAAATCTTCCCACAAACATTACTCCAGTCTCAGATGGACAGATCAGTGAATTCCTTTCAATATTTTAAGGAAAAAGTAACACCAACCTTTCACAAATTCTTCCAGAGATTACCAAAAAGGAGAACACATCCTAACACATTTTTACGAGGCAAAAACCTGACAAGGATATTACAAGAAAGGAAAACTATAAACCAATTTATTTCATAAGAATGATGCCAAGGGCCTAAACAAACATTAGCAATATATTCTAGTGATACATAAAAAGAATAATACATCATAACTAAGTGGAATTTATAACAGAAACTTAAAGTTGGTTTAACATTTGAAAAACATTCAATGTAATTCACTACGTATTAAAATAAAGCAGAAAAATTAAATGTCTAGCAGTTGCAGAAAACGCATTTCATAAAATTCAACATCCATTCATCATTTTTTTAAATGCTGAGGAATAACAGTGAAGTTCCTTCATATGAGATGGAGAATCTACAAATAAACAATAATAATAACAATAACTATGACAAACATCATACTTAATGGTGGAATATCAAAAGTTTTCCCCACGAGATTGGGAAGATAAAGATGTCAGCCAGCACACCTTTATTTCATATTGAATGTAGGTCCTAGCCAGTGCAACAAGATAAAAAAAGTATTAAAGTTATGAGAATTGGAAAGAAAGAAACATCACTGTTATTGGTAGTCAATATTATAATGAATAGCAAATGAATTAATGAATAAATGAATAATAATGAATTATAAATTAATTTAACAAGGTCACTGGATAAAAGATCAATGTGCAAAACTCAACTGTATCGCTAACAACTAGAAAATGAAATTCAAAATGACACCAATTGAAATAAGATCAAAACATCACATACCCAGGAATAGATTTAACAGAAAATGTGCCATAATTCTATACAACAAACTGAAATGTTATTGAGAGAAATTAAAGAATGTCTAATAGAAATACATAAATCACTCCCCAAATCTATGTATAGATTTAATAAGCTCCCAACCAAAACCTAAGCTGATTCTAAAATTACAAGAAAATGTAAAAAATGCAAGTATATTCCAGATAATCTTAAAGAAGAACAACAAAATTTGGAGGACATACTATCATATCTAAAATTATTATAAAACCACAGTAGTTAAAATTGTACAATATTGGCACATAAATAAGAATGTGGATTAACGAAACCATATAAACAGTTTAGAAACAGGCCCATACAAATAGGGTCAGCTGATTATAGCAAAGGTGACTTTGCAATGCTAAGAGAAAATAATAGTCCTTTCAAAAAACGGGAGTATTAATTGGATATCCATATAGCAAAAAAATATATCTTTGCCATGATTTCCAGCTCATATTTATCCCCTATGAGTATAGGCTATATACAATACTGTAAGATCCCCACTTCCTGGAAACTCAAGGCATAGATTTGGAGACTGGATTCATCCCATCCCACTCCAGGTGGCTTCTCCAAAGCTATTCTGTTGGAGCTAGTCCTTGCTCCAACACAGAGATGTTAATGATATTTGAAAGGAAGGAAAGAGTATAATCCTTCCATAACTCTCCAAGTGGGCTTACACTGAAGTGCGGGAGGTTGAGAAAGGGTCACTTGCACTCTTTCCTTCTTTCTAAAACTTTTTCAACTCACTATTCCTTTATAATTTATAACATCCTTCTAGTTTCAGAAATGGTTGTACGTTTTTCTATACAATTCAGATTAACATATTAGAGAGGAAAATTTGCAGATTTTGATCATTGAAATACTACAAGGACTAGCAGTTCTGTTTCAAAAGACTTTAAGGAGGGGTATGTGTGTGCATGTGTGTGTGTGTGTATGTGTGTTTAATATAGTTTAATACAGTTTAGTAATGAAATACATTTGATGCCAAGGGATTCATTAACTGAGTTATCATTTTATTTGAATTGAAAGATGAAACTCCTATCCAAGAGTTATTTTAAAAGACCTATATAAAACATGAATGCCCTTCTCCACTGAGTAGACATGTTACTCCATTCCTCTACAGAGAGGAAGTGGGGTGAATTATCCCTGGATCTGTGAAACCATCTGTGATTAAAAATATAGGAACTATATTGTATACATCAAATTAAAAAATATAGAAATATAGAAACTATATTTTATACATCAAATTCTCAGAATACATCCACTATGATACAAAAGAATCTAAAAAATACATAGACATGGATAAGTAGAACACAGTCCAGAAGGGAATAACATGCTTATTAAGAAATCATTAAATTAGTTATTTAATCATTTAGTATACAGTTGTGTGCCGCATAACGACGTTTCAGTCAACGATGGACTGCACATACGACGGTGGTCTCATAAGATTAGGACCATATGCCTAGGTGTGTAGTAGGCTATACCATCTGGGTTTGTGTAAGTACACTCTATGATGTTCACACAACGACAAAATCTCCTAACAACACATTTCTCAGAACACATCCCCGTTGTTAAGTGATACATGACTACACAAGACATTATGTGCTTAATTTTACTTTAAAATAGGGATAATGTGTCACTTTTTATTTTCTGAATGTGGGCACTCAAGTCAATCTCTCTCGTGGAAAAATAAAATAAAATTCATCTTCTCTGGATGTAGTTTTACCTGTTGGAATGGTTAAGTCAGTTCTTCCTGCAGGAAAGAATTTGGTAATCTCTTAAAATCCAGCCTATACACAAATTAAATATTATTGTGGTTTTAGATGAATTGAGATTTTTGTATGTGTATATGTATGCATATGTGTGTGTGTGTGTGTGTGTGTGCTCCCAAGAGAATATACCAACGTTCTCCTCAATTTCCAGATACTTAAGTAGCTTTACAAATATATTAAGGTGTGCATGCAATTGCACTACTTCAAAAAACAAACAACAAACAATATTTTTGGGAGAAAATTATATTCCCAAGATAGTAGCTTTTCATCTTCACTTTCACCTAAAAAGTGATTCATGATGCTTCTAGAGATATATCCATCTGGAGTGACTAAGTGACTCCCAAAGACCCTCGATGCCCTATGATTCCATGGAGTATTTTATCTGGTTTCAAATCTTCCTCTTAAGTTAACAATTTGCTTTCCTAAAGTCCTAAAAATCGATAGAAATTCTTTAGGCCAATAGAGGTTGGCCTGTGTAGGAATTTTTGGCAGCTTTATACGTAACACATTCTGAAACTATGGGCAGACAATAAAGGAAAAGCACTGATGCATGTAAGACAGCTAGAAGTTCTGGGCAGGCTGTATTTGAAAGAAAAGAATTAGTCACAGGGGAGAGTAAGCTGTCAACGCTGCAGCATCTGTTTTCTGACATGCTTCATGGGTCATCATGTCTCCTCTATTGTTTAGAATAAATAAGAGCCAAGGAAGAAGGGAACAGGATTCATGGGTCACCCACTGAGATGACATTTTGCTCTTAGTGAGCCTATTACCCCAAGAGTTCCCAATTGAAATGGGTACAGAGCATTCCCTAGCTAGAGGACACAGAACCAACCTGGCCCCAAATTCCACCTATTATGGAGATGCCAAAAAGGTAGGAATCTTATTTTTAAGTTTTAGTGTAACCTTTTTATGGAGAGGCAATTAGAAAAATTAAAAGACAAAACATTTTCCCAATCGTGTAGACCACAATGACTTTATTTATACTACATCAGCTTCAATTGGCCATGAAGATGCTCTTGAAATAAAGAAGCAAACTGTAAGGAAGAAAATTTCTGGATAAAAATTTTTAGTATAACAAAAAAGCCCAATAGAGAAAAATTGTATGACTGTTGTTTCAAAAGCGATAGAAAGCAGGAGTGCTAACCCTGTCAATAGGGTTCTCAGGTTTTCAGGGAAGTAGAAAAGCCATCGTGCTGCTCTAAAACAAGCAGATGGAGAAGTTGTCAAGATAGTGGTGAGGAGAACAGGCTCTGGGGCCAGGCAGCATGGTTCAAATGTTGATTCTGACATTTATTGTAACCTTGGACATGAGACTTAACCTCTCAGGGCCCCATTTCCCTATCTGTAAAATAGGGATAATAATGGTACCTACCTCTAAGATTGAGATAGGTATTTAGAGGACCATCTGATACAGGGTAGGAACCTGATAAAGGGTTAATAATTGCAATGTAGAGAAAACATTTCAATGCACCTAAGAAATCAGCCAGCTACCACGAAGTCTGATATCAGCAGATGCTCTGCACTTCTCAAGCAGTCATTCTGCAAACATCCATTAGCCATCTATATAGCAGGCACTGTACCGGGCACAGAGAATATGGAAAAAGGAGACAAAGACCAGGCTTTCAAAGAGCTTCCTATTTCATCATGTTCCTGAACTGACATCCCCCAGGATGATAATTTGCTGTAAACGTAGGCCTTTCTTTTTCATGTCTAGAATTCCTATATTTCTGCCAAATCTTTGTTTTATATCACCAGACATTTTTATGTTGTTTTCATATTTATTAGTTCATATTAGTTACATTATTGAATCTACTTAGAAACAGAGAGCTTAAAAATGAGCACATTTTTTCTTAATGTGATTGAACAAAACTCCCACGACAGATTTTGAGTTCTGATAAGTTGGAGGTTGAAAAGATTTTGTCATGTATTTATTTCAGTTACTGGCTGATGGAAAATAATTAGATTTATTTTTTAAATGAAAACACTCATTTTTAACCTATTAGAAATGTCAAAAAATGAAAATCCAGTAATGAGATGAAATGAAAATTTTGAAAAACCATAAACAAGACAGTCACAGAAGGCTAAATGTAAAAGATTCTCAGCAAAATTTGCCTCTAATATCTCTTATATACACTCTGATCTTGTTTTTATAAAGGTCTGCTATATTTTATCTCAACAAATGCAATACCATATATAAAGCTATCAAGAGAAAGGTAGAAAAGCTAGGCAAATCACCTTAAGGAAATAAGATGTTATTTTCTCTGAATTCCATTCAGTATAAATGAATAATTTTTGTTAAAGAAAAACATAGTAGTTAATTTGAAGATGTCTTACATAGTAAAAATGCTGATACGCACTTAAAATGAGATGCAAAAAAATTTGGGTTACTATTTTTTAGGAATATATTTTTATATGATATATATTCCTCAAGTTTTTGATAATACTAGAAAATTAATTTGAGTTAGAATGAGTTTCAATGTTCAATTTTATCATTTTATTCATGCCGCTAAGAAGCAACAGTATCTGATACAGGTGAGCACAGTCAATGGATGTTAAGGAAAGTGGATAAAGGTCTGACGAGGAAAAGGATATTGGAATAAAATTGGAATATCTCCTGATAAAATACCAATCAAAATCAAAGGAGAAAAATAGTGGAGAATTTGGCAGATCATCAACTTGACCAGTCGATCAAAGTTAACATCACCAGCAGTAAAACAGAGTGAAATGGTTTACCTCCAGATGTGGTGTGCGGAGAAGACTCAGCATCATTTCTGTGGTATTGGCCTGAGTGATGAGGAAACACCAGGTGGACTCAGGTTGAGTGTGATCCTACAGACTGAAATCCCTATACTTCTAAGACCATAAAAAATACCAAAGACAGGAAAAGACTGGAACGGCTCCAGATAGAAGGAGACTATAAAATACATGTGTTCTTAGATAGAATCCCAGACCAAGAAGTAAAAAGAGACATTGTTTAGATAGCTGATGAAATTTGAATGGGATCTGAAGATTGGATGATATTGCGGTGTCAAGGTTGATTTCTTGATTGGAATGTTGTATGTTGGCTATTTACGAGACTGTCCTTGTTTTGAGAAAATATACACTCGAGGATTTAAAGATGATGGAGCATATTATCAGTAAAAGGCATATTGGAATAAGATAGAGGGTGATGGAGCAAATGAACTAAAAATATTACCAATTAGAAATCTGACAAAAGGACAATTGTACTGTTCTTGTAATTTTTCTGTAGGTTTAAAACCATTTCCAAAAAAATTTTTTAATTAAAAGCAAACATTAACCTGGGAAAACTCTTGCATATGTGACTGACAGTGAGATATGTATGTATGAGTTAAGTATATATCCTTAACATACAAAGTATTTTTACAAGTAAACAAGAAAAATGGCAAGACTCCCATATAAAAATGGAAAAGGATATTTCGAAACCATTCAGCAAATCAGAGACGCCAACAAATTACTAGCAAATATATGAAAAATGTACAAATTCACTAATATTCAAAGAACAGTAAATTTTAGCAATGATAGCCATTTTTCAGATGTCATATTACCAAAAAGTATTTAAATATAATGCTCAGTCCTTCAAAGTGTGTAGTTTAAAGTTTAAGTCATTTGCAAAGCAGATTGTTTCCTGGTAGTTCATTCAAAATACACATCTTACTTCCCCTTTGGTGCTGTTCAGGGCATTTTTACTGGCTAAATTAAATGGATTTAAGCTGAAATATTCAGTAACTCATGTATTTTGTGATACATTCAGCATCCTCAAGAATAGTCAAACGTAATTTTTACGACACCTAGAGTTTTAAATAACCAAAGGCTAAAGTACAAAGGAAAGATGACAGCATGTCAATCATCTCCCTCTTTCAAAACGCTCAATGGATAAAATCGCTGAAAAGAGGCAAAATATGAATGACTTTTATTCATCTGTTATGAAATACATCAATACATGGTTTCAACCACAAAAATATAAGCCTCCTCCAAGATCAATGGAATTCAAGTGTACACAGCAGCAAGAGAAATAAAATTTCTTAAGTAATGGAGATAGTGTAAACTCCATTGTCAATAAGGACATCCAAATAATATTTCACAGTACTTTTTAAAAAGGTACATGCTTCACCATAACTAAAGGAAATAACAAAAAAAATTACAAATAAGCTGAATTCTATTTCCTGTCACTTGATAATAAACTACAAAAGATCATTAAATGAGCCCTTTGTAAAATAACTTTAAGTGATTGATCAAAGACCTAAAGAGCATTTGGGAAGTTTCACACTGACATCAGAAGACTAAAAGGAGAAGAGTTTTAATGCCAAAGAATTAAAATATATTACAACAATCCCTCAATATTCATCTTGGAAAAGATCACTGAAATGTCAGTGCATATCAATGTATGGCAGATTAAGGTAAGACAATTAAATGAACTTTGATGGCACCTTGAAAATTTTCTTATTATACTCTGAATTGCATCCAAAGAATCCAACTGCCTCCCAAAGACAAAAGAGAAAGCAATTTAAATACTGTGGAAGATATTACTTCTGATACAAAACAGAATCCATTTTTCTGGTAATACAGTAACTTAAAAGTCTTTTACAAACTAGAAAATATAATAGAAAAATAAAGATCCCACGTGAGTAACAGTAACCTATAAGGTTCCTAGGAATAAATCTAACAAAACACGTGTATGCCCTTTATGGAGATATTTATAAAGAAGACATGAAAGAAACTGGAGACATAAGTCATATCCCTGGATAAAAACAATGAATATGGGAAAAACGTTAATTCAACATATATTAACCTATAAATGTGATGTAATTCCAATACAAATCCCAACGGGATTTTTTCATAGAATTTACCAAATAGATTCTAAAGTTTATACCAAAGAACAAAGTTTCAAACATAGCAAAGAATTCTAAACAGAAAGAACAGCGACCTGAACTATTAGATAGCAAGTCTCATAAAACTACAGTAATGGAGTAGTGTGGGAGTGCTGCAGAGGTCACAAACAGATGAGTGAAACAGAATACAGGGCCCAGAAACAGAACTCAGCATTGATAGAAAATTGGTATTACATTTGGCATTTGATATTTGGCATTACAAATCTGTGAGAAAAGAATGGGTTCTTGGGTAAATGACATTGGGACCAACAGCTTCCCCTGTTGGATATGACACTAGATAAGTGCACCCAGATCTAAGCTCAAGACATTAATTTCTTTTTCTTATTAGGCAGGACAAAAAGATCATTCATTGAATATAGTGAGGCAGATTATGATGGATTTTAATACAGATGTGCTATTGCCTCCTTTCCAGATCCCAATTAAAAGATCAATAGTAAACTAATCACAGTATTTGCAGTAATGCCTATGTATGTAGTATTCATTGCAGAGCCAAATGTTGAGCTGAGATAACCTCTCCTTCATTATGAGTTCATTGACACAAACTCTTCAACACCCAAAGAAGAATGTTCAATAACATCAAGGACAGATGAATTTCTTTCTGACTTCCCAACAACGGCCCAAAATCATGCTAAATTTTGTTCCATTTTATATATTAGTCCATGAATTTCTTATATAGGATATTTTAAATTTTCTTCTTTTTCTTGAATTTTCTAATTGGCTTTCTCTTTTCTTTTTGGGAAGAGAAAATCGTGTCTTCTTTCTTCACTGTCATTAACATAATCCCACACTTTAAAGATAAAAATTATTGTTTTGACTGCATATAAACAAGAAAATTTAGTACATCAAAAAATCACCATAAAGGCTTTAAGGCAAATGAAAAACATAAGTAATATGGAGTTAATACCCTTACCAAAGCTCACTTAAATTAATAAGAAAATGTAGAAAAATGGACAGTGTATCTAAATAGGGTATTTACAAAAGAAGACATATGAATGGCCAATAAGCATAGGGGAAAATATTCAACCTCATCAACAAAGTATTCCTTTTCACCTATTAAGTTGGCAAATTTTTTAAATCACTGTTGAAGAAAGTAGGGAAGTAGGTACTTTAAACTGCTGATGAGATGACAATGTATTAAAACCTTTCCTGAAATATATATTTGATATATACGTTCATAGCATGTAGAAAATTACACATACAGCAAATTGGATAGGTATATTTATATCTACATCCAATATCATAAAATTTGGAAGTACATACACCCAGTGCACAAGGAAATAGCCACGCTGGTTGATTACAGTCAAGGTCCATTCTAATTCATCACGTTCTTGTTTTGATAGTTTAGTGCCTGTGCCATACAGGTTACAATATATTTCAAATATCACCTGTGAATACATCAATATATTATATTTGAGCAGTTATTTTTAATTTTTTTGTATTTGCACTTTTAAAATGTGTACACTGAAAAGCTGTATTCATAATATTATCATTACTGGGACAAAAATAAACTGACTGGTTGATGAAACAGAACATAGAGCCCAGAAATGATTTTTAACATAAATATAAGATTTCATTTATAATAAAGGGAGGAGTTTCAAAAGAGGGGAGGAGGAAGAGTTAAATAAATGATGTTGGAATAATTACTTATCTGTTTGAAAAAAATATTTAGAGCCTCATTTCTTACTTACACTACAATAAATTTCAGATGAGTTCAAGCATTAGATGAAAACAAAACCATAAAACAATATTTTTTTAAAAAGGAAGACTACCTGATCTTGGAGTAGGAAAAGCCACTTTTAAACAAGTAATCTACAAGGAAGAAATTAATTGAAATAACAGTTAGATAACAGACACACACATGAGTAAGAACAGAACTCCAGAGCCAATGTTTGGGTGACTAAGCTGGCTCTGCCACTTACTAAGTGTGATAACTTACTGAAGTTATTTAGCCTCTGTGCCTAAGTTATCTCATCTGAGAAATGAGGGTAATAATAGTTGCTACCTCCTAGGACTGTTGTGAAGACCAAATGGGATTATGCATTAAATAAGGATAAATGAATTTATTTTAGCTCAAGGATATAAAAAATACAACACATAAAATTAATTGGCAGCAAACAAAATAGAAAAAAAATAATTATGCAAAGTTAAGAAATTATGACACATAGGAGGTAATTAGCCAAAATTATATAAAGAATTCATAAAACCATTAAAATAACACTTAACAGAAAAATAATGTCTATAAAAAGAAAGTATATGGACAGCAAAATTATTTTTTAAAAGTTCAGCCTCTCTGGCAATCAGAGAAATGCAATATACTCACAATTTCCAACTCAAAATGGAAAAAATTTAATGCGATAACGCTCAGTTTTAGCCAAGGTACAGTGAAACTCACATTCTCATACTTGGTTTGTGGAACTTTACATTGGAACAAACTTTCTTGAGGGTAATTAGACAAAGTGTAAGAAAAAAACTTTAAAAAATATAGGAAAAAAACTACTATAACCAGTTACTCAACAAATTGCATTTCTTGGAATTTGTCACAAAGAAACGATCAGAGATCAAGGACACACTACGTGCCAGACACAGTGCTTCCTCCATTAATTACAATTCTGAAAAACTGGATATAATCTAAATGTCCAAAAAAAGGTTGATCATATAAATTACAGAATATCAATATCATAAATATCACGAAACCAGTGAACATTTTAGAAATATATTTAATGACATTGGAAAATGAATGGGACATATTTTATCTACTTAGAACGATCTCATGACCTCCAACTTTATGCATCTAAAAAGATTAGAAAGAAATAACATGTTAACAGTGGTTATTCTGGTAAAGTGATTGAGATTTTGTTTGTTCTTTTACATTCTCATATCTTTCAAATATTGTACAGTGAATGTGGATTACCGACAAAATTAGAAACGTGTCTGCTGCTTTAAAAAACACAGCAAGGTGGGGAGAAGAGACAGGAAACCCACCCTTACAATATGGCATCACCCTCAAAACCCCCAAAATTGGGTATTAATGGTTTTTTGAGAAATTGAGGTTCAAAGAGGGAAAAGGACTTTCTTAGAGTTATCGTACAAGGAGCTGGTAAAGTTTGAATTGACTCAACTCAACCCATTGTGGCTACAAGCCCTTGCTCTGTCCATGCACCAGGCAAAGCTCCCCACACCCAAGATTAGGTATATAGTATGTACCCAACAAGTGTTTATAGATTGATTTCTCAGTGCTAGGACAATACACGCTTGGTGAAAAGCCAGAACCATGGTATATTCTGTGAACAACTACAATTCTTGCTTCCACAGGGACCGTGTATTTCAATTCTGAACGCCCAGGGCTTAGCACATGCCTAAAGGACCTTAAATGTTTTCCAAACAAACGAACAAATGTATTAAAAAAACCTTCTCCTTAAAAAAGGATTTTCAAATAAATTCTACAGTCACCATATTTACAAATAATAAAAACATTAATTAATTTGTTTCTTTGCCAAAAAATGACCTTCTCAAAGTTTTTTATAAAGATAGAAACCTCAGAGTTTTGAAAAAGTTTAGACTTTGCTTTTTCAGCTGTTAAGGAGAACTTGTATTTATGCTTAGAAAATTGCTTTTTTCCCCCCCAACATTCAGAATACAAAAATCCTCTTGAAAAAAGATGAAGTTCTCAGGAAAGTAGACCCTCTAATGGTGTTGCATTTAATTGAAAGGCATCACTTATGAGAAAAAAAGCAACGAAATGTCCCTGCCTAAAGCACTTACATTGCATAGGAACTGATACATTTGATAGATTTGGTCTTTCTTAAAAAAAAAAAAAAAAGTATTTAGGCTAATGACTGAAAAAAAATCTTCATTTATGTACAGCTTCTACATGAAATGTGGGATTAGACAGTAAATCATTTAGTGATGATAAGCTTATGACTTAAAAGCAGTCAGGGAAAGCTACTGTGTCCTAAAATTTAGACATGTCAACATCATCAAAAATTGTAAAATCAAGTCACAAGTGCTTTCAAAGAAATAGAAAAAAAACTAAAATAACATTCCCAAGTGAAGAAAGAGTATTTAGAAAAATTTTTAATCATTAGAAGTATTTTTTAATGCCAGAAGAAAAAAGTAGCAAACTGATCATTAGTAGCTACATGAGCCAATTGTTTCTAATGAACAATTAACCTTTACGATCACATAAAAAGAAATAACATGGCAACACAGAAATGGGAAGCATGAAAATATTCAAGCAGGAACACCAGGTTGGTTTCCTAAAACACGGAGGCTTGATCCTCAATGACAGCTGCCTACACAACAGCCAAGGTACTGGTACTGTGTCATCCGGAGTGAAGAGAGTAGATGCGAAGGAGCCAAAAGATAGACGCGGCAGAAGGGTCGTGTAGTGGTCTACCATATCTGAGGCCTGATAACTGGAAATGGTCAAAATAGGACGGAGGCCTAGAAATACCCCTGCTCCTCTGCATCTCTACCTAAGGAGGTGAACGCCCGGAATGTGGAAAAGGAGTGGATATGGGTTGGTTAGTCCACAGTTGCTGCAGCAGCAGCCAATTGATTCATTCCTTGGCCCTGCAGAAAGACTGGAACGCTGACAAGAAGGAAAAGAACGCCTCGCTTCTTCAGCGTGAAAAGGATATTTGTGCTCCATGAAATAACCTCTATATACTAAAATGTGTACTTCCTTCTATCACTTCACCTATATACAAACATGGTACATATAAGAAATATGGAAAATCCCATTTACTTGCTGAGTCTTAACTTGAACTGAATTTCTTTGATGAGCAACTCACCATGCCGGCTTAGTAATGACATATGTATGCTTAACCACATTAGAATGCATACTGCAACTTTCCTAATAACAAGGGAGATATAAAATACACATTAAAGATGCAACTTTTTTAGAGATAAATAATGATAAACAAACTTAATGAGAATATAAGTAAAGTTTTTTTAGTTCTGTAGAACTTGGGGTTTGAAATTTTAATTTATAAATCCCATTATCTTTAATGTTATTTATTAAGTAAAGTGCGACCAAAAAGTAAAGAGTGTAGTAGCCGTTATGTCAGTCTGTTAATTTTATACATAATAAACAGTCATCTTTCAGTTCAGAACCATTAAGCCAAACAAATACTGCCAGCAAGTTTAACTTTTACTTACTAATATCAGGAAAGAGAAATGGCTTTATACATGGCAAGCACTCACAAGTATAAAGATACATTTTATCAGCCTCATACATAAATACATTCTTACTTATCCAGAATATATAATAATTAATACTAAGAGAGTAGAAAAAAATTTCATTTATTTTACCTCAAGTTTATTAATATAGAAGATGATGGCAAACTTCAAGACAGTTTTATATTTATTTGCAAAGCTATTGCCATAAATTATTTCCACGTACGCTACATGCAAAGCATTCAAAGTTAGAAGCATAAACAATGTTTGGATATCAGGAAAATTCCTAATAATAACCCCATGAGAACCAATTTAAATATCTAAAGCTCCAGACTATTTTAAATAAAGGAGAAGTATTATATACTACAGAATATAATCTAAGCAACTGTATCACATCTACACCAAGGTTTAACAAAAGGATGTTATCTTAAAGAAACTGCAATTATGTAGAATGGAAGAAGAGAACAGAGTCCTTTTGGAATTTAGGGAAATTTTCTCATTCATTTTTACTTATATATATACTTTGCTTTTCAATGAGCCTTTACTATTTTCATATTTCTCTTCTGTATTTCCCATATAAATAGGTAAGTGAACCAATATCTTAGAATTATTTCTCTATTCTTTATTTTTTCTCTTTCAAAACAAAACAGCCAGAAAACTATAATGAGAGAACTACTTTGATCTGCCTGAATGTCTTAATTCTTTCAGACATAATGCCATATATTATTGTCCACTGTTTTTAGGTTAATACTGATGTTGGCTAATATACACAAAAATGGCTGAAGAGCCCACAAGCTTTTTACACTGTGCTCACGTGAATTTGTGGTCTAATTTTTAATATTAGCTTCTACTTGAAAAACACCATTTGAAGCCAGCATTTCAGGTTGGGAGGCCAAATGAGACTGTGCTCACAGCCACCAGGACACTGCTGATGAGATTCCCAGTAGTTTCATAATTATGTCACTTTGTTTGAAGCTGTGTTTCACTGCCAAGGTTTGACTTAAGCCCTTCTCCAATTCCGAGATGCTGTGATGTCTGCTTTTCCTACTTCCGTCTTGCTCTTAGCTCACTTCAGATTCCCCGGAATCCAGAGCGTGTTCATTAGTCTCATATGTCCAAACCAACAAAGTTGTGTGATTAGGTTTCCAGCTTGAACACAGTGGCTGAGATGTTGCTATATAGCTCATTACAGGTGTCGTTATTCTCTAAGAACTTGACTTACAGCTGTTTCGAGGCAGTGGCTGCCAGTTAGTTTAATCCTCACACTACAGCTAATGACATTTCAGGAAAGATTAGGCGCTCTGCATCAATACAGCAACTGGAACATTCTCCAGATCCTTTGTCCTAGCCTGATGAAAACGTGGTGATGTCATTTACAATTCCTGGTAAAGTCAAGATGATCTTTCTCTTGATCTTTCACTCATTTCTTCATCCACTAAATATTTATTTAGCATCTAACTGTCGTCTAACAGCATGGTAGATGAAATGGAGTTTACAAGTTTAACACACAATCCTTTACAGCAAAAAAAACAAAATCTAATCAAAAATTGTTGTCAACATGTAAAATTTTACACAAACGCACAAGTACACCTGGGGAAAAGATTAAAAAGCTGCATCCCAGAGTGTTATGGTGGCGATCTCTAGATGCCAGGACTATAGGCAGTGGTGCTGGTAAATGTTTAACAATTGGCTCTCTTCCCGAGAGTAATTCTAAGATATTGATTCATTTATCCATTTGTACAGAAAAGATAGAAGAGAAATATAAAAAAGACCCGTTTTAAAAAAAAGAATATTTATCAATGAAAAATACATCAAAAACAAAAATAAAAACCACTCTGCTTTGTAACATCTGCTGATTTCCATGGCGTAAAAACTCACACAGTGGCCTACTTCAAGCTGCCACAGTAACGTCAATCAGCCCACAAAGTGTCAACTCTTGTAAGCAGTATAAGCCCCTCCAACACACTGCTTTATACTTTTTTCAGTTTCAAAACGTCTTTAACGATAATAGTGGTTGACCCTAGGAACAGAAATTAGGTGGCCGGGGACAGGTATGGAGGTAGACTTTTTTTTCTCCACCCTGTTGTGCCTTTTAAATTTTGAACCATGGGATATATTATCAATTCAAAAAAATAATTTAAATTTTAAAAATCCTCAATAAATATTCATTACAATTGTGATCAAAAGCAGTAAATGATGGGGTCAGCCCAGAAGTGTAGTGGTTAAGTTCACGCACTCCACTTCGGCTGCCTGGGGTTTGCGGGTTTGGATCCCAGGCATGGGCCTACACACCACTCATCAAGCCATGCTGTGGCGGCGTCCCATGTACAAAATAGAGCGAGATGGGCACAGATGTTAGCTCAGGGCCAATCTTCCTCACACACACAAAAAAGGCAGTGAGTGATATTTTTAATGTCTCTTATATGATTAATACATATGTATATACAAGAAACATTTAAATAATAAATAAGATGTTATATGTTAGAATGCCAAAGGAGTGGCACAAATTTAAAAAACGCATTGGAGCCTAATGGAGGAAGAAATTAATGTAAACTGGGAAGGTCAGTAAAAGCTTCATGGAGATTTGAGTGGAGTTCTGAAGTATGAGCAGGATTTGGACAAGCAGAAAGAAAGGAAGGGGTGACACACAGATGATGAGCCGACTGACCACTGTGCCTGGCAATTATACTCTGACTGAATGATACCACTTTTCTCCACCTCTCTGGTGCCAGAGCTGACATTCCCCCAAGGCTCTATTTCTTACTGACTTCTCCCTACTTAATTAGGCTTCAGAGCAAGCTGCACGACAGCCAGGTGCTCACTGCAATCAGCCCGAACAGAGATAAGGTCAGAGGCGGGGACTGCCATAAGGAGGAGAGAAGTCATCTTCCAGTGTCACGTCATCTCTAGTAATAATACTAATGTGTATTTAGTGCTTGTTTTGTAGCAGGCACTCTGTGGTCTAACTCACAGAGCCTAATTCACAGAGGAATAACTCAAGTCTTGTTCTTGTGGTTCCTACCCGGTAGGCAAGAACACGTGCCGATGAAGCACCATGCCCTCACCCCATCCATCCCACAAACAACTAGGAAATGAGCTTCCTTTGGCATGCAGAAGAGCTCTTCCATGAACCAGGAAGGACCTTACGGAGAGTTGGACCTGTACCTAATCACTGCCAGTTAAAGGATGACAGATCAACTATTCATTTTGACAGGGATTTTTCAACATTTGACTGGTTTATAGCTAACCATCCTGTGGAACACAAAATTCACTCACTTATCCAGGCACATATTTTGCAAACTAGTTCATCTTAGTGGATACCTCAGGTAGTTATGCAGATCAAAATTAGACATTTTTTCGACACTTTGGAGTTTTTAATGATAAATGTGAGAATTTGATTACACCTGTTTTAATTTGTATCCAGTGATGGAATACTCTTTGGTCATTAAAAATAGATTATAAATGGGGGCCGCCCGGTGGCGCAGCAGTTTAGTCCGCGCTTGGCAGCCCGGGGTTCGCGAGTTCGGATCCCAGGCGCCCGCCGACGCACTGCTTGTCAGCCATGCCGTGGCGGCGTCCCATATAAAGTGGAGGAAGATGGGCACGGATGTTAGCCCAGGGCCAGTCTTCCTCAGCAAAAAGGGGAAGATTGGCAACAGATGTTAGCTCAGGGCTGGTCTTTCCCACACACAAAAAAAATAGATTATAAATGAATATTTATTGGCATGAGAAAATCCTCAAAATATTTTGCTAAGTATTAAAAAGCAAATTATAAAATATATACAGTATGATTCTATTTTTTTGAATATTATATCTAGACACTTTAACTAGACATTTATAACTGAAAATATTAGTAGAAACTATCCCCCAGGGGTAAAATTAAAATCCTCAGGGGGTGATTTTGACTTCTTTGCAATTTTCCTAATTCATAAAATTTACTATAAATATTATGTGTAGTGTTTGAAATTTGTAGCATAATTAAAATTTCCACATTCTATAGGATCCTACCATCAATACATGAGAGTAGAACCCACACTACTTCCTGAGGAAAAGGTTGGCCCTGCCCTTAAGAACTGCCTACTTCAGCCCCACAGGAAGAGATGAGTACCTTCCATTCAGGCATATCCTTGTCAGGCTTCTCAATTTTTACAATAAAATGTCAGTATTTCCTCCAACTCAATTGCTGTTGATGCACAACACGTAACTCTCACTGAACTGTCGACAAAAAATAGCTGCAATTTGGCTATTTATCAGAGAAGTCAAACTTGAATTCAATATTATTCTCAAGAGCTACACTGAGAAAAGCAATTTATATGGAATATTGCCTGAAGGACACAGTCTTTTATCAAAGTTTCATATAGGAGGTGCTACTGGCATTTTGAGCAAGAAAACTTGGTTGTGCAGAACTTTCATGCACACTACCAACGGCCTCCAAAGTAGTACTACTTCAAATACCTTCACACCTAGATGCACATTACTGGCATCACTGTAGATTTGCTTAAGGTCACAAAGCCAATAAGTGATAGAGCTGTATCGCTTGTGACTGGAATGCATGCAGTCTGTCCCCAGGTCTACACTCTTGACCACTATTGAATACTAATGACATGATGAACTAATGCATGTAACCCACTGAGCACAGTGCCCAGCACATGGTAAGCCTTTAATAACTGTTAGCTTATGAAGCAAATGAAAAATGCCTTACAAATCTAAATGATTTTTTTATATCATGGAAAGATACACTATATCTTAAATATGGTTTTTGTTTAGGTAAATGTCATCAAATTTATAGATGACACAAAGGAAGAATAAGTAAAGCAAGAAATTACAAATTAATATTAAATTTAATGAGTACAACTGGAAAGCATGAGAGCTGAGAACAAAGATTTATGTACAAATATATTTATCATGGTGTTAACTGTTAAAATTAAAAAAGGAAATGTGTTAACTATTCAAAAGTAAGAGGTTCATCAAACAAAATCTTACGCACACAGATAAACGGACTGGATTAAAATACAACAGAATTTCAACACTGGTCTCCTTTGATAATACGATTTGTATGAGTTTTCCTATTTCTTTACACTTGTCAGTTTTCCAAATTTTCTATAATGAAAATATAGGCTATAATAATTTGAAAAAACAAATATTATTTTTAATTGAAATAAGTCAAAATAAAGCCCCACGTATAACTTTAACAAATCTACTTCATCGGAAGAGTAAGAAAGGATTTGATGAATGATGACTTGCTGTCAGGCAGATCCTTTCTTACTGTTTCTCTTCTGAGTGACAGCAAGTCATCCTTCATGAGATCCTTCATCAAGGATCTACCTGATGAAGGTCGAGTATTTCAGTTGTCCATATCCTTACTAAATGGTGCTAAAAAAATCTTCTAATGATTTTAATAAGTATTAGATGGAAAGGTGTAGATTACAAGAAGTCCATGATGGTCAAATATTTGTTGAGTTAATATATTCAACTGTAGGAACCAACAAAACATTGACTATCTGGGATACATACAGCTGAGGGCAACAGACCTAGTGGAGTGCTGCTGATCACGTCTCAAGAGGAGCCGATGAGTACCCAGCCTTGATGAGCCCAGAGACAAGAGGGGTAAGACAGGAGGCTGCAGTGGCCATCAACTGTGTAAGGAATGTCATCTGGAAGAAGTTAGGGCGAGTTCCATGTCTCTATAAATGGGGTGGTGGGAAAAGGTTACAGGGCAGAAAGACCTAGTGCCCAAAACGCAGGGGAAAATTTTCTTAGCAAATAGACATGATCAGCAATAAATCAAGCTGCTCTGTGAAGAACAATCTTCCTTTATTGTACACGAATCATGTGGCCTAAAAGCCCGACTGAGATGGGCAGAGGCACAGCGCTGTAAGCAAGGAGCTCACCTGGTATCAACCACCGGAAGATGAGGCCTGTCCCTGAGACCACAAACACGCCAAGGGGAAGAGCCCTAGTGAACCCTTGGAGATGGGACCTCTTCCTCTCTCAATCTGCCTTGTGAATCCTAAGCCAAATACCAAGTGAGTGTTAAATAGCAGCCCCCTCCTCTCAAACACAGGCCAAGCCTGGGAGAAAAGAAACTCAAGTGAGAGGCCTTGGGAAGTTATGCCAATCCTTTGGAGCTCACGATGGAATAAGATCGGGCCTTAAAGCCCTGAGAGTAAGTCAGATAGAATGTGATTAGAAACCGTGCTCTCTATGTCAACTTGCTCTATTTTGTTCTCTACTTTTATTTGCTTCTGTTCACCCTTTAGTATTTAATAAGGATTTGCCAAGTCCCAGGCTGCCTCATCTCATAAGAGACACAAAGAGGTTTCTGCCCACATCTGAACAGCATCATTAAAGCCCTAATACATGTAAAACACTTTACATATGTAAACTCTTTAATCTTCACAACAACCTATAAAGTAAATACTAGTATTATGCCCATTTTACAGATGAAACAGATGAGGCACAGGGACGTTAAGTGACTTGCCCAAGGTCTACAGATAGTATGCAGTGGTGCAGGTATCCAAAATATGAACATGAAGGAACTTTCGTTCTCAGAACCGTGGCTATTCTTCCAGGAAAGAATCATTTTAAGCTGTTTGGTATTATTTAGTAGCAATTTATGTATATGCCAAGCGTCATGAATGAATTTCTTCTTCCTCCTCCCCATCACTCCCACCAGCTCTCCTAACCATGCTTCTACACAGGCGAGAAGCTGGGAGCTACTAGACAGCATTTTGATTCAACACACATCCAGGCATACAGCCGTAACTACTGCAGTCTAACAAGTGCGTCGGAAAAGAAGTTATCTGTCAGTGATTAAAACTGTAAGACTATTAAACTCCAAACCTAGGCAATTTCCCCAAAAAATAAAATATAGTATTTTTGAGGCTAACTATTCAGAAATTAACAAGTACATTTGATTTTAATACTGAGGAAGATATCTCATGAGGAATTCAGTAATTAATAAATTTGTTTTAGGAATGGTGACTTCTGTGTCCTCTTAGCAACATCAAAAGCAGCAGCTCCTTCTGCTTTTAGGCAGATCTCAATTACTTGTTTTGTGATTCTGCATAATATAGCAAAATTACTCGAGCTGTTTTAAACCAGTCGTTTATATAGCATCTTTTGCTTTTGTTTACTTCTCTTTAACGTGTTCATTTAACCAGTATAACGAAAACGTAAGAAACTCCAGCAGCCACACTCACCTGTGATCCAAGTGGTGAATGGAGAAAATAACTCCGGAATTTAAGTGGGTCTGCTTGAGGGTCACCAAGATGGTAAATTCATGTTTATTTCTCAGCTTCTGAAAAAACTGTTCAGCTGTAGCAGTGGATGCTTTTATACTTCTGGGAGTATCTAAAAAAGAAATAAACATACACTAAGAATAGACTAGAATTTGGTTTTATAAAGTACGCTTTACAGGCAACATTTTTCTAAAAACATTATAAAGTAATAACCAATAAATACCAAGTTTCAGACTCTCCTGGTAAATTCTTTCAACAAGACTTTATGCGACATATAACACAGGACAGTAAAACCACGTGAAATACTGAACTTGTGTTTTAGGAATCTTTTTTCAAAAATGTCACCTTTGAGGCAAAAAATCAAAAGAACCCTATTTGAAGAATTGTGTTCCCAAGTTTCCCAAGTTTTCTTACACACTTCCTATATCCTGGATGCCACAGCCACGTCGGTGTCAACAATGAACAGAAAGAGGCAGCTCCTAGAATAGGACCTAAAAGACCACGATAGAGCCATTTAGCTTTTCTGACACCTCATGAGAGAAAATTGGATTTAAATCTATGTGCCACTTTCCACATTGATGTCTTTAGCCAGAAGGCTTGCTATAAATAGATTTTTTAAAAGATCATTGAAATTAGTCACTCTCAGCCTTCTGTGCAGTGGATGAAACATTAAGATCAAATTATCTTACCATACTCGTTGAAAGAAATACATAGACCTTAATTTCCATCTCCCTCTCCCCAGGCTTAGAAAAAGCCTAGCCAAGAGAGGTTTGCCTGGGAATGCGGAAACTTTCACCCCGCACTTCCACCTGGTTTAGCCTTGTACTCCACTCCCAGGACCCACAGGACGTGGGGGATATAGACAGGGAGAGAAATGGATTTAGTGGACAGGGAAAACCTATCATTCAAGCCATCTGCTAACTGAGCATATGGCTCTCCTATTCACAGTGTGTGCAAAGAGTTGATGGGAGCCAGAAACACAGTTACTGTTGTTATCACATCATTCTCCTCTTTTCTATGCTTTAGACTAGGTAGGCTAGGTAAGTAGTTCTCAGTGAGGACACTACTGGCATTTGAAAAGAACAATCCTTCCTTGTGCAAGACTGTCTCACGCATTGCGGAACGTTTAGCACCCCTGGGTCCCGGGCCCAGTGAATGCCAGTGGCATCCAACCCCCAGTCCTTTTGACAACCCAAAGTTCCCTCACACATTTCCAAGCATTCCCTTGGGAGCACTTCAGCAGAAACCTCGTTGAGAACCACAACGTTGACGAAACAGAGACTATGGGATTAATCTGAAGCTTCTCACCTTTCTAGCCCCACAAATTTATGGAATAAAAATGTAATCACCTAGTCTGTGTCCATCACTGGGAATGCACAGACATAGAAAAGCCCTCAAGATACCCATAAAATAGAGGAAGGGACAAATAATCCCAATACTATGAAAGAAGTGCTGTCATAACCGTAGGTACAAAGTGTTGCTGGACCACAGAAGGAAAAGTAGCCAACATCATCTGGAGGGAGGATCTCATGAAACAGATGGCATTTGACCAGGAGTTAACCAGGTAGAGAAGAGAGGGGAAGGCATTCTAGTCGTAGGAATAGCTTGTGGAAAAGCAGAGAGGTGTGAAAGGGCATGCATGACACGAATGAAGCAGTGAATGGTAGCCATTACAAGATGGAGCTGGAAAGGAAAGCCAGACTGGATAGCCAGGACCTTGTGTGCCAATGTAATGGGCACCTGTTGTTTCTGTTACCATTATCAACTTACCCCCTTGGTTAAAAAAAAAAAAAACCCTATTTACCACTGAAAAATGATCCCTCCCCACTCTTAACCCATGACTTCCTCTGTGCTAGAAGTACCCTGACCAATCAGAGCATCTCCTATTCCTGCTCACAGTAACTGATTCAGGAAGAGACACCTAATTCAGGGCAGTGAAGTCAGGCCCAGGACATGTGTTCAAAGTTTCAGAAAAAAGAAACTTTCTTGTTTCCAAAAAGAAACTTCCTTGCTTCCACTCAATAGTCACAGGCCAAAAGCACAACAACAATCTGCGATTTCTGCCATGGTCAACGTAACAGTTTCTCCCCAGGCTCCATCAGGGATAAGATAAGCTGTGGAGGGGATTCCATATAATTCCTCCTAGCTCCAAGACTTTCTGCTTCCTCAAGGAGGCATACAAAACGTAATTCTGCGCAAATAATTCATCTAGTGTTAACGTATAATCCACTCTAATTTATGTACAAGTGAATCATTCCCAAACTTCATTACTTCATTTTAATTTCATAGATAAAAACAAATTAAAATTAAATTATAAATATTTATTAAGCTTCCCCCCTTTTCAGGCAGTTGGAGCTTGAGCAGCATCCTTTGTCTTGCCGAGCAGGATGATAGATGGGGATGCAAACGAGAGAAATAGAGAAAGGACTACACTGAATACAGAAGCGATGATCAGACCCACAAAGATATCCAAAGGCGTGGCCCAGAGAGCTTGAGCTCTTACAGTGACAGAAAAGGAATTTAGAAACGGGTGGCAGCTGCCTTACAAGGTGGAACTTTAGAGAAGAGATGCTTTAAAGAGGATTTTTAGGAAGTTTTGCTGTTGGGTGCACATAGAAAACCTTCATTAAATCTCTATATTATTCTCCATTGCTTTTGGAGTCAGATTTGCAGGGAGAGTTGAATGGCTGTATTATTTTTATGGGGTTTTTTGTTTGTTTGTTTTATTTTCATATGAAATGACATGTGAAGATTGACCTTAAGATGCAAGGAAGAAGGATCTAGAAGAATGGATTACATTTGAGTATCATTAATAAAAATGTAAGTCATCATGGTTGAAAACATGGTGAAGGAAACTGGAGGTGAAGGAAAACTACTTTTGAAAAATTGCATCTGCATTTTGGAAAAATTTCTTTGGTGGCCATGTGGAAGGTTATCTAAGAAAGAAAAATATTTAATACAGAGAGAACATTTAAGAAACTTTGGCAGTTTGGGTGATCACTGATTTTTATGTTAGATTTCACATATGTTAAATATCACATGTTCACATCCCTAAACTACCTTTCCCAAGTCAAATTGATTTTTTTAGCTTTGAACAATAATGGTTATACAGAGCTACTGGTCCTTGCACTGCTCGTCAGACATGTTGACGAGAGAAGGGCCAAGCAAACGCCAACAGGGATATTTGCATTGAGATGCTGAAGGAGACCTGCAGCGCAGAACATCCTCCCTCCCACCAGAGTGGGAAGTGGGTTCCTATAGGGTCTCTGTCCAGCTTAGATTTGGAGCTTATTCACACCTGCAGGGTCACAAGTCAGGACAGAATCTCACCCTGTCCACCCTCTCAGCCCATTACCTCCCTGTTTTGCTCCCCCTAGGAACATAGGGTGACTTGCAGGAAAGAGGGACCCTCCAGCATGAACACGGCCAGAAGAAGCTCCATTCAGCTCACGCTGTAGTGACAGGAAAAATAATATTCTTTTTTCCATCCTGATTAACCAAGTTATCGCACAGAGGTTTAAAAACTGGGGCTCGCATGAAATTCCCCTCTGTGTTGCAGTGAGGGGCGATGTGGAAGGCCAGTGGGAGGGAGAAAACCCGGCCTGACTTACTAAGGCCTCAGGATGGTCTCCTCACCTGGGATCCTCAACCCAGGGGCCCAGGACACAGGTAAACATTTTTAAGTTACCTGGATGTGACGGAGAGAGCACCTACAGGAAATATAAGTCATGACTGCATCATGGTTTTCAGCTCTCTGGCAACAGAACACCATCTCCCACCAGTCCTTACCTCACTCTAATAATATTTAAATCTATTGTTCCCCTTACAAACATATTTTCAAGAATTCATTTTGCCTGAGTCCAGGAAGGACTTGATGAGGGCCTGAACTCTGTGAGTGGCATCAAAACAAACAGGAGAGGTAAAATTCAAGAGATATTTTGAAAGTAGGATCTAAAGAGTTTGATCACTGATAAAATACATGCAAAAGGTAAAAGAAAGGGAGAAAACTGAATCCATTGAATCCGAAGTTTCTAGCTTGAGAGATGGAATGAAAGGAAATGCAGTAGAGGCACGATGGTGCCCAGATGGGATTTCAGTTTTAGAAATGGTGATTTTGAGGTGCTATGGGACATGCATGTGGAAGTGTCCAGGGGGAGGCTGCCACTACAGAATTTGATCTTAATAGAGAGGTCAAGGTTGGCAATATAGATTTGGAAGTCATCAGAATATGGTATCTAAAGTCATTGGAGTGCCTGAGAAAATCAGAGGAATCACGGGAATGAGAGAAGGATGAAAGGATGGACCACAGAAGCACTAAACCTGGAGCACAGCAGGGACAACATATATAACTCATTTACACACACACACACGCACACACACACACACATATAACACTGCACACCTGCTACTACACAAACTTTATCCTTCAAAAATGTATAATAATATATTTTTTCCCGTTGAACCCACATTCCATTTTGTTCTCACAAAGCCCTGGAAACTTAACGGGGCAACTATTGCTACTTCCTTTTTCAATGAGTAAAATAAGCCAAGGAACAATGCCATGGTTCACCCATAGGCACCCAGCAAGTTAGAGGTGTAATGAGATGGCAATTTCCAGTCCAGTATTCTTTCCACTAAATTGCACTGCCTCCTGGACATGGCATCTTTTATCCATGCTTTGCTGCCACTCACACTCAAACAGAAATGCAAATGAGAGAGCACCAACACAGAAAATAATACGGAAAAAGTAATTATATAAGATAACATTTTTAGTTCCTTAAGTGACTTGAATAGTGATTTTAAGCAAGGTCACTTTCCCCATTTGCATTTCTGTTTCCCAATTTGTAAAATTAGCATTTTTGCCTTCTATCTTCATCTCAAGGATTATATAATGTTCAGAGAGACTTCTGAGTTTCCGTGATTATTACTATAAGATCCAATACTGGTACTCACCAGAAAATCAAGTCAAAGAAACCACTAGGTGAGAATTATTATTATTTTTTTTTGCTGCCATTTCAGTTTTGGAATTCGTCATTTAATTCAGGTACGTATTAAGCAATTTCTCAGCAAAGCCTATGTTTGATTAGGAACCAAACACAGAAAAGTAAAGTGTGGCGGTTATAAGAACAAACTCTGAACCCAAAAGAATGAGGCCCCAGTGCGAGCTACGCAGATTCTCAGCTGTGCTTGACGTGTGGCAAACACCATGTGCTGGTTATTGGGATCATGATATTTATTATCACTCACACTTAGTGATACTGTGGAATCCACTAAAACTACCAAGAGCCATAATACCCTTGTGATGATTTTCTGAGCTTACTTCTATTCTAACTATCCCAATCTCAGCCACAAAATATCAGTTTCCACATTTGAAAATTGACATAAAAGTTTTTGGCAATCAAATTATTCTGAAGATAAAATCCTGCCTACCACTCCCTGTTTCTAGAGAACTATGAATGATCATTCCCTTATAGACAAAATTAATCAAAACTGAATTTCTTTTCAAAGAGGAGCTGACAAAGATCACTTGAATTGCCTCTTGAGAGAAAAACAGGCTGAGAAAAGGGGCCTTTAAACACTACTACTAAGTCCTGTAGAAAACCTATCAACACGCCAATGTTGTATTAGATCCTTTTAATTAGAGAACTGCTTGAGTTTACAACAAAAGTTTGCTTTAGCACTTTCCATTTTTATCATGTGCAGAGCCTAAAAAATCCCACTAAGAAAACAACTAGTAGCAGTTTAAAGCAGTTATTAATAAATAATGAAGCAGCTCAGAAGCAATTACATCAAAATATTCTTTTTTAGTCATGGGACTACCAGGATGGAGGACGAGTTCATACGCGGAGGCAATGACAATTTCTAGGGATTTAAACAATGTGCTACGTATTCTCCAGATAGATAGTTAAGAGGAGAAAGGGGAGCGAGAGAGAGACTGGTTTATTTCTAAAATAGGCTGCAGCTCAATGCAGTTATGTACGTGGTAGTAAACATGGGTGTTTACTGAAGAGGAGAGCCAGACTGGAGCTACTTTAAGTATTTTCAGTGCCTTAGTAGTAAAAGTAAAGAGAAGGGATTTGTCCATCTTCAAATAACAAAGAAATCGGTAAGAATTATTTTCTTCTTTTGCACTTAAACTGCACTACAGTTGCCCACGTGACCAAATGAGTCTTTGCCCACTGACAGGTCTCTATCCCACCTGCAGTGTGTGGAAACCTAAATTGATTTCCCCCCACATAAGCAGACCAATAAAAATACCATGTGCAAATTCAATTATAAAAAGAGTCTAATCTCAGGCACAGAATGGTTGACTTAGAATGTTCCAAAATTCAGCAAATTACCCTTTTTGAAAAGTCTCTAACTATGAAAGGTTACTGTCTTCTAAATTCAGGTTAGAAATATATGAAGTTAGAACTATTATCATAGTTACTGTCCATAGCTCTTACTCTCCCTTCAATATATCCATGCCTTTATAGTGCAAACTTTCAAGGCAAAACAATAGTAACAATTTTAAAAGCCATTAAAATTTTATTAGCACTACATATGCAGTTCGCAAAGTCCTCAAACATGAACAATCTCATTTAAACCTCACAGCAACTTTGAATAAATGCGATCATTAGCTCCATAGTAATAGAAATTACAGATGAGGAGAGAGAGGCACAGAGAAGCCAACACACTTGCGATTAGCACCATCAGTGGCTCAAAATCAGAGCTCATTTCTATGAAGTTACTACATCAGAAAATTGTTGGTTCGAAACCTTGGGAGCTTCCTGGGTGAAATCTGAAATTGGCCCTGTACACAGAGGGCACGGAGAGACCGAAGAAAGAGGCAAACCACTCCAGATTGGTAGGTGGCGGGTTAAATAAGCAAGAGAACTTACATATGAAGCTTATCTTGGAGGGCTGCAAGACGAGTAGATATCCGCCCATGCCCACTAGAATCTTAAAAATTTATACAGAGGCCTTAACTGGGTTCAGTCATGTATACCGTCCAAATGATCTCAACAACACCTTGCTTCTCAAGGCTGCATCCTTGACAACACCTCCCACTGTGGGAACAGTGGGCAGAAGGTACATTCCAAGGACAAGGGAGGGGTGAGAAGCCTCCAATTGCCCAGGTCCATGGTCAACCGGCAGTCATGTCCTCTCAATGATCTCCTCCAACAGAACTAACAAAAGCAATTATGAATATAATTGAATGACCCCTCCAAATTCTTGTAGCAGAACCAGGATCCCAATCCAGGCCAATGTGCTTCCTATTATTACACAATAGTGCCCGACTAACACAATGGTGATACACTCTCTGGAGATTAGATAAACCCTCATTTTAAGTTAACTTTTATAAAAGTATATTCTGAAGATAAATAAATACATTTCTTTTGATCTTTGCATAAATTTAGGCTTTTCAAATCTACAAAGCTATTCATATCATATAATCTCTCAGCTAGATACTCTAAATACTGAGATGTAAACTGCACTAAATTTTAAAACCAAAAGCTTTTTAAAAAGATAATTTTCAAAAAATTCTCCTTAAAAAGTTACTGGGCAAAATGTATGAGTAATCCACAGCGTTTTCATGGAGCAAACCCATATCTAACAGATGCAACATCCTCACCCGTTAGACATCTATATACCCTTTACATTACTAGGTTAAGGGAGTGCAAGGACATACTCGTGGAAAGTCGACTTGGAAATTTCCCTTCTACATTTTATTCCCATTAAACCCCAAAACAATCTGAAAAGTTTCTTCAAGTCTACAGCTACTTATAATTTGATTCAATGAACAATAAACATATGTATCTTCATGTATTATTTACAAAAATGTTTGTTGGGTTAATCTTGTAAATATTCAACCACATAAAAATATAAATATAATCAGAAATCAGAAACATAAGCATCAACCAATCATTCAAAGAAACAGAAACAAATAATAGGCTCTACTCCCAGATTTAGCAACTAAATGGTTGACTTCAAGCAAATTATTTATGACTCATATGTTGGAATTTTCATTAATAAAGTAGAACAAAATGTAATCAGAATGTAGGGGGGCTACAAACGATAAAACTTCTTTATCATTTGGAGCTTAAAATTAAAGCATTAAAATTTTATGTATAATAGATTTAATATAAGTTATTAAGATTATTCCATTTTGTTTATTTTGATTTCATGCTAACAAGTAACTTTCTGATAATAATTTGGTTTCCCAGGTACATTTTGCTTTAGAGAGAGCAGTAGTGATCAACCAGTACGAGTATTCTGGTTTAATTCACTGTTATAATCCTCATTGTAGATTAAAATTAAAATTGGCACTTGAGTTCATAAGCAGCTTTTGGCTAGTATTTAGCAGTCCCTCAGAAGTTCACCAGCGAAGTTAGCAGCTGTTTTGTTACCAGCAAAATTAAGAGAGTAAATGAGCCAAAATGGGGTTCCTCTTCATCATCTCTTCTCCCAACTGCAATCATGCTCAAGAATAAAGCCAAAGAGGCAGAAATATTAAGCAAATAAAAGGGACAATGATGATTGACTATGACAATGACAATGACGATAGTGATGATGTCATTCACAAGCTTAACAGACTGGGGGCATTCCTCTGTTGATCCTGCCTCATCACCTGTGGAAAGCAGTCTCCACAACATCATGTGAACACATGCAGCAGATTTAAGAATCAGTAATTTGCAGAACTTTATTTAAACCAATCCAAAATATCATATTAAATTGAACCCAAACTGAGGGCACACAATTTGTCAGCTAATATCATGAGCCAATGTCTTAAATACGTAGGAAAATTAAATTCATGGACTATCATAATTTACAGAACATGCTTCTGCCTTTGACTACAATCACTGAAAACTTGAATAAACAAAATGTTTGAATTTCTTTAAAAAAAAAAGAAAAAAACTTGAGTTTTCACTGATCTTACCTTTAACAGTAGATGAAAAGGCTCAACTGCACCTTTGCATACTGACACCAATTATTGGTGTATGAGGTACTGCTTAAATTAACAAATTACTCACTTTAACAGTAAAGTGTATAAATTTATGAATTAGGTAATTTTTCTCTCTTGCAAATTATCCCATATATATTACCTAACTATATCTTACTCTTTGTAAAGTGTTCACTATTAACAGAGTAGCTAACTCTAAGTGCAAAAGAGAAATGTATATAAACTTATTTTTAAGTGAAAACTGAATTAACACATTCCTTTATTTCCTTTGAGGTCTGATCAAATATTCATATAGTTCCTGAGAAGAATAAGAGAGAAAAAAATTTATCTCTATTCAAAAAGCTGGCTATCTTTTTATCCACATGTATGCTGGTGTTTTGGCTTTAGTAGAATTATTAGTGTAAAAAGAAGAAAGCATGGCGCCAGCTTGGTGGCATAGTGGTTAAATCCTTGCTCTCCGCTTTGGCGGCCTGGGTTTGTGGGTTCAAATCCCAGGTGCAGACCTACACCACTCATCAGCCATGCTGTGGCAGCAACCCACTTACAAAATAGAGGAAGACTGGCACAGGTTTTAGCTCAGGGACAATCTTCCTCACCAAAAAGAAAAAAGGAGAAGAAGAAGAAAGAATAACAAGGTCAAGGTGAGATTTCTATTATGTTTCTTTAACATTTGATTGATACTTATTAATTGACAAGAATAAGGAATAGGGATCTATAATATAGTTTTACATCTATAAAATGTGAAGGTCATACATTCTGCAACTTCAAATTGCATGAGCAGATTCTAACAGAATCTTTGCTGAATAGCCAAAGAGATAGTACATGGTACCCCATCAATTATGCAGAGCTGAAGTGCTGAAATGCACAATTTCATCTCCCACCTAATAGGCCAATTTGACCTGAGACATCAATTTTGGGAGTTTGTTCTGCTTTTATCCTTCCTTAATTATAATAATCAAATTATTTGAGAAAAACAAGACACAAAAACATCAGTTATCATGATTAATCACCCTATCAAAATTGTGCTCTTTGGTTTTTTTACTATTATTATTTTCACTGTAAGGAACAAAACAGCATTATAAAGTACCAAAGGACAGAGGGCACAAGATAATCAGCTTCTCAGTCCAGAGTTTCAGACACTAGCCCTTAGGTCAACCCCTGCCCTTGTTTCCCCAGGACTCCTATCTGCCTCCCCTTGGTTTCTGAGCCAGTTATAATAATGATGCCAGAAAACCAGAAGTAGGGCTCAGAGATTCAACAAAAAAGAGTTCTGAGAATTTGTGCAGCCTCTAAAATAAATCATTTCCCCGCCCCTCTATGTTGGCCCAAGCTACAAAGTTAAGCCAGTGCTTCGGTTTCCCAGCCTAGAACTCTAAATTCTGCCCTGCACACCCATCTGCTTGGTTGAGGCTCTGATGCTCTGTCAGGATCTTGCCAATTCTCTCTGCTGTCCTTCAGGAATGGATGAATCCCGCTAGAAAGTGTCAGAACTCCATCCAATGATGCCTACCTGACTTTGAACTGTGGGGGCTACTGGACTTGCCCCATTTACCAGACTGGATACACCCCCAACTCCCACTCACCCTCATACTCTGCCCTCACTCCATCTTACTACCCTCTTGGAGTTTTTCCCACCCTTATGAGTTTTTCTAAATTAAATTCACTATTTAAATGCTATGCTAACCCTGGATAAAGCACAGAAGATTTACTTCTTTTCTAAGCTAATCTCTGCACTTCACCATATTAGAAGCTATATAACCCTCCACTACTGATTTATCCATTCCAGGAGCCTTACATCTAATTCCACCAGGCTTGTGTCTCTCCCATTTCAAGCCTTGGATTTCTCCTTAAGTGCTCATTCCTGGGCTAAGGATTGCCTCCAGTTTTCTGGTCACTTTAATTAACTCAGCAAATATATTCTAAGCCTTGCTATGTGCTGGGCATTTAGCAATGAAAACCAGGAATAATCCAATACTATGAACTGTCTACCTCTTTGTGGCAGAGACCACTAGTTGTCCCCCAATAGCAATAATTTCCTTCTTTTTAGGAACAAAACTCCCTACTTTTATCTGGGCACATGGCTGTCCAGCTAGAAATTACATTCCCTAGTCTCCTTTGAAGCTAAAGTGACCAGGTGCTTAAGGTCTGGTCAATAGGATGTGAGTAAAAGTAATAGATGCTACAATCCAGATTTTATTATTAAAAAGGAAACTGATCGCCCTCCACTCTCCTTTCCTTCAGACTGGAATAGGGATATGGGGATAGGAAGCCAAGTTCTTCAATGAGAACAAGGGCATTGTGGGGCCTTGAATAACCTCATGTGGCAGAACTATCCATCACCCCTAGAACCACCTGCCTACTTCTAGATGGTTACGTGAGAGAGAAATAAACTTCTTTCTTATTTGAGCACTGCATTTGGGCGTCTTTGTCACAGGAGCTTAGCCTATTCCCTAAGTAATACATCTCCCCAGGTTTCCTATGACTCATTCAGATGTTCCCCCGGGTGTCATTCTTTAAAACAAGGATCAACAAAATTTTCTGTATAAGGTCAGATAGTAAATATCTTGGGCTTTGCAGGCCACATACATCTCTGCTGCATATTCTTTTTTATTTACTTATTTCTTATAATAATTTTTAAAGGTAAAAACTGTTCTTAGCTCAAGGGGTCATATAAAAACAGGTCCCAAATTTGGCCCATAGGGCCACAGTTTACTGACCCCTGGAAGCAACAAATATAGATACAATTTCCCCTAAACAAAGAGTAATTCTTTTACATCTTTAGTTAGTTATGTGTATGTCTAGAAAGAAGACTAAAACAATGTGATAAGAGGCTTAGTTAGAGCAAGTCTAGATGCTACGTAAGCAGAAAAGGAAGGAGGCAAATACTGCCTGTTAACTTGCTTTCATCCCTGCTTTGATATGTACATTTGGGGGCATATTCTATCTTCTCTCATTCGATGACGCTTTCCAAGAGCAGGGATAAATTTTGTGATTCTCTTTTTTGGCACAGTCCACGTAGAAAACAATCAATAAGTGTGGCCAACTGTCTTGTTCGTTAATGACTTCGCTATCTACTTCTATGCCTTTTCACAACAGTGTATCTTTGTCTGCTCAAATAACTAAGTAAAGGTTACAGATTTATTTTGCCTTCAAATACTCCTTTGCATTGCCGCCTAGTTTAATATGATTTAAAAGGTGGAGTAGACGATAACCCCATGAACTAAACTAGAATACAAACCAAAATATTTACAATAGTGTTTATATTGGTATGTATTAAGACCAAAGATTCTCTCCTTTCCCCTTGGAATCTGAATTGGCAAGTCCGCATGGGGATCCTAGATTTATGAAAAGAAATTAGTCCTTTGTAGCATTCTGAGATGAGCGCGTTCCTAGAAAAAGGAACAACAGAAGGCCTCGGTTAACAGCAGGTTCAAAACTTTCCCCTCAGATGATTACAGTGTGGGTTGAGTATTTTCTTAGAAATATTATAAATTTCTAGAATGTCAAAGAAAATAATTTCTAATTGAATGGCCAGAAACACCTTCCAGAGCCAAATGAAAGCACTGGACTTGTCTTCTCTCAGCTTCAACATCAGTTTTGGGGATAGCTATGTGTTGACCTACATAGAACGTTCAGAACACCTAAATTAGTGTTCTTGGTTATTTCCTTTTGCTGTGTAAGATTAGATTTTAAAAAACAAATCAGGCAAAAAGTCTACACAGTGGCCTACACATAATTTCTTAAACTATATTTTACCCTCTCTAAAGCAGAGGAGAACTGGGCATCACAATAATCCTGGAATTATAATGCAATCAGGATTTAACATGTCGATTTCGACCTTCTTGAGAATTCTTTTCTTTCCATGATAGTCCATAGCTCTGATTCTTACTATGCACTTTCACTATTTTTCAGTGTGGCACTTTGTGCTCCCTTATATCTTTTTATGTTTCTTGTCTAATTGCTTTATATGCCAGTCTTACATCCTCAGAAAGACTGATTTTAATCTCCTTGAGAGCAAGAACTGTACATTATATTTCTCTTCTATCCCATAACTACCACCAGTTATAGCCCAAGATGGAGAGAAGTCCAATAAATATTTGTTGAATAGAGTTGAATTAATTTTCCTTTTCAAGGTCTGGAGGATAAAACAACACAACTACCTTGGCTGTGTAATGATAGGTCACTCCCCTACCCTCCTAATTCTCCACAAAAGCAATGTTTACAACCCTGGACTCACTGCACAGCTCTAGGCAATACCTGATCATCTCACATGCAAACACAATTTATCCTGCACAAAGGTTGATGGAGAGGTCCTGGGGGGCACGGCCACACTAATCACCAGGTCCAACTACCTCATTAGTCCAGGCAAGGAAAATGGTTAGACTTTAAAGTTCTATGAACATAATATCTGAGTGTAGTTCAAAACAAGCTGCTTTCTTTTATCCCAGAATTTCCTATTTGAATGCTATTCCAAGTCATATATTTCTTCCTCTTTGGTTCATATTCCACTTCCAGAAAATTGATTTCTTTCTAGCATTTGGAAGATAAAATGGGTATTTCTACCTTAGTACCACATTTAGATATGGCTCTGAATTACATACAGATATGTGAAAGATATATTTCCTTGTCTAATTTAGGAAATCAGGCCCAAACATCAACAATATATTTCCTATTTAAATACCAACATCCAATGATTCATTCACATATTTCCTCATTTGCATACCTTCTCTCCCTTATCTGTACAATCTCCCATTCACTCACTAGAAATATACTCTAATTTTGTTTTTCTTCTGATTTCTTACTTTTAGCATTATTATATATTCTTCCCTCTTGTTTCACAAAGTATGTGCATAAATGCAGAAGACATAAATATAGTATATAAATATGCGTGTGTGTATATATGCGTGTGCATATATACATACACACACATATACACATTTTGCTGTGGTCAATCTACAATTTGTAAATGTGGCTGTTTCCAAAACATTATTGGTCGATCAGTTCGTAGGACTCTGGTCTGCACTTTTACACAGAAGCAATATTATACATGATGGTTAGGTCCTCGGAAGACTCAACCTACTACAGCATGTTGTGGATGATTTAAATCAAACAGATTCTGGTTTCATGAATCCAGGAGGCTGAACTCAGAAATACCTGACACCTCAGTGGGCAAGGGAGAAATCTAGAAGCCGAGATGAGATAGAGGGATTGGATAACTGAACAAGCTGATATTGAAGAAGGAAGCCAGCAATTCAATATCTAATAGTCAAAAAGGTAAAGGTGAACTCAGGTTTGGGTCAAGTTGGGAAATCCAGGCAGAGGAAGCAACATGTGCGAAGCATGGAGGTGTGCAGAAGCATGGTACCTCCATGGACCTAGTATTTCATATTGCTAGAGCATAAGGTGTGTGGGAGGGAGGGAGGTGGGAAATGGAAGGAGTCTAGACAGGTGGTTAGGAACAGATCATGGTTCTGTGATCAGGCTTTTCACAGATACTGTGTTACTCAGAGAATTGCAGGGCTAAGACGAAACCAAAGCAGAAGGCCAGGTACATGAACTGGACCAGCAGAGTGGGGCAAAAGGGAAAGGTATGACTCAGCAGGCACGTAGCAGCACAGGGCTTTTCTTAGGAACACCAGGCACCAGTCATTGGCGCAGTGAATGCCAATCAGTTGCACCCCCACACTAGTGGGGTGAGGTCCCAATGCATTCCCTGTCCTGGTCAGAACTGGCTCAGGACCTGGGAATGGTTGGCATACAAGGCCTCAGTTATCTAAAGCTAAAAGTGCTGACACGGACCACCCTTTACAGCTTGGCCTCCAGGTGAAACCACATTCAAACTTCCCATTTAGGACCCTAAGAATGTCTCCTCTCTAAACGGCACCTGTAAAGGGAATTAGGCTATAGGAGCAAGAATAGGAGCCTGAGATGCTTCTGGCAGCTCTGAAGGAATAAGGGAAGAAGGGTATAGAAGAAACTCAGGGATCTCAGCACTGATGAAGAAAGACTAGGGTACCCACAGTCAGTGCAGAAGGAAGAGAAGTAGTCCTGGGGTGAAGAGGACTCTCTAACTGGAGAACCAGTGGCATGAAAAAGACCTCCCCACTCTCCAAGTGTGATTGGAGATACTGGCGGTGTCTGCACACGGACTGGGCGAGGGGTTTGTGATGCGAAGTTCAGGTGAGTGTGATGGGGAAGCTGGGGCTAATATTTTTCTGCTTTTGGTGGATTCTTCTAAGTCTAAAAGAGAAACTTTTAAAAAGAGATGAAAAAGGAGCTTGTACTTTAAGAGGAGGGAGGCATATAGAGCGTGAGGTGGCCCCAACAGTGACAGATGCTGCTGCCCCTCAGGAGCAGCGGTCACCTCCGCAGGGATCCCTGCAGTCAGAAACAGCAAGCTCCTCAAGGGTAGGGATCAGGCCTATTTCGCTTCCCCTTCCACTGTACACCTAGCATCCAGAATAGTGCCCGGCACACAGTAAGCCTTCTAGAAATATCTGTTGAATGAATAACAAGAGCTAGCATTTACTGAGGGCTCACAATAGGAGACCCTTTTCTAAGTGTTTTCTTTCTATTGGTTAAGTAGGTACGCTTCGTGTCCTTATCTTACAGAGATGAAGTTACTTGTTCTAGACTGGGATTCCTCAATCTTGGCATTATTCATATTGTGGACCAGATAATTCTTTGTTGGGGGACTATTCTGAGTATGGTGTGATGCTTAGCAGCATCCCTGGCCTTCTGTAGGACCCCATCCCTAATGGTGACAACCTAAAATGTCTCTAGACATTTCTAAATGTCTCCTGGGGAACAAAATTGTCCCTGGTTGAGAACCACTGCTTAGCTATTCTAGCTAAGTGGCAGTGCCAGGATTCGAGCCCAGGCAGTCCACTGCAGGCTGTCTTAACATCTACAGGACAGCTGCAGGACGAGCATACAACAGCTAGCATTTAGCGACTGCTTACTATGAGCTAGGCGCCATGCTGAGCACTTTCCTACATCATCTCATCTCATTATCACCATAGCTGTGCATCTGGACAGCTACCTTTGAAACCAAACACTATAGAAGAGTAATTCAAAGTATTTTTCTTAACAAGTTGATTCATATCTTCCAGATACTTTTTCAAATACGTTGGGAGGACTCAGAACTATATTTTGGTTTTCTGATTGCTAAGGCTTTGACTTTCCCGTCCCATTTTTGATAACAGCCATGTTCCTAACAGAACTTTAAAAAATGGATTAAATTGTCCATATTAAATCAATTCAGGTTTCTATGCAGCATTAAGGACTTATATCATGCCAATTTTACAATAATATCCTAAAATCGTCTTAAAGTAGGAGCACAAATCACCGGAGAATAGCTTCCTAAAGATGTGAGCTCCAAGAACAAAATGGCCTTTGTGAAAGCTGCACCAGAGCTTACTTGATTGGAATGCTGCAAATGTGCTTCACAGAAGCCTCGACTCTCTAAGAACAACACAAGCAAACCATCATCCACAGAGCTTATCTCTCTCATTTTTTAAATTTATCTAGAAACTGAAGTCCAAGGAGTCCAATTTCAAATCCTTCTACCTGTCTTAGGTATTTAGAAGACGCAGCATGAAAAATATCCCTTATTAAAGGTAAGAAAACCCACTGAGAAATATGGTACTAGAATCTGGTATTATGATGCTCCCCAAAGCACAAAAAGGATGTTCGAAATTATGTCAACAGAGGATATGTTGAAAGGTCAGTAAGAGCACTTATGTTGTTGACTGTATTGAAAAACCAGCAACTACTACTCATGTGGAACAATTGTGAAAAATGGTTTTTTGTAAGTAACGTCAATATGAGTTACGTAGCTAATACAAATTGTGAGTACCGATCCTTCACTGCCAAAATGTATCTACTGTTTGAATAAGTGTGGGCACTCTGGAGTCAGTACAGACTGAGTTTCTGTGCGAGTTCCATCATTTTTCTAGCTTAAGTAAGTTATTTAGCCTCTCTGGGCCTTGGTTACCTTGGCTCCCATCTGTTAAATGGGAATAATAATAGTACATAGGGTCATTGTCAGGATTAATGTATATCACTTAGAACAGTTCTTGGCACATAATGAGTGCCCAATTAATATCACACATACACACACTCACGCGCACACACACTGATATTCAAAGAATTCAGACTGATGTGAATGAATAAATTGGTGTGCGAACGAACCAATAGGCAAGCCTCAATGCCAGATAACAGGACACGTCTACAGCAATTCTAGCAGAACTCAAATACTTACATTTTTTATTACATTATAAGCGACAGAAAAGTCAGGGAAGAATAGAACACTTCTCTAATAGATATGGACATGACCAGTCCTTTCAGCATGTACATCATCAGCTTTTAATAGCCACAATTGTAAATGAGATCATCGACTAGGCGGGAATATGTTGAACTAGGGAACTGTCTTCTGCTGGGTTGGGAGCATAGTTTCAACATCTGAGAAGGAGGAGGACCTGATGGCTGCAAGACGGCAATTTTCAGAGTGTGATGAGGGGGGTTAATTTTGTGCATCTCCCACACATCTCCACACACAGTCAATCTGTGCCACAGGAATAAGTTTATATCATATCACTTCCTGTTCTCATTATGATCTTTGTAAAATCTTTCTCTCACTTCTTTATGCCATCTGTGAAGGATTATTCTCTACCGTTGTACTAATTATGCTTCTGCAGAATATTTATATGCCCTTTAGTAACTTGGGAAGCCCAAACAAAAACTTGAAAGAAAATTAAGGTAATATAATCATTATTAGAAAAACTAGTCTACATTTACATTTTCATATTACTTATGACAATGGTAGTAAATAAAAAGAAAATTGTATTAAAAGAAAACAGAGATGATCTATTATATACAAATGATATGCAACATGTCATAAAAAAGAATTATTTGTAACAATGACCCAGATCAATGCTTCAAGCATCCATAAGATTTCTCTTCATAAATATTGATTAAGAACACGAGCATTAGTATTTAACCAGGAAAATCCTGCACTATCCTAGGAACAATATAAATATTTGAATATTTGAATACTATTAAAACAAAAATGCTTTCCAAAAAGGGCCCTTCAGTCCTATGCAGAAATATTAATATGAAAAGTGCACTTGTCATAATCTAATTCAGAGCTTTTTCAGCTACTGGAATTTTTTTCAAACTTCTAACACAACTTACTCAGAGAAGTTTTCACTTGAAGACTATCATTCCCTCAGTTTGCTGTCAAGGCAATGATCATGGTGAAAAGTTCATAATGACACCACTGAAAAAGACCAAAATAATTCTGCTTTTCTGGCCCATGATAACACCATTTGCCTGCCATCTGGGGACACAGCTTTGGACTGCTTTTCTGGCAGCTGGGCTTGGCTGCACTGCTTAACCCAGGCTGTCTCAGTTCCTCCCATGACCAACGGCACACATGTACAAGACAGATGCCACAGGTCAGGTTTCCATTCTGATCCTCAGACTTCAACATTGTCTTTTTGTCACCAGCCTTTCAACCTCATCCCAGGCCACTCGTTCACATGCGTACTGCATTCCATCCACACCAAAACACTTGCATGCCTCCAAGTGCACCAAGCTCTTGAACTCCCTTTATCTTTGCAAATGCTATGGTTCTGCCTGGAATGTCCTTCCTTACTTCATTGTTCTGTCAAACAAGCACCTAAATCCTTTCCAAGTTCTAGCTCCATCAAGCACCCTGCTCCAGGAGGCAGTCCTGAAGACCCTGCTAGAGTTGGTAGAGGTGGTGATTTATTCCTCGGGGTGCCAGCCCACCAAGTGCTATAGAGTTTGCCACTGTGGGGCTAACCATACTGCAGGATACTTACCCGATTTCACATCAGTGTCCCTCACTACACTGTGAACTCCTTGAAAATAGTACTCAGGTCTTATCTACCCCAATTTAGCCCACTTCCTGACATAATTTAAAACTCAATAAATGTGAATGGATTAGTAATAGCCTTCATTTATAGACACTGTATTATATACCAAGATTTCACATTTTTAATCTCACTCAACAATCCCATGAGGAAAGGACAGATAACAAAAATCAGATATTTAGTCACCACAGAAGACAGCCTCCCAAGGGATGAATGGCCAAATGAAGAAATGAATGACTGAATGAACAAATAAAATTTTTCAAATAAACTGGAATATTGGGGCTAGTGACCGGTCACTATCCAGACTCTCTTTTCCATTTCCACCACTTCCACTCTAGTTCAAGCCCATCATACCCCACTTCTGGATGTTGCAATCGTCTCCTAGTCCCCCTGCATCCAATCTTTGCCTCTTCAAATCCATTCTACAAGATTGTTTGTTAAGCTGCACGTGCATGGATGCATTCCTAAGAGTCTGCAGGTTACCTATAAGAATTGTATCATTTTGTGACTTGTTTTGATAACAATTTTTAACATTCATATTAATACATTCCCGAACATCTGGAAAACCACCTTCTGGAGGACTGTGATGAAATTTCAGTGACTGCCCTGGTATTTTTGTTTATAACTGCATTGACCTCAGCAGTACTATTGTAATTGTCACAGACAAATGCAAAAAGATACATGTGAAAAACACACATTAATGGTGGCTTCAGGCCAAGAGATGGCCAAGTTACATCACTGAATACTGTAAGAAGAAGGGTTTTACAGTATTCACAGCAAAATGATGAGAGGATTGAGTCATCCCACAGTACATAAACTGGGCTTAAAAGAACCTGCATCCTCGCAGGCACCATCATATTTATGTTGTAAACAACAGTTTAGTGTTTCAGTAAAACATTATCCATCATATTAAACTAACGTTGTTAATTTGTATTTACAGCTTTGTATTTAAATTGTAAATGTGCTTTGATTTAAACGTAGTATAAGTGTTATTAGCAGAGGAATTTATACTTTGTTTTTCATTTACATAAATTTAAGGAACAATATAATACAAATAATTTAGGTACATAATAAGAGTCAGCAAGAATTTTTTTTTTTTCTTTAGAAAAGGTTTATACAGTACACGTGGTTGAGAAATACTGACTAAAACATCCCATGCATTTCACATAGTGGCCTTTTTTTAAGTAGACAATGTCTCTCCATGACCAAAAAGTCAAAATCCACACCGGCCCAGAGTAGGTTCACAATGCATATCTATTGCTTTGATGTTGAAATGTACTTTCTTTAGCAAGGCTCCTTATTTTTCTTTCTAAACGGCATAATATATAATGTATCTGCTCTTAACAAACTCTAAGTAAGCAATGAAACACAGAGGTTCCCTGACCAACAGAAATTTGATCCACATTTTTATAGATCTCTAGCTGAAAACACATTGTACTAAGAGTAAGTCAAAGATGGTACAGGAAATGTAGCAATTCATTTTCTCTCCTTTTTTTCAAGACAGGAATAGGTCAAATACATGGAAAAGAGATATCTTTTAAAATGCTGAAAATGTCTTTCTAAGGCAGTTGTTTATGTGTCTGAATTTGAGGAGATAACAAGTAGTTTTGCAAAACACTATGAGCAGGCAGACCCGTAAGCTTGATATTTTTTCTGGAGAATATTCTGAAAGTAGTGTTTTCCGTTGGCATAACAACCTATTGGGGGAAAACCATAATAATTTTATTAAAATTCATGAGTTTAAAACAAATAGACCAGTGAACACTTGTCCACTGGGCAATGCCTCAGAAATCTATTTGCTGAAAGTACAATGGATAGAAAAGAATAGGAATTGGCAGGCTTTGTGGTATGACATTTCAAAATTACTGCAATCTCCCAGATTGCCAGAAGTAATTGAACTTCTTTAAGTGCACCCCATGGTCCTTTTCACAATCCTTACTTCTATATCACGTACCTCGTCTCAACTTTCTATAGATCAAATCTTTAAATATTACATATCTTCAAGAATCCAACTGACTGGTAATACTATTTACATGTTTCTTTCCAAAAGGATAGCACAGACTTCCTGTCCCAGCTATAATGCAGCAATGGCTATCAGACTTACCTTCTACCATATAAACCTATAAAATTAGACAGAATATAGAGAGCAACTACTTTTAGTCGTTGGACAACAGATACCACAGGGCTGTCATCCTTGAGAGAAACTTGGCTTCTGCCTAGGTGCACTTTCCAAACTGAGGCACACGGAAGTGGATGGGGCTCTGAGAGAGAGCAGCGGTCTTTGCTGCACAGAGAGAGAAGAGAGATGTACAGAGGATAAGCTCCGGGAATCTGCCTAGGGTTCCCAAGAACCCTGTGAATTTCCCAAGTTTGGCCAATTACTAAGCTGTGCACGTACTGGGTGAGACTCTAACAGATTGGCTAGAAGAGCTCCTGAAGACTGCAAGCTGAACAGAGATTCCAGAGGTCACATATAAGCCTTTGGATTATGACCATCCAGAGAGGAGGGACCTCTCTGAACACCAAGAGTGTTCAGGCCCAGAAGCTGTGCCTTAGGAGTGGAACCATCCCAGCTCCAGAGTAATGGCTACTCTAGAGCTACCTTAAAAAATCCTAAAACCAAGCCTTAACAGAATAGTAAGAATTCTCCAGTAAAGTAACTGCCTATCAGAAAAAAAAAATCCATTCTTTAAAGGAAGTCAACAAATCCAATAAAATGCAAATAGCCAAAACAATCCTGAAAAGGAATGGAGGGAGGAAAAGAGGGAAGGAGGGAGGAGGGGAGGAAGAGAGATAGGGTGTGACAGAGGAAGCTGGAAGAGTTCCACTACCTGACTTCAAGACTTACTATAAGTCCACAGTAATCACGACAGTGTGGTATAAGAATAGCTCAGAAAGTCTAGAAACAGGGGCATGCTTATAGGTTCAATAGATTTCGATAAAAGCACCAAAGCAATTCAGTGCAGAAAGGATAATGTTTTCAATAAATCATGCTAGAAAAATTAGATGTCCATATGGAAAAAAAATCATCCTTGAATTCCATCTCATACCATAAAAACAAAAATAAATTCAAGATGCATTATAGACCTCAATGTAAAGAGTAAAAACTACAAGCCTTCTAGAAGAAAGCACAGGAGAATAACTTTGAGAACTTGAGATAGGCAAAGATTTATCAGACAACACAGAAAGCATCAGCTATAAAATAAAAAATAGATACATTGGATTTCATCAAAATGAAAAACTTCCATTGACCAAAAAACTTCATTAAGAAAATAAATAAGCAAGTGTACTGGGTTGAAGAGTATCCCCCCAAAATTCATGTCCACCGGAACTTCAGAATGTAACCTTATTTGGAATTAGTTAAGATGAGATCATACTAGATTAGGAGGGGACTAAATCCAATGACTGGTGTCCTGATAAGAACATGGAGACACAGAAACACAGACAAACAGGAAAAGGCCATGTGAAGACAGAGGCAGAACTTGGAATGATGCAGTCAGAAGCCAAGGATTGCCAGGAGCTATCAGAAGCTAGAAAGAGGCAAGAAAGGATCCTTCAGAGGGAGCCTGGCCAACATCTTGATTTCGGCTTTCTGGCCTTCAGAGCTGTGAGAGAATAAATTTCTGTTGTTTTAAGCTCTCAAGTGTGGTAATTTGTTACAGCTACCCTAGGAGACCAAAACTTCTGCTCATCAAAAGACTTCATTAAGAAAATAAGCAAGCTACAGATGAGAGAAACCATTTACAATATATATGATCAAGAATTTGTAATCAGAATATGTAAAGAACTCCTAAAACTCAACAATTATAAATAAACACTATGTAAATCATATTTCCTACAAGGTGTTAATCTCCATAATATATAATGAACTCACACAACTCAACAACAAAAAAACAAACAACCCGATCAAAAAAGTATGCAGAGGATATGAACAGACATTTTTCCAAGGAAGATAAACAGATGGCCAAAAGGCATATGAAAAGATGTTCAACATCACTAATCATCAGGGAAATGCAAATCAAAACTACACTAAGATATCACCTTACACCAGTAAGAATGGCTATAATCACCAAGACAAAAAACAACAAGTGTTGGAGAGGTTGTGGAGAAACAGGAACCCTCATTCACTGCTGGTGGGAATGCAAACTGGTGCAGCCTCTATGGAAAACAGTGTGGAGATTCCTCAAAAAATTAAAAAGAGAAATATCATATGATCCAGCTATCCCACTACTGGGTATTTATCCAAAGATCTTGAAACCAACAATCCAAAGAGGCCTATGCACCCCTATGTTCATTGCAGCATTATTCACTATAGCCAAGAAGTGGAAGCAACCCTTGTGTCCCTCAATTGATGATTGGATAAAAATGTGGTGTATACATATATACAATGGAATACTACTCAGCCATAAAAAAACACAAAATCATCCCATTTGCAACAACATGGATGGAACTGGAGGGTATTATGTTAAGCAAAATAAGCCAGACAGAGAAAGACAAACACTGCATGATTTCACTCATATGTGGAAGATAAACTAACACACAGACAGAGAGAACAGTTTGGTGGTTACCAGGGGAAAGCGGGTTAGGGGGTGGGCACAAGGGGTGAAGGGAAACAGTTATATGGTGACTGACCAACAATAATGTTCAACTAAAATTTCACAATGTGATAAACTATTATGACATCAATGAAAAAAAAGACAAAAAATTTAAAAGTAAGTAAAAGAAATTTCATAAAAAAGGATATATCAACAGCCAATAAGTACATGAAAAGGTTCTTAACATTATTTGCCATCAGGGAAATGCAAATTAAAGCCAGAGGAGATCCCACTATGTACTCACTAGAATGGCTAAAATTAACGACACCCTTACAACATCAAATGTGAAAGAAGACATGAAGTAGCTAGCAGCTGGAACTCTGAGACATTGCTGGTGGGAATATAAAATGATACAACAGTTTAATAATTTCTTACTAAGTTAAACATACACCTACCCTTAAGCCAGCAATTCCCTTCCTAGGTATTTACCAAGAAAAATTGAAGCATATGTATAAAAACAACTTGTACAGGAATTTTCATAGCAGCTTTCATCATAATAGCCCAAAACGGGAAACAACCCAAATATCTATTAACAAAAGAATGGAAAAAAAGTTGTGATATATTTATACAATGGCATATTACTCAGCAATAAAAAGGGACATTTCAGATATACAACAGGGATGAATCTCAAAAACATTACACTGAACAAAGGAATCTAGACACAAGAAACCACATACAGTATGACTCCATTTACATGAAGCACTAGAACAATTTTCTTAGTTTTCTAAGCTATGATTATAGAAATCGGAGTTTCCTCAAAGGTGGAGGTGATGGAGGGGGAGTGGAGGAGTCACCCGGAAAGAGGCATAAGGATGCTTGGAATATTTTTCTGAGAAATGTTGGAGTCCCTGAAGGGATTAGACATGGATACTTAGGAACACTTATTTGTCAGACTCACTGAGCTGTACATTTAGCGTCTGTGCATTTCACTGTATATAAACTAGAACTTGACAAATATTTTTAAAGATGAGCACAGATATGTCTACTCAATTTTAAAATTCAGTTCAAAGCTTAAATAATTTAGTAGGGAATATTCATTTCTGGAGATCTGACCACAGCAAACCTTGATTTTCCTTTTCTCCTGTTAGTGAAGAATAACACCTTAGAAGAGAGTTTACCATTGTGCACAAGTGATATGAAAGGAATCTAATTTTTTTAATTACAATTTTAAAAATTCTATTTGAATTTTAGAATAGTGCCCATTCCATCATTTCAATTCTGCCAAGCCACAAACTGCCAGATAAATCCAACTTGTCCCTTAATGAATGTTTTTGGACACAGCCTCTTAATCCTCTATATTTTCAATTCAAAAATGAAAATAATGAGAGTCCCAAAGTTCCAATAAAATTTCCTAAATCTGGGGGAAAGCCTCCTTTTCTATACAAACTAGAAAAATTTAAAGTCTTTGATCACTTTATAACTTGAAAAAATAATGATTAAATAATACAAGCTTCAAATTTTATTCTAAAAAGCCAGCTACCTATTAATTGTTATACATGTCAAACAAAAGACCTTCCCCATCACAAATGAGTGTAAATATAAAAGGATAGAGACCATTAACTGAGTATAGGCCTCCCTAATCAAATATTATGATTCCTGACTTAAAGTCCACCAAGTACACGGAAGGGGCAGGAATGAGAGACAATATGTAGCGCTGTGCTGTTCAACACAGTATAAAGTAGAGTACAGTGTGTAAGTCATTAAATTTAAATAAAATTTTAAAATTCAGTTCCTCATTCACACTAGCCACATTTCCAGTGCTCAGTCACCACATGTGGCTAAGGGCTACCATATTCAACATTTCCATCACACACTCTATTGGACAGATCTGATTTAGAAAGAGAGTTGAGGGCAGGAGGCATGTCTAAGGTAAAAGCTACATTTTAAATTCAATAATTTTCTGAAATGAAGGAAACGACCCAATGCTAAGGATTAAGAATTGGAATTTTGTGAACCAGAGATCTTTCATAAACACACACACACAGCCCTAAGGCAAAAACTAAAGGTCAATCAGTTTTATTATCTTATCTACTCTCAGGTCACAAGAGTCACCCCAAAGAGCTTGTGGCAGCAAAATTCAATTTCCTCCATTTCCAGGGAAAGTCTTTGAGCCAAGATGTACTTTTTCCTTGACTGCCTTGGTTAGTCTCTATGTCAAGGGTTTAATCCTAAAGGCTTTTAAAATTCAAGACTTTAGATTAGAAAATGACTTGAGCTCCATGCAAAGGCAGTGCTTATTCTCGACCTATAAAAATGCTAATACAACAAAAATGGACTCGGAACATTTCCACCAAGAGCACTAACAACCATAAGGGCTAATGATTGGAGTGGATCCCTTGAAGCTACTGACTTGGCCATGTGCACGGCTCGAGGCCATATGAGACAACTCATAGGCCAGATGTCTATAAAAGTGCTCTCATAGAATCTGTGGTTCATTACGCAAGTATACATTTAGAGATTATTGACCCCCAAAGACCACAAAAGTTCCTTTGGAACCATCATAGTTAACGATGCATTTATCTTAAGAAAAAATTTCAGCATTGCCAGGTAGTCTACGGTGTCAGGATCAACACAGACATTCTGTTTTTATGAAGATTCTTGATACCACAGATGGGAATGACTTCTTTAGTGCCGCTGTGGTCTAATCATATCAAAGCCCACTAAGAGAGTCCTCAGTTTATGGATCACTAGCAATATTGATCAGCACAGCTCCTCTGGAACCATTATCATTTGTCATGTCAATATTGCTCTTGCTGCAATCTACTGCATTTCAAGTTGCTGCAATAGTAGAGTAACCCAGGTTCCAGGTGAAAAAAAATCTAATTTTTCTTCCATACCCTCCACTTCCAGCCAACAAGCCAAAGCATTATGACATTTTATTGTAAGCAATGGAACTCATTTAAGATGATCGATGCAAAGTAAATCCTAAAACATATTTTTTCTAGTTTTTCTCAGGCCAATAATTTTAAGTTGTCCAAATGATCTTTCAATTTCCATTTGACCTCTATACGTATGATACACACAAATGTTACTTGGGATTTTTCAATTACACCACTTTCCAGAATTGAAAACAATCTATTTATCTACCATGGCGTTCTGACATTTCACAAACAATAATGTTCCAAAGCCAGTATCAGCCACAGATCTTTTGAAGGTAGCTTCTAAATATCTTGCAGGAGCATAAGAGAGAGCAGCTGATTATCACCAGGCAAAGTTTTCCCCCATGCTACACAACGCCTGATACTAGAACTCAGAATATCATATAACATTCTACGTTTCTAATAGCTCCAGGGCTGACAGGCCAGAACAGAAAAAGGGCCACAGTAATAGGCTAGGGATTCAACTGTACAGTCACCATCATCACCATTATTACCATTGGCAGGGCAGTAACTCACCCCATGCCAAGCTCACTGGTACAGTCAGCATGCAAACAGGTTAAGAACGGAATACATGCATTGCATTCTTATCAAGTAAGTGTACTGGATTATTCTCTTATTTATATGTGTGTTTTTCTTCTATTTACCCTGTCTTCCAAACTAAGGTGCATCTTCCTTAAGTATTATAGTCGTATATCCTATTACTCTTTATTGTTTAACTCCACCAAGACTAATACAGCAGATTTAACACAATGGACTTATTTCTATTTTCTTGTGTGTAACAGGGATAATATTTTATAAATTATTAATGAGCCTTTCTGAATGCATTCACCTTAGCTAGCCTAAGCATCCTCTGCCTGGGAGGAAGATTTTGGCTCAGTACAGCAGGAATGTAAAAAAAAAAAAAAAAAAAAAAAAAAAAGCTTAAGTAATATTCAACTTCTGTGACTCAAAAATAGAATCTTGCAGAAAAACACAGCCTCGCAAGCCTGCTACTATCTCCAGAGAGGATGTGATAAATTTCTCAAGTTCTTCCTTGTATATACCAAGAGCCAAACTTGTTGAATACGGCTCATAGAGTTCCCCAGTCATGTACTAGATATACCCCTTCCACCAATGACAGCAAGAGAGCAGAAGAGAGAAGTAAGAAGATATTTTAAAAATTAAAAATTTAGAATAAAAAAGCTCTCCTTACAAGACTGGAAAGGGTTGTGAAGAAAATAAAAAGAGGAGCAAACAGGAAAGATTTTCCTCTCTTGAGGCTTTGGCTGGGAGAGAGGGAGTTGCATTAAATAAGTTGAGGGCATCAAAGAGAGCAGAGGAGGCCTCCTGTCCGCTCCCCTTTGAACTTGGGAAGATGATGGCTTTGGGGGCTGCACGGTATCAACTTGGGGCATAGCTACATCAAAGTAAACTCAGAAGTTCAGCAGGGTAAGGAGGAGGGATGTCCTGAGATTTACCTTTCCCAGGGTCTAGTTGGGGACCTTGCCGGAGAGCATACAGAGAAGCAGTGAGGTGGCTTTAGAGAGAGTGATGCAGAGGGGCCGGCCACCCATACTAGAGTCAAATGGGAGCTGGAGCCAAACTCAGGAGGCTCTCTAGCACCAGTGGGACCAAGATAAGGTAGTCAGACAGGTGATACCACGGGGCTCTGACTGAGCTAACAAAAAAGCCAGTGTACAAGTGACAGCAGCCATAGACTTGAGCCACAGTAACCAGCAGAACAATTAGCAACCGGTGGGTATGGGACATCACTCCAGAGAGCAGCTGAGAGATGGACATAGGACATTCACACATACACACTGCAGATAGAGGAACCAGAGGGTGTGCCTCCCAAAGATCTCAAGGCTTTCCTTTAGGTATGAGGTCGCCAAAGCCATACCCCTCTTCGCATGAACCATCATCATTGTAGAAAAAAGCAGAAGGGGCCGACTATCTGAGAACCTGGGCTTTTTTATCAACAGACTTCACTTCCTCTCACCCGAAAAGAGTTCACGCTTTAAGCACTGGTCACTGGATAAAAATCATTTAATAAGAATTTACTTCAACAGTTCTTTAAGGCAGAGGTCACAGCCTCCCACTAGCCCATCCATCTCCAGACATGAAAATTTGAATTTGAATAGCTTTAAGTGAAGCCTGAATTTTCCATTTAGCCATTGACCTCACTACTCCTTATAATCTCATACCTGGTTCAGCGAACTCATTTATATTATTTGCCTGGTCCATGTAAGCAATGATTTTGTGACAAGCTGCTTTAAAATTTTAAGATGATTTAGGTTTATTTCTTTTTGCTGAATTTACAAGTTGGGAAAAAGGAACTCACAAATTAAGAGGTTTTTAAAATTAAATGGATGTAAGATTTCTTGGACAGGACACAAAATGCACAAACCATAAAAGAAAAAAGTGATAAATTAATATCTCTGTTAATCAGAAGACTCCATTAAGAAAATGAATAGGTAAGCCATAAACTGGGAGAAAATATTTGCAAAGCATATATCTGACATGTGACTTGTATCCATAATATATGAAGAAATCCTACAAGAACCAACAATATAAAGATTAACAACCCATTTTTAAATGGACAGAACAACTGAACAGATATTTCAAATTAAAAAAATATATAGTGGTCAGTGAGCAGTATACCATGAGATATCAGGAAAATGCAAATTAAATCCAAAATGAAGTATCCCTTCACACCCTCAAAAAACTACAAAAAACAAATGTTGGTTGGTGGGGCATTTCTGTATGAGTATGGAATGAGACAAAATATTACATCTGCTCTGGAGAGCTGTTTGGCAGTTTCTTAAAAAGTTAAATACACATCTACCCAATAATTTCTCTCTAGGTATTTACCCAAGAGAAAAAAAAAAGCCTATTTCCAAACAGACTTGTACAAGAATATTTATGGTAGCCCGACTCACATAGCCGAAAACCAGAAATAACCCAAAGGTTTATTTACAGGAAAATGGATTATTAAATTGTGGTATATTCATACAATGGAATAATACCAAGCAATAAAAAGGAATGCATTACTGATACACACAACATTGATAAATCTTAAAATTACGTTAAGTGAAAGAAGCCAGACAAAAAAGAATACATACTGCGTGGTTCCATTTATATAAAATCCAAATATAGGCAAACATAATTTATCACATGACTAATCAGAGAGTAGTCATGGGGGATAGGATGGAAAACAGACTGCAAAGGGGCACAGGGAACTTTCTGGGGAAATGGTAATATCTTGTTTTGGGTAATGGTTACACGATTGTATACAGTTATCAAAACTTATCAAATTAAGCACTCAAGATTTGTACATTCAATTGCACATTGATTATGTCTCAACAAAAATATATATAAATGAAAAGTAAATGGACATAGTTCCATAAGGAATAATGATAAATTTTGAGAGACAGAACTACTAACTTAGTAGACCTGAAAAAGATTTTTTAATTATTTGTTCATGATTATAAAAGCAATGCAGACATAAATAATTCTAGCAATATGAAAGTAAATTAAGTAGAAAGAGATGTCTCTGTGTAAGTGGAAAAGTGTAAGAGATGGAGTGACAAGGATGTCTATTCCAGGCACTTCTTGGTAATTTTTTTAATGGTATCAGAAGAGTCATTTGAAAATTATTTTGATCTGCTCTAAAACCATAATATATGAATGGTTTTGTTAATAAATCACTATTAAAGATTATTTGTTATAATTTAATTTTTAAAGATTCCATTTAATTAGAGAGTGAGGCTTCATTTATCAAAGAAGGTATCAATACAAAACAGTAATTCTTTTTTCTCTAAAAAGTTAACATCAGAAGTATTTACTGAAACAACTGAGTACAGCTCATTGAATAAAGTTTCTGAAACTAAAGTTTCTCAGAGTCATTGCAAAATTTACCAACTTGAAATACAGGATAAACAGTAATAAAATGAATAAATAATTTGAAATGATAGAGACTAGCAACAAAGCTCTGGCAATACCATTGAATGGAGCCTACTTCCACAGGAACGGTATAAACCTTTGGCAGCAATGACAATAATATAGATGTCAGTGAAAGAGAACAGCCAAAGAGATCGGGAAGGACAAAGTGCAATTTAGGAGGAAAATGGTGAATCCAGATGAAGGAATTAGATGAAACAGACAAATACGATTTGGCTCTTGGGGTTATCAGGAGGACATAGGAGTCTAATTATCTTACATACAGTATACTTAAAATATCTACATTGTGCGTGCAAATTTTTATAACTACGAGTGAAATTAGGCTAGAATGTTATTAACTTAAAAAGCAAATGCACCAGTTATTTTACCCTCAAAACAAATTTATTTGGAAATAGCCAAAAGAATTGCAATTCGAGATCTGCATGCTATAGCAGATACAACTACAGGCAAATCCAGAGAACAAAGGAGAGGAGCTTGCTTTTATACAGAAAAAAGGGGAGTAGGGAGCAACTGCTGTAAATGAAAGCCCATTGGGGGAAAGTAATATTTCAGGGCAGCAAAGGCTTCCCATTGGCTGAGCTGCAGTGTTTCTCATTGACTCGGCTGTTGCTGGGTGGGGAGAGAAATCTTCCTTCTCTAGTAAAGTAGTTGTACTTCCTGTCAGAGATGCAAGTGTAATTGATGAGGTATGATAGGGCATGAGAGCTCCCCCTACAGGCCTTCCAGACTCCAATTTAGTTGAGGTTTCTCTTATTAATCTCCACACTATCCATTTTGTATTAATCAAGTAATTCATCAACACTTCCTTTTCTGTACAAAGAATCAACAAGAGAACCCTAAACAGTTATTCTGTATAATAGAAATGTCTGAATCCATCAAGTCATCACACAACTGTCCTGGAAATGGTAAAAAATATCTGATTGGGTTAGTCTTCCAAACTCACTCACCCATCACCACCCACCACCATAAATCAAGAGGACTGAAGAATTCACATTCATAAATAAAAATTAACGGCAAACTTCAGGAAGAATTTGGTAAGAGATTTGGTCAAGTCATTTCTATGCATTTTCTTTCAGAATAATAGTGAAACACTAAATGGGCTAAAACTTCAGACAAGTCCAAATTTGGATTCTTTGCTTCTGACTGCATGTTAATAACAAGGTATGTACATACAAAAAAATAGATAACCAACCACTGTTACTACATGGTAATACTAAACAGAAAGATATAGATGAAGTCAAGTATTATCTTGTTTCAATCATTTTTAGCATCCTGCTTATGACTTTGCTGTCATTTTCACTTTTTACCAGTAATTTGTTTACTTACAGCTATAGCCATACATAGAATTAAACTGTAGCTCCAAAGATGAGAGTGCTTTCAAAATCAAAATGCAAAAAAGCTTAACAGGCCTATCTGGAGGAGGGAATAATGGCTGACTAACATTTATTATAAACCCCATTCCTCCTACAGAGGGATGATGTGCCATGTGCAAAATGGCCTATTTCAGTTTCAAACGTTGGCAGCAATATGCGCCAGCGAGACCTGGTTCCAGAGCCAGCAGTACCCAGGTCTTTTCATGCATCACACACTGACAGCTGAATCTGTTTTGCAGCATCTTATGCCATATCTTATTCTTCCTCAATACCTACAATGCCACAAGGACAGATTCAGCCCTTCAAAAAACATTCGATCTTTTGTTTGCAAGTACATTGCATTCTACTTTCTCTAATTAAAAATAAGTCTCTGCAGCAAGAGCTTAGAAAGAACATTTATTGCATACTTCCCCTTGTCCTCATATTTTTATAGATTTATTTTACAATGAGTTTTCTCCATTTAATCCACTAAAATATAAATGTATTCACTGTCTAATGGTCATCAATATCAACAGAGCATTTGGTTTACTCTTTCTTTGAATGGAGAGCCTTCTACCTGAAATTCTATAACTCAATTTAATGAATTGAAAATTTCCTTCTGTGGAGCCATATCTCAACATACACTGTTTTTTTTGTTTTTTTTTTTTGTGAGGAAGGCCAGCCCTGAGCTAACATCCACTGCCGATCCTCCTCTTTTTGCTGAGGAAGATTGGCCCTGGGCTAACATCTGTGCCCATCTTCCTCTACTTTATATGGGACGCCGCCACGGCATGGCTGACAAGCAGTGTGTCGGCAGGCGCCCGGGATCCAAACCCACGAACCCCGGGCTGCCAAGTGCGAACTTAACCGCTGCGCCACCAGGCGGCCCCTCAATGTACACTGTTGAAAAAAAATTTTAACAAGTTTTACTTTCCTTCCCTACTTCTTCTGTTAAGATGATGTGGAAAGAAAATGCATCCTCCAATATTCCCCAGTAGTACGTATTTGTTGCATGATTATATAATAACTTCAGAAATTCTAAAATGAGATAGTTCTGCATTTGCCCCTCTATTCTGTGTTTTTCCCATGAGAGAAAAGCTTTGTTACACACAGATGGCTACAGTTTAAACACTGCCTCTAGTTTCTTCATGAGGCATCTAGGATGGTGTTTACTTAAAATTCAGCTTTTTCTCATCTGATGCCTGTGTAATTAACATCAGTCCAGAAAGTTTTAGAAATAAGACTGAGCCTGCAAGTTTCACAGCCTAACTGGCCTTTTCCCAACTTTGCTCTCTGAGTTTACTAATTTGCTGACCAAAACAGCAAGCAATCATCCAATAAATAGGTGGGTTCTCCTCACTCGACAGTTTCCTGCCTGGTTAATGATTCACAGAGTGAACACTTTTTTTTCCATTAGTCTCTGAAACATGTTCTAATTTGGAAGTGTGTTATCAAAGAACAATTTAAATTACACTATTTTCACTGGAAATGCAACCCAATTATTAAAAATTGGACCTACAGCAGCAAAGAGAAGAAAATGTACAAGGAGACGCTTTGTTTCAGAGAGGCATTTATGATAAGGATAATGAAATTTTTGTAGCAACTTTTAAAAAATTGACCTCTGCATCAGTCTTAGTGTCTTCAAGGTGAGTGGCAATAAATACACATCCAATCTGTGTTCTTTTCTTTTCTTTCCCTTTACAGGCCTCATTTCTTGCAAATTCCCATACTGCAACTTCATACTCCAACTTATATTGTTCTTATATTCAGTTCCTTTCAACTTCAAATAATTCTTAATTTTAACCCATAACATAATAGTCTTATAAAAAGTATAACTTAAAACAATGTCCTGTCACTTGAGGATTACCGTTTATCATAGAAATCAGTGATGAACTTCAGGAAGAATTTGTTAAGGGATATGGTAAAGGCCACGCAGATCTGAGTTAAGAAATATTACAGGTCCAATTAAAATGAGTTCCAATTTCTGACCCTTGAATTTTAAGTTAAAGGAATTTGGTAAAGCCATTTTTTGTGAGTTTTCTTTCCAAATAATAATGAAACATTAAGTGTACTAAAACCCCAGATAAGCTTAAGTTTGGATTTTTTTGGACTCAAATCCCTTCTTTGAAACATTTTAAAGGATTTCTCCCCTTTATTTGGGGTATGATGTTTCTTCTTCTACAGTGAAAAATTCCTCTGTTTTTTCATTTGAAAGGCAAAAACATAAAGTCTAGAGTCACAGAACTTTTCTAAGATACTTGAATTAAATTATCTATTAAGTATCCTATATAAATTCACTCTGAACATCAGGGGATAGAAAGTATTAACAAAAGCAATAACACTAATACTTACATTTCAAGAGAACTTTTGAAAATCAGTCTCAGAAGGAAGAAGAACATATGAATGATAGAATCATAAAATAAGCTGCCTCTCTGGAGTACTTATACACTTTAAATAAATCTATATTTATAGTATAATTAGCAATTTGATGAAATATAGTAAAAATACACCAAAGCATATCAGTGAATGACATGTCCTCCTCCAAATAAAGTTGACAGGCTCTCGGGAAACATCCAAGTTCAACATTCAGTTCCTAGGAGCCCTGCATCTCATTGGCAGCATAGAGCAACCATTTTTATATGCCTTTTAAATTTTCTTTTTAACAATTCGTCAGTCTCCAGGAAGAACTCTGCTCAGTTACAAGTATATGTCAACACATACAACCCAGAGCGAGGATGTTCAGTTACCAATTACTGCTGGAAATTTAAATAAGTTCTAAAAATATAGGTTATGTTCCACTCTGAAATACTTAATGTGTCTGGCATTTTTTCTGGGACATTTAATGGTCCATCAGTACAATGTGTTATACTGTAAGAACACAGAATTAGAAATAGTGCTTGCCTTGGGGATTCTCCACTTAAATAGACAAGCAAAATAGATTAAACACTAAAACACCAGTGTATGGAAGAAATAAAGTAGATCACTATCATTAAGAATGAATATTTATAAAACAGATACACAATGCATAGCACAGTGGTAAATGACAGGATATCTCCCAGTAGCAAACTTCAGTGTACTAAAATAATCCAAGATGCTTTTTAAACGAGAACTGTATTTTGAAGAGAGTATTAAGGATTGTCAGATAGATGAAAAAGATGTTCTGGACATCAGAGGTTACAATAAAAAAAAATTAAAGGGAAAAGAATAATTTACTTCCAGTTGGAACTAAAGTGACCTTGGAAATCATTTAGTCCCCATCCCCACCCCATTGAAACATTTTCCCTGAAATATGGTCATTTAATCTCTATTTGAATATTATTAGAATCATGTTTGTTGGATGGATGGACAGATGGATAGATGGACACAAGGATACATATTCCTAAAAATAAGCCACTTAATTTTTGGAAACTTTATTTCTTGAAAAGGTTTTTCTACAATGACTCAAAATTTGCCTCTTCCTAACTTTCTTTACAGATCCTAGTTTTGCCCTCTTTAACAGTGCTGTCCAGTTAAAAACAGGAGAGCCACAAATGTGAGTCACATAAGTAATTTTGTTTCTATTAGCCATGTTAAAAAAGTAAAAGAAATAGGTGATTTTAATTCTAACATATCTATTTGACCAAATATATCCAAAATATTATTTCAACATATAATCAACATAAAAATATTGAGATTTTACACTTTTTTTATACTGTCTTCAGACCTCTGTATGTATTTTTACACTTACGTCACATCTCAGTTTGTACTGGGCACATTTCAAGTACTCAACAGCCACACAGCTAGTAGCAACTATACTGGACAGCTCAGTTCTAGACAATTGTCCACAAACTTGGCTGAATATCAGAATCACAGGAAACTACTTCAAAATATAGATTCCTAGGATTCGCCCCCAGAGATTCAGACTTAGTTAGTCTAAGAGGGCCAGGGAGCCTTTTTAACAAGGCAGTCAATACACCAGTGATGGTCAGGCTGACATTTGAGAATCACTGCTCTAAAACAACACAAAGTAAATCTAAGTCCTCCCATACAGGACTGTCCTTTCAATATCTAAAAAAAAATGGTCACATCTCCACTGTCTTTTATTCTCCACGCTAAAAATTCCAAGCTCTTTCAACCATCCCTCCTCTGACATGGTTTCCCAACCTTTCAACTCCCTGGTTGCTGTCCTCTGGATGCACTCCAGTTTGTTTGATTCATTTGCAGTAGTGGAGAAGTACCACAGCATAGATAATCCAAACTAATCCTTAATTGCCTTTGAAATGTTTCTCAGTACCATGAATATAAGTATCTCTGCTAAGTGTTGAATTCACAATACTTCAAACTATAATTTTAAACTCTCATTGTCAAGAAGCATACAGGATGTCCGGGTTCTTCAACATGCTGCTACTTCCTCTGTGGCACACTTCAGTTTGGGAATGGAGAAGAGCCCTCTCAGAATAATTCAGCACTAAGTTAAGCAAAACTACCCCTTTTCCATCCCTCTCATCCCTCTTTTCTTTTCTTATGACTACAGAAGAAAGTAGGTGTTTTGATTTAGAAGTGCTCTTCTGCCTTCTTTAAGGTTACATAAACATAAACCATAATAATGTCACCAAAACATCAGATTTGCCATGAAAACGGACTCAATTCAATGCCACAAATATTTACTCACTGACGGCTTACAGGGCACATTGTGTGTGCCACCATGACAGGCCAGGAGGCTACAAGAAGGAACAAGGCAGAGTCCCAAGCCTCAATGAGACCACAATCTAGTCAGCAAGACAAGTATCTTCATGTGACAAATATTTATGGAGTTCTTACTTATGCTATACACTAGGGTTTCAGATCAGTGAATAAAACACTAAAAAATCCCACCCCTATGGAGCTTAGTTTCCAGCAGGGGAGACAGATAATAAACAATTCAAATGATAAATAAGTGAATTATACAGCATGTTAGATGATAAATGTTTTAGAAACTAACATATCGGAATAAGGAGTATCAAGAATACTTGTGGGGTGGAAGACAAGTTGAAATTTTACTCCATGGTCAGAGTAGCCCTGATTAAAAAACTGATATTTGAGGAAACATGGGAAGGAAGGAAGGGAGAAAACATGCAGCTATCTGGGGGAGGAGCATTTCAGTCAGTGTAAAGATGCTGAGGTAGGAGAGTACTTAGCCTGTTTGAGGAACAGCAAGGACGCCAGCAAGTTAAAGCAAAGTGAGCAAGGGAGAGAGGAGCAGATTAGGCCAGAAAAGTAATGGGGAGGGAGTGGGAGTACTCATGTAAGTCTTCGTAGGGCATAATAAGAATTTTATCTTTTATTTTGAGTGAAATGGGGAACCACTGAATGTTTGGGGCAAAGCAGTAACATGACATGTATTGTGTTTTAAAAGGATCACTCTGGCAATTATGTTGAGCATACGTGTTGTATTGTACTGTATTCAGAATACACTCTTACAGGAGAGCAAGGAAGACTGCTTAGGAGGCTATGAGGTGATCCAGGTGAAAGATGGTGGTGGCTTGGACCTGGGAGGTGACAGTAAGGAAAAGAAAAGTGTCAGATTTTTATTGAAAAAACTAACTATAATACAGTGAGGTGGTTGTTTTAATAGAGGATGCTAAGAGAGCTCAGAGGAAGCAACAACGATTCTACCAAAGGAAGGATTTGTAGCCAAGGGACAGCTTGGCTGAGTCCTGAATGATATATAAAAGTTCATCAGGAGAAAGAACCAGCAAGAACAACCCAGAGAAGGGAACTGACGCAGAGTTGCTAGAGGCCAGTAGAAATACAGGGCATGATCCTTTTCCTAGGGAACTTACAGTCTCAACAGGGAGACGAGACAGTGAATCACTTAAAGACCAGAGTCACAGCTACTACTGGAATCAAAATTGGCAGAGGGACACTAGACTGCAGAAATAAACAATAACGCCAGCAAGATATTCAAGAGAGGAAGCCAAAGAAGTAGCAGGAAATGTAAGGAAAGTGACTCCAATTCACAAAAGGTCCACAGGACCCTCCCAACAGTTGTATCAACATGACTCTGGCCCCTAAACCACCCTTCAAGTTTCTCTGAAATCTTACTCTCCACCACCACCTCCCATCCACAGACCAAACTGGTACCTTGCCAAGGAATTGCAAGATTACCCAGGCAGAGCCAGGTAAAACAACTGTGTTGCTTTGTTTCTCAGAACGTCTAACATTTCTCCCCACAACATATAACTCAAAACCTAAGCTAAACTTTTAATATGTTTGAAAAGTAACGTGTGTTGGGGTAACCGCAGAAGAGCACTCTGAATCTTCTTCTGTCGGTTTTCTCTATGCTCCTCCCACTTCTGAAACAGTGGGATAACAAGGGCAGGTTACACTTCTTCTTCTCCAAATTGGCCATTTGTTCTCATCCCTCTCTACCCAAATCCGCATCTCCTCTTTTCCCCAATAAAGCTAAAACAGCAAAAAAAGAACAGAAAATGCTTCAGGGCTAGTTTCTCTCTCACTCCAGTTACCTTCACCTGTCCTCCCTTGATCACTTGCAAGTCACCTTACCTTAGCTCCTCCACAAAATCCAGCATTTCTACTTGGAAGCCCCTAAAAATATCCAAGGGAGCATGACGTGCTGCTAAGCTAATTCTAAAATAGAAATGATATTTAACATTTATTGAATGTTTAGTAAACATTGGGCACAGTTTTATTCATTTAATCTACATGTCAACCCCAAGAAGTAGTGCTGTTATTATCTCAGTGGAAGCAGAGAAGTTAAGCAACAAGATCAAGTTCACACAGCTAGTGAACAAAAGGGCCAAGATTTGAACCCGAGATGTCTTGCTCACAAGTCCATGCTCTACTGTACATTACATTACATGTACATTACATCTGCTACTGTACCTTAATATGAACTTAGAATTACCTCCATCATTTCTTCCCTTTGTCTAGATCAGCAGAGTGTGACCTTTCAGAGCGGTGGTTTGCTGTCCTCTTTCTAAATCTTCCCTTTGTAGGGAAAGAAACATGGTTGCCTGGGTTCCCCATCCTTTCCCCAGAATGAAGACTGTCAGCAGGGGTGCCATCAAGAACAACTCAGACAATGCTTGTCCAAATGCCCAGTTCCTGGCAGCTGGCCAAATGGGAAAGGGAAGAGTCATGCTCCACTTTTCTTCCCGTCAGCAATCTCCCTAATTCTTTTTAATTACCGTGGTCAATATCTGAGTTTCAATGCATATGAGTTTATACAGTGAAGCAAAAGTCACCATAACAAAAATATCCACCAATAAACTGTTTGCTTATAAAATGAGTTTCCACATAAGACTGGCATCCATCTCTCCAACATCAATTCTAAACTGAAACCCAGCAAAAGATGAAAATGTTCACGAAGTCAATAAAAACAATGTAAGAGAAGTGCCCAAATGACACACAGAAGTGCTAACTGATGACGATCTGACACGGTAGATAAATTTTAAAAATGAAAAATAAAAATTTGACCACAGTGATATTAAATACCTCAAAAAAGAATGATTTCACATTAAAGGGTTAACAACGAGTCCTCAGATATGGTTGCAAAGATAAACAAACAAAAAACCCAACACTTTGTTTTATTCTCTAATTAGCTCATAATTAAATGATTACCTACATTTTGTCATATAAAGACTAGGACATATGATTTTCATAGTTTCTAACTTCATTCTTTAAGATAAAGTCCCAAATTTTCTTTCCATTATTTACAATGGACTTTTGGTTCCTGTTTTAACTCCTGTAATAATTTATGTAGACAACTTCCTTCCTCCATTATACCGTGTGCCCCATTCTTATACAGCCATACGTCGCTTAATGATGGAGACAAGTTCTGATAAATGCGTTGTTAGGTGATTTTGTCATCACGCGAACATCACAGAGTGTACTTACACAAACCTACATGGTATAGCCTACTACATACCTAGGCTATATGGTACTAATCTTATGGGACCACCGCCATATATGCAGTCTGTCACTGAGTGAAACATCCTTCTGTGGTGCATGACTACACAGAAGCAGTGCAACAAACCTTTGTTAAACTGAGTTGAAGTAAAATCAACAGGAGATGTATCACACCAGAAGTCCTTATGTCTAATACCTAAGTTATCAGTTCGCAGGTATTGAAGTGTGGACAGATAATAACAAGAATGGGAAAGAGGACAGGTGTCTGTAAGAATGGGGTCTGGGACCAGCAAGAGGAGGATAAGTGAGTGGGAGATGGAATCAAGTCAAAGAAAGGCAGAGGCCCTTCACTTCAGCTGTTTTCCTGAGTGCACCTCAGCCCTGACATTCAAAGTCATCCATTGCCAGAGCCTGTCAAGGTTGTTCCAGCTCCTCCCAAATCAAACCCTGTTGGCATCCCACAGGGAGCCCTGGCACCTCTGATAGGAGACTTCTAGTTATGCTTGCCCCCGTCCACAGTTTTAACTACCACACTCACTGGGTGCCAACCACCATGCTAAGTGCTAGCCATTCTACTTCCAAACTATTCACACTTTCTAATTTTTCCCCCTCCACCTCTGGACTAACCTTTTGGAGGAGGAACGGTATATTTTTGAAAAAGGAATACAATCAAAAAGCCCAACACTTGATTTTACCATTTGATCTCAGAATTAGCTCATAGTTCAACGATGGGGAGAATACCTTGAAGACTCTGATTTTGCATGAAAGAAACTACTTCAAGCACCAGATGATTAAGGTAACTTTAACTGGCAAGTTCAAGTTTCCGACCACCCCACAAACACTCTCTCATGCATACTTGAGGGAGGGCTCAAAACAAAGTTTAATTCAGTTGCAAAACAAATGAACACTAATGTTGAGCATATATACTAGTGTCCTATTGCTGCTGTAACAAATCACCACAAACGTAATGGCTAAATCAACGCAAATTTATTATCTGGTAGTTGTGGAGGTCAGAAGTCCAAAATGAATCTCACTGGACTAAAATCAAGGTGTCATCCAGGCTGTGTTCCTCCTGAAGGTTCTTAGGGAAAATCTGTTTTCTTGCCTCTTGTGGCTTCTGCCCACATTCCTTGGCTTGTGGCCCACCTTTAACCTCAAAGCCAGCAATGGCAGGTCTAGCCATTCTCTTATTGCATCACTCTGACTCTGACTCTTCTACTTCCCTCTTTCAGATTTAAAAGACCTTTATGATGACACAGCCCTACCCAGGTAATCCAGGATGGTCTCCTTATCTTAAAGTCAGCCGGCTGATTAGCAACCTTAATTCTATCTGCAACTTTAATTCCCACTTGACATGCAACATAACATATCCCCAAGTTCCCAGGATTAGGACATGAACATCTTTGAGGGACCATCATTCTGCTCACCACAATATATCTTTGTATAATGATAAATTTTCAATTATTCTATATTTATATGGCCTACCACGTAGCCTGGTCCTTGCTTTCTATATTTGCTTCCTTTCATATCAGAACCTTTATGCTTCCGCTACTCTGGATTTCTTCCTTCACCTCAAATGCACCATGCTCTTCCCAGGTTCAGGATCTTTGCTCATGCTAGTGCCTTTGTCTGTGTTCCTCTTCCCCTCTGAATCCCTGCAGCCCCTCTTCTCCAGACTACTCTCATTTATTCTTCAGCTATCAGCTTAAACGACTCTTCCTCAAAGACAGTTTCCCTGATCCTGTGACTCCTGAAACTAGGATACAGATTCCCATTACACCCTTAGTTTTTCTTCACATCATTTATCTTAATGGTGATTAAATTATCTCTGTAACTGTTTGTTTAATGAGTATTTTTAAGGCACCATAAAGGAAAAGTTAACTTCTAATGTATTCATTTGTTATATACCTAACACCTAGTAAAATAGTAATTGCACAACAAATATTTCTTTGAATGAATGAATATGTCTCCTTTAATCCTCATGCCAACAATTAATTTTATAATTGAGGGTACTGAAGCTCAGAGAAATTAAGTAACTTCACCACAGTAAACCAACTCGGGAGATTCCACTTGGGCCTACCTGGTTTCTAAGCCCATCTCTTAGTCACCGTGTTACTCTATACTCTTGGGGCACTAATGACCATTGTCCCTAAGCCCAAGGATGCTCACTGACCATCACACTGAAACAAATAGTCAACTGCTGCCTCACTTTCCTTCATGCAGTTACCTTTGCCTAAAGTCAATGGCCTACGGCCAAATTCCTAATTGCATTCCTGTTTTCAAATACTGGCATAAGAGTAGACTTGTGAACATTTTTTTTCCTTTAAAATCTTAAAGTTGTTCAAAAATAATTACTGAACTTATTTTCAAGTTACCAACTCAAGGAAAAAATATGCTTTGATTTTTTCTACTTGTGGGGATTAACAACATTATAAAATCTGTGAACACTTCAGAAGAAATTTTATTAAACCAACAGATGAAATTATCTACTTTGGGAACCTGGCCAGACAAATTGTTAAAACCAAAGATCTAAAAATGATGCTAACATTGCTAGAAAGTCCTGGAACTGTGCTTCTGTACACTCTCATTCTTGGTCTCTCATGTAAAAAGAGGAAAGAACATTATTATGTCATCATCTTGAAGAATATTTCCTAGACTTTAAACAAGGTAAGTAGAATTCTATTGATAATTGCACTAGTCCTTAAGATTTTAGAACTCTTTACAATTTTTCATAGGTCTTTTCATTGTCAGCATTCAGTCCTCTACTCTTTAAAAAAGTAAGTGTATTTTTGTGGCTATGAGTCAGATTGAAGCTAGAAATACTTAGAAAATCTTGATATAGATTTCAAACTGTTGCCTGGACACTTTTTTCTTTTGAAAAATCATTATAACTGGCACAGATCAAAAGCCACACTTACTAAGGGATAATCTAATTTAGCATCTTATTACTTCCATTTCCAAAGCAGCTGTAAATGAAATTTCAACAACAAAACAATTTTAGTGATAGTATGGTTGCTGTTATGATAAAAATCAGGTATGACTTTGAAATATGTTTCCATTTGTGTTTATTATGCATATATAATAAAATATTATAATTATTAAGTAATAGTAGATTCATATTGTACAATAATTTACAAAAATTATTTATAGTTTCAAAAAAGTACGAATTGCAAGCATCTTAAAAACCACTAAAGAGAAGAATGAAGTAGGCAAAAGGAAAAGCAATATTAAATGAGCAAAAATCATTGGGAAACTATGTGCTGAGGTTTCTTTATTTTAAAGCTAAGAGACAAAAGAAGATGGTTATATTACTGCAGGAGAAATTTAATGATTCAAAATCTCTTCCATCTATTTAGAACATATCTGATATCACAAAGTAACTTATCTGATAGATTTATATGAAATCTGACAACATCCCACAGGTTTTGTAATTTGTTACTATTCCTGCTATGACATTTTACACACCATTCAAAAATATCTGCAGCACCCTCAATTCACTGTAAATTGAATCCATAAAATCTTCAGCGTCTGAAAGCTTTTGTCTCTCTAAAAGCCATGGAATACAGTGAAGCAGTAGGAAGGAGTAAAAATTGACTTCTCAACAATAGTTTCCACATTCTAATAGAGGAGAAAAGACATTTCCAAGGTAATGCAGAACTATTACGCAGGCCCAAAGGTCCACCTACTGTCAATTTCAGAATCTAAATCTTAGAATAAAAGAAATCAATACATCAGTAATAGATGCTCCTGAGAACACAGCAGGCAGCAAATCTTTTGCTGATTGATTAGCTATATAAAATAACGTTCATAATTTGCCAGGAAATGAAATTTTACATCTTCAAATCAAATAAACTATATTTGTTAGGCATTTACTCTGTCTAAATGTTGGGCTTGGTACCAACAAGGAAACAAAAACAACCAATTCATCAACGTGCACTGATATCTAGTTACTACAGACAACTCCAAGAAAGCATGTTTCATGACCTCATGCATTTGCAACACAAAGCCTACCTTGAAGAACTGGCAATTTAAATAAAAATGAATACTAAACATTCCTTTTAAAAAATTAACCAGAAAAAGATATTGGTCCCTTGAGACTGTTTCCTAGAAATCGTCTCATGGTCTAGCACGAGAACATAAAATGCACAGTCCTGAAGGTTTCTGTTTGTGACAGCTCAGAAACTCTTCAGAGGAAGCTAGGAAGAACACTAAAATAATTTAAAGGACATTTGAAAATTTTAAGTGCACTTCAACACCATTTGTTTATTAGGAGCTTTAGCTTCTGTCAAGCTTTCCAGTTACTCAAATTAGCAGTCTTGAAATAACTTTGTTTCCGGTTCACAGGGACTGAAAATCAAAGATTAAAAAAAAACAGGCAGAAAAAGAAAAAAACAAAAGCTTAACCCTAATGACACTTCTATTCCACTCTGTGAATTCTGCAGACAATCTAGTCTTATTTCCTTTATTAGATCTGGTCATTGCTTTTAAAGGATTCAATATCCAAGCCTCAGCTGTCCCCGCCAAAAAGATCTTAAACTAAGTATTATTATAAATATTTTTCACAATAAAAACATTTGGTGGGCTCACCATAATTAAAAGAGAAAATTACCTTTTAGTTTCTTATAAGAGTAAAGTGGTTTTAAATAAATGCAACACATGTCAGTTTCCTCCTTTTCCAACCTAAGCTTTGGTGTTACTGTCCATGGTGACACATACTGGCTATATCAAGCAACAACACCACTACAGAAACACTCAAGTTTTATTTTATGCCTATTTCTTGGTGGCAGATTTGCCAAAGTGTTTTTATTTTGCATATCCAACTCTTTAGTAATTATGAGTTGCACTTCTTTTGAAGCCATGACACCAAAATCACACAAGAAAAATCTGGATGGGATGGGGAGAAGATACTTTAGTCAGTCCATCAGATACATTAAACCAAACTCCATTTCTCTTCATTATACTTCACCGTATGTGAAACCAGTCTTTCTGTATGTGTTCAGCTACCTTTTAGAAACTCACATTACAGCATCTTTCCACAAACCAGGCATTCTTCAAAAGCTTTGGTAAATCAAAGTTGAAGGTCTGATGCACTAGAATTTGCTTCTGACTACACAACACGTTTAAATATAACTGAAAATGTAGACATTTGTGCACAACCAATGTCCACTAACTTCAAAAAAAAAGTTTTAAAATCCTAAGTATACAATTAAAGGTGATACAAGGTATACTTCTGAATTAACACTTACTTGAAATATTTTCAAAATAATTTTTAAGAGAATATTATTCCTTTTCTCTTGTCATTGATGGAGAAGAAAGAATCCTGATCTTTCAATGAGGAATCTTGTCTCGAATATATTGTGTTTGTGATATACAGTAGATAAAACTATTGAGAGGTATTAATTTTTCCAGAAAGCTACCTACATAAAGAAATTCCTCCCAAATGGGCACCATTGTACCAGAAACTTTCAGAGAGCAGTGTCTTAACTAAGATTAAGTTATTCTATTTCCTACCTAAATCAATTTGACCCAAATGAGGCGTTTGTGTTATAATTCATTGTTCCCCAGACTCTAAGATCAACCATCTGCCATCGGAGTTTCTGTACAGTAATTAAGGGACTATCCATTAGAACTGGCAAGAGTACAAAGTAAGGAGGAGGGGGCGAGAGGGGAGAAAAGCCAAGCCACTTAAAAGAGATGGAAGGTGTATGTGTGTCACACTGACCCCTCCATCAGTATCAGCTCGGATACTGTCATCCATGAGGCAATAGAGCAGTTAGGAGGCGCGGCGAGGCCAACTCCTCCGGGCTTATCCGAACTGAAACCGCACTGGGGTCTCAGCACGCTCGTCATACCTTGAAAGAGGAAGGCTTTCGTCCCATTATGCAGCCCGGGGACCTGGCGCACTCCGGTCGTGGACTCCCCAAGTTCTAACTCTGTTAAGACGTCAATCTGTAGGGAGGGGTCCACACCAAGCCCCCAAACTGGTGGGAGTGGGGGAGGGGGAGGAAAGAAAGAAAAAGCTCCATCAAAATACAAGCCTCTTCCTCCAGCAAAGAACCGCGTCTTGGAGACAATATTGGAAACTGACTGCAGAGCGATTCCCTCCCTCCGCCGCCAAGAGCCTTACCTGAGATCAGCAGCCAAGCTTTAAATAGCGGAGCACCCAGTCCCATTTCCGTGACCTACTTTAAACCCCTCTCGGTGCAAAGTTCCCCCTCGGCCCCCAGACCCTGGACTAGGAGTGTGACCCCCGCCTGCCGTCTCCAAGGCAAGCACAGACAAACCCAAATCCAAACCCGCCCCCTACTCCACGCTTCCCACTCCAGACCTACTTGGGGTGGAAGAAAAGCGAGGCGTCCCCCAGCCGGCTCCGGCCGCCCCGAGGCGGGGGCCATCCCTTCCCCCCGCCCCAGCTCTGCGGCCACTCACCTGCTCCGAGACCGATGATCAAACAAAATGTTCTCAGTAAGACCCGAGGCTCCATGGTGTGGGTCTGCTCAGTCCATCGTCTCCCTCTTTAAAAATAAAAATCGAAGAGGTTCTTGGAATCAAGCGGGAAAATAGCGTTTGTCTCTCCTGCCGCTGCCTCGGATTTACTGATTAGTAGGATTAGTACGATTTGGTTGCCTAAGAAAGAAAAGGGAGGACCCCCCAAGCACGTGAAGAACTTAGACCCTCCAATGCGCACATCATTCCCACACGCAGAGCCGAGGCGGCGGCGCGGGCTGGGCGGGGGCCCAGGGGGAGGGGCCGGGCTCGCCCGGGGCTGCTCCGCCGGGGAATTTGCTCCGGAGCCGAATAAAAGCAGCCGAAGGCACGCTCACCCAGAGGAAGGGAGGCGGCCCCGCACCCGCCCCTCTTCCCCCCGCCGGAACCTGTTGTAAAGGCAGAGACAATGGAGAGAGCGCCCGGAGACGCACGGAGGAGAGACGGCTCCTCCGGAGAGGGAGGGGCGGGCCCGGGAGGCGAGGAAAGGAGAAGGGAGGGACCGCCGAGGGCGAGGCCCAGCGCTCCGCGTCCCTCTCCGCACGGGCTCCTCGGTCTCCAAGCCCCGTCTAGCGAGCCCTGGAGCAGCTGCAGCCTCCGCCCTCCCCCCTCCCTCCCTCACTGACCCAGGCGACGCCAACCTCCTTTCGCGATCGAAAGATCTAAATTCAAGGTGCTAAGTTGATGGGCGATTTTTGCTCTCACCCCTCGATTTCGGGCTCGTGTCTTGCAAGACGGAGAGAGGGAAAGGACTACCCGGACGCAAAAGGCGAGGCTAGAAGGAGGTGCGCTCGCCCGCCCTTTAGGCGAAGGAGGGAACCCCGCGTAAAATCGTGCACTGGGCTCCGGAGCAGCCCCGGGGACTGGAGAGGGGACTCCCTCTCGGGAACATGGGGAGGAAGGCTGCCAGAGCAAGCTGGACTCCCGAGATGGGGCTAGACAAAATAGAGAGAGACTGGTGGAGACGGGTGGCGAGCCTGGGAAGCCCTGGGAGCCCTTAGGGAGAGGTTTCCTGCCCGGGGCGGGGCACTGGCGAGCTTCTCTGGCGCCGACAGCCCTGGGGACAACTTAGCCGGGAACTGCTGGACAGCTCCGGGACCTCGCGCGCCCCCTACCAAACACCACGCCCAGGTTCTTCAGGACAAGCACACAGCAGGAGGCGAGGGCGGCAGAGCCAGCGTGCCTGCCCACGCGGAAAAGAATAGATTAGATAGATAGATGATAGAGTAGATAGATAGATAGATAGATAGACAGTTAGATAGATAGATAGACAGATAGATGAGAGAGAGGAGCGACAAAAATAAGCAGGAGCCTGACAAGAGAGAGGAGCCACCTCATGGTTGACCATACTTATGCAGGCTCTACCCACCCTTCACCACACACCCCAGGACCATAACAGTGAGGTTATGAGGTTTGAGATCTAATTCTCAGTAGGCAAAAATATATTCAAGATCAGTGGCACATAATATTTTTCAACATAGCCCTAAAATTTTGAGGAAAGTTTTGAATAACAACCTTCAACTCCCATACTGAAAAAGTATGAGTTTCAATAGTGATTAAAATGTCTGTGAAGATGGAAGAATATAGAAGGGCTATGAGCCAAGATATGTGGGCAGATAATAAATTTGTCTTGTTTAATCCACTAAATTTGGATTATTTCTGGTATAACCAAAAAACTAATATAACTACTAACCACATAATGAAAAGGTCAGTCAAAATGGTAGACGCTACTGACCCTGAGCGGATCCCCTTCTGCCATAAATGCATCTCAAAGCTAAATAAAGGTTCGAGAATTTTTTTTTTATTCACAGAGCTTTAAATCAAAAAAGAAAGAAAGAAAATCTCCAGATGCTAGGGGGAAAAATGAGGTAGCTGGAGATTGGCGAAGAAAGGAGTAACTGATGCAATGATTGCAAGAGGGTGGGACATAGGGTTTCAGACTCAGTAGAGACCATAAGACAATGAGGTAGGATTTTAACATCCTCACAAGAACTGGAAACAATTAATTATAGCCAAAGCCAGAAGAGGAGAAGTTGTTACTTATCCCTCTGATGAAAATAGGGAGCTTTGAAGGATTATACTATCTTTAAAAACAAAAAATTTTTCACATTGGCCTAAGAAATGACAGAAATGCTTGCCAGCTGCACATGACCATAGGTGGAAAACAAAGTCATCTATAATAAATGTCAAATCTCAAGCCTTGCCACTCACAAGTAAATGGTCCAAAATTACACTCCCTACAGGTGTAGGAATTCTAAAATCAAAAATTAGAATAAACCCCCAGAATCTCCTGAAGAAATAAATGTAAAACTTCTATTAAGGGACTTTCCACAACCTCTGACATATAAAAAGAAAATTTCTGATAAGGATAAAATCACAATAAAATAATCATAAGTTGCAATGAAATAAAATATGTGAAAGACAAGAGACGCATAGACAGAAAAAGAGAATTAGTATCTCATGAACTGAGAATATCAGAAAAACTTGATAAAACTATTTTAAAAGTATGTTTAAATGTTTAAATAATTGGAGTTTTTTTTAAGGAATAGAAAAAAATAAAGAAAAAACCAAAATGTGTGAGAAAAGATTAGGCAGATTTCAAGGAAAACCAAATAGAACTCCTGGAAATAAAAGTATATTTAAAGACAATATTTAAAAACCTTTGGCTATAAAAAGCAGCAATAAAATAGAAGATTAGTGAACCAAAAATCTGGGAACACAAAATGAGATCTGAGAATATGGCAAGAATGATAAAAAAGATGGAAAATATGAACAAAACACGAATGTCAGAATTAAAAGTTCTGACACATAACACTTTAGAGATATGGAATAAGAGACTAGAGAGAATGGAAATAGACAGCATTATAGGAAATATTTAAACAAATAAGAGTGAAAAGCTTTCAAAAATTAAAGAACGACATGAGATTCTAATTCTGGGTAAGATGGAGTAAGCACACTTCACCCTCTCATTCCCACTGAATGCTATCAAAACTGCACAGAATGCATAGAGTATTTGAGGACTCTGAAAATTAAATAGTAGCAGGAAAATTGAGAAAGAAGGCCAGAGTTTGAGGTACCACCATACTGACAGTGAGTACTCTAAGAAACAGTCCACCACCCAAGTCGCAGACTGCCTCTGGGTGGTACACGCGTGGGATAAATCTGAATACACTACAAAGTCTTTGAAATCACACCAAAAGAAGGCTAGTCAAAATCTGCAGTCTAAATCCAACAGGGTTAATTGTCTGCTTTAAAAAATAATCATCATTCTCCATAGTATTTAACAAAATTCAGAGCCTCCTAACATAATATTAAAATGTTCAGGATATAATCTGAAATTATCTGACATATGAAAAACCATGGAAACATCAACTTACATGAGAAAAATACAATCAACAGATACCAATGCCAAGATGACACAGATATTGGAATTACCTGGGAAAGACATTAAAAAAGCTATTATAAAAATGCTCCAAAAAATAAGGGCAAACACTCTTGAAACAAATGAAAAGACAGAAAGTGGCAGCAAATAAATAGAAGATATACCAAAAACCAAGTGGAAATTTTAGAACTGGAAAGCATAATAACTGCAATTTAAAAGATTCATTAGAATAGGCTCACTAGCAGAATGGAGATGACAGAGGAAAGAGTCAGTGAGCTTGAGGATAGATCAATTGAAATTATTCAATCTGAACAACAGAGGGAAGTTGTTTTTTTTTTTTTTTTTTAAATAAATATAGCAGCAGGAACCTGTGGGACAAAACCAAAAGAACCTTAATGTCATCAGAATCCCAGGAGAGGAGAAAGAGTTCAGTGCCAAAAAAAGTATTTCAAGAAATAATGGCCTAAGGCTTCTTGAATTTGGCAAGAGACATAAACTTACAGATTCAAGGAGCTAAGTGAATACCAAAGAGGATAAACTCAAAGAAATCCATGACCAGCCAAATCATAATCAAAATGCTGAAAACAACTGAAAAAGAAAACTATCACAAAGGAAAAAATCTTGAAAGCAACCAAAGAAAAATGACACATTACTGGGGCCGGCCCAGTGGTGCAGTGGTTTAGTTTGCGCTTGGCAGCCCGGGGTTCACGGGTTCGGATCCCAGGCACCTGCTGATGCACTGCTTGTCAGCCATGCTGTGGCGGCATCCCATATAAAGTAGAGGAAGATGGGCACGGATGTTAGCCCAGGGCCAGTCTTCCTCTGCAAAAAGAGGAGGATTAGCAACAGATGTTAGCTCAGGGCTGGTCTTCCTCACAAAAAAAAAAAAAAAGACACATTACTTACAGGGAGGCAACAATTTGAATGAATGTAGACTTCTCATCAGAAACCATGGAGGCCAAAAGGAGGGGAACAACATTTTTTAAAGTGCTCAAAGAATTCTGCCATCCCAGGATTCTACATCTGGTGAAAATATCCTTCAGGAATAAAGATTGAGGAAAAACATTCTCAAATGAAGAAAATCTAAAAGAATTGATTGCCAACAGACCTGCTCTGAAAGAACTGCTAAAGGAAGTTCTTCAAACTGAAGGGAAATGATAACAGAAAGACAACCAGCATGTCAGGAATGAAGAATAGCATCAGAAATGGTAAATATCTGGGCAAACATAATAGATTGTTCTTCTCTTGAGTCTTGTAAAATACATTTGATGGTTGTATTAGTTTTCTATTACTGCTATAACAAATTACCACAAACTTAGTGGCTTAAAATAACACAAACTTATGATCTTATAGTTCTGTAGGTCATAAATATGACACTGATCTCATCAGGCTAAACTCAAAGTGTTGAAAGGCTGTATTCCTTTCTGAAGGCTCTAGGGGAGAATCCATTTCCATACCTTTTTCAACCTTAGTTCATTGCCCCTTTCTTGTATCTTCAAAGTCAGCAATAGCAGACTAAGTCCTTCTCACAGTACATTCTCTCTGGTTCTCTTACTACAGTTTGGAAAGGTCCTGGGCTTTTAAGGACTTAAATGATGATATTGGGGCCACTTGGATAATCTAGAATAATTTCTCCAGCTGAAGGCCCCTAACCTTAATCACATGTGCAAAGTTCCTCTACCATGTAAGGTAACATATTTACAGATTCTGGGAATTAGAGTGTGGACATCTTTGGGGAGCCATTCTTCTGGCTATCATGATGATTGAAAGAAAAACATTTTTAAATTGTCTAAAGGGGTCAATGTATGTAGATTTAATACATAAGACAACCACAATATAAAAGGATGAGGATAAAAGGATCTATATGTTGATAAAGTTTCTATATTCCAATTGAAATGGTAACATATGGACTGTAAGTGGACAGCGAAAAGTTAAGTATGAATATTGTATTCTCTAGAACACTAATTTAAAAAGCTATACAAAGATAGAGTTAAAAGATACAATTGATAAAGTAAAATGGAATACTAAAAAGTATTCAAATAACTTGAAAGAAGGCCAGAAAGGGTTAAGAGAGGAACAGAAAATAGAAAGAACAAAGAGAAAAGAAATAATAAAATGGTAGACCAAAATTCAAACAGAATAATTGGATTAAATGTAAATGGTCTAAATACAATCATTAAGGGACCAAGATTATCATAATGAACTCAAAAAATGTAACCCAACTATACGCTGTCAAAAGAAACTCATTTCAACTATAATGGAGCAAGTGTAAGGTAAAAGGATTAAGAAAAGATATAGTATGTAAACATTAATCAAAAGAAAGTGTGAGGGGCCGCCAGGTGGCGCAGCGGTTTAGTCCGCGCTTGGCAGCCCAGGGTTCGCATGTTCGGATCCCGGGCGCCTGCCGACGCACTGCCTGTCAGCCATGCTGTGGCAGCGTCCCATATAAAGTAGAGGAGGATGGGTACAGATGTTAGCCCAGGGCCAGTCTTCCTCAGCAAAAAGAGGAGGATTAGCAACGGATGTTAGCTCAGGGCTGGTCTTCCTCACAAAAAAAAGTTTGAGTAGATATATTAATACCCAAAAAAGTAAACTTTAGAGCAAAGAAAATTACCAAGGATAAAGAGGTACACTATGTAATAATAAAATGGTCAATTCACAAAGAAGACATAACAATCCTACATGCGTGTGCACCTAACAGCAAAGTTTCAAAATACACGAAACATTTACCCTAAAGAAATCGTGACTGAACTGAAGGAAGAAATAGATAAACCCACAATTATATTTAGAAACTTCCCACATTCCTCTCTCATAGTCAATGGAAATCTCCAGTCCCGGGTAGTTTCAATGCCAAATTCCACTAAACATTCAAAGAAGTAATAACATCAAGTATACACAAATCTTCCAGAAAATAGAAGAGATGGGAACACTTCCCAACTCTTTTTATGAGACTAGCATTACTCATACCAAAACCAGACAAAGACAATACAAAACAAAAAAGAAAACTAGAACATAGACACAAAATATGTCTTTTGAACATACATGCAAAATCCTTAACAAAATATTAGTAAATCAAGTCCAACAATATATAAAAAGAATAATAAACTACAATGAAGTGGGGTTCATCCCAGGAACACAAAGTTGGCTCAATATTTTAAAATCAACCAATGTAAGTCACCACATTTACAATCTAAAGAAGATAAATCACATGATAATATCAATTTATGCAAGAAAAGCATTTGACAAAATGCAACTATTAACAATAAAATAAATAACTCACTGCAAAGTAAAAATAGAAGAGAACTTCCTCAATCTGACAAAGGACAATTTAAAAAATTCTACATTAACAAGGCAACATTGGATTGGAGTTTCTAACCAATGCAATGAGCCAAGAAAAAGAAATAGAAGCCATTCAGATTGGAAAGGAAAAAATAAGTTTTTCCCTAGACAATTTGGTCATCTACATTTAAAAATTCCCAAAGCATCTGTGAAAAAGCTACTAGAACCAGTAAGTGAATTTAGCAATGTTATAGAAGACAAAGTCAACATACAGAAATCAGTTGTATTTCTGTATTCTAGCAAGGAATAATTGAAAATATAAATTTTAAAAGATACCATTTATAATAGCATTAAAAAACATAAAACACTTATGGAGAAATCTAACTAAAGATCGACAGGATTTTATACTGAAAACTAAAGAACACTGCTGAGTGAAATTAAAGAATACATAAATGGATGAAAAGATTTCCATGCTCATTGATAAGAAGATTTAATATTGTTAAGGTGTCAATTATACTCATATTGATCTACAAATTCAAGAAAATCCTAATCAAAATCTCAGTAGGCAATTTGATAGAATTGATAAGCTGATTATAAAAATTTATGTGGAGAAGCAAAGAAAGTAGAAAATCCAAAAAAAATTGAAAAGAGCAAAATTGGGGGATATGCACTGACTTCAAGACTATATTATAAAGCTATAGTAATCAAGACAGTGTGGTATTGGGATGAGGATAGACATATAAGTAATGGAATAGGATAAAGAGTATAGGAATAGGATATTCCTATAGTATAGGAACCGGACATCCATATGGGAAGGAAGGAAGGAAGGAAGCGAGGTGGGTTAGAAGGAAAGAAGGAAAGGAGGGAAAGCGGGACAGGAGAGGGGGAAGAAATCCTTATCCGTAACCCTTATCTTGCACCATATACAAAAATTAACCTGAAAGGGATCATAAGCTTAAGTATAAAAGCTAAAACTATAGGACTTTCAGAAGAAAACATAGGTGAAAATCTTTATGACTTGGGTTAGGCGAAGATTTCCTAAGCAGAGCACAAAATGCATGTAAATTGAAAACAGGTTTTTGGAAGACACTGTTAAGAAAATTAAAAGAGAAAACAGAATAGGAGAAAATGTTTGCAGAACATATAGCTAACAAAGGACTTATATTCAGACTATATGAAGAATTCTTATACTTCAAGACAAAAAGATTCCATTAAAAAAGAAAACAGGCAAAATATTTAAATAGACACTTTACCAAAAAGAGATATACAGATGGCAAAAAAAGTACATAAAAAGTGCCCCAACATCAGTATTCATTAGGGAAATCAAATTAAAACCACAATGAGATATACACTTATTAGAATGTCTAAAATTAAAAAGACTGACAATTCCAAGTGCCAATAAGATGCAAAGTGACGTGAACTCTCATTCTTTGCGAATCAAAATGGTACAGGCCCTTTGGTAAACTGTTTGGAAGTTTCTTATAAAGTAAAGTATTCAGTCCTAAGTATTTACTCTAGAGAAATGGAAACAGATTTCCTCACAAAAACCCATTTCTGAATGTTTATAGTAGCTTTATTCATTTTAACCAAATGTAGAAACAGCCCAAATGTCCCCTGACTGATAAATGGATAAACAAATGGTGGTAATTCGTGCAATGGAACACTACTCAGCAATGAAAAGCAACAAACTACTAATACATACAACAATATGCTTCTTTGACATGTTGTTGCCTGTTATAAAACCTGGGATGATGACAGGGTGATTCTTGACTCATTTTCCTGTTCCCTTCATTTTATATCAACAATCATCAGAGTATCTTGTTTTCTATTCCAGGGCTCAAGGCAGAGTGGCTCAGATTTATTTAACCAACCACACATCTGAACACCTTCCTTACTCCACATGTAATCTAAAAGGGCCTAACACTTCAAGACTTTATTTGTGAGGTTTTGTCAAAACGATAGGACTGCATAAAATAATAGAATGATTCTGAAAGTAGAATTAGACTAGGAAGGGTACAAAGAAATAAAAGAAGATTGATAACATTAAAACAGCAAGAAAGAAAAAGTATAAAAGAAAAAAGATTAGAATAAAGAAGCAGTATCTCAAAATAAGAATGATGACATGTGATATGGAAAAAAGAATGGTAAGTAGGAGAAGAGAATTTATATAACAAAGGTGCCTTTCCTTCCGAAGCACACTCTTACTCAGTTGTTGACAGTGGAAGGTAAAAGAGATGCCCATTTGGGACAGGGGAAGAGGTTAGGTTTCACTCAACATTCTTTATATTCTCCACACACTTTGAACTATTCACACAAGTCATCTGAAAGTCTCTAGGAAAAATAAGAGAAGTGCTGTTTCAAACACAGTTCTAGAGGCAGCGTGGTGAAAAGAAACAGGCTTGGAACTTGGTCGGGAGCTCTGGAGTAAAGGCCCTGTCCCATCTCTTTCCTAAGCCAGACACAACCTCCCTGCACCTGTCATGAGGAGAGCATAATAACTAATGCCTCTCTATCCCAGGGCTACTGAGGGTCAAGGCCATTTCAAAAATTGCCATGCAGTGTATCAACGCTAGTTCTTCCTCTCGTTGTCACACTAAACTATGCCACATCAGGACTGGCCTGTTTCTGTCATTCCCCTTTGTGATTCAGTTATCATAATGCAAAATAATGGAAATTAAAATCAATCTATAGAAGTAGGCAAGGAAAAAAGAACTGGAAATGTGAATATGGTGAACTAAATAGAACTGTTATTGACACTTTTTGGTTAAAAATACATATATAGGGGCCGCCCAGTGGCGCAGCGGTTTAGTCCGCGCTTGGCAGCCTGGGGTTCGCGAGTTCGGATCCCGGGCGCCCGCCGACGCACTGCCTGTCAGCCATGCCGTGGCGGCGTCCCATATAAAGTAGAGGAAGATGGGCACGATGTTAGCCCGGGGCCAGTCTTCCTCAGCAAAAAGGGGAGGATTGGCAACGGATGTTAGCTCAGGGCTGGTCTTCCCCACAAAAAAAAAAAAAAAAAAAATACATATATATCTATGGGTATATAGATAGATATCTAGATAGATAGATAGATAGATAGATAAATAGATAGTATTCTGAGCACAGGACTGGCTTAGTGGCTTATCAAATGTTATCAGTCTCCAAGAGCCATGAGTCATCTGTTTAAAAACTTATCCCACCATGCAGTCCTTATTTTTAACTGCCAGTAGACAGACAAGCAGAGTGAGCATTGGCTGCTTTTGCCAACACACTGCAGTGCTTAGTGTTCATCGGAATAGAATGAAGGATCCAGGTGGGCCCGACCAGTCTGCAGGCTTCTGGCCTTGCTTAAGGTTTTCTATTAAAGGACAGGCTTTCCCTAGTATTAAGAGACAAAGTAACCCTCCTCAGAAAGGCTAAAGGCCAGAATATTCTTAGTGATCTCCAGAAACTAGCTTTACTTGTATCAGATTTCTCCCTTCATCCAGTAAACTTCACTCCAGAAATGGTAAATATAGAAGTCATTAAAAATTCCATTTTCAAAGGAAGATTTTTATTTGATTCTGTCTCTGCTATCATCAAAAATAATTCTCTTTTTCTAAGGCTATACATAGCCCACATCTTAAAGGAAATTTATTAAGTTCAGGCCTCAAGACACAATAATTCAAAATCTTTCCTGACTCATCATGTAATTCTTTGCTACTGCTTAGCTACTGACATTAGAATCTTCTTTTTGATGAACATGTAGTTACTAGACAGAAATTCCAGACCAGGTTCCCAAATGCGTGGCTTGAGAAGAAGGATAAGTTTACATTAGTATCTTAAGAGGCTGGCAGAGACCCAGATTCAGCGTGAGCTCGGCGGAAGTGTCTATTCACACATATCAACAAATCCTCTGACAGGAAGAAATGCCTAAAGAGTTCTGTCACCCTGCCAGGGCCAGCCTCTATCTCCAGCCCTACTGTCTTGGCCAAAGGCTGAGCTGAGGATGCAAACAGAAAGACAGAGCTGCTCAATGAGCAGGTAAATAAATGTGTGAGTGGGGCAAGGGGTGTTCAGGTCATCCTTATCCTTTCCTGCATGGGCTGCTCTCAACATTCACAGCGCTAAGGCACTTGTTGGGAAGACTGGCCATCGCTCATAAGTGCATGAAACGTTCCCATTTTGCAAACCAAAACACAGAGAAGTCAACTAATTTATTCAAAATAACACAACTAATTAATTTCAGAGCTAGCATGTAAGCCTCGTTTTCCTATTTATTCATTTACTCAACAGATATTTGTGGAGGTCCAACTATGTGACAAGCACCATGCTCTGTGACTCAGATCATCAAGTCTCAACTAGGGTCCAGGCACCACTTTGGCCATAGGAACCTTATGAAGAGTCACCGATTAATCTAAAAATATAACTGCTGCCTCTAGATCTTCCAAGAAAATGATGCACCATTGGACTTTCATGAACAGCTACCTCAAGTGCTGTGTAGGCCCCACCTACACCTCTCTTACCAAACCTCCCACTATCCCCCCTCACCCCCCACTAACTCTGCTTTAGCACATCTTGGGTGTTCCTTGAACCATCCAAGCATGCTCCTGCCTCAGGAACTTTGCATATCCAGTTTTCTCTGTCTGGAATTCTCTTTTCCCACCCAGCTGCTTCACTTCTTTTAAATGTCACCTTCTTGGTGAGGCCTTCCCAAAGGACCCTATTCAAAATTGCAATCCCCCATATATATAGCCAGCACTTCCTATCTTCGTTCTTTGCTTACTTTTACTTATTTATATATTTATTATATATTTGCTTATTTTTTTACAGTCTATGTCCTTGTACTCCAGGATGTAAGCTCCATTTTTCACAGGTTTTATTCACTGCCTTTTTCTTAATACCTACAACGGTGCCTGGCACATTGTAGGTGTCACTGTCTGTCTCGTATGTAGTAGGCATTGGATAAGTGGTAGCTATTATTACTTAGAATTTACTAGAGTGAAGGTATGCAAACTATTGATCAACAGGCCGTCATCCTCTAGAGCATGAAAACCTCCTCGTTAACTTCTACAGAACATTCTACCTAGTTGCTAAGATATGGTAAAAGCCTGCCTCTTTCATGTCTAGATCACCACTATACATTCAAAGTGGGTTCAACAAACGATTTTTGATGGAGATCTAAGTTTCTAAGCGAAACCTCCTGTGTAAAATTTGCAGCAGCTTTTCAACATAATTTTTTTAGCAACGACAAGAAATTGACAACTTATTTTCACTTGTTATTTATCTCAGTCCTTCACGTTCTTATTGATTGTACACAAGAATGTGCCTCAAAATGCCTCCAATTTCAGATAAAGCAAAGACATTCTTTTCCTTTCCTTAAGCTTCCTCCCTCTCTCACAGCAAACTGTATCAATGCGACTATTTTGCCAACATTACAAGTGTATTTTTCAACTTTTTGCTTTTCTATTCCCTTTATTCACACATCAAATTATTTTTTTCCTTTGGCTTGACTATCGTAGCATCCTTCTGTAGGTGATATATTATTTTAATTGACAAAACTCATGTGCGAATGTAACTTTACTTTCTATACCTCATATTCAATTTCAGACCTCACTTTTTCCCGGTGAATGAATAATAACTATTGTTATCAAGTGCTTACTATGTGTCAGACATTGTTTTAACAGAATTAACTCACTAATTCTCACAATTGTCCTATGAGGCACCCATATTACAGATGAGCCAAGTGAGGCACAGAGAGGTTAAATATCTTCACTGGAGTCATACAGCTGATAGTGGTAGAGCTGGGATTCAAACATAGTTAGTGTGATTCCAGTGTTGATTCTCTTAGCCACTCCACTATAGCTCTCTCTTTTAATAGTTGCTGGAAAACTTAATCTAGTGAATTCCAGGCTAATTCAATCACTTCTATTTTTTTTTCAGGTCATTGGAGTTTATTTTTTTTTCAGGTCATTGGAGTTTAAACTCAGTTCAAATTCTCCCCCTCCAGATCACTGCCCCCAAGGGTGCGTATATTTCATCAGGACTGTAGTGGAGAAGGCATCTTGTCCATCATCACCCTTCCAGATTAGGGTGTGCTACTGGTGTCCAAATTCCCCACTTTGCCCATTTGCCCCCTTCTAAGGTGGTCCTCACTCAGAGGACCATCCTTGTTCCTCTGCCCTGTCCCTCTGGTCATGGCTTTTTGAGTTTGATGGATCTTCCAGATATCCAAGCAGCGATGTCAAATAGACTGGAACCAAGAAGAGAGGTCATTGCCTAGAGATGGTCAATGAAGCCATGGGAGCAGACCCTGCTAAAATTCTCCAATCTTCAACACCTGGCAGATCCACATGCAATATGTGCTCCCCCAGAGAGGTCATGTTCTTGAAGTTCTCCTGCAGGACGAACCAATAAAGAGCCCTCTGCTCTCAGCTTAGCCACTGCCACTGCAGGAGCCCAGGTGCATCTGGACCCTGTCCCTGAAGTGTCAAAGTCTTTTACATCATTGTTCTTGTTGTCATCATCATTGTTTTATTGTTGAATTTTTGTTCATCCTTAATTTTTTTATGTTATTGTTCTCTTTAAAAAATTTATTTTTATTTCCATGACAGATTTTTTCCTTCTGTGGGTCAGGATTCCATACAGAAAAAGCTTTATCCACCTTTCCCACTAGACTGAAAGCTCCGTAAGAGCAGGGCTTGTGTCTATCTTATTCATGGCTGCGCATTTAAGGCCAAACATAATGCCAAGCAGTAAGTTCAGGGCTCAAGGCATATTTGTTTAAACAAGTTGAAATGGAATTTCCTCTCCCTCTTCTTACTCAATTACTTAGAATGTGGATCCATACCCTGCCTTGAGAGGACCTCAGAACAATATCTTTTAGAAATTATATGAATATATTTATTGAATATATTGGCAAAGTACACTATAATTTAAGGACTGAAGACTTGTTTTCAAGTACATCTCAGAAATGGAATAAGCCTAATCCAATAGTATGTTCACGATGTTGCGCTTTCCTTTCTAACCCCTGGTAACTGTTCTGCACTGAGTGATGTATCTGGCAAATTTGTGAGGCTACCACCAAGCTGAGAGAATATGGGTATGGTTGGGAATAGGATTCCATATTTTTTATTTTATTCATTTATGTTTTTGCTGAGGAAGATTCACCCTGAGCTAACATCTGCTGCCAATCTTCCTCTTTTGGTATGTGAGCTGCTGCCACAGCATGGCCACTGACAGACAAATGGTGTAGGTCCACATCCAGGAACCATGTCCGGGCCACCGAAGCAGAGTGCACCAAGCTTAACCAGTAGGCCACTGGGGCTGGCCCAGATTCCACCTTTTTTAAAGATGTGACTGCTTAAAAAAGGAACCAGTATGTGAAGATCAATCTACAAAAGGGTATGAGTGAACAGTTGAATGGAATGACCAAAGTAGAGATAAAAACATCACCAGACTGACAGACAGCATTCAAGGTTTCCACTGCCAATGCCACCACTATCCATTCAGACTGGTCAACAGAGCTTCTCCATCACCACCACCATGACACCATCCTCATCATAGCCATAAAAATATCTAATACGTACAAAGTGCCTACCAGCTTTTAGGCACTGTGCTTAAAAGTTTTCATAGATTATTTCATTTAACCATTACAATAGCCCTATAAGGTAAATACCATTAGTATTACCATCAAACTATTACAGATGAAGAAACCAAAGCATAGAGAAACTAGGTAACCTGTCTAAGATCAACATTAAGTAAGGGGCACAGTTGGGCTTTCAATCTTAACAATTTGATTCCAACACCCAAACTTTTTTGTTAACATCATAATCCTAGAGAGGACGTTACTTCAACTCATTTGCAAATTTGCATACCAAGGAAACTGTTATTCACAACACTCTATCAGTACATACATGTGTTCATTTGCTAGGGGTGCCATCACAAGTTACCATAAACTGGATGGCTTAAAACAAGAGAAATTTATTCTCCCACAGTTTTAGAAAGTTAAAGTCTGAAATGAAGGTGATGGTCTGAAGCCTCTAGGGGAGGATCCCTTCTTGACTTTGCTAGTTCTGGTAGCCGCAGGTGTTCCTTGGTTTGTGGCTGCATAACTCCTATCTCTGCCTCCAAGACTCAAACTCTTAATCAGTTCTTTCTATCGAACCTCTCTGAGCCTCAATTTTCTCACTAATTTTCCCTATCAGAGATTAAGTTAAATACATCAAGTCCTTTTCAGCTCCAAAATTCTATTATTCTAAATAAAACATGGCCAAATGAATCCTTCACATATTTGGTAATTATACATAATCACAGAAGCACGATTTTGCTAATAATAATTTAGTATAAAAGGTCATCCCTCACTTACATGACAATTATTAACGCCATTTTAATCCAGTTAAACCAAGTGTTTCTGGGAACTGATTGGTCCCTCTTTACTGCTCAGAGTGGGTGGAGGTTGCAGTATCCGGAACAATCACAGAGGAGGCCCTTGTACGCAGCTGGCTGTAGGATCTGAGATTAGCTGTGCTCCTGTTCCGAGCACCTAAGTAAGCCTCACAGCTGGGGTCTCCCAAGCCTCCTAATGGTGGATGTCCACGTAGCATCCTACATAGTGAGAATAACAGCTATCACCGAACCTTCAAAGGCTCCTTCCTGCCCTGAGGGCCATGTCCAAATTCCAAAACCTGCCTACAGAAGTGTTTCTCAAACTATCTGTGGTGACAGACGAATTTTTTTCCAATTTTATTGAGGTGATAGATGAATTTCTAATCTCTAATCCATTGTGAACCAACGGATTAGAGATTTAAAATTTTGTGTTTGTAAAGTATAAGAAAATGAACTTCTAGAAAAGTAAATTTTAAAAGACATACTAACTCAACAGACCTAAAATTACATTTCGGTAAATCTAATCAGAGCAAACGTAACGGGAAAAAGTTACAGAAACTATATACATTGTTTATTGCAAACGTACAGGAGATTAAAATGGAGAATTGCTGATTATGCTCATAATTTTTGTCATTTGCAATCATGAAAAACAAAAAGTTATAAAGAAAATAGAAATTCCCTGTATTAAATTGCTTTACACACACTTTGAACACTGTGTATATCAATTGCTGAGCTTGTTTTCTGCTTGTTAACTTATCTGGGTTGGATTGATGACAGTGCTACTCTCAGGGGATAACATAAATCTGTGTTTTGTTTTATTAACACTCGTAATAGAGAAATCAGCCTCACAAAGGAATATTGACAGAAATGGAAGAAAATTAATTATAGTAAGCTCAGGATATTTGTTTTTAATTTTTATCTAAAGTGAAGCAAGTGACTATATTTTCAATATCCATCTTTAGCCCTTTGTCAGCAGTTACAACAATTTATCATGTAAAGTCATGGTTGAATTTATATTATCTTTTATATCTATCTTTTGTATATATTTATATTATCTAAAAATTAAAAGGAATGTTGGATCCATTATTTTTTCATTCATACATCTTCTGTTGATACAAAGTAAAATTCCAAACATTCTATCAAATTTGTAAGGCACTCACAGATGTGCAATGCCAAGATCATCAATTATCCCACTGATACATTTTGTTAAATTATGGAACATGTCATAACAATCTATAGAAACTGTTCTTCCAAGTTTCTAACTCTCTATTTTACTGTTCAGTTTTGTCTATTATTGAAATATATTTTGCAAGCCTTCCTTGCATGGATGTATTTAGATCACTGAAAATATCAAAGATGTCAGATATATAAACAAATCTATGCTGTCCAGTTCACAACTTTAAAATGTTGGGATAAAACTGATTTCTTATCTTGCAGAAAGACTAAGACTTTCTTTTGTGGTCCAAACATTCTCAACAGAATGTTTTCCCTCTATAATCATCATAACAGCATGCAAAAACAGTTGCTTATGATCAGCTTTCATATCATTCACATCATCACACAATAAGAATAATGTAGTAGAATTTAACACATTAGCCTTAACATAACTCACAATTTTTACCATGTCACTAAGCATGCTGACATTTTTCTCTTAACAAGACTTTCTCGATGAAGAAAGTAGTGTGTTAAATTACAAGCTTCTTCATCTGGGTATTTATTCCAGAATGCTTTTCTATTATTGCAGTTGTGCCATTAGAGGATGCATCTACATAAAACTTCAGCTGTAAACCACATTAGCTGACACTGACCATGTGCTTAGATACGGTGGTAATATCAAAATGGTAACATCAAAATGCACAAGAGCTTCTAAACATTTGCTCTTTATTTATCTCACGTAGACCCATTATGTACAGTTCAAAAAGGGCACCACACTTTGGATAACCTTGATCTACAAGACTCTCCATAATCCATCTCTCACTCAGCTCTCCAGTCTCAGCTCATGCCACTTTCCTCCTCACGCTCTACGTCTGGTCATATATAAACGCTCCACGTCTTCTCCCACTTGACACTGTACTTCTAGTAGAGCTTATCTTCATAACTGTTCAGTATCTGTGTTCCCTTCTAGAATGTAACTACCATAGGGCCAGAGACTCCGTCTACCTTCCTTTATCACCAAATCCCAAATGCCAGGAACATTGCAGATGTTCAATAAACTATTCACTGGACAGACTTTTTCTATAGCAGTTTACAGAGTACAGCCACAAAAATGTCTCATACATTTTGGAACAAATATAAAATAACACATTCAGACTCACCGAGCAGCAAAAGCAAAAAATAACCCCTTGCTTTGATAGTAAGACTGCCTCTTTCTAGGAACTATTTAGCTCCTGAGCCTTCTGGAGGCAGAAAAAGAAAAGAAATAAAGAAGAAAAGGGGTGAGATGGGATGGGAAGGAGGGCAGAAACAAATGAAGAAAGAGGCAAAGTGGGAATAGCAGTTCAAAAGCAGCTAAGTTTTCTCTGTTTTGCCATTTGCTTTGTCTGGAACAGCCTTCCGTCTCTCATTTTGCACCCCCACTCTCACCCCATACCCTGCCTGATGAACTTTCATCCATCCTTCAAGACTCACATGATTATCACCTCCCTTCCACACACACAAACACACAGAGCTGAGGCTGGACTCCCTTCCCTCTACTGTATTCTTCAAATCCATAGCATTTAGTATTCACCTCTGTTGCAACACATATCATATCATTTTTACAAAGTTGTTTACTTGTCTATCTTCCCTCTACCTAGAATGTATCTTCCTTGGAGGCAGGACTTCCTGTTCACCATTGAGGTTCCAGCACTTAGTTTAGTGCCTGGCCCAGTGAAGATTTCAATGTTTGCTGATGTAATGAATGAATAACATTTATGTCTATTTTCCTGGCCATAAGAAGTTGGGGGGAGGGCAGTGATGAGAGATGGGAACAGGAAAGTAGGGAAGGAAAAAAAAGGGGGATTGGTCGTGGAATGAGGGATGGAATTTAGGCCAGATGGCAGTAAAAGGAACTCTTGAGAGTGAAGTAAATGAGGACAGATGTGCGAGAGAAAAAATAGATAAGAAAAAGGAGGCACAAATGATCACTGAATTTTTACAAAAAACACTTTAATATTCTATGAAATGTTATCTTTTTATTTGTCTTATTTGAGTATCCTTGTTCCTTTGCTTATTCATTTATTTTTTCAATGACAGTTTACTGAGAATCTATTTTCTAGAAGGCATAGTGCTAGGTTCTAGGAATATGGAGATAGAGAACTGAGCTGGTAAGCAGGTAGTTACGATACAGCATGATAAGAGCAAGAATAGAGATTTATATAAAATAGAACAATGGCAGGGAAGAAGAGAACGTAAACCACCCAACCCCGAAAATTTACCACATGGATCCTTTTGGCACCTCAGTCAAAGAATGGACTCATAAGGTATCAGTCTTTTCCTGAGATGAGCCCCCATGCTATGCCACAGGATAAAACATTCTGTGACTTAGAATTTCTTTTCTCAGTGTTCAAACTTAGAGTTTTGTGTTAAATCAGTTTTAATAACAATAAAAATATATGACTTTTCTAATTTAAGACATCTTTGAAAGCTAACCAGATAGGTAAATGATTTTTCACATTTTATGGATTATTTTTTATTCCCACTTTACTGCAGCAAAGAGATAAATCCTGCCCTACCTAATGTAATAGGGAAAGTACTGATTTCTGAATTTGTTAATTTCATTTTGCTGACATTTTGCCTTGAATTTATAACATAGATTAATAATAGCCTAATGGAATATATCTACCTAGCCTGATTTACTAACATCAATATTTGCATTCCTAACATTTCTATAAAACTTCAAAATTTGACATCTGAAGTCTTCACCTGCTTGTGTGATTTTTTAATTGATAATCTGATGATAATTAATATATCATAATTTATAAATTGCAATCATTTCGTACATACTAGTAAAATAAATGTTTATCAAGTTCATCTTTATACAAAAAGTTTAGATTAGAAAAAAACACATTAAAATCTCAATTGCATTCTGGTTTCTAAACATGATGTAACATGTAAATATCATGATTGTAATATGATGTAGAAGTAGAAACTGAGTGTATTGCATACTGGATTTTTGATTAACTATCTATACTATTTGCTATGTTTTCATAACTCAAAAAGACTGTGAAGAGGGTGGGTAGGGTAGGGAAAGTTCCTTTCCATGCAAAATTCTAGCTAGAACCCAGTCTAGAAGCTGTGATGACAGACATAAAATCCTGGTTAAACAATAGAGAGGGGAGCTAAAAGATATGATGAACCATAAACACGTGGGTGAGAGGGATGAATCACAAGGGAGGTGGTAGGAAAAAAGGTGATATTTGTTCTCACATTTGATTGGTTGGAGTTGGCCTGGAGATAAGGCAGGAAGTAGAGAAGGAGGAAAGAAGCCCTATGGAGAAAGGAAGTCTTCTGCAGCCTTTCCCCTTGGCACTTAGAGAACAGTAGCAGATTGGGTTCTTGTTTTGGTGCTAGAAGAGCATCTATTTCCCAGGATGAATGAGAGTTAACTCTGGTCAAAGGGTGAAATGATGAGCTTACAACAATTTAGTAAGGGGTCTTTAGCTCAAAAGGAAAACCGAACAGCTGGAATGCAAAGAGGAAATCCCAATTTGGATCTAAGATTTATATTTATTTTAGTCTTGCTTAAAATAGTTTTTTATTTTCTGCATCTATTTATATAATTGATTAGTATTCATACTGATGATTAAATAAAAAATATATTTTTGCTGGTAAATGCAAAATCACAGTTTGGTCTAAATCTCCATTACAAACACATGGAGTTTGTCCTGCGATTGTCACTGTCCCAAGAAGTTGAATTAGAAGCCCTAAACCCATAGTTCTCAAATTCTTTTTAACTCATGTTACCTTACAAACGTGCAGTCTAAGAGGATTCTGATTTGCATGCACATCACTAAATAAGATTTTTGTTGAGTTTTATTTTCTATGGTTTATATTATGAAATCATATATCACTCTTCCCACCTTTAATTTTATACTAATACCACCCCCCTAGGGCATATCCTTCCACCTTGAGATTTACACCCTTAAAGAAATCATTCAGCCTTTCTATGGTGGCATTATATCACCAAAACAAATAGAGATGGCGTAAACAACTGGGTTACATTATCATCTAACGCATCTACACAGGTAAACACTGAATTTGACAATTAATAAAACATAATATATACATCAATAAATAGAAAATATTTGGTTTTATAAAGTGCTATAGTCTGATTATTTAGGCTATAGAAAAGCATTTAGTGTGTTATTTAGGGAAAAAAAGCAATAGTCTGAGATTTCCATTTAGGTCTAAGTGGTTAAAGGAGTAATTACTATTCAGTAAGATGGGGAGAGGGGCTATCAGGACAGGTCTCATTTTTGTTAAATTAGAAAGCAAGGAGATGTCATTTTTTTAAAGGTCAATAGTTGTACCACTTCACAAAATTATCCAACTAAGCAATTCTTGATGGCTACTAAATATATATGCTAGTGTAAGCTAATATGAAATACACAGCAAAGTTTAAAAAAAAGAAGAAAATGTATATTTTTGTTCAAGATATCCAGCTGAGGTTAGCCCTACAGGCTTCCTTAAATAAGCTGGCAGGAGATTTCTAACATCTCCATCTCTTAGTGAAGTGCCCTTTGTTTATAAATGACAGAAATTAACATAATTTTAAAATTTTAATCAAAATCAACATTTCTTAAAGGAATTCTATGGCTAAGGTATACACAGGAGTGGTGAAAGCTATAATGATGTATATTTCTGAGGGCATGTGCCCCCAAAGAAGATGTAGTCTAGTCACAGAGATATATATACATATACACATGAAAACTATTGGGCAAAGCAAAATGTAATTGGTTCTATGAGAGAGAAATTACTCAAAGTACTAGAGAAACACAGAGGACAAAGGCAATAGACTAACTGGGAGACCAGTGGAAATTTCTTGGAGGACAGTGTTTGACCTGGGCTATAAAGCAAGTAAGTTGGGTTTTAAAGGGTAGAAAGAAGAATGAGGGATATTCTAGATGGATGGTACATCAGAAGCAAACGTTTCCTCCCTGTCTAAAGAATAAAAATCTAGTTTAGATGCATAGAATGGACAAGTAAGAGATAAGGATGGACAGGTAAGTGAAGCCCATAGTTTTCAAAGCCGTAGTGATTCTGGACTTTATTTTGAAGACAATGGGAAACTGCTGAAGGTTTTTAAGCACAAGAGGGACTCAATCGGAGATGAACTTTAAAATATTGTTTGTTCTTTTGTGCAAGTAAATACTAAATATATTAGTGACATGCTTTTATAAAAAGGCCTACCTATACAGTGCTGGTGAAATCAGAATGTTAAAAAGAAGCTGTGAATCCCCTCCAATTTGACAAGATGACTGTGAGTAATAATCACCTACTGAGGTTGGCTGACTACCTGTCAGGGTTGCCAGATCAGAAAATAAATACAGAAACTGATCATAACATTTTCAGAAACAATAGAAAAGCAATGAAAGTTCACATTTACAAAATAAGATGTGGAAAAGAGGAATGTTTTCCAGTGTTAAAACTTAGCGTCTTCAAAATCTAGGCAAATGAATATGCATGGTCAGGAGCACTCAAAACAAATCTATCAAATGTGTAGGATTCTTTTGGATCACTAATTTATAAACATAGCAAATTAAAAGACTAAATGTTATTTTAGAAAAACTCTTTTATTTTATTGCATTACACATTTCAAATATGGGGAAAATGAGAAAAAGCTAGATCGTACACTGTGATACAAATAATGTTCTATGTTCAACAAACTCTATTTTCTTTATTCTAAAGACACAGCAAGAATACACTTCCCAAGCCCCCTTGTTTAGGAAGAGCTCTTGACTGCACTGTGGCCTAGAGAATATAGGTAGAAGTGATATTCAACACGTCCAGGTCTGGCTCCTGAAACCTGCATGCTCTCTCTCCTTCCTTGCATGCTGGCCAGATGCAAAAACATCCAGTGGAATGCTCTGAGGCTCTTGAAGGTTTAAAAAACAAAACTCAACAAAAGCCACATGATAGAAGGAGACTAGATTCCTGAATGACCATGTGGAAGAGAGGGCCTCCTTCTACTTCCCAATGACCCTCACTGGATTATGACATAAGCTAGAAATAAAAGCTACTGAGATTTGGGATTGTTTGTTATAGTAGTTAGCACATCCTAATTAACATAGACTCCAAAAACTTATTCATATTTAAAAATCAGACAAGTTATACAATATACCTTCCAATCCTCCTCAAAGTACTTCAAGATGCTTTCAAAGCAATAAATACACCAAAACATTATGCTATAAATATAATCAGATTTCCAGGATACTAAAAAGTAAAGCCAAAGAGAAATGATTTAAGAGAAGGGATAGAATCACTAGTCATTACATTTTGAAATAAGGCAGCCTGATAGTTCATTAGGGATTTGGTGATTCTCCAGTGGGCATGTCCACTGAGGGTCAGACACAGTTTGGGGAGGAGACAAAAGGACCCGGACCACTAAATGACTAGAATAAATTTTCTCCAGCTTTATGAGTTTAAAAAGAAAATTCTTATCTGTAAGAGTTCTGATGATATAGATTTTTTCTTGTCCTTTTACATTTATTTTTATATTTTTCCTAGGGTATTCTTTATTCCTCCTTCTATTGCAGTTGTATTTGTAAGCTGGCATTTTCTTGTTATCTGTTTTTAATGTATTTTTAATTTTTTTACAATTTTCTATTTTAGTGGTACTTTTAATACATACTTTTAAATTTTCCTTTTTGATACTTCTTATTGTTCTAAGCATGAGTTCTCATGACTGTTTATAAATCTTATCTGAGATGACTCTAATTTCCAAATATGCTTCTTCTGTAAGATATGCTTTCTTTCAGTAATATAAGTTTTTAAAGTGAGTATTCAATGAGACCAGACTGACCAAGTGAAACACAGAGATCAGAAAATGGGTACGAAATAGATGAATATAATCTTTCTTTAATATCTGGTCATTTGAGCACTGACAGATCCTTAATGTCTCTTCCTAAATCATTCTTTTAAGATAAACTGAATTGTTTCATATCCTTTTCTGGCCAGTATCATCATCAGAATATCCCGCAATCCATGGGCATGTCGCACATTATCTAATTAGCACTCACAGCCCCAGAGGGGGCCCTATGGTTTGAATCTTCACAAATAAATATTCCTGTGGTGTGACCATCATACACATATTTCTTTAAAAAATGTTTAATGAAAGTCTATTATGCACCAGACATTGGTGATATATTAATTAACAAAACAAACAAAAATTGCTACCCTCTCAGTGGAGAGGCGGCAGGGAGAAGAGGGAGACAAATAATAAACTAAATTAACTGTAGTTAATTGCACACTATGTTAGGTGGTCACAAGCACTATGGAAATAATAAAATAGGAAAGGGAAATAGGAAGTTTACAGAGAAGTTAAAATTTTAAACAGGGTGTTTAGTAAAGGCCTCACAAAGATGGACAAGGCCTGAAGGAGTCAAGACCCGAAGGAAGCAAGGAGGTGAGCTGTGACAAGAGCCTAGGGAAGAGGGTTTCTAGGCAGAGAAAACAGCAAATGCCTTGAGTTAGGAATGTTCCAGGCATACTTGAGGAACGGAAGGAGGATAGTGGGCCTGGAGCAGCAGTAGTATGACTGGGGTCCGGTGGGGAGTAAGAGAAGATGAGGTCAAAGATGCCAAGTCTTGCGAGCCTTTGTGAGTCACTGTAAGAACTGTTTTTTTCTGGGGCCAGCCCGGTGGCGCAGCGGTTTAGTTCGCGCTTGGCAGCCCGGGGTTCATGGGTTCGGATCCCGGGCACCCGCCGATGCACTGTCAGCTATGCTGTGGTGGCGTCCCATATAAAGTAGAGGAAGATGGGCATAGATGTCAGCCCAGGGCCAGTCTTCCTCAGCAAAAAGAGGAGGACTGGCAACGGATGTTAGCTCAGGGCTGGTCTTCCTCACACACACACACACACACACACACACAAAAGTTTAACTTGGCTGCTATGACAATGACTGAAGGAGAAAAGGGTAGAGCAACTGGAAGACTACTGCAATAATCCAGGTAAGAAATGATGATGGCTAAAACCAGGGTAATAGTGGGTAACTGTGGTGAGAAGTAGTGAGATTCTGGATACATACTAAATTCAGAGCGGGTAGAATTTACTGACAGATTGGATGTGAAGCATGAGAAAAAGAGAAGAATCAAGGAGGACTCCAAGATCTTCTACATGAACAACTAGAGGGATAAAATGGGCATTTACTGAGATGGAAGAACTAGAAGAAGAACTGGTTTGGGGAAGAGAAGCTGGAATCAGAAGGTAAGTCTGGGACACATTAAACTTGACGTCCAAATGGAGATAATAGGCTGGCAGCTGGAATTATATGATGGGGATTCAGAGGAAAGGCACACACAGGAAATGTAAGTCCGGGAGTCATCGGCATCTAGATGAGATTTAAAGCTGAAGACTAAATGAGATCACAAAAACTATGAGAAAAGAGGGGAAGAAAATAATATGAGCTCTGGAGCACTCCAACATTAAGAGTTCTGAAAGATGAGAAAGACATAGCAAATGACTGAAAACAGTAAGCCAGTGAATTAGGAGCAAAACCAGGAGGGCAGTGTCATGGCAGAGTCAAGTGCTGCTTGTACGTCAGGTAAAATGAGATTTGCTATTTGATCTTTGGATTTAGCAACATGGAGGCCATTAGTAACCTCGGCCAGAGCTATTTCAGTTGAATGATGGAGGAAGAAACCTGTCTGGAATCCTTCAAGAGGAAATGAGAATGATGAAATTAGAGACAGTGAAGAGAGACAACTTTTTGGAACAATTTTGTTATACAGGGGAGGAGAAAAATGCAGTGGTAGAAGGAGAGAAGGGAGAAGGGGATCAAAGGAGGTTGTCTTTGTTTTTGTTTTAAGATGGGAGATATAACAGTATGTTTGCCAGATGGTGGAAAAGAACCATTAGGGAGATGAAAACTACTGATTGAAGAGAAAAGAGGGAGAATCACTGGAGTGATGTTCTTGAGTACATTCAAGAAATGGAATCTAATACACAAGTAGAGGGTTGGCATTTGCTGGGAACTTGGATAGCTCTTCATCCATACTACTGAGAGAAGACAGAGCTTAGGCACACAAAAGCAGAAGGTGTTTAAAAGCAGTGGTACAAGCTTAAGGATGTTCTCTTCCAGTTGATTCTATTTTCTCAGTGGAATAGAAAGCAAGGTCATCTGCTTAAAGTTAGGAAGGGGTAGAAATGTTGGAAGTTTGGGGAAAGAGAGGAAGGTGTGAAATAGACATCTGGGAGTATGGAAGTATGAGTGGCATGGGGAAATATGATTGCCAGGCAGCATTATAAGTCTACCTGAGTTTAGTGATCAAGAATCTGAAGTGAGACCAATAAGAGTGGGAAGCTATGCAGGATAGATTAGGAACAGAAGAATTATATTTAACCAATCTTATGATGGCCAAGGAATAGAGGGTATGTACAAGGGAATGATATAGTGATTAATCATGAAATTTAAGCTAGGTTAAAACGGTTGATAAAATATGAAGGAAATGAGAGATGGAAGGTAAGGAGGGGTCAAAGGATTGTTGAATCAGAGTATAAGGAAGTAAACTGGAGATAAGAGTTTATAGTCAGAGAAGGATGATGGAATGGATATTATGGCTAGGCTGCAGTTATTAGTCATGACATAGTCTTGTAGGAACACAGAGATGTGTCTGAGGAAGGATGCAGGACAAGATCACCAAAGGGAAGGATGTCAAGGAACCAAGCGGTTAGAGTAGTAGAAAGATCATTCATGTGATATTAAAATCTTTCAGAATTATGGCAGGAGCTGTATTGGAAGAAATGAAAGTGAGCAGGAGCTAAAATATTCAATAAATAAGATTATAGTCAACAAAAAGCCTAAAGTAAATGAGTTGATGAACCTTTGTGCTACTAAAGATAAGGTATTCATCATAAGGAATGGGAACCGCTTTTGCCTTCTACAGAGTATTAATGACCACAATAGAAAGATAGATAATTGAAAGCTATTTCAACAATCAATTTAAAAAGGAATCTATTAAGTAACAGGTAAACCATCCGTACATCTTTAAGTTTGGGTCATGCTTTTCCGTGCTATGGGAGGAGTTCTTTAGAAAAGAACCCATACAACTAATGTATTTTGACTTTCTCTGAAAGAAGAGTTAGCTGACAATTTATTTAGATTTACTTTGAAAGTATTTGACCTTAAAAAAATACCTATACACAGAGCACATAAGAACAGAGAAATTGTGAAATCAATACAATGCTCAAAAAGTGAATAAGCAGTTACCTATAAAAATAAAGTACTATTTCTCAAAAATTGGGGCAGGAGGAATGATGAGGAAGGCAATGATGAGCCATTTACTGAGATGATTTCCTCCCTGAGTATTCTAGCTACTGGAAGTCATCAGGGAAATCTGTAGGTTTCAGAAAATTGTTCCAATCATTCTGAACATTGATTAGGCTTGTTCAAACTTAAGGAGACTATTAAGGAAAACATATATTTCTAGAGGTGAACATTTAGCTAAATGATGACATTGTGATTTAGCAGCAGTTAAACACTAAATATTCCCAGTTAGATTTTAAGTTATACTCACAAATTACAATAGATAAATAGGTGAAACACCATAAAAAAGTAAACGCATCTGTTTAATCTTTGCCTCCCCCCTCAAAAAAGCTACAAAGCTCTTACGGGTAACCTGGTTTGGGTGAATATATCCAAATTAAAAGTAAATGGAAACTAGAGAAGTTTTTTTTCAAGGTAGCTGTCTGTCATGACTGAATGTTCGCTATGTGATAGAGGTGCTGGGGAAACAAAAACTAGTAGAAGACACATCCCTGCCTTCAAGTCACCCGCAAACTAGAGGGAAAGACATGCATGTAAGCAAAATATGTATGTGCGATATACGTGTAAATGCCAAACGCTAGGGGACCAAAAAGGAGGGGTGATGACACCTTTCTGGTAGGAGGAGGACCACGGGTGAAATTCGAACTAGGCCTTGAGGATTGAGTTGGAGTTCAGACTGAAGGAAGCTTCTGTGTGTCTGTGTGTTGGGAGGGCGACGTATTGGGAAAAGAGAAGCTCGTGCAGAGGGAAAAGCATCAGTAAAATCTAGAGGAATGAGAACGCACACGACATTTAGTTAATTGTGAAGGGAGAGGTGTGGTTTATGAGGAGAAACAATGGATGATAAACTTGTGAAATGAAATTGAAAATGTAGCCTTGTAAGTAATTTATTTTTAAGACAGTTAAGTAGTCTGTTAGACTAAGAGACTGTTTATTCTTACTCCTGTTAAGTAGTTATTTGCCAAAGTGTGTTCCATAGAATACTAGTTCTATAGAATGTTGCTGAAAAAGAAGGCATCCTCGATCAAATAAGGTTAAACAAAATTTAAAGGGTTTATTTACTCTAGACTTCTCTGTACTTCTTTAATATACTAATACACATTGTGAATCTCAAAAAGAAAATAAATACACAGTTTTACAAACTAATTTAACCACAGAACCCACTCCCCCTTTTTTTAGGAGCATGATAGAAAACTAAAGTTCTGTGGGAATGAAAAATGCTGCTGGGGCAATGAGGAAATCACCACAGTATAAATTGGTTTCCCACCACATGACATCACATATCTATTCTGCCACCCAATAAACATTTATTTAGTACCTTCTACATGCTATGCCTAATAGTGCATAAAAGCACACAAGCCTTATAAATTCAAATTATTGTTATATGAATAAAAACAATATTAGACTCTTACTGGGTTAATCTGAACAAAACAAAAATGAACTTGGATTCTTACTGTAAATGACACAAGTTCATCACGGTGTAGTAGTAGTAGTTAGGAGTGGAGATTCCAGAGCTAAACTCCCTGGATTTAAATCCTAGCTATTCCACTTACTAGCTGTGTGAACTTGGGAAAATTACTTAACCAATCTGTGCTGCCTTCTTCTCCTCTGTAAAATGGGAACTGTAACAGTACCTAACTCAGAAGTTGTTCTGATGATTAGATAAATTGCATAAGTTGATATTCATAAAGTGCTTGGCATACAGTAAGTACAATGTGCTTTTTTGTTAAGTATATAAATATACTAGGGTCAGAGGGAGTGTTTTTCTTTCCTTTCCCAAAGTATTTTATTGCACATTTACTCTGGGAAATTTTTGTAATAAATCAGTAGCCTGTTCAGAGACTGGTGGAAATGAGCCAGCAAAAGGCCATTTGGGCTCTTCCCTTAAGTAGGAAACTTTACTAAACATTCACCTTGACCCTAGGTAGTGAGCCATGGTCTCCTCGCTCTCGTTATTTTCTCCACCCACCTGGTTGAAAAAGTCAGGATACAAAAACATAACAGCAGGATGAAGGAATAAAGTTGATTGCCTGTTTCTTCTTTATACATCTTCCTATTTTTCAAATCATCCAGAATCAGTATGTGTTATTTTTATATTCAGAAAAAAAATGTTATTTTAAAATGTCAGCTTTCAAACTAGAGTTAGAAACAAAGATAAATACAATATAGCAACTTTTCTCCTTCCCGATCCAAAAACAGAGGCCAGGATAATTGGGAGGTGAAAGCAGGATTCAGCATTATGTTTCAAATTAGAAATAGTTGTGAATTTACCAAAGAAATTCTAAAAGTCTTAATATACTAAAAAAATTCATGAATATTAATATATTTTAAAGAAAACAATATGATTCACATTGAAATCACAGCTGCCTGAAAATTCAGGTCACTGTACCTTATTTACAGAATTTTAAAAAAGGGTGTTCAGAATTACCTTAAAATTAAAATTGTAAGAAAGAGTTTAAGAACTCAGATTTTGAGGATTGAAACTGAGAAGTCTTCTTATAGACATTTCATAATAATAAAGTCTGAAAGATTTTTTTTCCCTCCAGATTGAATAAAAGCATATTCCCCAATTCAGTAAATGCCGGATGATCATCCTGATTGCTCAGCTCAAAAATCTTAGTCATTTCTCTCACATCCCACTTCCGATTGCCCAGCATATCCTCTCTGCTCCTCTTCAATATACATCCAGAATCTGACCACTTACCACGTCTACCCACAACCATCTGGGTCCAAGCCACCATCCTAATTGGTCTCCCTGCTACCATCCTTCCCTTCAGTCAATGCTGAAAGCAGCATCCAAAGGAGTGATCCCATTACAACATATGTCAGATCTCGTCACTCCTCTGCCCAAAGCCCTCCGTGATTTCCATCTTATCTGAAGTAAAAGCCAAAGTCCTTGCCACGCCTTCCACGATCTGGTCCATGTTACTGGGCTGATCTCACTCTTCCTCCTCTGTTCCATTTCAGTCTCTCTGGCCCCCTTACTGTTTCTAGAATGAGCCAGTCAGGCCTTTGCACATGCTGTTCTTTCTGTTTGGAATGTTCTTCCTACAGATGTTCATATGGCTCACTCCCTCATCTCTTTCAGTACTTTGTTCACATGTCACCTTATCAATAAGGTTTCCCCCGACCACCTCTTTTAAAATTGCAAACCGCCAGGCACATGTATCTCCTATCATCTTTCCCAGAACTTTCTCTACACAGCACTTAACACCATCTAACATCCCATATATTTTCCTTGTTTATCTCATTGTATCTCCTCAATAGAATGAAAGTGTCATGAAAACAGAATTTTTCTCTGTTTTGTTCTCTGATATATTCCCAGAGGCTAGAATAGTGCTTAGCACACAGTCGCTGCTCAATAAATACTTAGTGGCTGTTAAATAAAAGTGGAGGTGTTGAGAAGGCTTTTGAATATATACTCCTGGAATTTGGAGACAGGCCTGGGCTGGAGATATAATTTTAGGAGTCATCAGTGAAGATGGCATTCAAAATTTAAAAAACAATAGGTTAAGTAAAAAAAAGGAAACTTTCAAGAGAACTCATTTTCACAATATCTGTTGGAAAATCACAATGATAAAAATAACACACTTTTTGCAAATTTCAAATTAGCAAAATTTACAAAAATGAAAGCGATCAAAAAGATACAAAATATGTAACTAATTGCAGGAGTTTGAGTCAATAATTTTTGATTGCTTTCTAATTGCATTTTGCCTCATTTCATAGTCAAGGTTATCTTGTCTTCTCAGTAAATAAAGGACATGGATGCCTTCTCATCCTTGTTTACCATCCGATCGATTGTAAACAACAACCATGGAACACTAATAAGAAAATGAAACACGTGTAATGTGTTCCTTAAGAATTCCCATTCCAGTCTTCATCTTCTGTGACCATTTAATTGTACTAGTGACTGGCAGGACATGTGGGAATTGAAAGTAATATACTTGGAAGTAAATGGAGATTACAATTCTCTCTCCAATAATTTGAAACTTATTCTGAAGCTTCTTCAAAATATAAACGCAGAGCCCAAGGTCAGACAACACTTTACTAAGACAGCCATTAGAATGCAGAACGGTAGCCTCAAAGACTCTGCTGTCTGCATTTTGTGGAAACAGATGTGAAAAGTGAGGAAAGTATCATAAAATAACCTCCACCACTACTTGGTAATTTGTGTTAATTGTATGTATGAAGTTTCAGCCCATTGCACTTCTTAAATGACATCACTCATCAATCCCTGCCGTTTGTTTCGACATGATGCAAATAGAGCTGGACTAGAAGATGCTTAACTGCAGGGTAATCTAAAAGCTTTTGCAAACACCTTTAATGCACATTCACAATCACCACTTTCTAAAATGTAATATTTCATCACCTACTATATTTAAATTTCTAAAATCTGCATTATATATTTCAAGGATGTTTAAATCAAAGTGAAAGTATTGGAAAAGCCTACATAATTTAACGTGTAGTAGAGGGTGCTGACTCAGCAGATGATAAGCAATCAACAGGCAACCTTAACAGTGGGAAAACTGCAAATAACTGCAGATTTAAAGTTATGAAGATGAAGAAGTTGAGAAAGAAATTAACATTTTATAAAGGAAATAGACAAGGGAAATCAAATGAGGCAAAGGGAAAGTATAAAGGCAAGAAAGTTGAAAATATAAAAACAATCTGAACAGTAAATGAAAGAAAATCAAGTAAATGAAATGGGTTCAGGATCTAAATAGCTAAAAAGAAATTGATATTCATCATCCATCGCACTAGACCCACAGAAATTATTATAACTGAGGTGGGGGTAAATGAAGCTTGAGAATTCTGGAATATTATGGAAACTAATATTAAATAGGTCATCGTTGTGAATTTTTCTTAGTCTTCTTTCCAATAAAATCTCTAGGGTCTTCTCTTTTCCATCACATCTCTCTAGCACTCCTCATTGCATGCAGCATTATAACCACAAATCTCCCTTCCTCACCACAGCAAGCCAATTTTCCTGGAAGAGATATGTACGAAGTAGGGAAGCCAAGAAAATGACAAATTTGAGACCCTTCTGGTTGACCCATTATAAGACATATTTAAAACTTATTGAATACTAGCATTATAGAATCATAGACTCTCATGATCAGAAGAGATTTTAAGTCTCCCAGTCCAACCAAGCATCCATTCTTAATTCCCTCTGTTACATGCCTACCAAGCAGCTAGATTATTTTTACTGAAATATGTTGATGGATAGAGAATCCGCCATCTTCCAAAATGGCTCATTTCATCTTCAAACATCACTTCAGTCAAAATCAAAATAAGTTGATTTTAAGTTAATCAAAGGGAAGAGTATACTAGGTGGGCCTGGCTTAATCAGATGAAAGCCCTAAAAGAGTGGCTGGACTCTACCTGAAGTCAGAGATTCCAAGCAGGAGAGACTCTTCCGTGGACTTGATGAAGTAAGGGTCATGTTACAGAAGCTCACATGGCAAGGAACTGTGGATGGCATCTAGGAACTGCAGGTGGCTTCCAGGGCCTCCTGCCAAGAGCCAGCAACAGCGAAAAATCAGAGCTCCCAGTCAGATAGCTTCAAGGAAATGAATTTGGCCAATAACCTGAGTGAACGCCGAAGCAGATTCTCTCTCAGCCAAGCCTCAAGATGGAAACGTACCCTGAGACACCCTGAGCAGAGGGCCCAGTGACACGGTGCCCAGACTCCTGAGCCACAGGAACTTCGAGATAACTCACAGGGTGTTGTTTTGACCCACTACGCTTGTGGTCATTGGGCTTGCAGCGTAGAAAACGAACACCATTTTTGTTTGAACTTTGCAAGTCCTTTCTGGGTCCTGGTCACTCTACCCAAAACATCTCCACATTAGTTAAATTTCCTTTAAAGTGTGGCTCGCAAAAGTGGATGCAATCATCATAGTAAAAACGTATTGAGGCAGAAATCATCAGTGGATGCTACATCTGGGATGGCGGTAGTGGTCAAAATTTAATGAGAAACATGATATTTACAATGAAATTTGATCATACCCTATTACATATCTTAAGCCACAGATCCTCTCTGTTGTGATAGTCTCACATTTAGAGTAAAGAGAAAAGGGTGCTCTTGTTATCAAATTATTTTGCTAATGAGCCTCTTTGTCCATTTGGAAAGTATCCCATTAAATCTGAAGCTTGTATTCACTCCAAAGCTTGCAAACTATGTTTTGGAGAATTTCATAAAGTCATAAACATTTTTATTGTACTTTATATTGATCTATTATAGTTTGTATTAATCACTTCTGCTGCATAAGGGCCTCACTAGCCTTAGGTTAATTTGGCATATTCACGTGTACGTGTGTGCAGACACACACGTGTGTGTAGATTCTCCTGCCAATCAGAAAACCTCAGAACCCTAGTCTTCCTCTTTTCATATTTGCACAAGCAAAGTACATTTAAAAGTACCTCTAACGAATTCATATCCAAACACATCATGAAACCTCATTCTTCCACCCTTGTTCGCTAATAATTTTATGTCAGGCTCTGTGAATGATCTATCTTTAGCTTTGAAAAGGAGCCTTTCTAACAAAAGCCTTTGTAATGTGGCATGCAGAGGAGATTAATAGCCCCCCGCCCATGACAGACACTACGGAACAGTCATTCATTGCTTCCCTTTCCTCCCTGCAGGCAGGCCCTGATTCCCAATGTAGAAGCTGTTAAGATCACATATGCAGTTTTCCACCTTCATTATTGAGGGCATGAGCACATGACCCTAAAGGGACCTGACAAAGACAGTCAACATGCTGAGAATGACAGAGTAAAAAAATAGAAAGAGCTTGAGTTCTTGATGAATTAACCAGACCTTCAACTACCCTACTGCCACATCTCTTCAAACGTGAGAAAAAAAAGGCTCTGTGTAAACCACTTTGGAGATATTCAGTTACTTGCAGCCACAAACATCCTAAATGATACATTTGCCTATCTCTAACAATTTTTTAACCTTTCTAAGCCTCAGTTTTTTCAGCAATAGAAAAAGGAAATATGGTCTTTGCAGATAATCAAGTTAAGATGAGGTAAATAGGTTCCAGCACCAATTCCAATGTTGGGGGTAATCCCCACACCAACAAGCAATTCTTGGGACACCAGCTGGCTGTCCCACAATTCAACTCAATTCTGACACCATCTACCTAGAGATAGGATCAGATTCCACAGGTTAAGGGTTCAGTCCTACAAGACTGCCCTGGTCCCCTGACTTCAGTTGCCAGTCGCAAGTCCAGGTTGTTACCTGTACTTCTGACTGACTGACTATAAATCAGAGGTTCCCAAGATGCCCTCCTCTGTTTAATTCGCTAGAGCAGCTCACATAACTCAGAGAAACATTTTACTTACCAGATTACCAGTTTATTATAAAAGGATATAATGCAGGAACAGCCAGGTGGAAGAGATGCATAGGGTAAGGCAGGAGGAAAGAGTTCAGAGCTTCCACGTCTTCTCCAGGAGTGACACTCTCCCAGCACCTTCACTTGTTCACCAACCTGGCAGCTCTCAAAACCCCATACTTTTACGAGGCTTCATTACACAGGCATGACTGATTAACTCACTAGCCATTGGTGATTGCTTCCATCTCCAGCCGCTCTCCCCTCCCTGGAGTCAAGGGGGTGGGACTGAAAGTTCTGATTCTCTAATCACATGGTTGCATCCACTGGCAACCAGCCCCCATCATTAGGCACTTTCCAAAAGTCACCTCATTAACACAACAAAAGACACCTTTGTTGCTCTTATTACTTAGGAAAGTCCAATGGTTTTCAGAGCTCTGTGCCAGAAACCAGGACAAAGACCAAATATATATTTCTTATTATAAATCACAATATCGCATGAGGTCATTAGGGTGGGCCCTACTCCAATATGACTATATCCTTATAAAAAGAAGAAATTTGGACACAGAGACATGCACACAGGAAAAAACACCATTTGAACAGGAAGGTAGAGGTCAGGGTGATGCATCCACAAGCCAAGGGACACCATAGGTGGCCAGCAAACCAGCAGAAGCCAGACGAGAGGCTTGGAACAGCCCTCAGAAGAAACCAACTCTGCCAGCACCTTGATTTTGGACTTCTAGCCTCCAGAACTGTGAAACAATCAATTTCTGTTGTTTAAGATATCCACTTTGTGCTATTTTGTTACAGCAGCCCTAGCAAACTAATACATAATTCAATGTTAAAAATAAACCCAGGGCCGGCCTGGTGGCGTAGAGGTTAAGTTCCCGCCCTCCACTTCGGTGGCCTGGGGTCCACAGGCCCGGATCCCAGGCGCGGACTGAAACATCCCTCATCAAGCCACGCTGTGGCGGCGTCCCATATAAAGTAGAGGAAGATGGGCACGATGTTAGCCCAGGGCCAGTCTTCCTCAGCAAAAAGAGGAGGATTGTAAATAAACCCAAATTCCAAAGGAAACCAAACAGACAAACAAAAATAATAGAAAATGAGTGTTCACTTTTTTTTAAGTCATACATTCATAAGCTGATGTTTACTTTCATGGATAATTGATACAGTACTAAAAGATAATTATCAAAATAAAGTCTTTACACATGGATTAAGCTTGGGTCAGAAACTGAAGAGCTTCTCAAAAGAAAGAGGAATATTCTACAGAGAAAGAAAAAGGAATAATTTGGAGGATATGTATTTTAATAGAATCTAAGGGAGAATTTTCAAATATACAAATGGAATGGAACAATAAAGAGGGTTAAGAGACAAGTGCACGTTCTTAGTAAAATGATGAAATCATAAATGCTAGAATAGATTAAGAAAATAATGAGATGTGAGAAGAGAATCCATTTGGATGTATCTTTTAAATTTTTATTCTTTACAAAGAACTATAAATTGTTATATTTGCATATTTAATCATTACTTTTTAAGTCTTTCAGGTCCTCAAAATTTCTTACTAAAGGATTGTCAGTAAAAAAGGTGTGGAAGAAGATGTTTTGTATTGAATTTGAATATATTATTCACTTAATTACAACCTTCATGTAACAAAGGTTTCCTAATGTAGTCTCATCTAAAATTAATAGATATATACTCAGTGAATCCAAATGTTTAATGAGCTACAAGGTTTATTAACATTCCCATTTTATTTATTTTTAGTTTTATTAATGCTCATCTATTGCCCACAGGCCTGTGATGCACATATCACATAATAAAAAGGCAAAATTAAATTTAAATTCTTATGTAGCAGAATTTCCTACGAGCAAATGAATACAAACATGGTTACATTATTTCAGAACTGCCAGATGTAAAAGTGAAGATTAAAGTTTTTATTTGCTTTTAAATAATCTTATATTTATACATAGAGAGACTGAGTGCAAACAAGTGCAAAAGTTACCAACAGATCTATAAAATGAGATTTTACCTGAAAATGGGTGTAATTTCTACAAAATTAGACAGTAAACGTAGAGAGTAGCTTTACCATTCAGATAAGGACCTCCCTCACCTATTGAATGATGGCAGAAATTACTAAAGTGATTAATTCCTATAAATATATAAATATTCTTAAAGGGGGTAACATTTTAAGCTCTTCTCACCGAAAACATTTGAGAACCCAACCTAAATGCAAATTTTTATAGCTAGAGATGGGGGTGTGGGGAGGGAGTAAAGAGCCACCTAAGATGGAGGCTGGAAGCACCAAAACCGGCATTTGTCAGTTTCCTTACTTTATTTATATCTGTTCAGGATTTTATTTTCCCAAGTGAACATCATCTTCTCATGTAAACCATGATATGGAAGTCAGAGACCCAGACCCTGGATAGATTTGTGCAAACCATGGTCTAATTCAACTTCATTTGCAAACATTTATTGAGTATCTACTATGCACAAGATACTGAGCTAGGTTTTATGGGAGACACAAATTAAGAAAGACATTGTGGTCAAGTTCTCAGAAGCTTACAGTCTGGCAGGGGTATCAAATCAGTTGAAAATTCATGAACTATACAGGCAGTATAGCATGATGGGAAGAACACAGACCCAAGAATTAGCCTGGTTTGAATCGTGGCTCCAACGTACAAGTCACGTAACCTCTCAGTGCTTCAGTTTCTTGACTGTGCAATGGGAATGAGCTGTTATGAAGACCAATTGAGCTAATATATGTAAAGCACTTAGAAAGGTGTCAGAAATAAGTAGGAGGTAAGGGTCATTTGAGGAAATTAAAACAAAGTGCTGATGGAATTCAAGGGAGGGCAAATGGTACTGGATGGAAAAATCAGGAATGATTTTTCTAAAATAGATAAATAAAGCAGACAAGATTAGTGACCTCCCTCTCCCTCATCATACACGCAAGAACTTCTCTATCACTTCAGAAAGTACTTCTGCCATTCTGTTGCCTGACAGGCTCACTTCATGTGTGGATAGTACTGTCACTTATTCTTTTCCTTTTGTTTGCTCCTTCTCTTTGGTCACAATGAGAACAACTTGCACTAAAACTGTCATTTTATAACGAAAATACGTCAACATTCCACATACGGTCTTTGCAAAAATGTCAGGATGAATTTTTATGATGCAAGTGTCATGAATATCCTTCCACATTCATTTATTTTTAATATACGAAGAAGCAAGCTCTTGTCTGCTAAGGGACTAGAGAGTACGAGATGAATTTGGTTCATATCATGGTATTGATTTTTTAGGATGGCATGGATATTGATGTCATTAGGATTAGAATAGTCTAATTAGTCTAGAATAAATAGTCTAGAAGAAATCAAAAATAATTTATCCTGCTTACACAAAGTAAAAGACTAATGTCTTTTCAAATGCTTGTACATCATACATAACTTACTTAAAAATAAGTCTTAAAATCTACACTACATCCTTTAAAATATTAACTTTTCGATTTTCTTTTAACTTAGAGAAGTAGTTATTGTGGGTTGAATCATGTCCCCAGAAAGGTGTCTTGTAGTCCTAAGCCCCACCCCCATACCTGTAAATGTGACTTTATTTGGAAATAGGGTCTTTGCAGATATAATCAAGTTATGAGGTCACTGGATTAAGGTGAGCCCTCATCAAATGACTGGTATCCTTATAAAAAGAGGAGAATTTGGACACAGAGACAGAGCAGACAGACACACAGAGAAGAAGTCCACGTAATGATGGAGGCGGAGATTGGAGTGATGCAGTTGCAAGACAAGGATTGCCAGCGAACACCAGAAGCTAGGGAGAAGCAAGGAAGGTTTTTTTCCCCAGAAACTTCAGAGGGAGCATGGCCCTGCTGACACCTTGATTTCAGACTTCTAGCCTCCAGAACTGTGATAGAATAAATTTCTGTTGTTTTAAGCCATCTGGTTTGTGGTACTTTGTTACGGCAGCCCTTCGAAACTAACACAGTCAGTCAATTCATTCCTTCAGCAATACTTATTGACTCTGTTATGTGCTGGCACTGCACCTAGCGCCGGGGATACTGTGCGAGCAAGTGCGACAAAATCCCAGTTCTCAGGAGCTTATGTTCTTGCAGAGAAGACAAACATTAAACAAACAAAATGTACTATCACTCAAATTCAATCACAAACATCCTATCCAAAGTACCTCTCTCAAGTCATTCTCTCACAATAGTTTAATTTTCTTTATAACCTTCATCACTATATGAAATTGTCTCGTTTGTTTTATTCTATGATTGTTGTCAGTCTCCTCTCATTCCACTCCCAGTTTTTAGAAGAGTATGTGGCATTGTAGACTCCCAATAATTGTTCAATGAATGAATGAAAAAAGGTACAGGATTGGAGAGTGTCTACTAAGGAGATGTGACCTTTCCTAAAGATCAAAACAGGATTGGCGCAGCGGTTTAGTCCGCGCTTGGCAGCCCGGGGTTCGCGAGTTCGGATCGCTGGTGCCCGCCGACGCACTGCCTGTCAGCCATGCTGTGGCGGCGTCCCATATAAAGTAGAGGAAGATGGGCACGGATGTTAGCCCAGGGCCAGTCTTCCTCAGCAAAAAGGGGAGGATTGGCAACAGATGTTAGCTCAGGGCTGGTCTTCCCCACAAAAAAAAAAAAACAACAGGATTCCCTGTGGAAATAATATTTGGGCAGAGTAATAAATAGGAGTTAAGAGCTCACTAGGGACTAATGAGAATTAATTTGAGAAATAGACAGTAAAGAGTGTTCTAAGCAAAGAAAACAGCACTTATGAAAACCTTAAGGCAGGAAAGAATATAGCACATTTTAGAAACTCATAGGTCAAGGTGGCCCAGGCCCAAAGAGTGAAGGGGAGTCTATATGGAGGTGAGTCTGGTGAAGCAGGCAGTGGCCAGGTCCCATAGGGCATTGAAGCCAGGTTAAGCATTTCAACCTTATCCTAGTAGACAATGGGAAACCTTTGCAGGGTTTTCAGAAGGAGAGTGAATGATCATATTTGCCTTTTAAAAATTTCTCTCCGGCTCCTGGTTATGTATTGGTAGCAGACAAGAGTGGACATGGAGGGATGAGTTAGTGGCCATTACAGCAGTCCAGATGAGATGTAAGGGTAGCTCAGAGCAGGAAACTAGCTATGAAGAAATAAACAGATTTAAAGGTTGTATGAGTGGTTTAAAAAAAAAAACCCACAAAGGCTGGCCCAGTGCCCTAGTGGTTAAGTTCGCACGCTCTGCTTCACTGGCCCCAGGGTTCATGGGTTTGCATCCCAGACGCAGACCCATGCACCACTTATCAAGCCATGCTGTGGCAGGCGTCCCACATATAAAGTAGAGAAAGATGGACACGGATGTTAGCCCAGGGCCAGTCTTCCTCAGCTAAAAGAGGAGGATTGGCAACAGATGTTAGCTCAGGGCTAATCTTCCTCACCAAAAAAAAACCCCACAGAAGATTGTGACGAATTAGATGTGAAGGAGTAAAGAAGGACAAGGTTTCTGGCTCATGCTGTTGGGTGAATGGGATATCATTTTTTCTAATAAGGAATTGAGGAGAATCTAGCAGAGGATGGGTAAAAGCATTTAGTTTTGACCATGTTGAGTTTCCAATGACACATCCATATGCAGATGCTGAGTAGGCAGGGCAACAGATGAGTTTGGATCTTGGCAGAGAGGCCTGGGCCAGAGACATCATGCAAAGAATCACAGACCTAGAAATGGTAATTGATGAAAGTATTTAGAGAGAAGAGAAAAAGGTCTTGGATTACCTCTTGAGAAAGTAAAGCAATTGAATATATCCTTAATTTCTTTACAATCTAGAGAGGTTTTTATTTCTGTGAACATAACCTCTCCATTGCCTAATTTGTTTTTAAAAAATTTAAAACATATTGAAAAACATCAAATTTTCTGCAGTCAAATGCTCTACACTGAGCTATACCCTCTAAACATCAAATCTTCTGAATCTTATTCTTAACATTGAGATCCTAAATGTTGCTTAATGGAGAATATAACATTTAATTTGCTTTAGATGTATCTATCAATGGTAAACTTATAGCAATTAAACCACTTGGCATTTATTCTGTACATTTGTCAACTCCAAGTAAGTTCTGGACAAACATTCCTCATACAAGAAATCAACTTGGCTTGCAATGTTCAAGCTGCTATATAAATATGTACATACAAATCCAAACCCAAGAAGTTATTTTCACGAGAGTGCATTCTCATTCCCTTCTCAACTTTGAGCTACTTTTTCATTTTCTGAGATGCTTTTGGATTATTGAGAAATTCATGACTAGAAGACAGGTAACAAACAGAGCATTGACTTAATACCATGACTAATTCACATAACTAATTTTAGGTCATAAGAGGGTTAAAAACATGCAGGAGGTGATAACACAGTCTATTTTCTTTCCAGAAACTGCTTTTGAAGAGGGCAATATTAGGGAATGTTTATGGAATCTAATTTCCACTTAATTCAGAGAAAAAAATGGCACATTTCGAGATGCCTTCTTATTATTTACAAAACAAAAGCTCATTTCTAACCAACCCATCGTTGAAGAGTCTAGCATCTTAAAATTTATTCTGTTCCCTTCCATCATCCTTGATTCAAAATTGATCATGAAATTATAATATAAACACACTCTCCTCTACTCTCCTTACTAGTTACATAATTAACCTATCAGTGTTGAGCACACAGAATCATGGTAATTTTGGAAATATAAGTCTCTTTAGAAGTCATTTGGCTCAATTTTATTTTCATAGGTGAGGAAACAGAAGCTCAAAGACATTAACTGACTTCCCCCAAAACACACACTAATATGACAAAGTATATAACTTAGTTATACTTTTGTTTGGTTCAAACCAGTACACTATTATTTAATTCATCTTTTTATATTTTGGGGGGAAAAACTGTGCCAAGGTAAACACTGTCTATCATTATACACAAGTTTTACCCCACTATAAGTAAGCTTCTCTTTAATAGTAGACATAAATCAACTTCCAATTACCTTCCAAGGGTTACTGGCATTCCATATGATATAATAAAACTCTCATGAAAGAATATCAGTGCACTTCAGTTCAAGCTTTCCTTTCTCTGTTGCATCATGAAAACATATTTGGAATGTTTCTTTACTCCAGTATAATGTAAAATCTGTATTTCTATGATGACTCTAACTGTATTCTACCTTAATTCATAATATGAGGTTTTCAGGAGAAATCACAAATCTGTAACTCATCACAAAAATAGGGATTTGATTCCCACTGTTTCAGAAATCTCACTGAACAAAAAAGGTTTGTAAATGCTGAATTTTCTAAAAATACATTACAAATATACTTTTCATCTCCTCTTGGAGTTTACCCCTTTCTCAAAACGACCTTTGGAAATATTGCAATCCTCAATTCACAAGCAGGGAAAGACATTCATTCCTGCTTTAATGAAGTAATTTTAGAAATGAGTTTCAAAGACAGTAATAGGGCATCACTATGAGCACAAGGGAAGGAAAGGAAATTTTTGGCTCCATATGACTCAATATCCACAATCTTAGGATATACATTTATATAACAGGAGAATTAGGTATATATTTAATTATTTCTCATGTTCTCATTGCAGATTGAATAAAACCCAAACTCCTAACTAAGTCCTAGAAGACCCATCACCCTCTCAACATTGCCTAACTCCAGCCTCATCTCAGACCACTTCCTCACTCACTACCTATCCACCATGTGTCCCTTGAAAATGACAACCTACATCCAAATTCAAGACCTTTGCTTTAGCTTTTCCCAATGCCTAGAATATTCTTATCCTTGATTTTCACATAGCAGAGTGGCCTTCTCTGACCATCTTGTCTATACACACACTTGCTCACTTCAGGTCTCTCGTTTTACCCAGCAGGGCATTTGTTACTATCTAAAATCATGGCTATTTTACATGTTATAACCCATCTTTCTCCAATAGACTGTAAACTACATGAAGGAAGGGACTTTAATCCTAATTTACTGCTTGGTCCCCAGGCACATAGATCACTGCCATGCACACAGCTGATGCTCAATTAATAGGCATTAAAAGAATGTAGAGGTGATATTGATCTAATGCTATATATACCTTTCATCCACTCAACTACATTTATTGCCTCTTCTGTGTCAGATAACTTACTAGGCGTTACCTAACAGTAAAATTTTAAAGTAGAACTTTTCAAATTCATAAGATCAGAAGGAAAATCAAATCCTAAAATTATAAAACTTGAACTTAGAGATCATCTAGTGCAGCTTCTCTGTCTGACATAGGAGGGAACTAAGGGACAGAGATAATAGTGTCTTGCCCAAGATAGCACATGTTTTCACTGTGTTTCTAAAAAAGTTGGTAAGTCAGATCCTCAATGGAATATTTATAGCACTAACATATAAAGTTTATTTCCCACCATTGAAGTAAAACTATTATAATTATATTATATTATATTATATATATATGATTACGAGTACCACTTCTACTAGACTCCAGTGTAGACGTGAGATAGCACTTTGTTTCCTAAATGTGTGAATGACTATGTCTAAAATACACACCAAATCCTTTAAACACCAAACCATTAGATCAATTCAGTCACCAAACACATAAATTCCATCGACTCTTTATCAATTGACAGACTACAGCCGGCTCAAACAAGCTGACAATAAAAATCAAGGACTACAGCCCAAAATGGTTGAATCAGCAGTACCATAAAAGATATAATCACATAACAAGGCAAATACGTTGAATTGTCTAATTTTGTGTCTAAGTTAAGGCTTAAGTACCTCACACAGTGCCTGTAACAGAGGGGTCAATAAATATTGAACTGAATGTGTGACAAATACTAAGTAACCGTCAAATGGCAGCTGGACCGATGGATGAAGGAAAGAATGGTTCAATTCACGAAACGTTCTATCACCAGGTGAGTGCTGCTCTACTTTGTATCTTTCATCATGCTTGGTGCAGTGCTATGCACAGCCCAGCTGACCTTTCTGGCATCATCCAGGGAATCAAAGAATCTTGGGCGTTGGGGTTAATTTAGGGTTAGAAGAAGCCTTAAGAATTTATTTCTCTATGAAGACTTCACATTACCCAAATCCATCTCCTACAAATGACTATCTAGCCATGTTTTAAAGGTATTCACAGCTGTGCTTCCTTTAATAACATTTACGTATGTGGCAACAGAATATGTGGAAAATCTCCCCTAATAAATGACACAAAAAGCCCTTCAGTTGCCATTTTAGTTTATCAAATATTTTTAAAATCTCATTTCTTTTCAGAATATAACAATATTTTGGAATAGAAACATTTCATCTTTTGACTACATCTATTGGAAGGTAATAAATTTGGTGGGTTTTAAGTATTTTTAAATTAACACAATCAGGGTCTGCCCGGTAGAACCTAGGTTAGCTTGTACTTTGTACACTGACAAAGTGAGATACCGGAAAGTTAGGAGGTGAGAGGAAGGAGGAAACAACAGGTTCCCTTTCACCCCGGTAGCCCTCCTCTTATCACTATCCTATGAAAAGTCTGGAACTCCCTTGAGATGCTCTGCTTGTTGCTTGTATCATGATAACTTGAGAAATCCCCTTTGCAAAAGCCCTTATTGTGCCCTAAATAGCACAATTAGAAAGCTTAAGCTATTCCTTACATATAAGAACATAACATTTCACATTCAGTTGGTAGCCTTCACCAAGAGCTACATGACATGGAAGTTACCTACACAATATAGGGTAGTGGTTAAATGTTACATACACAATATATGTAAATGGTTAAAGTGGTTAACATGCTCTGCAGTCACAGGGACTTGCATTCAAATCCCAGCCCCCACTCACCAGCTGCCTGCTCTTGGAACATTATCCAATTTCTCTAAGCCTCAGTGCTTTCATCTGTGACAGCAGACTAATGGTACCTGTTCCATAGCACTATTGTGTGAAATAAATTAATGCTTGATGTGTTGGACACATAGTGGACCTTCAAGAAAAGGAATTAGTAGTAGCAGTAATGGGAGTATAAATGGCTTAAATACTTCAAGCACCAACTAAAAGCACGAGCATATCTACTAATGCGCATTTGGCGATTGTAAATTTACCCATAGCATGTCCACCCACTCACCACAAGATCCAAATAGGAGTAAATGGATAAAAGTGAAGCACAGTCTGTCCTCTCTTTTGCAAGAATTTCTAATTAGCACGTTCACTAATTCACTCCTTACAAATGTGCAATTCATAAACACAAACTGTTTTCTCAGACATTGATAACTTAAGTGATTTTAAAAATGTAAATACATTACAAACTCATTGTAATTAGACATAATTAAGAATTGCACACAGTAATTTATTTATTTTCTCTTCATGCTTGACTTTTTTTATTTAACAAATTTATGATTCTAACAAGGAGACTACGATAGGGCATTAATTAAAATCTGTATTATTTTGGATCAATATGTGTTTTTCATTAAATGGACCCAGTATGGCCAAAGTGAATCTCAAAAATAATTCACTCCAATATATTTTAAATCCAAGTCTTCTGAATATATTTTCAGCAATAATCTTTTTTTTCTTTTCATATTTAGTGGATCATAAAAAAGTAATAGTGAAATTTTGTTTTCCTGGATGGATCCAATTGAAACTGTGCTTTGCACATAAATGGGGCTCAAAATCATTATCATAAACTGATTCAACTGCAAATTTATTTGCAAATTTGGTAAAGTCCTAACTTCAAGACAATAAAACTAAAATCTAGAACAAACCTAAGGATGTGATTAAACACCAAAATATTTAGTAAAAAAAAAAAAAATCAGTCCTATATCTAAGATTTTTTCTACATGAAGATACACAAAAATATACCCAGTTAAACAACTTACTCATTCCAAACACCCAAACTACAAGTAGTACTAAAGAACATTAAAATTTTAAAGCTTTAAAAAGTAATTCCTAATTCATATCAGAGCTAGACTATGTTTAACAGTTTTTCATTTTCTTGATAAACAATTGTTTAAAGAAAAAATAAGTGCAAAAAAGCCACCCTATTATATCTCATTTCTGGGAATTATTTATTGTGTACTAATTCCTGTCATTCTCTATTCTATGGCTATTCCTATGGACCTCTCTAATATCACATAGTAAATCTGGCCTTGACTGTAAGTGAGAGTCTTATGTTCTTTCTCATATATCACTTTTTTATGTAAAGAAATAAGGGGAGAGGGAGATACTTTAAAAAAGAAGACCCTATGCTGCGCGACTCCAAATAATCAGAAGAACTACAGCGCCATCTTGTGGAAGAAAATATCTAATTCGTGAAATGCTTTGATTCCATTGGAAAAGAAATGTGATTGAATATCTTGGCCACCAACTCTAGTTTCTTTTAATGATATATTATTTGAAAATGTTTTAATCTGGAATGTCTGTCAAACAGCAAAGGACACTATTAGCCTAGAGAACTAACATATATAATACAGAAAACAGATGTAGGTATATGTTATGGATAAAGAAAAAAGAACCAAAGAAGGAATTTGAAAAGTGAGTGAGGGGTGGGAGGGCAATAAAGCTGGAGGTCTTGGCTTGTCCATCCTTGAAAGGAAATAAGGCAACTCTTAACATGACTGCAGCACAGTTTCTCAAGAACTTATTAAGGAAGTATTTCCTTTAATATCCATAATCAGGAAGAAGGGAGGCGGAAATGAGTCAAGGAGGTGGGAGGGAAATAAGGTTGGTTGGGTGAGGTGAGAGCAGCACATCTCTCTTTATTTCTTCTTCTCAGTTCAATTAACCAAAATGTACTGAGAGGCTACGGCGTGCCAAGCACTCACTCGGCACAGGGAGTAAGAAGATGAACACAGTCCCTTCCTCAAGACACTGAGAGACGGGGGAAGCACACAGATCATTTCAAGGTGGAGGAAATGCCCAGGAAGGCCACTCTGGGAGTTCATGCTATCTGCAGGCCACTGAACAGAACCTTGAGGGGTAAGAAAAGAGTAGAAGACTTGCACTCACTCTCCCAAATCAGTGAGTAGACCAAATAATGAAACTCTGGGTGAACCCTACACTGCAACATACTTTTCCAAGTACTTTCCAGACTTCTGTGTATCCCATACAAACAAAAAGCACAGAGTATAGAATGTCCCTCTGTAGAATTAAACACCCTCTCCTTCCTCTGTGCTCCCATAACAATTTGCTCATAACCTAATATGGAACTTAACTTCTTATGAATAATGACGAATGCTTGTTTAGCTGCCTGCCTCGCCTAAGACTGCGAGTTCTTTGAAAAGCAAGACTGTCTTACTAATCCCTTCGTACCTGACACCACCGCATGCATATTCAGCGCTCAACACGTTTGCTGAGCTGAGTCAGTTACATTTTGTGACAGTAATTCTGTTTGGCCACAGTGCTAAGCCCCTGAGTAAGAGGCACGCAGACATTCCTTAAGACACCCAGACCAGCCCTAACCAAGAGTGGTGCTGATTTATTTCTAAGGTTGTCATTCACCAACCTCTTGTTTTGGCCCTGAATCTATTTTTAAAACTCCATCTCCTAAACAAACAAGGGCAGCGGATAACAGAGAAATTGTCTCTGTAGCTACATCTGTGTTTTTCATTCAGAGGTGGGAGACCCGGGGATGGGTTTTTCCCAAAATTTTCTAAATTTTCTTTCTTTAAGCAAATAACAATGTAAAGAGGCAGCTTGCTTGCCTGATAGAGAACTAAATAGAATAAAGCAAGAAAAATTAATATTATCCGAGAAGATGACTTAAATCTCCCCGAGTGGCACATCTGCTCCCCCCTCATCCTCACCCCAGTCCTCTCTCAAATCTTAGCTCCCACTCATGCCCCTGCCTGGACTTCTTTTACCTAAAATATTATCACCTGATTTCAGAAGAGTTGGCAGCAGCCACAGAAGGAGAATTTGTTACAAATCATTAACAAAGAGCAATTTGGAATCCAATTTCTGTCTCCTTTGACTAACTTTTATTTCTGTTTTATTTGGCCACATTTAGGCACTCACCCCAAAATAGTCACATCAGTGTGATTCACTGCAAAAAGAAATAAAACTCACTAACTTGTAACCAACAAATGGAAATAAAGCTCTCTAGAGAAACCACTGTTAAGAAATTCAAAATGTCCTACACTTGCTGCGTGCTTGGATACTAAAAGGGAAAGCTATCAGTACGATTGTACTATATGTATGCAGATCAAGTACCTAGTTCCCAGCAACTCTATTTTTAAGTGAGGGCCAACAGTTTTATAAGCTGGTTTGCAAGGAAGAAATGTTTCAGCAGTAATTAAACAAGAGGAAAAATCTTGACGGGAAATAACAATTCTTTCAGCTCTCTATAGGGTCAAGCATCACATATAGAATGCAGCGCTGAAATGGGGAAAAGTCATTAGAACGCACTGCAAATCTCTCTAATCTAAGATCATTATGACTTGTACTCTTGTAAGACAAAGAGCTAAGCATGAAGCTCATATTACAATCCATTTCTTAACTCCTTCTTTTGATTAAACAAGAGAGCTACACAAAAGGCCCAGGCCTAGTGTCTGGCACTTGTTTCCTTCTCCTTTCCCTTTGGAAGTAAGGGGACTGTAAGCATGTTTCTCATTTCCTTGGGAAAATTATTAAACCTCTCTGAATCTCAGTTTCTTCCTGTGAAGGATAATAACACCACCTCATGCAGTCATTGTGAGGGCTAAAAGCTGTAACAAATGTAAATAGCTAATTGTAAGCAGTTGCTCGGTAGAAAATAGTTCTCATTAACAGCACTGTTATTATTTTTTTAGAGTGATTTGGTATAAACTGAATATGCAAACTTCCAACCTTTATAACATTCACCAAAATCCAATTCTAAGTAGACAAACTGTGCTTGAATCTCGCTGTTATACAGAAAACCTCCAAGTTGGTTAAGCACCCTTAATATTACATATTTTTAACACATGAGTTTGTTCAGTGTCAGCTTTAGAATTTTAATAATAAAGTAGAATTATCTATCTATATTCTAGTTCATTCTTCATCAAAAATCAGTTTCCAAAAAGAAAATCCAGTTGTACCAACACAAAAATCCTAGTAGTGGCTGGTTGGAAAAGGTGAGATCTTGAGGTCTTGTTGAAAAAGACAAGAATATGTCCTTTAGCAGCTCTGAGGTAGTTAAGCTCTACAAATGCCAAGGAAAGTTGTATTTTTGTGGTTATTTTATTACCCTTTCCAGCAATTTTCCACTTGAATACCTTTTAAACTTGTAATTTAGCCACACTTTATTCTTTATTGTACTTCAATCTGGGAGGCAAATAAATTAATCAACTTAATCGAAGACCTGGAACCACCAAGAATTCGAGTCCTAGGTCTAGTATTGATTTAGCTCTTAAATTTCCATTAATTAAATTAGGATAATAACCTGACTACTTTCGGGACAGTGTTGGCAAGAATTCTCCCCTCCCCTTTCCACTGCCAGTGCTCAGAAAACATTTGTAGAACTGAATTTATCAGAGTAAAATTGCTTCCATTAAACAGTCTGATATTAAGTAAAATTCAGCATAAAAATAACCATAAATGATTATTTTTTCTCTTTCCTACAAACTATGTTTATTCTCTTCTCAACACAGTTCTAATTGCCTCAGATGAAACGTATGAAATTAATTTCTCCTGGTTTTGGTCACTCCAATCACTTCAGTGAGCCCGAGAGAGTCAAGGACTGAGCCCTGGAGCACTCCATTATTTAAAACTTGTTTAAAGGTCCAAAGGAGGATCTAGTCAAGGAGACTGAGAAGAAAGATGGATGATGAATCAAAATAGCTTGGTGCCCCAAAGCCAAGTGGAAAAAAGTTTCAAGAAGGTAAAAGTGAGACTGCTGGGAAGATGGCGGCATAGGAGGACTCTAAACTCACCTCCTCCCATGGACACAACAAATTTACAACTACCCTTGGAACAATTACCCCTGAGAGAAAATCAGAAACTGGATAAAAAGAACCCCACAACAAGAGACAGTGCTGATCGAGGTGGAAGAGGCAGGAATTCCTTTCTGGAGAAGAAAAAGCCACATTGTAGCCATGGCACTTCACAGCCAGGAGCAACCTTAAGGTACAAAGCTTTCCCTGGAGGAGGAGGGGGTCTGAGCAGGAGAGCTTTGCCATAATAAGCAGCTTTTGAACACAGCACAACCAAGACAAGTGCCATAATATCTGGCTTTTCTGGCTATTAACTACAACAGGGAATACCCCCAGAAAAGCTATTGAACATAACAGAAAGAAAAGCCTGCTCTTAAAGGGCCCATGAACAAATTCACCCATTTTGGAAAGCAACCTAAAATCACCAGAAGGAAAGGTGCACAGTCCTTTGGTAAAAAGAGACTCACATGATAGGCTCCAGGTGCATCTCAGCAAGGCAGGGGGTGGCTGGGACCACCTCCCCAGGGACTGAGAAATTGACAGGAGTGACCTAGTACAGGCATGCTGACACAGACACTGGCAGACACCATTGGAGTTCTTCCCCTGGCCTCTTAGCATAGGAATCTGCCCCACCCACTGGAGCACCAATTTAATCCAGCTCAGCCAGGGCAGGCAGCCCAACAGACTGGCAATACCCAACAGCAAGCCCTCAGACAATGTGTGGGCCCGCATGGGCAGGGTGTGCAGGGTGAGTAGATCTGCTGCTGTGGGGCAGGGCATACCTGAGGGATGGGCCTGCATTGGTGGAGTGTGGGGGGCCTCTGCAGCAGGGTATGTGGGTCCACTTCACTAGGTGGGGCGTGCACTGAGTGCAGGACAGCATTGACAGGGTGTGTGGGCCTATGGGCGGTGGAGCTTGTCAGCTGCAGCAAACTTGTGCTTCTCAAACAGCCATATAGATGATTGGCCCCATCTTCCAACGCCTGAAACAACTGGGTGCTGCCATGCCTGGGGCTGTCCCCACCCAGCTGCACTACTGAGAGAGCTGACAACAGCCTTGCAGACCAGAGGCCTACAGCAATTGTAAGCCCTTGAGCCTAGCAACCAGCCACGCTGGGGGCCTACACACTTAACAGAAAAACTGCAGCAGGAATGTGCTATTAGATCTTGCAGCCAGCTGTGCTGGCCCCCCTCCCCCCCTCCAGTAAAGTGACTGAAGGGACTGTAGCAGCTGCATGCAGCTGAGCATTACAACCGGCTGGCCAGGGGCACAGCATAGCTTCCCCATGCACCTGCAGCAAGAGCAACTTTGCCACAACAGGACACACGTAGCCCACACCAGGGACACTCCTGGAACATTTGGAACTGGTGATGAGAGGGAAGCACACTGCTGGGCTTCATAAGGCATCTCTTACATAAGGCCACTTCTCCAAGATCAGGAGACATAGCTGTTTTACCTAATATGTAGATATAAGCACAGAGAAAGAGGCAAAATGAGGAGACAAAGGAATATGTTCCAAGTAAGGAAACAAGACAAATCCTCAGAAAAAGAACTAAACAAAACAGAGATAAACAATCTACTTGATAAAGAGTACAAACTAATAGTCATAAGGATGCTCACTGATCTTTGGAGAAGAATGGATGAATACAGTGAGAACTTCAACAAAGAACTGGAAAATATAAAAAAGAATCAATCAGAACTGAAGAATATAATAACAGAAATGAAAATTTCACTAGAGGAAATCAACAGCACCGAAGATGATACAGAAGACTGGATTAGCGAACTGGATGAAAGGCTAGAAGAAATCACCCAAGCTGAACAGAAAAAAAGAAAAAAGAAGGAGGACAGTCTAAGGGACCTCTGGGACAACATCAAGGACACTAACATCCGTATTATAGGTGTTCCAGAGGAGAAGAAAGAGACAAAGAGGCAGAGAATCAATCCAAAGAAATAATAGCTGAAAACTTTCCTAACTTAAGGAAGGAAACAGATATCCAGGTACAGGAAGCACAGAGAGCACCAAACAAGATGAATCCAAAGAGCCCCACACCAAGACACACTATAATTAAAGTGTCAAGAATTAATATAAAGAGAGAATCCTAAAAGCTGCAAGAGAAAGGCAACAAGTTACATACAAAGGAAACCCCATAGACTATCAGCTGACTTCCCTGAAGAAATCTTACAAGCTAGAAGAAAGTGGCATGACATATTTAAAGTGCAGAAAGGCAAAAAACCTACAGCCAAGAACACTCTTTCTGGCAAGGTTATCATTCAGAACAGAAGGAAAAATAAAGAGTTTTCCAGACAAGCAAAAACTAAAGGAGTTTATCACCAATAAAGCAACCTTACAAGAAATGCTAAAGGGACTTATTTAAGTGGAAAAGAAAAGACCACAAATAGGAATAAGAAAATTATTAAAAACAACAACAACAACAATAAAATCACTGGTAAAGGCAAATATACAGTAAAGGTAGCAGATCCACACCTATGAAGCTAATATGAAGGTCAAAAGACAAAAGTACTAAAATTATCTATTTCCATGATAAGAGGGTAATGGATAAATGTGCACAAAAAAGAAATTAAATCTGATATAAAAACATAAAATGTGGGAGGAGGGGAGTAAAAAAGTCAGCTTTTAGCAAGAGGTCAAACTTAAGGGACCACAACTTAAAATAGATTGCTATGTACATAGATTATTATATATGAACCTCATGGTAATCAGAAACCAGAAACCTATAATAAATACACAAAAAATTAAGAGAAAGGAATCCAAACCAAAGAAAGCCATCAAACCACAAGGGAAGAGAGCAAGAGAAGAAGAAGGGAACAGAGAAGAACTACTAAAACACCCAGAAAAAAAAGTAACAAAATGGCAATAAGTACATACTTATCAATAGCTACTTTAAATGCCAATGGACTAAATGCTCCAATCAAAAGATATAGGGTGGCTGACTGGATAAAAAAACAAGACCCATATATTTGCTGCATATAAGAGACACACTTCAGCCCTAAAGACACTCACAAACTGAAAGTGAAGGGATGGAAAAAGAGTCCATGCAAATGGCATGAGAAGAAACCTTGAGTAACAATACTCATATCACACAAAATAGGCTTTAAAACAAAAACTTTAGCAAGAGAGTGATGTCAACATGATGGCAGAGTGAGCTCTTCCCTTGATCTCTCTCCCCTAAGATACAATGGAAAGGATATTCAAAAACCAACAGAGGACATTCACACAAAACAATAGATGTCTGAGAGATCCACGCAGCCATTTGTCTGAAGATGGAGTTGCCGGACCCCCCCAGGAAGCAGTGGAAGGAGATAAAGGGATCTCCTTTTCCTCCCTGAATGGCAGCAATCTAGGGCACAGGACCACACACATCAGCCAGTGTGTGACTCTGAGAGGAGGTGGGGGAAAGGGCAGTCCTCCGTGGGAATAACTTCACTCTCAGAGTTGCCTCCCAGCCTGTGGGGATGCCCCACACTGAGGACTAAGCAATCACAGGGGTATTGTCATCAAGCTGAGCAGCCCAGGAGGGCAGACAGCAAGTTCAGAGTGGAAGCACCCCTGGGGTCGCACATGCAAAAGGAAGTGCCCCTCCTGCCTGATGCACCAGGTCAGCCAGTAGGCCAGAGCAGCAAACCCCCACCAGAGCACCTGTGTGCCTAGGTATGTAAGGCAGCAGTGGCCAGCAGGCAAATGCAGACAGGCCCTGGTTGGCACAGCTTCTAAAGGACAAGCACAGCTGCCAGGGATCACACTGGGCTCAGATTACACAGCTCCTGCCCCTCCCACACAGTGGCAGCAGGGGGAATCTGTGACCAAATACTACCACTATGCATTGGCACAAGTCCACCCTATCAAATAATATGAAGAGGTATATCAACACTCCAGACCAGAAGGAAAATGACAAGTACCCAGGAGTCAATCCTGAAGTCACAGAAATTTAGAATCTAAATGTCAGAGAATTCAAAATACTTATCATAAAGAAAGTCAATGAGTTACAAGAAAACAGAGAAACAGTTCAATGAAATCAGGGGTAAAATTAATGAACATAGGGAATTCTTCACAAAAGAGGTCGAAAGCATAAAAAAAATCAGAAATGTTGGAGATGAAAAACACAATGGATGAGATAAAGAAAAATCTGGAATCGTTAAATAACAGAGCTGATATTATGGAGGACAGAATCAGTAATTTAGAGGACAGAAATATAGAAATGCTTCAGATGGAAGAGGATAGAGAACTAAGACTAAAAAGAAATGAACAAATTCTCCAAGAAATATCTGACTCAATTAGGAAATGCAACATAAGGATTATAGGTACTCCAGAGAGAGAAGAGAGGGAGAAAGGAGCAGAGAGCTTCTTCAAAGAAATACTAGCTGAGAACTTCCCAAACCTGGGGAAGAAGCTGGAATTACATGTAAATGAAGCCAATAGAACACCTAATTATATCAATGTAAAAAGACCTTCTCTGAGGCATATATTAGTAAAACTGGCAAAAGTTAATGACAAAGAAAAAATATTAAGGGCAGCAAGGCAGAAGAAAATAACCTACAAAGGAACCCCTATCAGGCTTTCAGTGGATTTCTCAGCAGAAACCTTACAAGCTAGGAGAGAATGGAATGATATATTCAAAATTCTGAAAGACAAAAACTTTCAGCCAAGAATACTCTACCCAGTGAAAATATTCTTCAGATGTGATGGAGAAATAAAAATTTACCCAGATAAACGAAAGCTGAGGGAGTTCATTGCCACAAGACACCCCCCTGACCTCAAGAAATGATAAAGAAGGCCCTCATACCTGAAAAAAAAAAAAAGAAAGAAAGAAAGGGCTTACAAAGCCTTGAGCAAGGAGATAAACAGACAGACAAAATCAGAAAATTGCAGCTTTCTATCAGAACAGGTTAGCAAACACTTAATTATAAGATTAAAGGTAAAAGGAAGGAAAGCATCAAAAATAACTATAATCACTTCATTTTAATCACAAACTAACAACACAAAATGGAATAAGTTGTGAGAATAACTTAGGGAAGACGAAAGGTATGGAAACTGCTTAGACTAAGGAAATAACAGGCTATCAGAAAATGGACTATCTCATCTATGAGATCTTTTATACAAACTTCACGGTAACCACTAAACAAAAAATCAGAACAGAGAAATGAATAATAAATAAAGAGAAAATCACCATAGAGAACCACCAAACTGAATTGGCAGTCAGAAATACATGGGACGAGAAAGAAATGAAACACAGAACAACCAGAAAACAAGAGATAAAATGGCAGTACTAAGTCCTCATATATCGATAATCGCTCTATATGTCAATGGATTGAATTCTCCAATCAAAAGACACAGAGTGGCTGGATGGATTAAAAAACAAGACCCAACAATATACTGCCTCCAGGAAACACATCTTAGCTCTAAAGACAAACACAGGTTTAGAGTGAAGGGATGGAAGATGATACTCCAAGCTAATGGCAAACAAAAGAAAGCAAGTGTTGCCATACTTATAGCAGACAAAGTAGACCTAAGATAAAAAAGGCAATGAGAGACAAAGAGGGGCAGTACATAATGATAAAAGGAACACTCCACTAAGAGGACATAACACTTATAAATAGATATATGCACCTAACACAGGAGCACCAAAGTACATAAAGCAACTATTAGCAGACCTAAAAGGAGAAATTAACAGCAACACAATAATAGTAGGGGACCTCAACATCCCACTTACATCAATGGATAGATCATCCAGACAGAAAGTCAACAAGGAAATCATGGAATTAAATGAAAAACTAGACCAGATGGGCTTAGATAAATACAGGATACTCCATCCAAAAACAGAAGAATACACATTCTTCTCAAATGGACATGGAACATTCTCAAAGATAGACCACATGTTGGGAAACAAGGCAAGCCTCAATAAATTTAAGAACACTGAAATTATATCAAGCATCTTTTCTGACCATAATGCTATGAAAGTAGAAATCAACTACAAGAAAAAAGCTGGGAAAGTGACAAATGTGTAGAGACTAAACAACATGCTACTGAACAACCAAAGAATCAATGAAGAAATTAAAGGAGAAATCAAAAAATACCTAGAGACAAATGAAAATGAAAATACACCATACCAACTCATCTGAGATGCAGCATAAGTGGTCCTAAGGGGGAAATTCATAGCAATAAAGGCCCACCTTAACAAACAAGAAAAATCTCAAACAAGCAATCTTAAACTATACCTAACAGAACTTGAACAAGAAAAACAAACAAAGCCCCAAATCAGTAAAAGGAGGGAAATAATAAAAATTAGAGCAGAAATAAATGAAATTGAAACAAACAAACAAACAAAAAAACAGTAGAAATGGTTAATGAAACTAAGACCTGGTTCCCTGAGAAGATAAACAGAATTGACAAACCCTTAGCCAGACTCACTAAGAAAAAGAGAAGTTTCAAATAAATAAAATCAGAAATGAAAGAGGAGAAATTACAACAGACACCAGAGAAATACAAAGGATTATAAGAGAATACTATGAAAAACTATATGCCAACAAATTGGACAATTTAGAAGAAATGGATAAGTTCTTAGACTCACACAATCTCCCAAAACTGAATCAAGAAGAAATAGAGAAGACTAATCACAGACTAATCACAAGTAAAGAGATTGAAATAGTAATTAAAAACCTCCCCAAAAATAAAAGTCCAGGACCAGATGGCTTCTCTGGAGAAGTCTACCAAACATTCAAAGAAGATTTAATACCTATCCTTTTCAAACTATTCTAAAAAATTGAAGAAGACAAAATACTTCCTAATACATTCTATGAGGCCAACATCACCCAGATCCCAAAGCCAGACATGAACAATACAAAGAAGGAAAATTACAGGGCAATATCACTGAAAAACTCCTAGAAAAGAAACCATAAAACTCTTAGAAGAAAATATAGGCAGTACACTCTTTGACACTGGTCTTAGAAGGATCTTTTTGAATACCATGTCTACTTGGGCAAGGGAAACAAAAGAAAAAATAAACAAATGGCACTTCATCAGAATAAAGAGCTTCTGCAAGACAAAGGATACCAGGAACAAATGAACAGACAACCCACCAACTGGGAGAAAATATTTGCAAATAAAACATTTGACAAAGGGTTAATCTCCAAAATATATAAAGAACTCATACAACTCAACAAGAAAAAAACAAACAACCTGATCAAAAATGGGCAGAGGATACGAACACATTTTTCCAAATAAGATATGTAGATGAACAATAGGCACATGAAAAGATGTTCAACATCACTAATCACTAGGGACATGCAAATCAAAACTACAATGAGATATCACTTTACACCTGTTAGAATGGCTATAATTACCAAGACAAAAAACAACAAATGTTGGAGAGGATGTGGAGAAAAGGGAACCCTCACACACCCTGGTAGAATTGCAAGCTGGTGCAGCCACTATGGAAAACAATATGGAGATTTCTCAAAAAATTAAAAATAGAAATACCATATGATCCAGCTATCCCACCACTGGGTATTTATCCAAAGAACTTGAAATCAACAATTCAAAGAAACTTATGCACCCCAATGTTCACTGCAGCATTATTCACAATAGCCAAAATATGGAAGCAGCCCAAGTGCCCGATGAGTGATGAATGGATAAGGAAGATGTGGTACATATATACAATGGAATACTACTCAGCCATAAAAAAAAGACAAAATCTTCCCATTTGCAACAACATGGATGGAACTTGAGGGTATTATGTTAAGTGAAATAAGCCAGACAGAGAAAGACAAACACTGTATCATTTCACTCATATGTGGAAGATAAACAAACACACAGATAAAGACAACAGATTAGTGGTTACCAGAGGGGAAGAGGATTGGGGCTTGGTATAAGGGGTAAAGGGGCACATATATATGGTGACTGACAAATAATAATGTAGAACTGAAATTTCACAATGTTATAAACAATTGTGACCTCAATAAAATAAATTTAAAAATTTTAGCAAGGGACAAAGAAGGGCACTACATAATGACAAAGAGAACAATCCAACAAGAGGATATAACACTTGTAAATATCTATGCACCCAACATAGGAGCACCTAAATATATAAAGCAATTATTAACAGATATAAAAGGAGAAATAGACAGCAATACAATAAAGGGGACTTTAACACTCCACTTACACCAATGGCTAGATCATCCAAACAGAAGATCAGTAAGGAAACACTGGCCTTAAATGAAACATTAGACCAGATGGACTCAGTAGATAAATACAGAACATTCCATCCAAAAAACATAGAATATACATTCTTTTCAAATGCACATGGAACGTTCTCCAGGATAGATCACATATTAGGCCAGAAAACAAGTCTCGATAAATTTAAGATTGAAATAATACCAACCATCTTTTCTGACCACAATGGTATGAAACTAAAAATCAACTACAGGAAGAAAATTGGAAAAGCCAGGAATATGTGGAGATTAAACAAAATGCTACTGAACAACTATTGGGTCAATGAAGAAATCAAAGGAGAAATAAAAAAATACCTGGAGACAAATGAAAATGAAAATGTAACATGCCAAAATTCATGGGATACAGCAAAAGCATTTCTAAGAGGGAAGTTTATAGCACTACAAGAAAAATCTCAAGTAAACAATCTAACAGTGGACCAAAAAGAACTGGAAAAAGAAGAACAAACAAAGCCCAAAATCAGCAGAAGGAAGGAACTAATAAAAATCAAAGCAGAAATAAATGAACTAGAGACTAAAAAAAGAAAAAAATCAATGAAACTAAGAGCTGGTTCTTTGAAAAGATAAGCAAAATTGACAAACCTTTAGCTAAACTCACCAAGAAAATAAAAAAGAAGACTCAAATAATAAAATGAGAAATGAAAGAGGAAAAATTACAATGGACACCTCAAAAATACAAAAGATTATAAGGGAATACTACAAAAAGCTACATGCCAACAAATTGGATAATCTAGAAGAAATGGATAAATTCTTAGAATTATACTACCTTCCAAAACTGAATCAAGAAGAAATAGAAAATTTGAATAGACCAGTCACCAGTAAGGAGATCAAAACAGTAATCAAAAACCTCCCAAAAAACAAAAGTCCAGGCCCAGACAGCTTCCCTGGTGAATTCTACCAAACATTCAAAGAAGACTTAATACCTATCCTTCCCAAACTCTTCCAAAAAACTGAAAAGGAGAGAAAGCTTCCTAACTCATTCTACGAGGCCAACATTACCCTCATACCAAAACCAGACAATGACAACACTAAAAAAGAAAATCACAGGCCAATATCACTGATGAACATCGACACAAAAATCCTCAACAGAATACTAGCAAATTGAATACAATACATTAAAGAGATCATACACCATGATCAAGTGGGATTTATTCCAGGGATGCAGGGTTGGTTCAACATCCACAAATCAATCAATGTGATACACCATATTAACAAAATGCAGAATAAAAAATCACATGATCATCTCAAAAGACGCAGAGAAACATTTGACAAGATACAGCATCCATTTATGGTGAAAACTCTGAATAAAATGGGTATTGAAGGAAAGTACCTCAACATAATAAAGGCCATATATGACAAACCCACAGCTAATATCATACTCATTGGAGAAAAGTGGAAAGCTAGCCCTCTAAGAACAGGACTCCGACAAGGATACCCACTTTCACTGCTCTTATTTAACACAGTATTGGAAGTCCTAGCCAGAGCAATCAGGCAAGAAAAAGAAATAAAAGGGATATAATTTGGAAAGGAAGAAGTGAAACTGTCACCATTTGCAGATGACATGATTTATATATAGAAAACCCTAAAGAATCCACAAAAAAACTTTTAGAAATAATAAATGAACATGGTAAAGATGCAGGACACAAAATCAACATACAAAATCAGTTGCATTTCTATACACTAACAATGAAGTAGCAGAAAGAGAAATTAAGAATACAATGCCTTTTACAATTGCAACAAAAATACCTAGAAATAAATTTAACCAAAGAGGTGAAAGATCTGTACACTGAAAATTATAAAACATTGTTGAAAGAAATTGAAGAAGACACAAAGAAATGGAAAGATATGCCATGCTCTTAGATTTGAAGAATTAATACAGTTAAGATGTCCATACTTCCTAAAGCAATCTACAGATTCAATGCAATCCCTATCAAAGTTCCAATGACACTTTTCACAGAAAAAGAACAAAGAATCCTAAAATTTATGTGGAACAACAAAAGACCCCAAATAGCTAAAGGAATCCTGAGAAAAAAGAACAAAGCTGGAGGCATCACACTCCCTGATTTCAAAATATACTACAAAGCTATAGTAATCAAAACAGCATGGTACTGACACAAAAACAGACACACAGATCAATGGAACAGAATCAAGAGCCCAGAAATAAGCCAACATATCTATGGACAGCCGATTTTTGACAAGGGAGCCAATAACATACCATGGAGAAATGAAAGTCTCTTCAATAAATGGTGTTGGGAAAACCATACAGCCAGATGCAAAAAAATGAAAGTAGACTATTATCTTACACCACACAAAAAACTAACTCAAGATGGATTAAAGACTTGAATTTAAGGCCTGAAACCACAAAACTTCTAGAAGAAAACATAGGCAGTACACTCTTCCTCATCGGTCTTAGCAGCATATTTTCAAATACCATGTCTGACCAGGCAAGGGAAACAAAAGAAAAAATAAACAAATGGGACTGCATCCAACCAAAAAGCTTCTGCACAGCAAAGGAAACCATCAACAAAACAAAAAAACAACCTAACAATTGGAAGAAGATATTTGCAAACCATATATCTGATAACGGGACAATCTCTCAACAACAACAAAAACACCCTAAAAACCCAATTTAAAAATGGGCAAAGGATCTAAACAGACATTTTTCCATAGAAGATATACAGATGTCCAACAGCTACATGAAAGAATGTTCAACATCACTAATTATTAGGGAAATGCAAATCAAAATACAATGAGATATCACTTCACACCTGTCAGAATGGCTATCATTAACAAGATAAGAAATAACAAGTGTTGGAGAGGATGTGGAGAAAATGGAACTCTCATATATTGCTGGTGGGAGTGCAAACTGGTGCAGCCACTATGGAAAACAGTATGGAGATTCCTCAAAAAATTAAGAATAGAACTACCATATGATCCAGTTATTCCACTGCTGGGTATTTATCCAAAGAACATGAAAATACAAATGTGTAAAGACACATGCACCCCTATGTTCCTTGCAGCATTATTCACAATAGCCAAGACTTGGAAACAACCTAAATGCCCATCAAGGGATGAATGTATAAAAAAGATTGGTATATATATGCAATGGAATACTACTCAGCTATAAAAAAGATGAAATCTCGCCATTTGCAATAACATGGATGGACCTCGAGGGTATTATGCTAAGCAAAATAATTCTGAGGGAGAACGTCGAACACCGTATGATCTCATTCATAAATAGAAGATGAAAACAACAACAACAAACAAACACATAGAGATAGAGATTAGATACATGGTTACCAGAGGGGAAGGGGGGAGGGAGGAGGGCGAAAGGGGTGACTGGGCACATGTGTGTGGTGATGGATTGTAATTAGTCTTTGGGTGGTGAACATGATATAATCTACACAGAATTCTAAATATAATGATGTATACCTGAAATTTATATAGTATTATAAACCAATGTTACCTCAATAAAAAAAGGAAAAAATAAATAAAAGTTAAGTATTTATTAAAAAAAAAAAAAGAAAGAAGGTAGAAGGGATCAATTGTTAGACACTGGTGACGAGCAGAGTTAAGAGGGAGACTGAAAAGGGATCATCAGATTTGACAAGACGCAGGTTGCTGTTGGCCCACACAGGTGTGGTTTCGGTGGAACAGCGGAATAAAAGCCTGATTAGAATAGTCACGAGGATGGGAGCTGAGACCATGGAGACACTGAGGTTTACCATAAAGGATGGTAAATTAGTCAGTAGGCATAGAGGGCATAGAAGCAAGGGAGGTTTCTTTTCTTCTTTTGTTTAAGATTTTTGAATAATATTATAGCAGAGAGGATTGGAGACATGTAATGATAAGAGAGAAAAGAGATAATTACGGCAGTAAAGTTTTTGACAGTGCAAAGAGATGGAATCCAGTGCACAAGTAAAGGGTTGTCTTAAAACAGGGAAAGAGACACTTTCATTGTAACAATAGGCTACAGATGTGGGCTGGCTGCTTGATGGAAAAATAACATTGTCTTCTGATTGCTTCTGCTTTCTCAGTCAGATAAGCAAAATCACTGAGAGTGAGGAGCGGGGAGGAGGAGTCGGAAATTTGAGAAGAAAGAAGGCATGAAACAGTAATCTCTGAGAGAGAAAATAAATCAATAAGGAAATGGGAATTGTGGTCGACTGAATTGCAGAGACTGCATTAAGTCCCACTTGAGACACAGAGTCATGAAATTTAAAAAAGTTCAGTCAGAATAGTTATGTGTTTTGCTCCAGCCATCAACTGCAAGCTTGGGAAACATTTATTGAGTGTTTATTATGTGCCAAGAACAGTTCTAAGCATTTTACATTCAACAATACCTCTGAATCCACAACAACCCGATGAGATAGATACACACAAGGAAACTGAGGCACAGAGCTGTTAAGAAACTTATCCAATGCCACATAACTAATAAATGTTGGACCCAGGATTCAAGGAGTGTACTCCCAGAGCTCACATCTTTAACTTCTAAACTATACTACCTTTCTGTAAATAGTCGGGATTGATCAGTGTTGGTCTTCCACCATTTGAGTAAGGCAGAGAGGGAGGCAAGGAAGCTGAGGGTGTTTGCAAGAATTGGACAATGGAATCTAGTCTGGACAAGGAGGAAGTGAGGAATGGTGGGAACTGGAGACTGGTGGACACTAAAACTGGTGGGAATCAATGGATTGAAAGCTCCAGTGTGATAAAAAAATTATCATAGAGGCAGTGAGCTGAAAAGAAAGAGTGGTGGCTGGTGACTGGGATGTTAGAAATTGAAATTTGGAGGGCAATATGGTTATTCATAATGACAAAATCTAAGGTTTGACTATGACAACTGGCAGCTAATGTTGGGAAGAAGGGTGAGGAAAAGATTATATGAGAAATTCGGGGATTAGATGTCTTTTCTACATGAACCAGGGATAGTAATGGAAGGAAGGATGTATTGGGCATTAAAATCTTCACCAAACAAGGAAGATTGACCAGGAGATTGGGAGATTACTGCAGGATAGTCAGCTAGCCTTGCTCCAAATAGGGGTTGCCAACTCATTCTAGTTTGCCCAGAATTTTCCCAGTTTTAGCACTGAAAGTCCTACATCCTGGTCCTCCATGAACTAGGGATGTTGAGAGAGGAGGAAGGATGAGATATTTTCCGGAAGAGGCAATGAAAAGATAACACCTACTCTATCTCCAGGCTCTGTGTGATGTGCATGTCATGAATTTTAAATTTAAAAAACTGTCATGTGGCAGGTACTACTACTCTATTTATCTCGTCATCTCAGAATAGGATGCTTTGCTCACATTAGCTGATTTGTTTGAGGCAGATTTCCAACACATTTTCCTCCCATTTTGTCTGACTTGTTCCCATAAGGGTAGTGATCATGTTTCCTATCTCATTAAACCTAATATGATCTAAAAGCTATAGCTAATTCTCTATGATCAATAAGTGTTACAAGTGCCTGAATGGGCCCAATGGAAAATATTGCTCAGTTGAGAAAGTCACATCCCTCTAAAGACCCTGAGTACTCAGGGAAGGACTGGTAACACAGTATCACTCTATTCCCACATGCCTGAAAGGAGAAATCTCTCTGCCATGGAAGCGTCCCCATCTCCCACTCTGCTATTTCAAGACTTCTGGGCCTAGAATGTGAAGAATCATAGTATTTCACAGATAAGAGAAACCTTAAAGATACTTTAGAAGTTATGAAAGAGTAATAGAAACCATCTTCTTTGAACCCGTGCATGAACTCTCCACTCAGATTTTGCACTAAATGTAATTTCTGTGTACTTCTAGTTTCACATGGCAGCAAATGCTGTATGATATTTTCCAATTTGTTTTAGTACTGTACATGGACAAAATTTGTGGCGTATTAGGTGATTTCAAAATAGTATGTGCACAGAAAAAAGACTGAAAGAATACATAAAAGGTTACCTGAAAAATAATCCAAAAGCTGCAATGAGACCATTAGGCTGGTCTGAGCTGTCTTCCAGTTCTTTACTGCCTTTTAACCATACTCTTTTCTCTCCTTGCTCTTATCACTAAATTTCTAAAAAACAAAGTCTATATTTCTTGAACTCCAATTCACTCCTTTGTTTACAATCTGATTTGGGCCCACTCTCCTAGAAGGTCACTAATTACTATTTTGATAGTCACTTCTGAGGAAATCCCAGTTTCCTATACTTTTATTATTTTGAGCATATACAGAACAAACTGTGTAACTAAAGACCTAATTTTCATAGAATTGTTAGTCACATAAAGTTATAAATCAGAAAAGAAATCCTTTCATGGAAACCACTTACCCTAATTTGGGCCTTATACTTCCATCTCTCCAAATTCAGTACCCGTCCCTCCTTGAAATTTCAGCAACATTTAAAAAAAATCATTTGCCAACTCTTCTTCCTGAAATTATCTCAGCCCTCTCCTATTTCTTAAAATATCTCTTCTCTTATTCTCCTATTATTTCTACCTTCTAAATTAGCTCATTATTTTATATGATTCTTGAAATTTTAGCAACATTTTATGCCACCTATCCTTTTAAAATTCTCTTCCCCTGAATATATTTCCTGAATTTTCCTTCTTTGGCTCCCTTCTGGTCTTGTTCTCCCAGTTTCCAAAGGCAGGTAATTTTCAAGAACCTACACTTAGACTTCTCCCTTCTTTCTACAAGATTGATCTTCATTAGCCATGTTATTTACTTTTGTGATTTCAACTGCCACTCTTAAACAGAATGTATCCCAAACCCAAACATTTCTAGAATTCTTTCCTGCGGTTCCAACCAGTTGCTGAACACCTCCACCTGGGTTGTCCCATAGTCACCTCAGATTCCATCTAAAATCACAGTCATCTTCCTAACCCAAACCAGTTCTTCTTCAGATTTCCCTAAATCTGGTTAAAGAAGCCGCCAAAGTCAGGGTCACCCAAATTTAAAAACTGTATTTTTAATCCATCCTAATCAGTTAAAAAGATTAACTTATTCTACCTCCACCATGTCTGGCAATCATTCCTTCTTATTCACCTCTACAATCATAATAGCTTCTTAATTGTCTTAATTGCCACCTTCCAGGACATCTAGAATACTGTTGCCAAATTAATCTTCCAAAACATAATGTTATGACATCCATTATCCAGAAACCTTTAACAGCCTTCTACTGCATGGCAAAATAAACTGAAACTACCTAACCCGGCACCCTAGCCTCTCCAGGCTGTATGTATTTCTCTGATAATACTTATGTTACAAAAGAGTCACACCTCTTACATTCTAAAATCAGAAATAAGAAAATCATGAAGAATCAGAATTACCCCAGAAAAGTCTTTTGACAGGCGCTCCACTGGAGACCCCGAGTTGGTTCAGCACAGCCAGTTTTTCCTCCAGCATTGGAACAGATTCCTGTTTCTTTGGTTGAGCACCAGATGAAGTAGTTGGCTTGCTTTTAGGGTCCATTTTATATGAAAAATGCATATATGCATATCTTTAAAAATTAGAATCACACTCAGCTCAGTGATATGCTCACACTTGAGAGGCCCCCAGAACAGAGACAAATGGAGGGAACCACAGATTCATGTCTTTCCTGCCATAGTCACTCCAGGCAATCATTGAAAGGAATGATGGGCAGTATTGCCAGCACTATTTAAATTGTAATTTTTCTCTTTTTTATTTCTGGGATTGTTAGTTTGCTTTGGTTTTGCTAAGATGATGTAATTCCACTGTTATTTCTTCTTTAAAAGTTATCTAGACACTTTACTTCTCCCCCTGAAGGTTGAAGATAGGAATCATGTCATATTCCTATTTGCATCTACTACAGTACTTAGCACTGTACTGAACCACCCTGTAAATATTTTCTCAATAAATCAAATTTGCTTTGATTTGTTTATAATAGTTAAGCAGATCACAGGGTGGTTTTTAACAGAATATGCCTAATGAAAACGTCATTTCCTGTTTTATTAAGAATCTATATCTTTTTCCATGAATACATATGAAAAAGCTTTTTCTACTGCAATTATTTACAAGTAGCAGCTATTTTTTTTTTCAAAATAAATTGGTCTATTTTAAATACAATATTAAAATAATATCAGTAAACTCCAGTGGAGGCGGTGAAACAGACATATACTTGCTAACTATATTTGATAACCAGAATACACGTTAAAGTATATGTATATTTAAATACAGACTCATATATTTATGTTTCAAAATAATAAGAATAATCTAGCGTTGTCATATTACGTTAACAAGGAAATTACTATGTCAGCATGATTATACTAAAATTAAAAAACCTGACAGCATTCCTGCATTAGACTATGTAAGTTTTGCCAATGTTAATTTAAATAAACCCTGTAAATAAAACCAAAAACATCCCAGAAAATCGTAATTATACTACCCTATGTAACCTAAGATTGTTACTAGAGCTATTTAAATATTTACCTTGGGGAATACAAGATATCCAGAGCTGCTTCTGGGAGTCAATTTAAATAAACTACCCTGTGCATTTTGAGGGACATACAAAAATAAGTTTTGGACTCGCTGCCACATCCTCTAGATACCTGTATTTGACTCTTCCTGAAATTTAGTCATAGAATCTACCCTGTAGCATCCGGGAGTGCACACTTGACAGATTTGAGAAGTCATCTTGAGTTGGGGCAGTGCTAGGGGTCAGAAGTACCTAAAGGGAAACTATAAGGGTGACTCTAGGTGGTGTCACACAGCCTTGCTTCCCTGGGCAACATCCGCTGGGCTTTGAGAATGTTCCTGGGAACGTTGATCTCCGAGTGAATGTTGGAGCTTCCTAGTGACCACTAGAGGGCGGGCTCAGGGGGAGCGTTACCGCAGACTGCCCTCTGGGGGCCGTGGAAGGAAACGGCTCCAGCGGTGTGATGAAGTTTACATGTTCAGCACCAATCAGCAACGCGCTCTGAAGCTAACAGAGACCCAATGAATGCAGGGGATGGACCCCGGGTATTTGAAGCCAGATGAAGATGCCTTCTGGGTCACTGATACCTGGCGTGCTTAGGAGAGAAAGACCTTCCTACCTAGAAGTTTCTAGCTTTTCACACATATCCAAAGATGTTGCCCTGAAGGAGAAAAGTTATATGTCAGAATTAGAAAAATAAGAGAATACATACACACTTTGGGATCAGACAGACTTTATTCAAATTACAGTTTTGCCATTTGCTAGCATGCTATGGCGAACGTGTAATACATTCGATCTCTCTAATCTTCAGTTTCCTTATCTGAAAAATGTGAAGTGCTTGGTATAGACGGTGCTTCAATAATAGAATGTATTCAATAAAATACACTGTTGTACTTGTTATTTTTATTTAACCTAATACAGTTGGACTCTGAGACTCTGGGTGTATCATTCAGTGCTGTCCCCACCTACCCTTAATAAAATCTGGCATCTCTGTTAAGGTCCACTGACTCCAGACCAATAAGACCAGACCTGGTGAGACATGAGGCGCCCCAGAAAAGTGTACAGCTCCCAAACCTGCTGTGTTTTGTACTTTGGGCATGGATTTTTAATTGTTCTCATGAACATCAGACTGCAGCCTGTCTATCTAACTCCCCACCTGGTGTGGCCAATATGTCTAAATGGAACTTTCATCTGCATGTCTGGTAACTTGGATTCCCCAAGGAGCCGGTAGCCTCATCCTAAACTGCAATCACCAGAATTGGGAGGATCGGGAGGAAATGTAGGGGAAGGGGCCAACCTACCTACCTAACACCTGCCAGGCCCTTTGTCTTGGGTTGGGCACCTAGGCTCCACCTGCTCAACATCTCAGCATCAGGCACAGATGGCTCCCCATATAATGATTCTAATCCCGCCTGATGCTGCCACCCAGGAGTCCCCCCCCCAGTCCCATCTGTCTTTGCATTAGACCCTTGGCACTGACTTCAGCCTGATTTTAAGCTGTTACACCCTCAGCTTAGATTTTAAACGTTAGGTCTCCTTAGAATCAATTTTCCCAAGCCCTCACTGCACAAATATCCCACTTAGTCTCAGATTGCTCCTTTCTCCTAATAGCTCTCAACAGGCCGATTAGCTTTGGCTGCATATTTTTTATAAGAAAAGATGAGGGTTAGAGTTATTGTCTGGAGACACTGAACTAGCACTAAAACTCCTCATAGAAGATGTGGCTATAGAAATAGGGTCAATTGATTCCACTAGTTTCTGTTAGTTAATATTGTTTTCAAGGAACAACTCAAAAACATACAGAAATGACTATTAAAAGCGTTTTCCATACTCTAATCAAGAATGTAGTTAATGCACAATAATTACATGTTATTAACTAATAGGGTGGCTTTTGTCTAATCTCTTTATGGCAGGCCACATGCTTGGAGTTTTCAACTTGGGTTTTTTCTTTCATTCTTCTTCTTTTTTTCCCTATAATAATAATAATGGATTTCCACTGATCCATCTGTTTTTCTCCTCTGGAACCCCTAATGACCAGGAGTACGTATTTCCAAGATAGCAGGATGGGAGGTGAGTGGTGCAGGAATCCATTAGTGGCCAAAGAATTGCAAGGGATAATAAATGGTCCACACAGATATTACACTAGAATTTAGACTTTATTAGACCTCATTGTGTGCTAATAGATGGACACCGATATTCAGTGTAAAGTATAATAGAGTACCTCACATTTCCTCTCCACTCTCAGTTTAGCATTCTACCTTTTATGTTCTTATTGATTTGTAAATTAATAAATTCATTGAGGAGGAAAAATTACTTAGCCTGGATGTTTGTCAATATTGTTATGAAAAACCGTTCAAATGCTGTACTGGTAGATTCTGTCCTACAAAAACAAGCACTATCTCTATCCATATGCGAAATAAAGAATTTGCCACACCAGTCAATTAAGAAAACTAATCTTTGAATTCCTTTGAATTAAACATCAAAGGATTAGATGCCAGAAAAGACAACAACAGATTTTGTTCTATATCCACATTATAAAACTGCAACTCTGAAAAAGATTTTTCTAGGAGTTTACTGCTTTCTGGGAGTCCCGTCATCAAGTTTTGACAGAAAGTATTTCAGGCACCCAATTTAGAAAACAAACAGCTATTAAATATCCAAAATGTCTATCATCATAGATGTTTTAATAATAGAATAATGTTCATGTGTTTCTCTCTGCCTCCTTCTCAAAAAGTATGCAGTTCAAGGTGTGTTTATTCATTACTAATATATTTTCCCACTGTCAAAAAGGGAAGCATAATTCAATTGAAGTATATCAGAACTGTGCTTCCTTATACCGTATTATGTGACGAGCTATAAATAAAGTGAACTTTATGAATACATTATGCATGGGATATGTGCCCAGGGTTGCCTATAAAGAGTATTTTAATGACATACATTTTTTTAAAGTAACTGAAAGCAAGTTGTTATTTCAACAACCCATGGACTGAATATAAAGCAATTTTAAAGTATCCTAGCACAAACTCAGTGGTCCTGACACCTGAAACATTGACAAGCCAACAAAATAAACTTCATCTAGAAAATTATGCCATTAGGAAATTATGTCAGCCACTATGGACTTTTTTTTAATATTTGAAGTATTTAATAACATATGAATAGAATTTCTATTTTAGTGTTAAATGCCTTAAAATGGTGTCTATCACTGCATATACTTTAGATGTAAATGAGCATATACAATTATTGTTTTATTAAGTTATATGAATGATTGGAAAACACATAACAGAACCAAAAATTTTACAATTTATAGCAAGGAACGTAACAAACCAAAAATCACACATAACGTGAAAAGGCTCACAGTATATTAAAAAGCTGGATATAAACGTTATATGAAGAATAATCTTGATTTCACAAAAAGAAAAACTACATTCTTAGAAAAACCTGGAAGATATCCAATAAAAAGCTAACAGTAGATATCTCTTTAGGGATGCATGTTTTTTCTTTGTATCTTTCTGTATTTTTCTGTTCTATACAATAAATGTTAATTTTATTTTCAAAAAAATAACATTTCTTTATTAAACAAATGTTTATTGAGCACCTACTATAAGCCAGGTACTGTTCTAGGCACTGAGTGTGCAGCAGGAAAGAAAGCTAAGGAGGTCCCTGCCCTCAGAGATCTTATGCTCTTCAAGTGGTGGCAGAGACAAAAAATAACCAAATAAACGGATAAATAAATAGAATGTTAGATGTTGACAAGTGCTATGGAGGAAAAAAAAAGCAGGTTAAGGAGATAGGGAAATGTAGGGAACGGGGAAGTGTGAGTTTATACAGGGTGGTCAGGGAAGGCATTACTAATGAGTCAACATGCAGGGAGGGAGAGCCGTGCAGGAGGTGGAAGAGTGAATCTCGAGCTACCTGGGGGAAGAATCATCTAGGCAAAAGAAACAGCGAGTGAAAATCCCCGATGCGGAAGGATGCCCGGCATGTTTGGAGAAGGGTGAGAGCTGGGGCTCCGAGTGAGGAAAAGAGTGGTAGACGATGAGCTCAGAGAAGGAGCCCAGAATCAGGGCTTAAGAGATTGGCTTAGGGAGGCCAGTGGAGAGCTGTAAGGAGAAGAGTGCCGTAGTCTGACATACATTTGAAAGGCGATGCCCTGGCTGTTATATGCAGAACAGACTGTAGACAGCAGAGAGGGAAGCTGGGAGACAAGTCAAAGTTGTTCCAGGGATCCAGAGAGAGATGAAGATGGTTTGGATCAGAATGGCACCGGCAGGGTAGTGAGAAGAGATCAGATATTTAGGTGCACTCTACACTAAGGGTGAATGAGTGAGGGATTTGAGAACTGTTCATAATAAGGCAAAAGTGTATATTTGCATATGTGATTGTTAATTTTATGTGTCAACTTGACTAGGTTAAGGGATGCCCAGATAGCTGCTAAAACATTATTTCTGGATGTGTTGGTGAGGGTATTTCCAGAAGAGATTAGCACTGGTATTGGTAGACTGAGTAAAGTAAATGGCCCTCATCAAAGCCAGTGGGCATCATCCAATCTGTTGAGGGCCTAAATAGAACAGGTGGAGGAAAGGCAAATTTGCTATCTCTGCCTGAGCTAGGACATCCATCTTCTCCAGTCCATGGCCATCAGCGCTTCTGGTTCTCAGGCCTTCCGACTCAGCCGAACACACCACTGGCTTTCCTGGTTCTCCAGCTTGCAGACAAAAGACCCTTCAGCCTCCATGATTGCATCAGACAATTCCTACAATAAAGCTACTCATATATATCTATATATACCCTAGTGATTCTCTTTCTCTGAAGAACCCTGACTAATACTGCATATTCGCGTCTACGAAAGGTCTAATGTTTAATAACTCAGTGTCTCAGTTTTTCTGTCTTAGTTTTAACAATTTTCTGCAAAAATATATTGGGTTTTTATTTTAGCACAGAAAGAATTAGTAAAATTCTACTTTGATTATGCATAGGAAAACTTTAGCCAGGTACAGTTAATTTTCCACACTATCTATATTCTTGCTAGTTCTTGAAGAATTAGTGTCGTGTATCCAATGAGCACGCAATAGACAAATTTTTCTAAAATACAGTAAAGTCATCTTTTAAACATTCTAGGCTTCTAAAGTGAGGAAATAGGCTTACTGCGTCTTAAATAAATACCATCCCTCTTCTCAGATAGCCAGTTTGAAAGGATGGCCACATGCTGACCCTGAGGGACAGCTTTTATTAACACAGTGACTTAAATCACTAGTTCTTCAAAAATTGATTCCAAAGGATATTGAAAAAAAGTCACCTTTGTGAAAAGGCTGTTTTTAATGTCAATTCCCAAATATGGGATAAAAGCTTCCAAAAGCTAAGAATTTAGACTTCAACAGCTGTGTGACCTTGAGCCAGTTACTTAGGCTCTCTGAGCCTCAGTTTTCTCAGTTGGAAAATGTAACAATAGTGCATACTTCAAAAGTTATTATGAATTTATAAATCAAAAATCTATCAAAAGTTTATTGGGGCCAGCCCTGTGCCCTAGTGGTTAAGTTCAGCGTGCTCCACTTTGGCCACCCAGATTTTGTTCCCGGGCACAGACCTACACCACTCATTGGCAGCCATGCTGTGGCAGCAACCCACAAACAAAATAGAGGAAGGTTGGCCCAGATGTTAGCTCAGGACAAATAGTCCTCAGCAAAACAAACCAAAAAAAGGTTTATCAAAAGTCATTATGATTTATGACTTCCTAACATCTCCTGGGTCTCAAGGTCTATGCTTGCCTTTAACCCCCGACTTTCCACCCCAGCCAACTTTCCTCCTTACAGTCTCCCAGCGTGACAGCTCCTGGTTACCATGCCCAGGTGATTTCTACTGCAGCGGGAAATGTATATAGGAGGCATCCTGTCAGAGTGGATGTTACCCTCATGTCTAGGTTTCCTTAGTGCTGCTAACTTTTGGCTGCACCTTCACAGTTCACCTGGTTATTGAATTGTTGTCTTCATTATTGACTGTACTGATTCAGTTTCTTCTTTGTGCCAGGTACATTTTGCTAGACATGTTCATAAATTTATCTCATTTAATTTTAACAGACACCCTGAATGACCAACATTATTTTTCAGAGGTCGGCAGAATAGTGGCCCCCAAAGATGACCATGCTCTAATTCCCAGGCCCTGTGATTACATGATTTTACCTGGCAAAGGGGACTTTGCAGATGTGATTAAGGTTAAGGACCTTGAGATGAGATCATCGTGGGTCATCTGGTGGGTCCCATCTAATCACAGGGGTTCTTAAAAGAGGAGAACCTTTCCTGGTAGGTGTCAGAAAACCAGAGAGATGGCAGTGTAAGAAGGAAGCAACCCACTTTTGCTGGGGACCACAAGCCGAGAAATGAGGTGTCCTCCAGAAGCTGGAAAAGATGAGGAAATTGTTTCTCCCCTAGAGCCTCCAGAAAGGAACATAGCCCTGCTGACCCCTGTGTGACCCCAGGGAGACTCCTGTCAGACTTCTGACCTCCAGAACTATATGATAACAAATTTGTGTTGTTTTAAGCCACTAAGTTTGTGGTAGTTTGCTACAGCAGCAATTGGAAATTAATATACATCCGTTCTCATATAATTTTAAAATTTTGAGAAATAAGTTCTTCTGTTCTAACTTTTGCTCAGCTTCATTTTCTGGGTCCCACTCCCTTCACTTTATCATCAGCCTTTGTTGTCCCAGGTCTAGTCACCCACCTGTCCTCAAATTCTCTGTCACTCACATTCAAAGTATAGACTATCACCTCTTTTATGTTGATATCAAAGTGCCAAATTTTTACCTAGCCCTTATTCAGTGGCATATGTGCTGATATTAACTGTACAGAAAAAATGTCAACATAGACTTTAGCCAAAAAGGTAAATATGTAAGACCTTAAATATGTACTCATAATGAATTAAAATCTGGCTGATTTATAAATGCCTAATTAAGACTTAAATAAATAGACTAGCTCTACCAGACTCCATGCAATAAGCTCCCCAAGTTGGAGCCTTGGGCGCGAGGCTTGATATGTTTGGCTTTCCCACCTGGGTCTGGGAGATAAGTCAATATGGCTTTTCACTATGACAAACCATGGAAAGATACATTTGGCCTCAGTCCTAAAACCACATTCCCCCATTCCAGATTCCCCTGAAAGCTCTGTACTTGGGGAGTTATTGGTTTGTCATTATAAAAGATGAAACCTTGATTTTCCTGGTATGTGAATAAAAGAAACTGAATATTCTATCTAGTCTGTGAATGCATCATCCTGGATTATAGTGACATGCATATATGTCTATCCTTTACACGGAACTGTGATCTCCCTGACTACCCTGTTCAGTGCTGTGTCCTCAGCACCCAACACAGTCCACACCACTTGAGGAGACTCTCTGTAAATCTTGAATAAATAATTAATTAAATAAACAAGAGGGCAAACAAGGGAGTAGGTGAAGCTTGTTTGGTTTTCTTTGTCACTTCCCAAGCAGTTCATTTCTTCTATATGTGGGTACTAGTTTCCTTTTCCTACCTCTCAATACTCTCCCATCCTGGTCCTTGGTCCTCTTGCTATTCCCTTCATAGGCCCACCTGCCTCCAGCTCAGTTCAGTCCTATGCTTTCCCACCCAGGGAGAATAGGGGATAAGATGTTTGGTTTTGAACTGACTCTGTTGCAAGATGGCTTCAATTCTCTGGACAAATATTTACAGATGACTCTAACTTGTGGATGCTTTTGAAGTTTCATCAGAAGCTCCTCTGCTGGGCCCCTCTAGCTGTAACTTCAGTGAAGGAGACAGTACCTCTCCTTCCCCTGACCCCTTTCCCCTCAGTCCTGGTTTCTAGTTTTACACTCCACACAGAGTCCCTTCCAGGAAAAGCTCTTGGACAGAAATTCCAATGGCTCTAAACAGCTCTCTCTGCAATGTGGACCATATCTAGTCTACGAGGAACATTCATACATCTTTTAACCCACAGCTGGAGGAGAGTGCATTTGCTTCCCAGACACAACAACTGGTGTTTACTCTCCCACAGAGTGGCTCACAGCTAGTCTCCTTCACTCAAGATCTCCTGGGTGGCTATCAGACCTCAGTCTCTGGGTCTCCCAAAATCCAGGAGACACATCTCAAGCTCTTGGAGTAGTCCCACTGAAGCCCCCTCTCTCCAGGCTTGAGGTAAAGATGGGGAAAACCCTCATCCTACCTCCTTGAAAGGAAGGCATTGAAATAACAACCTGACAGAATTTCTGTCCTAAAAAATATTTTCACAAATATTCTCTTTTTGTCAGTCTTTCTACTTTTCATGTCATTAATAGGATGATAAACCTTCCCAGTTTGCCCAGAACTGTCCCAGTTTTACCAGTGAAAGTCCTGCATCTCAGCAAATGCTCAGGCCCAGGCAAAGTGTGACAGTCTCAAATTTTCAACTTAACATCCCATTACTTATATACATATACATATATACATATATGCCAGATAGAATTGTGATTAACTTCATCTTACAAAAGACTAAATGAAGGCTTACAGGATTCAGTAACTTGTTCAAAGTCTCAGTTTGGCTGAGAATGTGAAGCAACTAGAATTCTTACACATTGCTGGTGAATGTAAAATGGTACATTTGGAAAACAGTGTGTCAGTTTCCTATAAAGTTAAATCTGCACTTCCCATATGACCCAGCAAGCCCACCTCTAGGAATTTACCCAAGAGGAATTAAAGCATTTTATTTCACATGGCAAAAGTTTTGTACATAAATGTTCATAGCAGCTTCATTCATAATAGCCAAAACTGGCAACAACCTAAACGTCCATTAACAGAACAGATTTAAAAGAATTGCGGTATATCTATGCAATGGCATACTGCTCAGAGGTAAAAGGAAACAAACTATCGATACATTCAACAGCATGGATGACTCTCAAAAACACCATGCAGTTGAGTAAAAGATGCCAGCACAAAAGACTACATGAGGTATTATGAAACTAGACAGATGTAGTCTATACTGATAGAAAGCAAAGAAGTAGTTGCCTGGGGCCAGGAGTGGGGAAAGGAGGTTAACCTGGAAGATGTACAAGGGAATATTTTGTAGTGATGGATATGTACTATATCTTCATTGTGGGCGGTTCCCTAGGTGTACACATTTGTCAAAACTTATCAATCTGCACACTTAAAATTATACTGTAGTAAAATTATTTTTAAAACTTAAGGAACTAGAAAAAGAACAAACTAAACCCAAAGCTAGCAAAAGGGAGGAAATAATAAAAATTAGAGTAGAGATAAATGAAATAGAGAATAGAAAAACAGAGAAAATCAATGAAACCAGAAGTTGGTTCTTGGAAAAAGATCAACAAAATTGACAAACCTTTAGTTAGATGTACTTAGAAAAAAGAGAGAAGATTCAAATTACTAAGAATCAAAGTGAAAATTGAGACATTACTACTGATTCTACAGAAATAAAAAGGATTATAAGAGAGTAGTATGAAAAACTGTACATCAGTTGGATAACCTAGATGAAATGGACAAATTACTACAAACAGAAAACTTACTAAGACTAAATCACCAAGAAATAGAAAATCTGAATAGACTTATAACTACCAAGGACATTGAATCAATAATCAAAAATCTCCCGACAAAGGAAAGCCCTGGACCTGATGGCTTCACTGGTGAATTCTACCAAACATTTTAAGAAGACCTAACACCAATCTTTCTCAAACTTTTCCAAAAAATGAAGAGGAGGGAGCACTTCCTAATTCATTCTTTGAGGCCAGCATTACCCTGGTATCAAAGCTAGACACAGACACTGCAAGAAAAGAAAACTACAGACCAATATCCCTTACAAACGTTAATGCAAAAATCCTCACCAAAATACTAGCAAATCAAATTCAGTAGCATATTAAAAGAATTGTACACCACGACCAAGTGGGATTTATTCCTAGGATGCTTGCAAGTTTTAACATAAGAAAATCAATCAGTGTAATACACTACATTAATAGAATCAAAGGGAAAAAAACCATATGATCCTCTCAATTGATGCAGAAAAGGCATTTGACAAAATTCAATATTTTGTCATCATAAAAACACTCAAAACTAGAACTAGAAAGAAACTACTTCAACATAATAAAATCCATATATGAAAAACTCACAACAAACATCACACCCAATGATGAAAGACTGAAATCTTTTCCTCTAAGATCAGGAACAAAACAAGGATGCCCACTTTTGCCACTTCTATTCCACATAGCACTGGAAGTTCTATCCAGAGCACTTATGCAAGAAAGGAAATAAAAGGCATCCACGCTGGAAAGGAAGAAGCAAAATGATTTCTATTCACAGATAAGATGATTTTATATGTAAAAACTTTAAAGATTCCACAAAAAATTGTTAGAACTAGTAAATGAATTCAGCAGGATACAAAGCCAACACACAAAAATCAGTTACATTTCTATACACTAATAATGAGCAATCCAAAAAAGAAATTAATAAAACAATTGCATTTACAATGTCATCAAAAAGAATAAAATACTTAGGAATTAGCTTAACCAGGGAGTTGAAAGACTCATACAATGAAAACTACAAAACATCACTGAAAGAAATTAAAGATGACAAATGGAAACACAACCCATGTTCACGGATCAGAAGACTTAACGTTTTCAAGATGTCAGTACTACCCAAAGTGGTTTTCAGACTCAATGCAACCTCTGTCAAAATCAATGATGTTTTTTGCAGGAATACAAAAACTCATCCTAAAATTCATATGGAGTCTCAAGGGACCTCAAATAGCCAAAACAATCTTGAAAAAGAAAAACGAAGCTGGAGGACTCACACTTCCTGACTTCAAACTTACTAAAAAGTTACAGGAAACAAAACAATGTGGTATTGGCATAAAGACAGATATATAGGCCAATGGAATAGAATAGAGAGCTCAGAAATAAACCCTCACATATATGGTCAAATGCTTTTTGACAACAGTGCCAGACTATTCAATGAAGAGTCTGTCCAACTAATGGTTCTGGAAAAACAAATGGTTTTGTTCTGTTCAACAAATGGTTCTGGGAAAACTGGATATCCACATGCAAAACAATGAAATTGGACTTTTACCTAACACCATATACAAAAATTAACTCAAAATGGATCAAAGACCTAAATGTAAGACTTAAAACTCTAATACTCTTAGAAGAAAACATAAGGCAAAAGTTTCACGACATTGGATTTGACAATGATTTCTTGAACATGACACTAAAGGCACAGGCAACAAAAGAAAAAATAAACAAACTGAATTTCATGAAAATTTTAAAAATTTGTGCATCAAAAAATGCGATCAACAGATTGAAAATGCAACCCAGAGAACAGAAGAAAATATTTGCAAATCATATGTGGTTAAGGAATTAATATTCAGAATATACAGAGAACTCCTAAAACTCAACAACAACAACAAAAATCTGATTCAAGAATGGGCAAAGGACTTGAATAGACATGTCTCCAAAGAAGATATACAAACGGACAATAAGTACATGAAAAATGCTCAACATCACTAATCGTTAGAGAAATGCAAATCAAAACTATAATGAGAAATCACCTCACATCTGTTAGGACTACTATCCAAAAAAACCCACAAAAAAAACAGGAAATAACAACTGTTGGTGAAGATGTGGAGAAACTGGAACACTTGTGCACTGTTGGTGGGAATGTAAAATGGTACAGCCACGTGGAAAACAGTACAGTGGTTGCTCAAAAAACTAAAAATAGAATTACCATATGATCCAGCAGTTCCACTTCTGGGTGTATACACAAAAGAATTAAAAGCAGGGTTTTGAAGAGATATTTGTATACCCGTGTTCATAGCAGCATTATTCACAATAGCTAAAACATGGAGGCAACCCAAGTGTCCATCAATGGATAAATGGATAAGCAAAATCTGGTACATGCATACAATGGGGTATAATTCAGCCTTAAAAAGAAACAAAATTCTAACACGTGATACAACATGGATGAACCTTGAGGACGTTATACTAAGTGAAATAAGCTAGTCACAAATACTATGATTCAATTTATGTGAAGTACTTACAGTAGTCAAAATCATAGAGACAGAAAGTAGAATGATGGTTGCCAGGGGCTGGAGGGAAGGGAGGAATGGGTAGTTATTGTTTAATGGGTAGACAGTTTCAGTTTTACAAGATGAACAGTTCTGAAGATGGATGATGGTGATGGCAGCACAACATTGTGAATGTATTTTATACCACTGAACCCTGCATTTAAAAATAGTTAAGATGATATGTTTTATGTTATGGTTATTTTACCACAGTAAAAAAAAAAAAAGGAAAAAACCTATATGAATGTGGGGGGAAGAAGAAATGGCTAAAAGAATTTCAGCGGCTGTCCGTGGGTTTTGGAATGGGAGAGGCAGGGAAAAGAAAATAAGGGGCTTTAAAAAAAAAAGCCTTTTAATACTCTTGCCCTTCAAACTATTTGCATGTAATACCTGAATTTTAAAAAAAAAACTCAATTTCTATCTGAAGCTCTCATTTCCTTAGGGTGTTGAAAAATTAATTTCAACGAATCTGATTTTTCAATCATCATCATCCCTCATTTTCCCTACCCCAGGGTTCTTTTAATGGGAAATTACAGCCACGACACTGTCCCTTATTCCTGTCTACAAGGGTCCTCTCAGTCTAAAGACTCTGCTAATTTCATACCATGCAAAAGGAAATTGGAACTATTTTGGCTGTTTTTGTACCATGCTGTGGCACAAGCATATCTGCCTAGGTTTATAGACATCCTTCCATCTTTGAGGTCTTGATGCCTCCCTGGGATTCCACCATGTTAAAGCATAGGACCCAACTATTCAGAACACACTGATACTTCTGGTCTTAGTATGTCTTCTTGGTCTCCACAGTTCCAAACCCAAATAATCATTTCTAACAAGGAGGGATAGCACCATACCATTTTCTATTTCTTCATTCTCTTTCTTCTTGTTGGAGGCATCTAGAATAATCTCCTTAATAAGCATGAACTTTTGGAAATCAAAACCTAGGAGGAATTTTTCTGCTTTACTTCATGCCACATCCTTTCCCTGAGGCAAAGAATACAAAACTAACCACCATCTGCTTGAACCAGAGTGAAGGTAAGGGGAGAAATACTGGGGGGACAATTGGTTGATCTCACAGAAATACTGTACTATGAAAAGAATTAAACAAAAGGAGACATGATCAGATTGTAATTTAAAGAAATGTTTTTAATTGCCCTGGCTCCTATTAGAACTAGATATTAGAGATACTCAGGAAAAAGTGGAAAGAGACCAGCTTAGAAATTATTGCAGTAGTATGAATGAGAGTGGCCATGAAATGGAAAGAAATAAACATATTAAAGGTATAAAGCCTGTTGCTCTAAGTAACTATGCTACGTTACTTCCCAACGAATGGCTCTGATCAACTCATTGGCCTAAAGTTTAATGTCTGGTTAGAATATTGGATTCTGCAGACCAAGGGTACTAGCACTTTAACAGAGGACTTTTCCTTAAAAGAGTGAATGAAATGATTAGAGGAGGGATGAGGATATATTTACTCCTTACACCTCCCTTGAGGGAAACAGCCTCAGGTTGCTAAAATTTCTTGCCCAACATCCCAAGCTAGAAAATAGTGATGCTGGGATTCTAATGCCTAACAAAAATATCTCGACGATGGCCTTTGCATGTCAGCAACTGATATATTGGAGTTGATATTTTTGAACAGAGAACTTAACCTATGTGCCTTAATCTTAGCATTCTTCCATTGATAAACTATAAGACAAGGGTAATGAAATACAGACACAATGACCCGTGTCAAGGACATACTCCTGGGTCTGGCTATTGCTTAGAAGGCTCACGTGGAGAAGTATTTGCCTATCTTAATCTTTTTACTTAACTTGTGTCTTTTCTCAAACTCAATGCCTTAGTTCAGGCTGCTATACCATAGACTGGATGGCTTAAGCAACAACATTTATTTGTCATGATTCTGGAGGCTGAAAGTCTGAGAGCAGGATGGCAGCATGTCAGTTCTTGGTGAGGGCTCTCTTCCTGGTTAGCCCCTCACATGGCCTTTCCTTGGTACATGAACACAGAAAGAGATCTTGTGTCTCTTCCTCTTTTTATAAGGACACTAATCCCACTATGGGGACTCCACCTTCATGACCTCATCTAACCTAATCACTCCCCAAAGGCCCCACCTCCAAATACTATCACACTGGGGATTCGGGCTTCAACATATGAATTTTGGGGGGACACGAACATTTCGTCCACAGCAGCCAGTCAATATTATTATTACAACTTCAATGAAGTAACAATAGCTATACTCCATGGCTGATATTCAGCATTTACTTTCAAATTACTATGTGGTTCGAAATGCCACTACCTGTAACATTGGATTATTCTTAGGTCAAGCAATGAACTAACATCTCTTGCCCCAAATAATCGAATTATATTCATTACACCAAGAACTTTAGTGAATACATGATTGCAAATTTCCAAATGCCAAGTTTCATAAGATCTAAAAGTAAATTGTTCTAAATACTTTTAATGCAGAGTTTAATGCTATTCATTGGCACTGAAAACAGAGTTTAAAGAAAAGACATAATATGTTGGTGTTTATCTAAATGGTAGAATAATGGGTGACTATTTCCTACTTCTTCCTTTCACTTGTCTGTATGGTGCAAATTTACCAAAATGTGTACTTATCACTTTTATAGTTAAAAGAAAAATTACTAGACTTCTGAATTTTAGTGCTACTTCTGGTAGCAGTCCATGAAATATTTTTTCCCTCACTAAAATAATAAATAATGAAAGTGCTGAAAAAAGATGAAGGCACAACACTGAAAATTAGACTTGAGATTCAATCATGATGCAAGGCAGTTTCTCAGTCATTCCCCTCCTGGCCCATCAGTGTGTAATAATGACCTGCACAGGTTTCTGAAGTCTCATGTTCTAAACTTAGGTGTTTCCTGAGTGTCCTCTAAACTTCTAAGTGCAGTCGTGATGGAAGGAAGCCAGTTAACCTCACATAAGACCTCCAGAGGGAAAAACGGTAAAAGGTTATTAGCATTGCAGTCAAAATAGAAATGATCAGTCCTGTTGAAGAAAAAAAATGTCAAAAGCATTGGTCATTTTTCACTCGAGTAAAAAAATAATCAGAAAAATGTCACAATGCCACCAGAAGTAAATGACATTGAGTCTAGAACATCATCAAGCATGACAACGACCTTGAATGCAACAAACGTTTTCAAAAACGTTATCAGTTAAATCAAGAGACAGGTAGCCCCTTTACAAAGTTAGAAAAGTACAAATAACATAACTATTATTTTTAATGTCAAGAAATAAAAATAATTATTTTATGTACCTTTAAAATCCAGATTGGATAGTCTGAATATTTTTTAATTAGGAAATATTAATAAGAAAGAAGGACGATAACATCTCACCAAACTCCTCTTCATTATCTTTCATCTAAGACTTGAGAAGATTCCTCTGCTATAATGTTGCATAACATATGTTTTATACACACACATGTATATAAACACACACATATACATATATACATATACTCACACACATATGCATGATTCTGGAAAAATATAATTAAAAACAAAATCTTCTCCCAACCCAAAAATCTTCTTCACAAAAGTAATAGAGAAAGAAAACACTTTTATTATTGAATGAGCATTAAACTAGAATCGGATGCACATCACAGGCGATGCACTAAGAGATTGCAAAGACAGAAAGGAATCCCACCCCCTACACAGCCAAGCAGATACAACCCACTGCATACATGTTCTCAAGATAAACAATAACTCATCTTCAAGTGAGAGGACTTAAGAGCACCATTTGTCACACATAGTCCATTGTAAATTTACCTGGTAATGAGGTGGCCATCTGGGTTAGATAACTGGCTTTATCTGGAAGACAAATGAACTTCTCACATCTTTATGGCAGGAGGTGGTCTGCCACGTGGAGCAAGGCACCCACCAAAGTTAGGCTCCTACCCTCCCACAGAGACTGGAAGAGAGGGATGCTATCTCCCTGGATGTCTACATTCAAAGAGATGTCCCCCAAGTCCTTGAGAAAGACATTCCTGGGTCATAAAGCTGACAAAAAGGCCCATCTAGTTTTCAAAGAATTTTTATGCATTTCAAAGAGGAGAAAGTACTTCCAATTACAAGTTTTCTAAAGTAAACGCACCAATGGTGAATTCTCTTTCCTTATTTTTAACAGGAAAAATTCAGCCTCTTGCTTTTTATTTTTCATGTCCTTACAATAACTATACATAAAAACTATATGTGTGTGTAAAGCTATATAAAAACCATTTTATACACATATGTGTATACATATACAGTATGATATTAACCATGTATAATAGAAACTGCTGGAAAAAGACTATATGGTAAATGATAGTATCAAAAAGACTAGATGGTAAAAATACACCAAAAAGTTAACATCAGTTATGCCTGCATAATAAGATTCTGTGTCATTGTTATTTCCTTTCTAATTTAATGTATGTTAAATGATTTTAACACAAGCGTATATTCTGTTTTTAGCTGAAAAATAAAATAAAAGGAAAAAACATAGGTTGTTTTTAAAATATTGAAAAATATTTCCCGAGAATTCTCTGCAAAAACTTTCCCATCTGTGAGAAAACAAGATGCCATTTTTTTTAAGTGAAAATCATGTGAGGCGTTCAGTGTACAGTTTATGATGCTTTGTTTTATTGGTTTCAGAGTGGTTTATTATTCAGTAAGGCAAAGACCAGTGGTGAGTTTCTCTGAACCGGGTGGGTTTCTAGGAATGGCAGTGTTCACATATTGGTAGAGGAGAAAAGCTGATTGGTTGTTAGCATGATGCATGCAGAGAGCCAGACACAGGTCGGGTGGCTGAGTTGATGAGTAATAAAAGTAACTATGGTTTTCTACCAACAGTGATTCAAGGAACAGTAACTAAGCTATTTTCGGAATGGTTCTCTCTTCTGAGATATAAGACACTACTACTGTTTCCCCCATTTAGGAATTCTTTTCTCATAAGAGAAACAAACTTCTCTCTCTTATATGTCTCAACCCTTGCAAGAGGCAAACTGTGTTCTTTAACATTTGTGTGAACTTTCAAAGCAGAAGTAAACCTTGGTTAAATTTTCAAACTGAAATAATTAGGAAACTAAACAGTGAATGTTCAAAGCACTTCAACCATTTCCTGTATTAATGGAAGAGCTTTGAAATGCTTAACCATAATATTCCTGTGGCTTTTTACAGGGATTAAAGTTTAAAAAAGAATTTTTTTTTTTTGTAATCTCTGCAACAATGAGTGAGAAGGGATAATTTGTATAAAAATCATTAAGCAGAAAATCTTCAAGAATTACAGTCTTTAGAAATTCATTCCTGTTATTTTCTCCCTACAGCTCTCCTGCACAAGAAAGGACTGAGGTGGTGCCAAGAATTTTTTACTATAAAACATTATGATGCCAGTGTGGCTTCCACATCCAGGCAACATCTGGCACACCCAGTAAAGAGGACTGCAATTAGCAAAGGGTCTGCTAAATATATAAGACACATTTAATAGTTGAATCATGATTTCTTTTAGTGATGATGAACTCAGCTTAGAGATAGGAAAATATAATTTCAGATCTTTATTCCTTAAACTCTCTGAACAGTGGAAAGAAGAACACAAACCCTATTTTTCTCCCCACACTGGAATTCTCAAAATTATTATTGAATTTCTACTTTATGGTGTGACTTCAAAATGAGTCTGAAAGCTAGTTTTGCTCTATTGCTGTAAATGATCTTACAATAATTTCTATAGATCTCCAAATGATAGAAACATTTTCCAAAATATGTGATACTTCTATGCAGTATCTGCTTAAATCTAGAGGGACTCGAAGATCCTTCAAGATGTAATTTATAAAGTGCTAAAGTAATGCTAGATTGCTTTTAGGGAAGAAAAAAGGTTATTTAATCACATCCTCTTTGAATTTGTGTTTCTTTTTTACCATGCCTCATAGTTGTAGCCACTGTGCTGAGGTTTCAAAACCTAAAGGTCATCACGCATTAACTTAAAATCTGTCATACACAGCTCATTGAACTAGGAAAATAGACCATGACTACATGGTCACAGTTTTTCTGATTTATCACAGCAAAGGTTCCTGGGTCCCTCAGGAATGGTATGTAATCCAAGAAAGCTTAACCATAAATTTCCTTGCAACATGCTATCCTAATACAAGTATTGTTTCAAGAAAAATAATATCTCTATATGACAAAAAGACCTCCAAGCCATAACACAAATGGTCCACTCTTTTGAATGAATATGCAAGATGGTACTATCCCATTGCTTCGAAATCACAGAAATCCGATTTCAGCTAGATGTCTCCTTCCCTCTCTGGTCACCACTGGTGCTGCCCACAAAATATTTGGGCATCCAATAGAATGCACTCTGGGCCTGTTTAAAGTTGCACTGACTACGTGACTTGCTTTGACCAATGAAATGTGAGCATAAGTGCCAGGCAGATAGTTCAAGAGCTGGTACATAATAATAAAGAGTGCCCGCTCTCTTTCCCTTTGCCATAGTGACCAGAAACCTCCAGCTACAGCAGCTTCATCAGACTGAGTCCTGAAGAGAGGACACTGCAGAGTAGAACCCTCAAATTACCCACGATGGGCATGCCACAAGAAATAATCCCTACAGCTCTAAGCCATCGAGGTTTGGCAAATGTATATTAGTTACCACAGCATAATCAGACCCCTATCCAGACTAGCATACCTCCCATATTTTACTAAAGATGACTGTGTTAGGCTTTTGAAGTTTGCAAAGAATAAAGAGATATGCTCTGGTTACTTGGCTGATGGGTGTTTATTATAATAGCATATATAGAAGGAAGTAAGAAGTTAGAGAAAACAGTCCTAGTAGCTGCAGATTAAACCGATGGATACAGGATACAAGGCAGCACTTGGTTTCCTAGGGTCCTCTCAGCAGCAGTCATCTGTTGATTGATAGTCAAGAGCACTCACATTATAGGGACTCAATTACCCTCCGTCTCTCTTCTTCTACTGTCCCTGCAACAACTGTAGACTTATAAGGCTTCTATAACAAAGACAATGGGTCTATCATTGCCCCACCATTTAGGGAAAATCTCAACTGCTTGGTTCAGTTCCATTGTAGTATGCCCCCATCCATACTCAAGAAGTACAAGCTCTCAAGTTCTGAAGGTCTAACAAGTGTCCAAGATCCTTGAACCTTAATTTGACCTCAAGCCACAAGCTAGTGAGGAGCCTACACTCAAGGACAGCTGGCTGGAGTCTCTTCCACTCAATTATCTATGCCTTGTGACCCTCCTTCTCCTTCTCAATTGAAGAAATCCACTCCTCTACGTGTTCCTCTCTCCTTTCAGTCACCCTACTGCACCCTCTCTTCTTTTCTCCCCTTCTCCAGACTTATTTTTTTCAGAGCAGAAAAAAATGATTCTTTGTGCAAGCATTGGAAACTTTGGTCTCAAGCTAGATGAGCAGTCTCTTAAATCTTTGTTTCTGCTTCTGGTGCGGGGTAGGGTACCTTCAAGATACCAGGAAAGAAGGGCTAGAAAGGAAACAATGAACATGTTGAGATATAATGCTTCATACTTGCATTCAAAAACCCTAAGAATAAGAATCCACTGACCAGTCAGTAAATACATGGGCACTCTGTACGCCATGATTAACCTGTGGATGTTAGACTCTAAGTCAGACATTGATCCTTGGGATCATCACTTGAAGCCAGAGTGTCAGGGTCACCTGGAACAAATAGAGCATTCTATGTATAAAAGGTTGGCTGTGGTCACTATTGTCAAAAAGGCAGCTTTCCTCAGAAGAGGCCTGTAGATGAGCCAGCTAGCCCTCACTGGGTTCAGTGCACTGCTGTCATCTGAAACCTCACTTAAAATAAACACAGTTACTTAATCTCTGTGTATAATTCAAATTTTCATTTCGTTGACTTGAAAAATCCATTGCCCTTTGCTTAGAAGGGATTCCCCACCTCAAGCGAGTGGGGAATCCCCCCAATTCCTGATGGGTGTTGAAGTGGTAAGAGAGAACTCTTCGTATTCTACCAAGGGGCAGAAAGGAGAGTGACAAAATATCCAAGCAAATAGAAGCAGAAAGAAAATTTAAAGTGATACAATGCATAAGCATTATATGTTTACATGCCCTTTACGTTCACAAAGTACTTTTGCATAACTTATAAAAAATACTGACCTTATGATTAGAGATGTTCCTTGTGTAGTCTAATGCTAATTTTGAGTCTCTTTTTCTCTATCTATAAAGTGGAAATATTAACAGGATCTCGACTTCATAGTTGGTGTGAAGGTTAAATAAAATAAGGAATGTGAAAAATTTTCATGAACTTCGTGGTGTTATACTAATGTAATGTTATACTAATGTTAATGTAATTTTATAAAATCATCCATTTCAATTATCATTCAGACCAATAATCAGTGATTAAGAACCTTTTATGTGCCAGACAATATGCTATGTGTTGGGAATACAAAGATGAACAACACGCAGCCCCTACTCTCAAAGAGCTTACGATTTCATGGGTAAAAGAAACATGGGGAAAATGATTTCAATAAAACATGGCAGATTTGTGATAAAGGTATGCATAGAGTCTGAGGGTGCATAGATGAGGTCATTAGTCTAACCTTGAGGTTCAAGAAAATATCCTGACGGAAGTGATGTCTTGAAGGATGAGGGACAGTCTGGAAGAATGAAGAGTTGAAAAATTCCTAGTTTTTAATTTATCACATTATTCAGAAACTAAATGTCAGTTTGCCCTATTAAAGTGTAAGCTATTTGTACGTTGCTATCTTCCCTATTAGATTGACAACACCTTTAGGAAGGGACCATGTCTCATTTATCTTTGTATGACCCCTGAGTCTACTTGAATATTTTAAGGGATTGGACACAAGTACCCTGAATACAATGAACATATAGATAACCATGTACATAATTACAAAGATTTTATTGTTACTGTAGTGTTATAGAATTATGAAATTTTAGAGCTGGAATTGGAATTGATCTCAAAGGCATTTACTCCACCGTGAGAATATGATATAGAAGAAATTGAGTTCCAGAAAGTCCACACAGGTGAATAATGGCTGTATCTCAAGCCTAGGATTTTTAATTTTTAAACTATTATATTGTATGGCCATAGTTCTGTGTGCTTATATAGACATATTTATATAGAAACATATGCAAATATGTATGTACAAGCACATGTAAGATATACATACAGTTACACATTTGGATTTGGGGGATGAAGGCATCCCCACTTTAGGATCCCTTAAATTATAAATATCTAAACATTTCACTTATGAAGTGAGGAGAGAGATCCAGAACTTAAGCCCCTCAATCCCCATACATAAAATTGCCTTTTGTTCTCAATTAAGAAGATCTTTGAAGTTCTTCTGGCCTAGAACACCTTATGTTGCAAAGAAAGCTAATAAATTACAAGTGCCCAGGCCAATACCAAGGAAAGCACTTCTGACAGAATATTCTAAATGGTGTTTAGGAATGTGGGTTTTCTATAAACTGGCTTGTCACCACTCTAAGTTGTGTTGAAATGGGATGCCAATAAATATTTATGTTGGGAGAGGTTAATGGTCATGGCATAAGTTGCAGACACCTAAATACTGCTCTCAATCAACCACCCACCCTGTCAGTTTGCTAAAGAAAAGGTAGGCATGGGGGGCTAACCTGGCGTGGAACACACTATTTCTAACAAGAGATTTCAACCCAGACTCCAACCTAGAACTCCAGGTGCTTGCCTGAAGGAGTCCTGCCTGAATGAGGGAGGCTTGAGAGGCCTCAAACTAAATAGAGTCAAAACCCTACTTTGCCTTCTTCCCCCTCAAGGGTAAACATTAATCTCAGCTCTTTCCACATCTAAACAAGGAAAGCCTGATCCAGAGGACTTTGGCTGCAAGAAGAGAGAATGTGAGCAGTAGTAAGCCAGAAAGGGAGGGCCTACCTAATGCCTGGAGAAGAGCGGACTTAGCCTACCCACTCCACCCAGCCCATCAGAGCTCCTCAGATTCTCTTCCTTTGGTCAAGTGAGACCAGGAGTCAGAGGTTTGAGAGGTGAGCCAAAGACAGAAGGCTAGCGCAAGAGAAGGGCAGCTCCCCAAACTTACACCAACTTTCCAGCCTCACGGAAGAAAAAGGAATATCCCAGGAAAGTGGTTCAGGTCCTCTTACTCTAGCTCCAAAGAAATAAGAAAGTCAGAAGGGCCACATTCATTTATTCTTTTAACTCAGTTCAGTGACGCTTCTACCCATTAGCACAAGGAATAAAAAACTGTCTCATAAATGCCTGGCACTCTTCCCCAAAAGGGATTAAATGGTTATAGGTGAGGCATCTACGAGTTTTTCTTGGCCTACAACCAACATTTGTTAAGGAGTTCAACAGAAAAATTCCAAATAACCAACTTTGAAATGTTGGAACTTTTATGTGCAAAAGTACACAGACAAAAGAATCATGTACATATACTCAAAATACAAAAACAGAGATGTTAAATGGATAAATCAAGCAAGTGATCTTTTTTCAACATTAAATCATAGCCAGAATATCTATGCATGCCTATACCCTTCCTTTGAGAATATCAAACTCAACTTTTCCACCCTTAAAATACTAGTCTTTTCTCTTTTGGTGGCTCTCCGTGTACTTTTTTATGTACATTACTCACCCCACCTTCTTACTTTACCTAGTGTACTGCTGAACCGTCAAAACATCTTTTTGTTATGATGTTACAGAGATCAATGGACTTTGTGCTTTTTAATGATTATTTATATCTTTCTAAAAATCACATCAGAATACACATATTCATACAGGAAATTTATTTATAAAATGGCAACTTTAGTTATGAAAATAATGGTAAAATTAGCAAAATGTTCTTAAAACTCTTTTTTCTTTCTTAACTTTCATATTGAATTTTTAAAAACAGCTTTATTGAGGTTTAATTGACATTCAATAAACTGTACAAATTTAAAGTACACAACTCAATAAGTTTTGAGATATATATCAACACAATCAAGATAGTAAAAATGCCCATCACCCAAAAGTTTCCTTGCATCCCTTCATAACCAATTCTGTCCACCCCTCCCTGTTCCAATCTCCAAATAACCATTGTTTTGCTTCCATCACTAAACACTAGTTTCATTTTATATAAATGGAATCATACAGTATGTACTTTTGGGGAGCTCATTTCTTACACTCGGCATAATTATTTTGATATTCATCCATGTTACAGCAAATCAATAGTTCATTCCTTATTACTGTTGAGTAGTATTCCATTGAATGTAGCCAGCCCTGGTGGTCTAGTGGTTAAGATTCGGCGCTCTCACCACCATGGCTCGGGTTTCTTTCCTAGTCAGGGAAACCACACCACCCATGTGTTGGCTGATGGTGGCTGTGTGTTGCTGTGATGCTGAAAGCTGTGCCACCAGCAGGGTCACCCATTATGGACAGGTTTCAGTGGAGCTTCCAGACTAGGAAGAAGGACCTGGCCACCCACTTCCAAAAAAAGTGCCCATGAAAACCCTATGAATAGCAGTGGAGCATTGTCTGATAAAGCCCTGGAAGGTGAAAGGATGCCACACAAAAAAACCCCAAGCAGGGTTCTGCTTTGCTATGCACAGGATTGCTAGGAGTTGAAAGGGACTGGAATTGAATGGAATGGATATAACACAATTAGGTTATCTACTTATCTACTGGTGAACATTTCAGTTATTTCCCGTTTTGGGCTATACTAAATAAAGCTGCTATAAACATGCGTTTCCAAGTCTTTGTATAGACATTAGCTTTCATTTCTCTGGGTAAATACCTGGGAGTAGAATGACTGGATCATAGGAAGGTGTATGTGTAGTGGTATCTCATTGTGGCTTTAATTTGCCTTTCCTTAATAACAAATGATGTTGAGCATCTTTTCATGTGCTTATTTCCCACCTATATATCTTTAGCGAAGCATCTGTTCAAATCTTTCACATTTAAAAAAATTGGGTTATTTGTATTTTGAGGCCTGAGGTTCTTCATATATTCTAGATACAAGTCTTTTTATCAGATACGTGCTTTGCAATTATTTTGTCCCCATCTGTAGCTTGTCTTTCATTCTAACAGTGTCTGTTGAAGAGCAAAAGTTTTTATTTTGATGGAGTCTAATTTATGGATTTTTAAAGACGGATTGTGCTTTTGATATACTTTTGATGTACTTTACTAACCCAAGGTCACAAAAATTTTCTCCTATGCTTTCTTTTAGTTGTTTCATAGTTTTAGGGTTTTTTTTCCCCAGGTTCATTGAGATGTTACTGACTTATAACACTGTGTAGGTGTAAAGTGTACAACGTGATGATTTGATACATGTATATATTGCACAATGATTACCACAATAAGGTTATCCATGCAGCATCTCCCATCTCACATAGTTACTTTTTGTGTGGTGAAAACTTTTAATATTTACTGTTTTAGAAACCTTCAAGTATACAATACAGCATTGTTAACTATAGTCACCACGTTGTACATTACATCCCCAAAACTTATTCATCTAATAACTGGAAGTTTGTACCCTTTGACCACTTTACTCATTTCCCCCACTCCTCTACACCCCACCGCCCGGCAACTTCAATCTGCTGTTTCTGTGAACTTGGGTCTTTTTTAGATTCCACAAGTAAGTGAGATCATAGTGTATTTGTCTTTGTCTGATTATTTCACTTAGCTTAATCCCCTCAAGTTTCATTTATGTTGTTTCAAATGGCAGGATTTCCTTCTTTCTCGTGGCTGAATAATATTCCATTGTATATACGTATACACACCACATTTTCTGTATCCATTCATCTGTCAACAAACACTTAGTTTGTTTCCATGTCTTGGCTATTGTAAATAATGCTGGAATGAACATGGGAGTGCACACATCTCTTTGAGTTAGTGATTTAATTTCCTTAGGATATATTCTCAGAAGAGGAATTGCTGGATCATATGGTAGCTTTATTTTATAATTTTTTTGAGGAACTTCTATACTGTTTTTCCATAGTGGCTGAACCAATTTACATTCCCACCAACAGTGCACAAGGGTTGCCTTTTCTCCACATCCTCGCCAGCATTTGCTCTCTCTTGTCTTTTGGATAATAGCCACCTGACAGGTGTGAGGTATTTCTTTGTGGTTTGGGTTTGTATTTTCCTGATAATGAGTGATGTTGAGCACCTATTCATGCTCCTGTTGGCCATTTGTATATCTTCTTTGGGAAAATGTCTATTCAGGTCCTTTTCCCATTTTGTAATCAAATTGTTTGGGTTTTTTACTATTGAGTTGTATGAATTCCTTATATATTTTGGATATTAACCCATTATCAGATACATTATTTGCAATATTTTCCCCCATTCTGAAAGTTGTCTTTTCATTTTGCTGATCATTTCATTTGCTGTGCAGAAACTTTTTAGTTTGATGTAGTCCCACTTGTTTATATTTGTGTTTGTTGCTTGTGCTTTTTGTGTCATATCCAAAAAAATCATTGCCAAGACTGATGTCAAGGAACTTACCACCTATGTTTTCTTCTAGGAATTTCATGGTTTCACGTCTTATGTTTAAGCCCTTAATCCATTTCAAGTTAATTTTTGTGAGTGGTGTAAGATAGGGGTCCAGTTTTATTCTTTTGTATTTAGATACCCAGTTTTCCCAACACCATTTATTGAAGAGACTATCCCTTCCCCACTCGGTATTCTTGGCTCCATTGTCAAATATTAGTTGACCTTATACACATAAGTTTATTTCTGGGTTCTCACTTCTGTTCCATTGGTCTATGTATCCATTTTTATGCCAGTACCATACTGTTTTGATTACTATAGCTTTGTAGTATAGTTTGAAATCAGGAAGCATAATACCACCAGCTTTGATCTTCTTTCTCAGGATTGCTTTGGCTATTCAGTCTTTTGTGGTCCATACAAATTTTAGGACTGTTGTATCTACCTCTATAAAAAATGCCATTGGAATTCTGATAGGAATTGCATTGAATCTATAGATGGTTTGGGTAGTATGAACATTTTAACTATATTAATTCTTCCAACCCATGAACATGGAATATCTTTCCAACTATTTGTGTCTTCAGTTTCTTTCATCAATGTCTTATAATTTTCAGTGGACAGGCCTGGGAGTTTGCTCCGCTGCCCAGGCAGGCTTGTAGAATGGGTTCCACAGCCAGTACTACCCATAGCTGGGGATACAAATCAGGCAGAACTGCCAGCTAAGCTCACTGGCCAGACTAGGTCACCAGCTCAGCTCTGCAGATGGGCAGAGCTGCTGCCTGGGATCTCTGGACACTGCTGCAAGCAGGAATATAGTCCACCAAGATCTGAGCACTGGTGGCTGTAAGCACCCCCACTTCTCTGACTCCATCTGATCCCCGGTGGTTGAGCTCCACAGATTCCCCCAGTGAAACTCTTGTGGTAAGACCCAAGTGAGCTTCTCAGAAAGTGTCCCACAATACTGGGGAAACTGGATGTCCACCTTAGGTTCTCTTTTTCCCACTGGAGAAACTGTAGGCCCAGGGGGTGCCTCTCGGTGTGGCACCATGCCAGCCGGGAGAGGAGCAATATGGTCAAAGTGTAGCAGCTCTTCTTACCCTTCTAATGTGGTTCTTCTTGGTCTCTGTTGTCCAGGAGGGTGCTTCAGCCTCACTAGAAGATTCTGGAATTTTCACAAGGGTGTCTGGTCTATGGAAGACAAACCCACTACAGTTCAAACAGCAGATATTTATTTGGGCATTTAGAATTGCAATTTGGGAGACATAGATTCAGGTAGAAACCCAAAATGTGTTTCAGTTGGGTTTTTATGGGAAAAAGGGAGGATGAAGTGAGTTGTAACAAAGAAGAGTTCATTGGTACTAGATGACATAAGGCTAGGTTTGTACTTCAGAGATTGGCTTGAGTTTGGTCATCAGGCAAAAGGCTAGACTTGAACTTCATCAACTGGTTAGTGATCTGGTCATCAGCCAAGTCCAGTTACATCAGTCCCAAGATGTGCAAGGCAATTCTGAAATGGCTGCTCTGGCTCTACTTTAATATGGCTCCACTCACGTCATCTTTCACAATGGATAGTTGCTATTTGGTCTTATTGTGAGTGGGACTGAATTCAGGAATGACCTATGTTGCCATCTTGATGATGACACCACCTTGTATTTTCAGGTTTAATATTTAGGTCTGTGAGCCATTTTGGTTATTTTTATATATTGTGCATGGGATAAATTGAAGTTAATTTTTTTTTCTTTTGCATGTGGATATCCATTTTTTCAAGCACAATTTGTTGGAAAGACTATTCTTCCTCCACTTAATTGCCTTTTCATCTTTGTAAAAAATAAGTTGTTCGTATGTGTGAGTCTATTTCTGGACTTGATAATATTTTCCATTGATCTGCTTTTCTATCTTGACACCAAGTCCACATTTTCTTGATTACTCTAGTTTTGCAAGTCTAGAAATTAGCCACTGTTAGTCTTCCAACTTTGGTCTTCTATTTCAGAACTATTTTTGCTATTCTAGGTGCTTTGCATTTCCATACGAATTTTAGAACTAGTTTGTCAATTTCTGCATAAAAGCCTTCTGGGATTTTGATTGAGACTGCATCAAATTTAAAAATCCATTTGAGTCAAATTTACATCTTCTGACTATGAACATGTATATCTTTCCATTTATTGAGGTCTTATTTAATTTTTCTCAGCAATGTTTTACAGTTTTCAGTGTACAGATCTTTCACATATTAGATCAGATTTATCCCTGTGATGTAATTTATAATAAGAAATATATATTTGGTCTTTGTCCCAGTTCCTAGCACAGAGCTTCTAAAACTCTTGGAATTTCCTAAGTGATAAGAACAATAAAGATGTCTTGATATTCATAACAAATCCCTTTCAAAAACACTTGAGTTTATGTTAATGAGGTGACTTTTGGAAAGCACATAAGTATGGGGGCTGGTTGCCGGGGGAATCAACCATGTGATTGGAGAGCTGGAACTTTCAGTCCCACCCCCCTGACTTCCAGGGAAGGGAGTGGGGCTGGAGGTTGAATGTGGCCAATAATTTAATCAATCATGCCCATATAATGAAGCCTCCATCAAAACCCCAAAGCATGGAGTTCAGATTGCTTTTGGACTGGTGAACATGTGGAGATTTGGGATGACTAGCACAATTGGAGAGAGCACGGAAGCTCCGTTCTTTCCCATACCTTCCCCTGTGCATTTCTTCCATCTGGCTGTTCCTGAGTTATATCCTTTTATAGTAAACCGGTGATCTAGTAAGTAAAATGTTTCTCTGAGTTCTGTGAGTCACTCTAGCAAATTAATCAATCCTGAGGAGGGGTCGCAGGAACCTTTAGTACAGTCAGTCAGAAGCAGGTGACAACTCGGACTTGCGACTGACATCTAAAGTGGGCACGGGGTGGGGGGGCGGGGAGCAGTCTTGTAGGACTGAGCCCTTAGCTTGTGGGATCCGATACTATCTCCAGGTAGATAGTGTGAGAACTGAGTTGAATTGTAGGAAACCCAGCTGGTGTATGAGAATTGCTTGGTAGTGTGGGGAACCACCCCCCCACACCATGTTGGAATTGGTACTAAACTCATTTTAATTTCTAATATTTAATAATTCTAGATACTATTGCAAATGGTATTTTTAAAATTTTCAATTTCTGATTATTTGATACTAGTATATAGAAATACAATTAATTTTTGTACATTGATCTTGTATCCTGAAGCCTTGTTAAACTAATTTATTAGTTGTAATAGATTTTTGTACATTCAATTGAATTTTCTACATAAATAATCATGCCTTTTTTAAATAAAGAGTTTTACTTCTTCCTTTCCAATCTGGGTGTCTTTTATTTCTTTTTCTTGCTATACTGAATAAGCTAGAACCTCCAGTACAATGTTCAAGAGAAGCACTGTGATCCAACCATTCTGCTCCTAGGTACTTACTCAAGAAAAATTAAAGTATATATTCACATGAACACTTGTACACAAATGTTTTAGCACATTTATTTGTCATAGCCAAAAACTGAAACAACCCAAATGTCTATCAACAAATGAATAAACAAACTATAGTATATCCATACAATGAAATATTACTCAGCAATATAAAAGAATGAACTATTGATTTTCTACAACATGAATGGATGTTCATCAAACATCTCAAACAATGGATAAGAATGAATCTCAAAATAATTATGCTGGGTGAAAGAAGCCAGACAGAGGAGTGCATACTGTATGATTTCAGTTATATAAAATTCTGGGAAATGAAAATGCAAATTAAAGGGAAGAAGAACAGTGGTTGTTTAGAAATGGGGTTGAGAGATAATGGAGAGAGACTAGAGGAAGGGATTAGAAATGAGCATGAGGAAATTTTTGGGAGTGATGGATATTTTAATTATCTTAATTGTGATGTTTTTATGGGTGTATAAATATGTCAAAACATCATTTTATATACTTTAAATATGTATAGTTTATTATACGTCAATTATACCTCAATAAAACTCTTAAAGACAATTTTTTTCTTTTTCTAAAAAATACTGCAGGCAATGAATAAACTCAAGCCCAGGATGATCTGGCTGGTAGTAGATATAGAATGTCGTGTCTATTGTATAACTACCCTGCCAGAAACTCCCTAAATATAGTCCAACTCTGAGACATCTGAAGAGCAATTATAAAGCCTGACTTTATTAGGTGATTGAGTGAAGACGAATATTCTATCAATTGAAATGTGAACTACATATCAGAGAGAGGCAGTTCTCAGAGAAAAGTTCCTAATGGTTCTATTGGATTTAAACTGGTGGTGGGGAATAGTTTTAAGATATATAAAGCATAGGATACCAAGGGCTATCATGATTATTTTAAGAATAATCTGTCGTTGGCATGTAGCATGGTTTGAGGACAGAATAGAGAAGAGAAAAACAAGTTGGATGCATATAATTAGTACTAAGCAAATATTACCAACTGTTTAGCTACTGGTAATAAGTGGAGGACATTTCTGCTCTTTTTCCAGGAAAATGAAGAAACCTTCCATTAGTGCCCTCCCACTCTCAATTACAAAGCCATGGTCTCTGACTCCATGGAAACATTCTTGAACTTCTTTGTGGAGATCATTCAGTCCTACTACGACCCTGGGATATTTGTTCAATTCGTCACACCTATAGTAACAGTTCTCTAATAGGTTTTACCAATGCTCATCCTGCTATGCATGTTAGAAAGCAATGATTTTATGCAAACATAGCTCAATTCCCAATGCTGTCTCCATCTGTTGCATCATTCCAGAGTATCATCAATTTATTAATACAGTATCCCAGCCTAATCCCTCACCAGGCTTCATGATTTCTGAAGTTTCCGTAGGGTTTCTGGCTCAAGGGATATTATTTGCTTTGCCTTGAATGAAAATGGTCTGTGATTCAAAACCTGAGCATCCTAAGCTACTTCTCATAAACCTACTTTTACTGTTTCTATCAAGCTCCTAATGTATCTGAATTGCTGGATTTCCTTTGGAAAATTATATTATAGTAGCTTCAAAAACCCAAATGCCAGCATTCCATTTAAAAGCAAAATTCTGCTACCATGTCTTGTATCACATGGGAATCTTGAGATGTGATATCTTCCCTTGAAATACGAAGTAAGTAGTTAACTAAGACAGTTGTCCAAGCTATTCAAGTGTTTTTGCATTTTTGTCTATGTATTCTTAATTGTGTGAATTCAGTAAGTTTTGGGCTCACCAAATTAGTATTTTATATTCAAGGCACAGGGAATGATAGAAGAGAAATTGATGTCATGTTATTTAATTCGTCAGGACTCTTTTAATTGCTAGTGATAAACTAGCATCTCAAACTAAGTTGAACAAAATAGAGATTTCATTAGCTTACATAAATGAAAAGTTCATAGGTCTCTAGCTTCAAACATAGTGGGATCCAGGTGCTTATATAGGGCTCTCACTCTTCCCATCTTGGACAGCTCTTCTAGGCACAATGAACAGCCCAGAAGACCACATCATGCTATCTTAGCAACCCCCACAGAAAGAAAGCAACTTTCCCAATAGTTCTGGCAGACAATTACGAGGGACAACTCTTCCTGAACTAAGCACTATGGCCGGGGGACTGGGGTGCTCTAATTAGTCAGGCCTGGGGCATGTGTCCTCTCCTGCATCTGGAAGATGGAGTCGTCCATGCTTGAATCACAAGGAATGGGTTCTTAGGAATAGGTGGGATTTGCAAACAGATATGATACGAGATGTAAGGCAGACAAGAGCACGGATCTTTTCTACAATTTTCAAGAAGATGACAATGTTCTCAAAGACATAGCTACAAGATACTATAAAATAAAGTATGAAATTAAATATACTGAAGTGCCAACACGTAGAAGACAAACTGTATTTGTGCCATAGATAGTCAGACAACTCTCTTGGAGAGAGTTATCAAGAAAACATTTGGAGGCGGTGAGGTTACAATAGCCGTGCATCCCTCCTTGCCATTTGTACTGTCTATACGGCCAAGCCAAGCTTCCTAAAGCACTGCTAAAGAACCTTTGGTAGCTCCTCGAGACTTGCATAATAAGGCAGGCATCTTAGGAGATAATCAGAAAGAATTCTATTCAAATTCAGTCAATAATACATATACCTGATGACTTTAAATGAACCATATAGTCTCTTTAAGCCTCAGTTTACTCATTTGTAAAATTAAAATATAATGCCTGCTTCAGTGGATGTTGGAGAATTAAATGAGCTTATCACGGTATCTGGCACATAGTCAATGCTCAACAAGTAGAGGAGGCATCGTCCTTAGTACACTGCTCTCAGTCTCTGCAGGAGCAGCCTCTTCCTATCATGCTCCTGTCGGGTCTTCCCAACACTTTCCTCACTCAGTGCAAGCTTGGTAAAAGCAGGGATTCTGGCTGTTTTATTTGCTGGTGGCTCCGTGGGGCTTAGAACTGTACCTGTAACAGAGTAAGTGCTCTATAAGCACCTGAATGAATGAATGAATGAATGGCCTACCTTATCTCCCACCTCGAATAGTTAACTCATTGAGGAGATGATCCCTGCTCAATTCATTTTTATATTACCCCAAATTCCTAATTCAGAGCCTGGAACAAATAAATGTTTGTTGAATGAACGACTGAATGGATGAAAACTGGAACAACTGCCTCAATATTCCATTTTCACTTCTCAAACACTGATTCAGTCAATGAACATTTTTAACTGCAATCAGAATCATCCTTCCTAGCATTTTAAGCTCCATATTCAGAGGGAAAAATGCTCCAAAAATATGCCTTCATGTTCAATCAAACACACATACAAACTAAAGTTAAAAGCATAAGAAGTAGCATTTATGTTGTTCAATGGCATTAAAAATGTAAAGATTGCTCAATGATTTAGAGTGCTTTTTTCTTAAACCTGTCTGCTTTTCAATCCCAGACAATAAATAGTAAATAGCATGTATTTAATAAAACATCTCTGAAGTCAGAGCACATTATTGAATGATCAAGAAAGTGTGCCTTTTAACATACACGCCGGGCTGATATAATCACCTTTTTAATGAGTCCCTAGATTGCAGCAGAAAGTTTTATAAATTCCAAATAGTGAAATTTTTATGAAAGTTATTAGCACACTTGTTCACCAAAGAACTTTACACCATTTCCAGAGATTTTTAACCGTTTTAACGAGGCAACAGTTACAAAGACGCTGAAAGCTTAAACTTTATTGGCAATATAATAGAACAAAGATGTATTTAGCCATCACTTAAGTCATTCCCCAAACACTCGCATAGTGGATAAGCATGATAAAATACGGAAGAGATGACTTCTTTTCTCCAAATCCTAATGGGACTGCGCACTTGAACATGATTTGAACGCATGTTAGTGAATTTCCTAATGGAAAAATATAACATCCTACCTTTAAAAATTAAATGACCCTTTGGAGACTTACTAAAGGGAAGGCTCACCCAACTTTCTTAACATTAAATGGACCATATAAAACCACATTGTGATGTATTAGCATATGAATCAAAAACATCTGTATCATGTTTGGCTTAAAATATACATTGATTTGAAAACAAAGTGGAAAGTTTTTGTTAAAATGTGTGATTTATTTCAAAGAATATAAACCATTAAACACATTTTTTTTGATACTGTTCTAAAATTTAATTCAGTTGTTTGAAATGAAGCTCAGAGAAGTCTATCTTTCTTGCTGATGTGGGACTATATAGAACCTTCCAGCACAGTTTTGACCTGAGATCAATTGACTCAGATTAGGTCTATTGACAGGCTTCAGGAAGTCCCTGAAACCCCTGAAATTGTGTTCAAAGTTTTGTATGTAAATGCAGACATGTTTTTATCTAGAGCAGAGTTTCTCAATCTTGGCATTACTGATAATTCAGATAATTCCCATCTTGGACAGCCAGATAATTCTTGGTTGGGGGAGCTGTTGTTTGCATCGTAGGATGTTTAGCATTATCCCTGGCCTCTACCCTTGAGATGCCTCTAGCACAGCCTCAATCACGACTATCAAAATGTCTCCAGACATTACAAATGTCCCTGGAGAACCAGTGACCTAGAGAGAGGGTCCATTGCTCTTATCAAATTCCCAAACAGGTTAAGAGCCCTGCTCTAGTGTATAGATCAGGAGTCCTAGTCACCTCCCCATTGGGTTCCATAGATAAGCATGTTGGTTTGGCCTTTGCGATTCCCCCCAAAATGAAACCCATTGCTGTTACTCTTGTGGCAGGCAGGGTGGTGTGTCCTCCCATCATCATCCTTCCCCCTGCGAAGTACAATCACCTAAAGATCTGTTTTTTCAGAAAACCTTTGACTAAGGTCTCCCAATTGCTGGATGGCTTCAGAAAGTCTAAGGATTATGTTTAAAGAAGAGGAGTCATAAACCTGCTAGGTTTGTTGCTCGTCTTGTTTGGATTCCTCCTCACATGACCCAGTGCTGACTCACGTAATCAATACATATTTGGTTAACGATTGGATAACTGAATTGTGAAAACCATGGCATCTATGAGAGCTTATGCTTAAGGAAAAGATTCATTGTATGAGGTAGTTCTGGAGTCACTCTTTCCCACAGTTCTGATTTTCTCTGCCTACCTACTGTAACCCTGTTGCCTCAGAGGTCCACCCCAGGGAGAACAGAGCCCACTGAGCCCACTCCAGACACTATTAACTTGGACTCATCGGCAATGGATTCTCTCTTTGCTCTGTATAGGTTTGGCCCCATGTGCAGGTCACAGATATCCCGGAAGGCATATAACATCCAAAGTCTCCTTCTCACCTCCACTGGGACCCTTGTCAGGTATGGGATGGTTCTCATGCTCTGCTTTCCTTTTGCTAACAAGTCCAGGGATTTTAACCTGCTTTCTTTTTCTCTTTAAAACTGCTACCAGCACCCACTGTCCTTGATGTTCTTTTCCAAATCTAAGTCTGAAATGGAATACAATCTTTCTAGATTACCCCCCTACACACACACAACTTTCTTGCCGACTCCACACAGATTTGATTAAACAAAACAAAATTCAGCTACCTACTATTTCAAGAGACATCCTAAAATAGAAGGACATAAAAAGGTTAAAAGTACAAGTGTGAAATACCACCCAAAAGAGAACTGATGTAGCAAAAGGGACTCCAAGTACAAGAGCATCACCAAAGTTAAAGAGGTTTGCTACATGACAAAAGGTTAAATTTACTGGTAATACAAACCTAAACTTTCATGTACTAATAAAATAACTTCAAATTATGTGAAGCAAAATTTTACAGACCTACACAAGCAACTTGACAAATCCTATATTACTGTGAGATTTTATCATAACTTTTTCAGCAATTGAATCAAACCCTAAATTAAGAAGCATATAAAGATTAGGCAATACTACTAACAAGCTTGATCTAATATACATATATATTTCAAACCTTGTCCATACAATCCACTCTCCCATAAAGTATTTCACACCAATTCCTCTATGTAAACCTGCACTATCTCCTTCCTATCCTCTCTCTCAGCTGATGTCCTTGCTACTTCACTGAGAAATTTTAACACTTAAGAATTTCTCTAGACTCCCTCTACCACATCTTCCCAGTTACCAGCATCTGCACCCATACTCTGCCTGTCTGCGTTTACTATGGATGAACTATCTGTGCTCCTCTGTAAAGCCTGTCCCTGCCCTTGTGCACTAGACCCACCCCCTCTAGCCTCCTTTCTCCAATAGTCCTCTTTTCTCTCCTGTTTCATTCTGCTGGATCATTCCTATTAGAATAACTCCATCTTCCTTGCAAATACTACCCCTTTCTCTGCTCCCCTTTGGTAGTAACTACCTACTGTCTTCCAACACCTCTCCAATACTCTCAAATCTAGTCCGGCTTTCACATCCACCACTACACTGAAACTGTTCTTGTCAAGGTCTCCATTGCTAAATCCAATGGTCTTTTCTGAGTTCCTATCTTACTATACTATTGTCAGCATTGATGCAATTGATCATACTTTACTTCTTTCTTCACTTTCTTCCTTAGCTTCTAGAATACCTATCCCTTTGGCTTTCCTCCCCCTTCAAAGTTTGGTCCTTCTCAGTCTCTTTTTACTGGTTCCTCATCCCCTATTGGACCTCTTAACATTTGAGAGCCTCAAGGCCCGGCCCTTGGTTCTCTTCTCTTCTCTCCCCGTACTCAGTCCCTTGGCAACCACATCATCTCAGGGCTTAAATGCTGTCTATATGTTAATGATTCCCAAATGTATATCTCCAGCCCAGGCCTCTCTCCTGAAATCTAAGTTTGTATATCCATTTACTGACTGAACATCTCCACTTAAAGAGCTCATTGACATCACAAACTCAACATGTTTAAAACTTAACTTCTGATCTCTCCCCAGAAAATCTAACTCACTCACCGACTTCCCTATCTCAATTAATAATGATTCCATCCCTCCATGAGCCCAGGCAAAAACCTTGGAGTCATCCTTATCCCCTCTGACTCTCACCACCTTTATTCTGTTAGGAAGTCCATTTGGCTTTATCTTTAACATACATCCAGAATTCAACCACTTCTCTCTACTGCCTCTCTACTATGGTCCAAGCCACAATTATCTCCTCTTCCTACCACGAATTAGTACACTATCCTCTTGATTTTCCTGCTTCCACCCTTCTCCTTTTAGTCTATTCTCAACACAGTAGTCATAGTGACCCTTAGAAAATGTAAATCATATCATGTCACTTCTATCTCCCCCTCCCCACTCAGAGTAAAAGCCAAAGACCTTATAATGAAGTGCATCTCTTATTATCTGACCTCACCTCTTACTATTCTCTTTGTTATTTGCACCCTTCCAGTCAAACTGCTTCCTGCTGTCCTTTGAACATACCACACAAGCTCCCACTTGCCAACATCTCCACCTATGTACTCCATTTCCCACTTAGATCCTTTGCACTCCCTGTTCCCACTGCCTGAAATGCTCTTCCCCCAGAAAACTATATGACTAATTTCCTCTCCTTCTTCAAGTCTTTGCTCAAATGTCACCTTCTTAGTGAAGCCTTCCATGACCCCTTTATTTACAATTGCAAAAACCACCCCAGCCCTCCTGTATTACCTTTTCCCCCATAGCCTTTATCAGATTCTTACATACTTCGAATTTACTGACATACTACACTCATTATTTATTATCTGTATTTCTCTGCTAGAATGTAAGCTCTTAGGGGTAAAGATTTCTGTCTGTTTTTTTCACTGATGTATCCCTGGCACCTCAAAGACTTCCTGGCACATTTTACACGTTTAGTAGACATTTGTTAAATGAAAGAATGAATGACTGAATAAATTAATAAGGAATGCATAGAACTCTGCATCCAACATTCTTGTCAAAACACAAATGGAATAATTACAAAATTTGAGCACGTACTATCATAAAATCAAATCTAAACAAATATTAAAAATCACTATCATACAGACTAGTGTGGAAACCTACTTGCAATTATAAAAGATGAAGTACAGAGTCTGTCTGAAAGCAAAAAGAGGAATGTCTCATCCAGAATTCTATGTTCAGGTATATATTAATGGAAGAAATAATATCTAGGATATTTTAAAAATGTGTATAGCTGAGGATGGGAAGTGGAGTGTAATGAGGTTAGAGTGTTCTAGGTGGAATGAAAGAAGTTGAGCAATCCTAATAGTGAGAGTATGAAGAGCAAGATGCACTGAAAAAAGACTGAAGTGAGGAGACGGAGGTGAATGATGAGGTTGGATTGAGAATTAAGTAGGAAGCATTTCACAAAGATTTGCGTGCGCCCTATTAAAAAATTTAACCTACATCCTAAAAGTAATGGGAAGTCTTCTAGTTCCTTCACCTCTTTATCACCAGTGGCCTTTCTCTCCATTTTATCAGTCACCCATCCCCATAGGCCCATTCTGGACCTCATCAGCACTAGAAACTACATTACTTCTAAAATCTTAATTCCAAACACTTTCCAGACACAAGGTCACTTGTTTATGTATTCCCACAGCTAAAAACCTTCACCTTCACCAAGACCCCCACTAACTGACCCTACTACTTTCTCACTAACAATCAGCCCCTGCCTGCCTCATCATTTTCCTCATCTAGTCTAGGCCCCACGGTCCACCATCGTAATCACACTCTTTCCAAAGACCCTGAGCTCTATTACTCTTTTATCCCTCCACACCGCTCTCTTGGCGAAACCCCAAATGTTAATCTGCCTTCCTCATACATGCACTGGCACCTGAAAACTGGTAGAGAAAAATCATACATGTAAACCTAGCTGTTTCACTTTAAATTCATATCACAGACCACAAATGGGTACAAAGTCCCAGAAATCCTACTCTGTTTCTCTGATAGATTCCATTTCCCCACCCCTGTTTCAGCGTATCTCCTTTTTCCTCTAACCTTCCATACCCTTTCTCAGCCTTCACCTTCACCCTCAGCTGATGACTTTGGCTCACAGTTCATTGAGAAGCCACAAGTGGGAAGACTCTTCTCACCTTCTACCTACGAACAGATCTGCCTCTGCACCGCTCTTCTCTGTGAGTCCAGCTGAGAAAGCACCCTCTCTCCTCCTAAAGGAAGACTCTTCCTCCACACGCGTGGCTCTTCATCCAATCCCTCTTGCTGTCATCAAGACTAGCTCCTTCTCTCCCTTTCCTTCATTGTCATCATTCCCTCTCACCTAAATCATTCCATTGTTATCCTAATATTCCCTAGTAGCTCCAACTCGAAAGGATCTCACTTCAGTGCATGAACCCCTCCAGGTTCCACGATCCCTTTCCACTCCCCTTCACAGCAAAACTGCTTCAAACTTTTTCTCTACTCAACCCTGTCCACTTCCTCACTTTTCATTCCCTCTTCAACCCCCTCCAGTCTGGCTTTCACTTTCTACCATTCCAGTTAAGGCTACTTTTGTCAACGTCATTATCATCCTCTTTGTTGTCAAATTCAAAGAACTTTTCTCTGTCCTTACCTTACCTCTCAGCAGCATTCCAGGAGGAGGTTAACCTTCTCTTTCTTGAAATAATCTTCTCAACTTCCCTGACACAACACATTCTTGCTTTCCCTCTTACCTCACTGCCTATTCCTTCTCAATCTCTTTTGCTATCTCTTTGGCAAACTCTTATTTGTTGGTGTTCTTCGAAGTAACTCCAGGACTCTCTTCTTCTTTTTCCTCTCTACGCTTTTTCTTATGTGATCCTATCCAACAGTTTTAAATACCACCTATGTTTTGATGACTCTCAAACTGACGTCTCCAGTACGGATGTCTCCTCTCAACCCCAGATACCTATAACCAACTTTAATCAATGTCCATATGAATGACTCGTCAGCTTAATGAGGCCAAAATTGAATTTCCAATCCAAATCCGTTCCCCATACTTTCATCATCTTAGTAAATGCCTTTATTGTTCATTTCATTGCTTAACCCACAAGCCCCAAAATCTTTGTGATCCTGTCATTTCCTTCACCCATCATATTTAGTCCATCAGAAAGCCCTACTGATTCTAGCTTCAAAATCTATCTCAAATATGTCCTTTTCTTTCCATTTAAAATACCATCAGTTTTGTCCACGCCACCATCATTTCCTCATTTCCCATCAAGTCTACTGAATAGCCTTTTTCTCTTTCTTTCTTTTCCTTCCTTCCTTCCTTTCTTTCTCTCTCCCTCTCTCTTTTCCTCTCTCCCTCTCTCTTTCTCTCTACATTTTCTCTCTTGCCCATCCCTTCCCACTCCATTCCCCACATACAGGAAGTAATTTTTAAAAATAATAATAATAGGGGGCTGGCCCAGTGGCACAGCAGTTAAGTTCATGCACTCCACTTCTGGTGGCCTGGCGTCTGCAGGTTCAAATCCCAGGTGTGGACCAACGTACCACTCGTCAGGCCATGCTGAAGCAGCATCCCATATAAAGTAGAGGAAGATGGACATGGACGTTAGCCCTGGGCCAATCTCCCTTAGCACACACACAAAAAAAGAGGAAGATTGGCAAGGAATGCTAGGTCAGGGCTAATCTTCCTCACAAAAATAATAATAATAATAACAACATTATTCTCTCACTCTACCATGGCTTCCTACTGCACTTAGAATAAACTCCAAACCCCCTACCATATCTTATACAACTGGGCCTGATCTAGTCCCTGCCCAACTCTACAGACTCTTCCCCTTTGCTGACCAATGCTCATCCTCATAGATCTTGCCTCAGTTCCTCAGACATGACATGCTCACCTGTTTCAAAGCATTTGCACATGACATTTCCTCTGTCAGGAACCTTCCTCCCACCACTCTTTGCATATCTAGCTTCTTCTAATTCTTCAGGATGCACCTGATGTGTTACCACCCAGAGTAAAGTTTGCCCTATCTCTACCTTGTTTCTCTTCTAGAACTTATTATAATTTATACTTTTTATTGATGTAATATGTTTACTGAAATTGAATATAAGCTGTGCACTCAATGATCACATCTAACTCGTTCACCATCATATTCCTATAGTCTAGTGCAGAGTCTTGCACAACACTTATTTGTTGAATTAATTAAATAAGGAATTAATGAAATAGCAGGAGGGGGGTGACATGATCAAATCCATGTTTTAGGGCAATGTTTCTTAACTGCAACAATCTCCCCTCCCCCCAGGGACATCTGGCAATGTCTGGAGATATTTTTTATTGTCATGACTGGGGTGAGGAGGATTTGCTAACGGGTAGAGGCTAGGGTTGCTGATAGGCATCCTACAAGGCACAGGAAAGCCCTGCACAACAAAGAAGTATCTGGCCCCAAATGCCCATAGTACCAAGGTTAAGAAACCTGTTGTAGAGAAATCAAGAAAAAGTTTGAAGACTAGTCTATTGCTAGTTGGTCTCTTCCTCAATTAGCTACGGGGAGACCAGTTAGAAGGTCGTTCCAGGTAAGAGAGGATGTCCTGGAATGGAACAAAGCATGTGGTACGGAGAGAAGTAAATACGTGTTTAGGATTATGGATGCAGGATAAATGTTTAGAGCTGACTGTACTTTGTGATTAACTATATGAGGGAGACAGAGAGTCAGAAAGGCAGACAAAGATATCGAGGATTACTCGCAAGCTTCTGGTTTAGATGTCTAGATAAACATAGTGCATTCATGGAGTCTGAAAATACAGGAAATCGAGCTCATGAGGAGAGGAAGATGCAATCAGTCTTGAATGAAACATGAAGTTGATAAATGGTTGTGGAACTCATGAGACAAGCCTAACAAATTCTACTGCAAAAATAAAAAACCTAAGATAGAAATTCTCAGAGATAAATCAAGACAAATCTTATAGAGGTGATAACAATATGGCATGAATAAATAGCATACAGTATAGTTACTATAGATATTTCACAAAAGGGAAGAAAAGATAATAACAGAATAAGGTAAAAAGGAATACAACTTCAGAAATGCAGTGATTAAAAATATCTAGAGAAAATACTTGAGATCATATAATAAAACATAAATTGAACTTAAAATAAGTAGAGATGATAAAGAGAGTAGAAAACCTTTAAACTGAACGTGTAATTCCTTTTAGCACAAGTGAACAATGAAATGGCCAGTTTGTATTATTTACATGAAAGGAATTTAAAAAGTTTTACGATGTGTAGAGAAAAGATAATAGTATCCCATTTAAAACAATGGTGTTAGGGCTTCTGATTTTATTTCTGACCTTTATGACTTAAAGTTGTTCATCATAAAGATTTATATATGTTTACAGGACCACAATATAAAAATACACTTTTGACTAAGAGAAACTGTACTTTAAGATCAAGCCTTAATTGTAAAACACTAGGATATTTTAAAAAACTGTTTGTGGTAGATTGAAAAATGCCTGCCCTCCTGCAAAGATACCAGGTCCTAATCCCTGGCACCTGTAAATTTTACCTTATCTGCAAAAAGGGTCTTTGCAGATGTGATTAAATTAAGGATGTTGAGATGGGGAGATTATCCTGGATTATCTGAGTGGGCCCTAAATGCAATCACATGTAAATTTACAAGAAGGAGGCAGAGGGAGATTTGACACCAACAAAAGTAGAGAAGACATAGACTGAAGGGGAGGCCATGTGACTATGGAGACAAATTGGAGTAATACAGCCACAAGCCAAGGAATGCTGGCAGCCAGCAAAAGCTGGAAAAGGCAAGGAACAGATTCTCCCCTAGAACGTCCAGAAGAAGCCAGCCCTGCCAGCACCTTGATTTCAGCCCAGTAACATCGATTTTGGATTTCTTGCCTCCAGAACTGTGAGCGAATACATTTCTGGTGTTTTAAGCCACCAAGTTTGCAGTAATTTGCTATTACAGCAGCCATAGGAAACTAATACAAAAGTATATTTTAAATATTTGTATATGTTAAAATACAGTTTCAATTTTATCAACATAGAATGAGAGAGATAATATTGTTATGAACTGAATTGTGCCCCCCCATAAGTCATATGTTGAAGCTCTAACCCCCAATGTGATAGAGATAGAGCCTTTAAAGAGGGAATTAAGGTTAAATGAGGTCCTAAGGTTAAATGGGGCCCTAATCTGATACGATGATGTCTTATAAGAAGAAAAAGAGAAACCAGAGACTTCTTCCTCCCTGCACATACACAGAAGAAGGGCCATATGAGGACATAGTGAGAAGATGGTCATCTGCAAGCCAGGAAGAGAGGCCTCATCAAAAACCAACCCTGCTGGTATCTTGATCTTAAATTTCAAGCCTTCAGAACTGTGAGAAAGTAAATTTCTGCTGTTTAAGCCATCCAGTCTGTGGACTTCTGTTATGACAGATTAAACTGACTAATACAAATATGCTTTTTTATACTTTGCCTTTATCAGAAAGCCATTTTTGCACTATTACGTGACTAATTGCTTACATTTTCCTCCATAATTTGAGTTTGTGCTCAATGTTATAAAATATAAGAAGAAAAAGACTGGACCATAGAAGACTGTAAGCATCTCCCACTGAGCCTGCCATACTCTGGAAACTGTCATGGCCATCCCTAGGATGACTGGAGCAGGTGCCCTTCACCCCACTCTCACGTCCCTGTCTTGTCCTCACATAGGCATGACTTTCACTTAACAAGAGAGCTGTATAAAAGACAAACATGCATGGGGAAAACTGGAGGAAACCTCGTGAATGTCATTTAGTTTCAAATCAAACCAACAAATACTTATTGTGGAATTACTGAATTCTAGGCTCCCTGCTACCTATCAATGATGGAGAGGGGAAAAATACAGACAGGTTTCCTGATCTTACAGGGCTTCAAGTCTATTCATAAGATCAGGAAGACAAAAAACGAACAGGTAGTCACAAGGCTGGTGAAGGCCATGGGAAGAGGGATGTTCAGACCGTGTGGGAACATACCGGAAGGGATTTAACTTGGGAGACCAGGAAAGACCTGAAGGATGAGTGACAGTAGGTGAGGAGAAACGTAGGTGGGAAGCAAAGAAGGAGACCAGTCTGGGGTTAGCTTGTGTAAAGGCTTGGGAAAGTTTAAGAAATTTAAGGAAATGAAGAAAATCCACCATGCCTGGAATTTAAAAAACAAGAAGGAAAGTGGAGAGAGATGAGAGGAGAGAGATGAGCAGGAATCAGACCTCAGAGGGCGTTGTAGACTGCGTGAGGGAGGTTGGTCTTGATCTTAGCTTAGAGAAGACCCATAGAAAGAGTCTAATGAGAAGAATGGCGTGATTTGCATTTTAAAAGGATCATTCTGACTACAGCCTGGAGAAGGAGCTGGAAGGAAGCTAGATGGAATGCTGGAAAGGAAGCTAGGAAACGAGAAGTGCAAACAAGAGACAATGGTGATGCTGAATGCATTAGTGGCTGTGGGGATGGATAGAAGGGCACAGATGGGGGAATGCATACACAAGACTGGGTAATTAAATATATATGAGGAGAGCGGGGAGGAAAGAGTCAAGCTGACTCCCACGTTGCTGGTTGTGGGGAAAAAATAGTCTATTTTGCTATTTACTGAAAGAAGGAAATACTGGTGAAGATTTAAGGTGAAAGAATTTGAATTTGAGATGTCTGGGAGACATCCAAGCCAAGATGTGTGTTCTCTAATTTTAAAAGTAATATAATTTATAGTAGATTATTTGGAAAATGGAGAACAAGGAAAGGAAAGCAAACATTATCTTTAACCCCACTACTCAGAGACAGCTACAGGTAATATATTGGTGTATAGTCTTCTCTCTAAAACTGTACACACACACACACACACACACACACACACACACACACAATATTAGGCTATTAGTATCTAGTTTTGTAATCTGTTTTTCCTTTAACAATGAATCATGGTCATTTTTATAGATCACCATTCTTCTACAATATTATTTTCCATGGCTACATAGGGTTTCATTATATAAGTCTTCTAAAATTGATTTAACCAAACCCCTATTGGTATCAAAAATAGATTATGAGAGGGCTTTTAGGGCAGTAAAACTATTCTGTATGATACTATAATGGTGGCTACATGTCACTACACATTTTTCAAAACCCATAGAATGTCCACCACCAAGAGCGAGCCCTAATGTAAACTATGGACTTCAGGTGATAATGATGTATGATTGTAGGTTCCTCAGTTGTAACATGCATACCACTTTGGTGCGGGACGTTGATAGTGGGGGAAGCTGTGCATATGTGGGGGTAGGGAACATATGAGAAATACCTTCCACTCAATTTTGCTGTGAACTTAAAACATAAAGTCTAATATATTATGATGAGCATCCTTCTATATAAAACTGCACATTTCTGACTACTTCCTTAAGATAAATTCCAGTAAGTGGAATTGTCTGGTCAAAGGGTATGCTCACATAACAACTTGTTTGCGTTACTAAATTGCCCTCCAGAAAGTTTTGATAACTTACACTCCTACCAAGAGAGCACACTTGCATGGATTTTTGATTCCTGACTCAACACTGCCCATATTCTATTTCACTCACACCTCCATTTACCCCATCCTCAAAATAGTGCTGTAAAAACATTATTGGATGTTTCTGTCAACAACATTCCTATTTTCTTGACCACAATATAGTACCAAGTTCACTTTGTCTTTTGATTACCAGCTAGCTGCATCTCTGAGAAAATGTATGCCATGCTAATTTGTCTTCATTTAAAATTTCAAAGAAATTCCCACATGGATCCCAGATGTTGACCATTTAATTCAAGAAGGTGTTTCCTCATTATACAAGTATGGTACGTGTCCAAAATATTGGCATTGTTTAGTTTATGAATCACTTAAAATAACTACATCACAAAAAACAATGGTTCGTGTGTGAGTCATAAATTAAACAATGCCAATTTTTTGATGTGCACCACATTTGTATAATAAGGAAACACCTTCCTGGATTAAATGGTCAACATCTGGAATCCATGTGAAGGCTTTAAAAAAATTAGTGCTGCATATTCTTAAATTTTCCTAGTGTGGAAAGAAATCCATAATGGAGGCAATTTTCACAAAAATCTCCCTGCCCCAAATATTCTCGCAAGTAGTGCATTGCTTGGTTGGTACAAAAGCTTAAGTCGAAGCAATATAAGTCAAATTCCATTGCAAGGGATGTCAAGGGGGTCTAAGACTTTTTGTTCCTGTTTATTCTAGACCTTTTGCTGCGATATTGTAGAATACCGTTGTAATGGGTTGAATTGTGCTTCCCAAAAAGATACGTCCATGTCCTAACTTCCGGAACCTGTGAATGGGACCTTATTTGAAAAAAAGGCCTTTGTAGATGCAATTATTAAGGATCTTGAGATGTGATCATTCTGGACTTAGAATCGGCTCTAAATCCAATGACAGGTGTCCTTATAAGAGAGAGGCAGAAGGAAATTTGTGACACAGACACATAGGAGAGAAGATCATACAGAGTCAGAGGTACAGATTGGAGTCACACAGCCCAAGCCAAAGAACTCCTAGAACCACCAGAAGCTGGAAGAGGCAGCTTCCTGAAATCTTCAGAGGGACCATGGCCCTGCTGACATCTTGATTTGGGAATCTTGGCCTCCACAACTGGGAGAGAATAAATTTTTGTTGTTTTAAGCCATATAGTTTATGGTGACCTTTTACAGCAACCCTAGGAAATTACAATGGAAATTCATAGTAATACGATTAGATATACATTATGAATTAATCATATCAATGTATTTTATACAAATTTGACATGCCTGATTTTTTTTACCCCCATTTTATTTTTTTTATTGTAACATTGGTTTATAACATTATATAAATTTCAGGCATACATCATTATATTCCAATTTCTGTGTAGATTACATCATATTCACCACCCAAAGACTAATTTCAATTCATCACCATACACATGTGCCTAATCACCCCTTTCACCCTCCTCCCTCCCTCCTTTCCCTTTGGTAACCACCAATCCAATCTCTGTCTCTATGTGACTGTTTGTTGTTGTTTTTATCTTCTATTTATGAGTGAGATCATATGGTATTTGACTTTCTCCCTCTGACTTATTTCACTTAGCACAACACCCTCAAGGTCCCTCCACATTGTAAGATCCATCCACATGGCAAGATTTCATCCTTTTTTATGGCTGAGTAGTATTCCATTATTGACATGCCTGACTTGTTGGCTTTCACTTAGCATCAAGCACTTGATGGTTCTGCTTTGGGTTTAAATAACATTAAATTCTCCCTTTTAACCTTGGAATGTTCTGATCCCAAAAGTTTCTCCCCATAATTTCTGTTGCTCAAGCAACTTTGAGAGAATATCTATAGCATTGTGAGAGCTGGGAGACTCTAGACTAAATAGGCAAAGCAGTCTCATCATCTCAGCCTTCAAAATGGTGATAAATGCCAGATACCCATTAGTTTGCTTGACTTCTGCCCACATTGTGGACAATAATACATACCTGAAAAAGCTAAATAATGTACCAATGTGACCATAAAGCTCAATTAAAGAGAGGTAGAATATTACCCTACATTAGTATGTTTGCTGCTGGCTATGCACCAAAATCCAGGTGTGTACACTGCCTCAGATTTTGAACTGATGGGATATGTTTTGAAAAACTTCCTGGTGGCTTTTTGGAAGAGGCCCTCCATTTGGTATGATTGATACTGCTTGATATTCAATGCCACTGAAAGTATAAGTTCAAACTTCTTCCATTTTCATTCTACATCTTATGTTCCCTGAGCTTTCATTTAGTTAAAAGAAATAATAAGCATTAAATTGTTTTTCTTAAGTACATTTTATGGTACACGAGCCCATGATCATTCTTTTCATGACCTGTCCTCTCCTGGACCCATACTCTGGTCCACCTCAAGAACCGATGGAGTCCCAATGGAATATTACACAGCCATCATAAATAGTTTCAAAGAAATTTTAATGGCATAGGAAAATGTTTTCAGTATAAAGTTGAGTAAAAAACAAAAGCAGGATAAACTGGATATACACTAAGATCCAAATTTGTTTAGACACACACATTTACATATATGTACATTCAAAAGTGAAAATTTTTCACCTAAGAGCTAAATTCCTATCTCCAGATGGTGGAATTACACATGAATTTTTCTTTAGCAGCTGTATTTTCAAGTGTGTTGCTTTATAATGAGCATGTGTTAACTTTAATAACCAAAAATAATAATGTAATGGAAGCCAACTAATAGCTGGAAGCAAAGAATCATCTTTGTGAGGCTAGTACTATGTCTTTAAGACAGTTATTTCAGAAATGGTTTATGAAGGATATGAATTAATTCTGCAAAATTTCCCTATATATTCAAGAACACTCATCATCCTGATTGCCCCCCACTTGTGTTATTTGCTTTTTCTTCACTCTTCCTACAGGCTGACCTGAGGCTGAGAAGGTAGAAAGAAAAAGTAGAAGGTAGGGGACACTACAGACAAAAGAAAGTTAGGGAATTCTTCCCTTGGACATTTTCTGCCTCCTCTTGGAACCATTGTGGCCTGAATGGAGGAAAGAGCACAGAAAACCAGCAAGGCCAAGTAGCTTGTATTTTTCTGAATAGTGGAACAATTAAAAATCCCCCACCCATACCACCACCACTGCAAATGAAGAGATGAAGTTTTTGGAGGATGTCAGATTATTTTTTACCCCAAATTTACTGGATCCAGTCACCGGCAGCATGGAATATTTCAAAAGTTGTTTGGCAAGGCGGTTAAACTGTAAGTTGCTTGAGGGCAAGGACCATACTCTCCCTCATATTTGTTTACATAGAGCCTAGGACAGCACCTCACACATAGTGCCCAATAAGTGTTGAAATCCAGAAAGAAAAAATATTTTTGTGGATTTCAGATGCCCGCAGAGGCAGTGTCTAACAAGCTCATGAACACAGCGGAATGAGCTTTGTTGTATCCAAGGCCAGCAGAGCTTGATGAAATCATTGGTCAGCAAGGCACGAGTCGTGGAACATGTTGGGGAGCATTTAGCTTCTAAAAAGATACATCAGAATTGGAGTGAAGGGGGCCAGAAAGGACACATGCAGTTTGGACAAGCATAATTATGATTTGATATTTGAAGAGTGAAAAAAGTATGTGGATAATGATTCTCAGAGGGTAGAGTTGGAGGTGTGGATGTTGAAGAGGATGTATGAAGGATCTGTCCAAATCTGAGCACGTACCCAAAACCGGTTGGAAGGTATGGCGTGTTCATGTGTAGGGATTTTTAAAGCTTGAGAACAACTGTACTAAATAATTGGGTTCCCCATTCAAACCACCTCATTACTAAGAAAATATAGTCTCTTCAAAACCTCGATGATCATGGTCTTCACTGTCTCCAGATGCAGAGATCATTCCCAACCTGCTTATATATTTCCAACCCTTTACATTTAGCTTTATAAAAAATATTTAGCTTTACAAAAGCTAGACGACGGTGCTCACCATTTTTTTCTTCTCATCCACTTAAGATCCATTTGACAATTTCTTTAAAAAATTTTTAAGTACTTTTCCTCTAGGCTTCTATGGTCCTGGTTCTTACTAGAGCAGTCTTTGTCTAAACTATACTAATATGTGATCACATGGAGAAAAGGAGTGTGCACCTAAATAACAAAGGAAAATACACGTGTAAGCACACTGTAGGCAGAGGGAGGGGTAGCAGGACACAAATTAAAACAGAAGGGAGACCCTTGTCAATTAGAGTATGGAGCTCAGCAGTTGTCTCCAATGATTCAGGTAAATGGAGGCACAACAGGCATGTGTGTGTGTGTGTGTGTGTGTGTGTGTGTTTCCTAAGTACCCCTAATATATTCATCCAAAGTGTACTGTTCCTAAGATCGAGCAGATCCCAAAGTGGAACCAATTAAAAGATTTATTTGCATATTCAACTATCAGGCCAATCTTGCAGACAGAAGTCTCTGCTGGGTCTCAGAGCTCAGGATGAAACTTGGGGGAAGATCATTTTTAAGCACCAATTAGACCACTTCTAAAACGTGGGTAATCAGACGGCCATGACGCAGGTTTCTCTCATTTGATTTTCCAGTTATTCTCAAGCAACGCTGATCACAGGTAAGGACTTTATGATTTTTTGCAGAGGGATAAAGAAAACACACAATTCCATTTCACACTTACACACTCCTAGAGACTATTCTCTACAGAGGCTTCAGAGTTGAAGGCGTTTGCAATTCTTTACTTTCCCTAAACTTCAAAATGAATAGGGAAGAGAAAACCATTCCCCAAGTAAGAGATTGTAAAGTATAATGTGCTTCTGAATTTCTTTAAAAATAAATCTCACTGCAATCCCCAAAATGTATGTCTTACCAATGCATCCCATAGCTGGGTGAATACATTCCCCTGTGGTATCTGCCCCGGCGTGGTTGGGAAGATTTCAAGATCTGAAACTTGAGCGCCAGGGTCCAAATCCCATTTATTGACCTCATGACCTTGGGCAATCACCCTAACCATACTGCCTTGGGCGCCTTATCTGGGTAACAGGAATCCTGAGAGTAATGGTGCCTCCCTCATAGGGCTATTGTAATGAAGATTAAATGAGTTCATCCACTCTCAAGGTCTGGGACAGTCTCTAGTACACAGACAGACCCATTAGATGTAAATGAGGTGAACATATACAAAGAAAAGAAACCACACTATACATTAAGACAGGTTTTAAAATTTAAATTGTTGTCAGCAGATCCCTGCCTCTACTTCCCACAAAGAGGCAGTGAGACAAGCTTCCTCAGAGACGACTTTTTAGTAAAAGATCTCGTGATCAAGACACAGGCTGGCAGACATCAGTGCAAATTCCATTCACACAAAATCATTTCCTGATGCCGACTAAAACCGTTATCTTCGGAAATGTTACTTTTTCTAAACCCTAAACCTTCAAATTCTATAGCTAAGAACGTAAGCAAATTAGAAGCCACCCTCCTTACACGGCTTTCTCACAAACAAAATTCCACATCGTGAACTTGTAATAATGTTTCTTGTCCACAGATTAATAACTCAGTTGAAAACCACATCATTTCCTTTTTCTGCCTCGTTTCCTTCAAAGTGAAACATAATTTTTTCTTGGACGTGGAATAAAAATTTCTAGATTAACTAAGCAAATCGTTACCAGAAATGCAATTTTATAATAATACTATTTCAGGGTACTCAAAAACATAAAACATCTGTGTGGTGTTTGTTAAAACATAAAAATAACCTAATATATACAGTGTATACCACCTAAGTGGAAAATTGCGTCTATAACTAGAAGTGCAAACAGAAATCACTATAGATTTCAACAGTATTGTGTTTTGAAGTCCAGTTGGGAACATTTTAAGAACTGTGACACTTCTTTAAGTCTTGGCCAGAGGTCACAAACCACTTGGCAAAGATGTTCTGTTTGGCCAACACAGTACTTCAAAATTATTAAACTCAAGTTATCTTTAGGTGGGCCATGTCCTTTACTTACCTGACAGGTCCTTAAAGGCATTTCATTTTGCAACCCCTGGTTAAGGCCCGTCCTTTCAGAGAAGAGATCAAATGGTAATCATTAGTTAAATGGGTACCTCCCTCACTGACGGTTTGACAAAGTCCAAAGACTTGGAAATTAAGGATACTAGCAGTTACATTCAGAAATTCTTCTAGGTTGCTTGTTGGATTAATTTTAAATATATACTTTCAGTGTATGTATCTAACTGCAGCTCACTTGATTAGGATTACTGAGCGAAGTTGTTAAAATTTATTTACAGCTGGTTCCTGAAAGAAACCAAAAAATAGAGAATTTTTAAAAACATGTTCTTAGGGTATGAATTATTTTCAAAAAATTAAATCACATTCAGTCAACAGTTGGTTTTTCTTCATACAAAAGGAAATGAATTTGCTCAATGCAATATTTAAAGAGGAACTGGTTTCTACTATTTTAAATGAATATTTTTATATATACACACAGAGACATATGCACATATACACATACTCAGAGCAGGGACTGAGCCAACAACTACTCTCATTCCTTTCAGTTCTATGGTACTTTCTGAGAGATTCTAATTAAAGTCTAAAGAGATTCAAATTAAGTCGGAGTCTAGGACCCAAATAAGAGAACACTGGAGAGGGTTTTCTAAGGCATTAGTTCATGCATCACTCCAAGGGTGTTAGGTTTTAGGCAGTGAAGAGGCACAAGCTAGCTGGCTTTAGAGTCCAAACGTTACTAGTTAAGTGTTCTTTTAAATTAACATGGAGGAATGCTTCCATTCAGACGGCCCCAGGAAGTATACCCTTGTTTCCAGCTTCTTCTTCAGAACGCAAATACAAGGCACCTTGTAGTGAATTTGCTTCTGAGGGCGGTGCCCCTGAACTTTCCTGCATTAGTCTTTCTGAAGGTTCTGGCGAATTCTCCCTCCATCTTGGACTCAAGTGCTGTTGGGAGACTTCCCAGAGTGAAGGACACGGAGAAGGGAAACCCAGAGCAGATCGCGAGAGGGGATCCTCTTGAAGGCCCACTTCTTGGATACACCTGTTGGAAAGCACTTCCTTTTCTTTGGAATTCCGCCATTTCATCCTTCTGTTCTGAAACCAAATTTTCACCTATTGATAAAATAATTGGAAAAATGATCACTTATTCCACATTACTTCACTTCAGCATTTTAAACTGTAATTTCTCCTACTATGCCTTCGACAGAATACCTTATTATGTGAGCCAGCCTGACAAAGTCCCTGTGGCTTTTCACATGGGCTCCTTCGAAAATATCTGAGAAATTACTTTAGTGTTCTATCCCCACACACACTTATGAAACAAAACAACTGTGGTCAATCGGTTACATCCTGTAACTCTGATATCTTTCAAGACTGATTTAACTCTCGATGATATTTTAAAACATCATTTAGTATGTGCTAAATTATTTATGCAAAGGAAATGTTATTGACTAGGAATAGCATCTGAGTATTTATCTCGTGCCAGGTGTCAGGCCACGCGCTCTGCATGGATTATATAATTGGATCCTCACAATGACTGCAAGAAGTCACTTCACATGTAAGAAAACTGAGGTTCAGAGCAATAAACCAGTTCAAGGTCACACAGCTAGTAAAATGGAAGCACTCAGACTAGAACCATGACTGTCCCACTCCAGTGTCCAGGCTCTTATAAACATTGACCTCATCAGTAACTTCTAGAGACTAAATTAAGAATACATTTTATACTGCTTTGATAAATTACAGGCTTTATACAGTTTCCAAGTTTGATGACTCCCAGGATTTATCAAACTTGAAGAATTAGGTCAATAAATAACAACTGATTTTAATTAACCCAAAAGTGCTTATGTTGGTGATTTCTAATTTGAGCTATACCATCCCCCTCACCCCACCTGAGTCTCTCTTTACCATTAACCTCTCTCTTTATCTACTCTGTAGTCAACCATGCCTCAGCAGAAAACTTCACGATTGGTTTCCTGATATCTTCAAAGCCAATCACATTGTTTTCCTGTGCATTACACTACATCCTTACACAAATAATTTAGCAGAATTCTATTTTTAACAAAATAGAAATATTTAAACAAAAACTGGGAAATTTTTACCTAAAGAAATAATTATTAAAGTGTATCAACCAAATATTTCTCCCTATGAAGGAAAAAATTCTGAGATGGTCTTTCCAGATGGGCAAAACAATTTCTTCCTTCTTTCAACCTGGTTGGCAATGTTCTAAATGGCTACAAAAGAACCTACCCCAGGCAGTTGAGTCCAAAAGACTGCCATCTCAGTTACAATCGTGTGATTAAGGCTTTTCATAAGAAAACAGTACTAATGTGTACATACCAGAGCATTTGGTTCTATTCATAAACTCGTTTACTATTTGCAGTGGGCATTTACTTCTAGAAAGTCTGCCAAGTATTTCTAATGGGTTTTCACTAAGACAGTTATTTCTTTCCATTAGTGATTCTTGCCTTTCTCATTACATTCATTATTTTCTTCTTCCCTTAGCTTTAGTTTATCCAGAAATTTTTTTGAGTGATATCTCAATGAAAAAAAATCATGAAAGAAGTTTTTTCACAATCACAATATATACTGGGACAAATGTACATATTTGGGGAAAATCATAAATAAAAATTCTACCTCAATAAATACAAAAACAAATTCCAGATGCATCAAACAGCTAAACATAAAAACAAAACTATAAAAGTTCTAGAAGAAAATATGAGATTATCATTATAGTCTTGGGGAGATGAATGTTTCCTTAAGCATGACATATAACACTTAAGCCACAAAGGAAAAGACAGACAGAGCTGACTACATAAAAATGAGAAATTTCTGTACAAATAAAGACATCATAAACACATGAAAAAGTCACAAAATACCCAAAAGAATTAAAAGCAGAGACTCAAAGATCTTTGCACACCCATGTTCATAGCGGCATTCTTCACAATAGCCAGAAAGTGGAAGCAATCCAAGTGTCCATTGATGGATGAATGCATAAACAAAATGTGGGATATACATACAATGGATTATTATTCAGCCTTAAAAAATAAGGAAATTCTGATACATGCTACACGGATGAACCTTGAACACATTATGTTAAGTGAAATAAGCCAGTTACGAAAGGACAAATAGAGTATGATTGCACTCATATGAGGTACCTAGAGTAGTCAAATTCATAGAGACAGAAAGTAGAATGGTGTTTGCTAAGGGGCTGAGGGGTGGAAGGAATGGGGAGTCAATGTTTAACGGGTGTGGAGTTTCAGTTTTGCAAGATGAAGTTCTAGAGATGGATGGTGGTGATGGTTGCACCACAATGTAAAATACACTTAACGCCACTGAACACTTAAAAAGGTTAAATGGTAAATTTTATGTTATGTATATTTTACCACAATTTTAAAAAGCCACAACCCCGGAGAGGATTTTTGCAATGGCTGTCAACAGGAAGATGTTATTAATCATAATATTGCAAATATTTGGATTAACAGCCAAAATAATTGCTACATATCAACAAAAAGACTATAGGACAGAAAAAAAATGGTGCAGCCATGAAAAGGCCAATTCACAGATTAAAAATAGCCAGTAAAATGATTAAAAGACCTTCAAGTTCTGGTAATTAGGAAAAGTCAAATTAAAAAATAATAAATACCATTGCCAATGGGTTTGGCAACATTTGTAAAAATTATAAATAGTGGAGGGGTTTCAAAAAGAGATTGTTGATTAGCAAGAGTGAAAATGTGATATAATTCAGTATCTTGATACAATATTATATTTGGAAAGGAATTTTTTAACCTATCACAATTTAAAATGTACATAAACTTTAACACATAAATTCCACTCCTAGTTCCTCATCTCAGACATATTTTAAAAGTGCATAAAGATATGCAATAGTGAAAACTGGAAGTAACTTGAAGTTGGGGATGGCTAAATGAATGAGAATATATCCACACAATGGTCTATTATGAGACACTCACTAAAAAAGAATGAAGTAGGGGCCGCCCGGTGGCGCAGCAGTTTCGTCCGTGCTTGGCAGCCCGGGGTTCACCGGTTCGGATCCCGGGCGCCCGCCGACGCACTGCATGTCAGCCACGCTGTGGCGGCGTCCCATATAAAGTAGAGGAAGATGGGCACGATGTTAGCCCAGGGCCAGTCTTCCTCAGCAAAAAGAGGAGGATTAGCAACGGATGTTAGCTCAGGGCTGGTCTTCCTCACCAAAAAAAAAAAGAATGAAGTAAATCTATATATACAGACACAGAAGGATGCATTCCCATGACATTTGAATGGGGAAAAAAAGAAGCAAAGCGCAAAGCAATACACATTGTCAGCAGCATTATTTATAACAGCCAAAAACCAGGAACCAGCCAGTGCCCCCCATTGGAAAGGGCAAACTGTGTTATGCCATGTAATGGACACTACACAGAAATGAGTACAAATGAGCTACGACTACACAGAACAACATGAAGGACTCTCACAAACATAATGTGAAGTAAAAGAAGCTACAGACCAAAGAATATGTACTGAATGATTCTGTCTGCATCAAGGACAAAAACAGGCAAAACTAATTGAAGTCAGGATAGTGGATATCTTTGGATGGAGCAGGTAGTGCCTGGGAGGGGATATGCAGGGGGCTACTGTCCCAGTGGTGATGTTCCACCGCTTGATCTGTGTGCTGGTTACACAAGTGACTCGTGTTGTCCTTCAGAAGGAGTCAAAATATACGCAGAGTACGATCCCATTTTTATTTAAAAATATAGACACACAATTCTGGGTCTCAGCTTCTTCACTGGCAAAATAGAGTTAAGTAGCTACCTCACAGGGTCATCGGATGGATAAACGACATCAAACGTAAGGGCACATGGTAGTCATCGTGCAAATGTTTGCATTATATGTTTGTGCATATAAAACACATACAAATTTATTTTAAAAATAGAGCCATGCGTCACATAATGACGTTTTGGTCAACAATGGACCGCACATATGATGCTGTCTGTAAGATTAGGACCCTATAGCCTAGGTGCGTAGTAGGCTATACCATCTAGGTTTGTGTTTGCACACTCTATGATGTTTGCACAACAACGAAATCGGCTAACGATGCATTTCTCAGAACATAACCCCATTGTTAAGCAACACATGACTGTAATACAGGATATGTCAATAAATTCAAACAAGAGCCATCTATAAATGACAGCAGTAACCAAGGAGTTGGGCTGGAAAGGGAGTAGATGAGTTTTTATTTTTAACTTCACCAATTCCCCTTTTGTTTGAATTTACTATAATAAATACCATGTATTAATTGTGTAATTAGATATATATGCAAATAAGAAAATGTTAAACGGCTTCTGAGATGTTCACCAAATTCAGTAAGATAAAAATCATTCATTCCTGAGGCCCGTGAATTTTAAAAACAATATAATCAACTATGTAAAACTATGCACCCATGGATAAGAAATGGAAGAAAACATACAAATAGGAACTTGGAGTAGAGAGATTATGGTCACCCCATCATAAACATTCTTTAATATGCTTGCTGCATTCTCTTTTCAATAGTCCATTTTGAACAAGACCATATGTACTATCAGAGATTTTCACACTTTCTCAGAACACTGTCAGATCAAACTTAGCCACTTTTCATCTTTTAACACCTACTTCAAGTTGCAACTCAACCAGAGGCCCCCTAACCTCCCAAACCTGTACATTTTCTCTCCTCTGACTCTGGAGCTTCTTATCCATACCAACGAGATGCAGGCCAGGGGCCTACTGAGCCCCCATGTGGTTCTCACTCAGGCCCAACAATTCCTCTGAGGATCAGACAGTTCCATCACTAGACTCCCCAGGGGTATATGGACCAGTCCTACAGTTGTCCTTTCCACAGATGGGGATTAACATAAGGCTCCAGAGAAACACATAACTTTGAGGACCACTGATATAACTCCTTTATTTGGCAGTATATCTAACCTACCAGGTGAGGTCTCCTATATTACTGTCTTACGTTGTTATCTAACTGTTCACGAGTTTCTGCTTTGTGTTCCCAGTTGCAAGGAGTATATTTTGATCAGTATTTATCAATATTCCCTCTTACTGCCCACCTAGCACAGTGTCTTACACACAATAGACTATCAAGATATAGTGACTGATTTATCTGTCATACATACAAAATTGTTCTGTGACATAAACAGAATTCCTATAATTGTCCCTGTTTTTTACATGAGAAACTGAGGCACATAGCAGTCAGTTAAGGTTCATTAGTATCACACAACGAGGAAAGCACAGACGGGCTGATCAGGACCAATTACCCTTCACCACACCATATACTGTGTCCTACGACCAGAAGAAGCTGGAGGGAGGAGGAACATAGATCACTTCCCTAGGGAGAGGAAGCAAGGTTAAGGAGACTTTCGTCCAAAAATAACTGGTTTAATAAAATCCAAAGTTAGAAACCAGGTCATTTGTATTGAGGGAAGAACAGTAGAGCGTGGTGGTTAACACACAACCTCTGCTAGCCCTTCAATGCCTTTATGCTGATTCAAAATATCCAGGTGGAAGTAGCCCTGCATCAGGAAAACCAGCTTGGCAAACAGATACCTGCATTTCAATTGCTGCCATCTCCCTCAGCCAAGTGCCCTTGTGCAGTGAACATCTTGCACAACTGTACATTGTGACTCTAGGTTAAGGAGAATGCAAACTCCAGAGTCAGGTTACCCGGGGTGGGAGCCCAGCTCCAAAGCAGCTTCGTTACGTGACATTGGATCTATGTTTATGTCTCTACATTTCCTTGTCTAGAAAATGGGGATGCTTATTCATATGGTAATTATAAGAAGGATGAAATAGGAAAATGCTAGTGCCTGTAGGCCAGTCTTTACAATGGAGTGTTCTGCACTTCCCAAAAGGCCAGCAAGTCTTATTCAAAATTATATGAAACATTAGTGTATAAGAAAGATTTGTAAGTATCGCAAACGTGAAATTACTTAACTGTACTTGACATAAGCCCCAAGTGCAAAATAATGAAATCCATTAAGAGGTGTTTATGAGTCACTCATTCATGCCTTGATTTTGGATTGGAAATGAACAAAAAGACCGGAAAATTGGTTCCTGCTTTTGTAGGGAATTATGTCTCCTGCTTTTCTGGAAACAGAGAAAACAATTTAATAATGTAAATGCCACATCCTTAGCATTTCTCTTCATTTGGGAACCATTAATCAGGCAAAAACCTAGACATCTCAGCAAACGAACCTATTTCCAAATAGGAATTGTGATATATATTCCCACCCACTAAAAAATTATGAAAATCATTTCAATAATACTTCAGGGCTCAGAACATGCCTAGTACAACAAATATCTGCCAAAGGAATGAATTTTATTGTATTCCTTCAGAAATCAGGAGCAGTGGACATCTTCTTGCCCATTAGTACCTGCGATTCCTTTAGTCCCAAGTTGATGGCAAGTTTCTTTCTGTCTGTTTTGCTGATATATTTCTGCTTCTGAAACATTTTCTCCAGAGCCTTTCTCTGGTCCTCAGAAAAGACAGCTCTTCTTAAAATACCCCTCCGGGCTTTGGAATTAGAGTCCTGTGTCAGGAAAGGCAGCACACTCTCTTCTCCTAGAAGGGAAAAAAAGACACAAAAGCCCTGTTAGCTTTAGTGAGGATAAGTCAGCTGTCTTTCCCAGGACAGCATCCTTCTTCTCTATACCATGGCCAAATTATCTCGTCTCTGAACTCTGCACACTCAGAGCAGGGCTTCTTAACCTCTTTTGGTCGTGGACTCTGCTGAGAATCTGATAAATGCTCTTTGCTCCCATTGGGAAGAAAAGTACATATGCTTGCCCTCCCAATTTTGCATGCCATGTCAGAAAGTCCATAGTCCCGAGTTATAAAGGTCCAAGGCAGAACAAGTAGTAAATGGTTTAAACACCTCATTTTTCTCTAATTCTTCATTTACTTATTCATTCATTTATTCTCTCAACAAATTTTTGAACACTTACCATATACCAGGCACTCTGCTCAATGCTACACATTGAGAAACAAGACTGATGTGTTTTATTGCACTGATTACCTGTAAAATCTAGTGAAAGGCATTTATTGAACTAGCATCACAAGTGTGATGAAGTATTCCTAAGGAAGGTGCCTTGGGAACACAAACCAAGGGGTCTGATCATAATCTGGGATGTCAGGGAAAGCTTACAAGAGTCAGAGATGTTTAATCTGAGAGGGGAGGTTTGAAAGACCCCCAATCACCACCACCCCCCATTCAATTGATCATCAACTCCATCAGGTCAGAGACATTTACTACTTTTTCTGCCTTTGTGTGGCTAGCACAACACTGGTTCTCACCCTCTGAGAGTTTCATTCATCCTTCATCATTCCTTCAGCTTCCCAGTTTTGGCAGGCAGAAAAATGGCCTTCCTAAAGATGCCCATGTCCCAGTCCCCAGAACCTGTGAATATGTTACATTACAACACAAGGGGAATTAAGGTTGCAAATGGAATTACAGTTGCTAATCAGCTGACCTTGAGATTAGAAGAGTATCCTGGAATATGCAGATAGGCCCAATGTAATCACAAGGGTCCTTATAAGTGGAAGAGGGAGGCAAAAAAGGAAGTCATAGTCAGAGAGAGATCTGAAGATGCTACACTTCTTTTTTTTGCATGAGGAAAACTAGCCCTGAGCTAACATCGATTGTCAATCCTCCTCTTTTTTGCTGAGGAAGACTGGCCCTGGGCTAACATCCGTGCCCATCCTCCTCTACTTTATATGGGACGCCGCAACAGCATGACTGACAAGCAGTGCGTCTGTCTGCACCCAGGATCCAAACTTACAAACCCCGGGCAGCAGAAGCGGAGCACAAGAACTTAACTGCTACACCACTGGGCTGGCCCCAGAAGATGCTACACTTCTTGATATGAAGATGGAAGGGGCCATAAGCCAAGAAATGCAGGCAGCCACTAGAAACTGGAAAAGGCAAGGAAACAGATTCTCCCCTAGAGCTTCCAGAAGGAGTGTAGCCCTGCCGACACCTTGATTTTAGTCCAGAGAGACCCATTTCAGACTTCTGGCCTCTATAACTTAATGTTTGCATTGTTGTAAGATGCTAGGTTTGTGGAAATTTGTTACAGCAGCAAGAGAACACTAATACACTGGGTATCAGGCTCACTGAGCTAACTGCTGAGGAAGCCAGACAAACAGCACATGGTCCCTGCCCTCAAGGAGCTCACCTTCTCATGGGAGGACTGACACAGCACATCACTCCAGAATACAGGCACCAGCGGAGCAGGGACTCTGGTTTATAGCTGTAGCTGGTATGCATTTTAGTGCTTAGTAATTATTTCTATATAAACAAGCAAATGAATGTCTTAAGTACCAGAATAGAATGATCTACAAAATGCTCTGGCATCACAAAGGAGGAAATGATGAGTTCAGAGAAAATAGTCAGGTTGAGTCAAGTCCAAAAGAACAATCCAGTTCAAGAGAGAAAGAACCAAGGCCAGTCCAGGCAGAGTGACTAGAATGTCTAAAGCACTAAGGCACAGAGGAAGGAAGTCTATTCAAGGAAAAGTAAGCAGTCTGCGAGGCTGGGACGGGCATGCAGCAGAGGGTGCAAGCTGGCTACCATATCCAGCCTGCAGTTGGGCTTTGGTCCTAGAGTGTTGGTGAAGAACTCTGATTTAGTTGTCCACATTTAATAACTGGGAGGTTTCATGTGAAGTCCAGGTTTCCAACATCTCTTCAAAGGTAACCACAATGGGCTCACCTTCCCACAAAGCAAAGAGCTACCAGAGTGAGCAGCAGGTGCCCCCTTTAGATGGAGCATGTGGCCCCCAGTTTGCCACAGCCTCACCTAGCTTGCTTTTTACCTGTCAGGCTCTTGAAGACATCTGGACTTCTGGCATAGAGATTATGGAGTGAAATGGAGCCGGATCATAGAGAACTACAAGGGTTTGGGACATTATCCAATAGGGAGTGAAGATCAGTAGAAGATGTTTAAGAGGGTGTGACATGATAATACTAAACATACACCGAGCACTTGCTCTGTACTGTTAGACTTACGCTGTGTTAACTGCCGATACGCATTATTTCATTTAATCCTCCCAACCAATCTATGCCATGAATTTAACTAGTATTCTCCCCATTTTACAGATGAATCAAATGAAGCTTAGGTCGCTTCAGTAACTTTGTCCAAGGTCACATGGCTAGGGCTTCAAACCCAGGAAGACGAATTCTAAGACAAATGCTCTGAACCCGCATGATATTGACATAATCCGACTTGTATTTCAGAAGGAAAATGCCAATAAATGAATAAGTCTTGTCAATTCTACTTCTGTAATATGGTGGGTTCCTTTCCTGTTTGTCTAAGAGATTGCAAACACCTCCCAGCTAGTCTCTCCGCCCTGAGTTCCACCTCACTCCAGTTCATCCTCACACAGCAAGGGGAATCACTGGCCTCTCCCTCATTCCTTCCAGCTCAGTAATATTCTCATCTCCTTAGAAATGCAATAGCCCCTGGGACGTCATCAAGTCTTTATAAAGGTCTACTTCTATTGATCCCTTTCCATTCATGTTCTCATGGGATCTTGGTTAATTCTCAATTTACAGCAGCAGGTTATTTTTTGCCTGTCTCATGCCAAGGTCATCTCTTGAAGTCAGGTTTTGACAGCTGGAGTCACTATTTCTTTATCAGGGATTTAAGTAGTTTTGTGAAATACTGGTCAATAATAAAATGTTCTAAATATCTCAATATGTTCATCTTTTTCTAAACGCTTTTCTTCTCTGAACTTTCCTTGGTATAGAGACTGTGGAATCAGCTCTTCTGCATTATTTCAGAGCACAGATTCATCTGTTGGGATGACGTCTCTCTAGGACGCCTCAGGACAAAGGACCTTGGAGTGTGGAAGAACTGGCTTTAGATCTCAGCACTTACCTGTGTGACTTGGAGCAAGTCACTCGGTCTCTTTCAGCTTATCACACAGGGTTGCTCTAAGGATTTGATGAAACAGCACAAGAAAATTTCAGTGCCTAGCCTCCAGGAAGGAGCACTCAGATCTATTCTATTCCTCTTGTTGGATTTCATTTGATTCTCATAAGAAGCATTTCCCACAGACATCTCCTGAACAGATGAAGTGCTCAGAGCGGTTAAGGTCCAACGCTACAGAAAGGATGCAGAGTTCAGCTGGTGGCAAGGTCTTCTGAATCCAAAATCTTGGCTCCTTCCTCCGCCCCACACTGCTTCTCTACTCGGGCATGATGGGTCCAGAATGGGAAGGAAGAAGCACTTATAAACACAGCCAGAGCTCCTGTCTGTGACTACCGATTTCTGCTCCCTGTCCTGGATCCGTGTGTGAGCCTGGACTACACGGCATCTCCCACACAGCCTGCTAACTGTCCTCAAATAGCAGCATGCCCTTCCCATTTGATATTTTCATGCTGGCATTCTTAACTTGTAAATGTGTCCAATCTACGATTATCACAGCCATATGTATTAAAAATTAGGGGGAGAAATCTAAATATCCAAAGGTCAAGAAATGCATAAGTACATTATGCTGTATGCACCTGGTGAAATTTTAAAGAACCATTGAAGATGAGGACTATGAAGATCAGGCAACAGCAAAGAAAACATGCTATAATACGTATGATACATAAGATACATACTATGCTTACAGCTAAGTAAAAATGCAAAGAAAAAAGACTGAAAAGGCAAAAATAAACACTAAGACAGGCTATCTCAGTTGCAGAGTTATGGACAAATAATTCATCTCCACTCTACATTTTAAGTCTGGTTCTGTTTTCTAAGGAGAACAAGCAAACACTGTAGCAAACTTTTGGGGAATAATCTGGCAGACTGACTGAGTTGTTGCTGAGTGACAACTAAAGATGAATCCAATCCATCCTTCAGGTGCTCACCGTTGATAAGGAGAGGTCCGAGAAGAATACAGACAGCCAGAGGACAGGGAGGTAAAGACCCACAGATCATAGCACAGAAAGCATTTAAGCACCAGATAAGAAGCCACTTCATCTTGGAGGCCAACAGAGTAAGTCCTGAGAGAGAAGAGCAGCTAGAAGAACAGCAATTCCTCTTGCTGGCAATCTAGATAAAGGCAGGCAGAGCAGAGGGATGAGCATTTGCAGACACATGAGCGTGGTTAGGACTATGTGAAATACCAGGGATCTAGGAATCTCACGCAGCTTGGTATTTCCAGATTGCAGGGTATGAATGGGAAGACCACAGGAGATAAGCTGGGAAGGTAGATTAGGGGCAAGGGTGACTGAAACAAATAAAGGTTATAATTTATCACGGAAGAAAGCCTTTCAAGGAGGACCTGACCAACTTAGCATTTTAGAAAAGCCAATATTTTCTAAGTTAATAAAACTTTTATATCTATATAGAAATATAAAACAAATTTATGGACCTTAAGGCTAGTTTAAAAAATCTAAATCTATTTTTTTCTAAGTAGTGGTTTTATAAGTAGGGGTCACTCGTTTTAGCCCCTTCTTCCCCAAGATCTACTAGTTTAAATAAAACAATGGGTAACACATTTAAATGGCCCTAAAACTTTTAATAAAAACTCACAGGTTTTTCCTAATGAGCTATTTTTAAGTAAAGAGAAAGAAAATTGCCATCAAGGGAATCTAGAAATAAATTATTCTAACCAATGTGGTAAATACTAACATTTTGGGGGTCATGGACCCAAACCAGACCTCAGTCTCTGAAAGAGAGACCTGGAGTGGTTGTGGGGTCACAAGGTTAACTCCTGGGTCTGGCCCTCAGGTTTCAGTGCGCTATGACAAACATGAGTACAACCAATGAACAAGCAAAAAATATGGCAAAGATAAGGAATATTACATTCTTCCTTTCTTTGCTAGTTGCCTGGTTTCTCTTAGCACCGTTCTCAATACCCAGATCATGCTTGTTTTCATAAAGTATGGGCCTTAGGTTCCCACAAGATGCCACCTCCAGCACTGATGCTCCTTTCCATGTGTCACCCATGAGTCCTGTATGGGCTATCTCTGGATCTAATCATAAACCACATGATTACCCTACACCATTTTCATACCTTCTAAACCTATGAACACGTACTCAAATTTACACCTGCAAAATAAACAGATGGACTTAAATCTCTCAGAAGGTACTAAAAAGTTATAAGCAACAAATAACCTCCGACTATTCCTAAATTCATGACAAAAGTTTGACTTGTATGGAAACTTCTAGGTGATGAAAAATGAATAATATAAAAATAAACGGATAAAGAGTTTAAGGCATGTAGTAGAAAACAGGCTTTAAAAGCCAGGACCACCAATCCAAGGCACTACAGGCTCTACCAATTTGGGGATATCATTGTTATTATTATTTTATAATGTGTTTTCTATATATATTTAAGGCTCAACATGCGCTGATGCATGTGCCAACTACATGCAACGTGCCATGTAATCTTTATAACAATCCCCAAAGGTAGATATTAACATCCCCAATTTCCATAGGAAAAAAACTGAGGCTCCAGAAAGTTCAGCTGTGCAACTGATGTCACACATCAAAACAGAGTGAGGCCAATCAATGCTCTTTAAAATTATACCAAAGACTGTCAAAGCTATGAGCGGGCAGGCAAAGAGGTCGGGAGGTGGGGAGAGTTCTATTAAAATGTCAGAATGACCTATAGGATGGAAAAGTTTTCGAAGGCGTGATTCCCTGGATCCTGAGATGCCCCCAAGCACCCTCCCCCATGGAACCTCTGTGTGTAGTGGGCCTAGTGAAGAGCACTACAAATGGAGGTGGGCTCTGTGTGGATGACAGCGTTGGGTGGAGGGAGTGATAGAGAAACACAGCATTAGATAAAGTAGTGGGAACCTCTGCCTCTCCCCTTGCTTTGACCTCCAGAAAACACGTCTTAACTCTGAAGACGGGGCATTGCTATTTATAACAGCCAGCAACCTAGAGCACAAAGGGGGACCCAATACAGTCACTTTCTAGACATCAGCCCAAGAGCAAATAGCTGGAGCTCCGCCTTGCCTTGTTACCCCTGCAAGCCAACAGAGTCCCGTCCCACAAACAGTGTGCTAGCACTTTTTGTGATGTTTAGACTCATCTTGACTTATTTGAATCTTTGAATTATTGATCCCATTTGGGGCAGTTTCCTCTGTCCTATATCCCTTCACCTCATTGCTTCAGGCAGTTCTGTAAAGGGTTTTGGACCATTCCTGCCCACTGCTGCCCTTTGCTCCACTGTAAGCTTCCTGTTCCAGCCACTCCTCCCAATCTGGGCTACCCTGGGATCACAGCAACCCAAATAGTGCTGTGTGTTGGCCACTCCTAATAAGCTATGCTGTTTCAGGTTTTCTTTCTGAGTTTACACAGACTTTCTGTATTAAAAACTAATTGATAACCCAATATCCTTCTGACTTTGGAAGGAAAGTTATAGCACAAGTCTATGAAGCAACACTGAATCCAGACCCCTCAAGGCTTTTAGTAAAAAAAAAAAAAAAAACTACGATTATTTTAGGATAGCTGAAGTCAGAGGCTACCAACAAACCTTTCAGAAGCAGAATTCTTTCATCCTTTTATATAGATTCAATAGTAGCTTCTCAGAACTAAAAGAGACAAGAGGTAACATGCTTAATCTGGGAATCTTCACCAGGCCGGCTGGGTGCCATCAGCCTCCACTAACTATTTCCTCAAACAAAGATATTTCGACCATTGAGTCTGTCTCTCTCCTGACTGCAGTCGTCTTTCCTCAAACATGGATGGGTCTTGCCTGTGGGCTAGTCTTTTTCTGCAACAAAACTCACAGCTCTAACTTCCCATTTCCTATCTTTTAGGGACTTCTCAATTTCTCTCCCTTCTTATTTCCAAGTGTGGAGGTGTGTGTGTGCGCATGTATTTTATGTAATTCCTGTGGACTAGAGGTTTGGAGAGAGAAGATACAGCATTTGCCTGGCCTGCCCTATTTAAACTAGAAGTCTATCGGGGCTGCCCGGTGGCGCAGCGGCTTAGTTCACGCTTGGCAGCCCGGGGTTCGCGAGTTCAGATCCCAGGCGCCTTCCGACGTACTGCTTGTCAGCCATGCCGTGGCGGCGTCCCATATAAAGTAGAGGAAGATGGGCACGGATGTTAGCCCAGGGCCAGTCTTCCTCAGCAAAAAGAGGAGGATTGGTGACGGATGTTAGCTCAGGGCTGGTCTTCCCCACAAAAAAAACCAAAACAAACAAACAAAAAAAACTAGAAGTCTATCTTCCAATCTCTATATAATCTAGTATTTGAGAACGCTATATGATAATACTTCATGATCATACAGTTTGATTTGCTAAAAATTTTTCCTTTATATTAGCCCAAATTCAACTTCCACTAAACTTCACTCACTGGCCCCAATTCTAGCCTTTATATTTACATTGACTACAGTATATCCAATTGGAAGATAACTCTCATGTTCTCCCTATTATTTTTCTTCTGCCCCAGGCCAAACATACTCAATTGCTTTCAAAAATTCCTGACCAGGGGGCCAGCCCGTGGCGTAGCGGTTAAGTTAGCACACTCCGCTGCAGCGGCCCAGGGTTCGCAGGTTCGGATCCTGAGCAGGGATCTATGCACCACTTACCAAGCCATGCTGTGGTAGGCATCCCACAAAAAGTAGAGGAAGATGGGCATAGATGTTGTTAGCTCAAGGCCAATCTTCCTCAGCAAAATAGAGACGGATTGGCAGATGTTAGCTAAGGGCTAATCTTACTCACCAAAAAAAAATTCCTGACGAGTCATATAGACACTTCACCATTTTAGTTGCTGACTACCTCCTGACCTGGTTTTTATATGCAAATTTCTCCACTGTGCCTTTTAAAGTGGGCCTCCAGTACTGAACAGGTAGAGGCAGTCTGACCATTACAGAGTCCAGTAGGACTATTAACTCCCTTGTTCTGGAGACTCTATTTCTAACAGCACAATCCAACATCCCCATATCATTCTGTAGACACATATCAAGCTAAAAGTACAATCCTTTGCTACTTTGTTCTATTCAGCCACTTCTCTCCCTCCCCTATTCTGTACTTGTGCACTTGTTTTTGAGAATGTGAAATCAGGGCTGTGTCGCGCCCTACTAGATTTCATGTTGTGTTCAGGCAAGGGCTGTAGACAAGATAAGGGACGAGAACCCTACAGTGCCCTCCTCATCCCCTACCCTCCACTACTTTTGAACATTTGGGGAGAAAGGGAACCCCATTCCAGGAACGTTGCTCAAATACTTTCACCGCCTCTGCAGAAGTGCTGAATAGAGCCATCAACTTGGAAAATCTATTGTCTTTGAATCTCTGACTCTTTTAACCATTCTTCCTGGCTGACGGACTGTCATTTATCTATGGAGCACCCCTCCCTTCACTACTGAGAAGTCAAAACCTATATTCAACTTATTGCACAAGCTTGATTATGTTTCCACCAAAAACAATTAGGCTTCTTTCTCTTATTGGAACAAATGCTGCATCCCTCTGAAGATCTTAGAGGGCTAAAGATAAATCCTTATAAAAGAGATTTTTATGCAGCCTTTTGTGGGCTTCCGTACATCTTGGTCAGTTTCCTCAGCCCACTCACCACTCCATGTGAGAGCAGTAGAAGAGAGCACCACCAGGGCAGGTGGCCAGAATATTAATCAGAGCATTGCCTGTCTTTGACAATGACACTCACAGGACCAGCCTACATTCACAAGAGTAAAATAATGTCCCCTCCCTGCTGCCTTCAACAAAATCCTAAATTCAGATTTGGAGAGTATATCATGTGGTTTTAAGTTTTAACAAGGAAGGGAAGGAAGATAGTAACGTGACCTCAAAATATAGAATATAAATTCAACTCCCAAGAAAAAGGCAGAGCAGTTTGTCCCAGAAGAATATTTCCCTGAGCATATTCCTATAATGCTGCTCCAAATTTAAACTTTGTTTTTTAATGCATAAAATTCTCAAAAGGTCAAATTGAAGTTGGGTACTTAAAGACAAAACAAAATAATTATCTGATTAATTCCACTAGCTAGTCTACATAATTAAGACTCCTATACATTTTCAGGTAGTTTTTTTTAAGGTCATTCTCTGCATAATTTCCACAAACCTTCTATTTCATTTTAGCTGAGAAATGTGTTATTTTGAAAAGAATCTTATGGATGTAATATGAAAGATTTTCCTCACACTGCTTTGGGGGAGGGAAGAACTTTTACCACTGCCTTTTAATTTTTCTCCACTGTAAGTGTTGTGCTTAAATAGCCTATTAAACTATTTATTATATGTGAGCAGGGCACTGGATGAATGATTGTTTCCACACTGCAACAAGTCAATCATAAATCTAAAAGTTTAATAAGAAAAATTAAATCAACTTTAAACAAGTGAATCATGTTAAAAGAGTCAAAATGATATTTCGCTTGCTAGTTATGGACATGTTGATCTGATCCTACAGTTTCGAAAAGAGTTAAATCAATATTGTGAAACAGTGATGAGGGCCACTGATTTCAATACTTATTAAAATTTTTAGTATAAAACCTTAATTTTGGGTGTCCATGCTGCAACTTAATACCAGATTACTTGGACAGTTCGCTTTCCTTCTTTTGTACAATATTGAAACGCTTGGGCATAAAAATCGTTCTTGTTATTAAAAAAAGAAGAAAAGAAAAAGAAAATCTAGTAAATGCCTTAAGTAAAAAAGATTACTGAGCAGATGTAAGCCTTATTAACTGTTCCTTGGTATCACGGTTATTTATGTAAAATTTTTTATTGACACCATAAATCCACTATTTCATTATTATTTGCTGCCAATACAATGAACATTATAAACAAGAAAAGAAGAAATTCATTTCAGATTTATAACTAATGAGACATCAAGGTTTATTAAAAACACTTGTGGCATCTCTAAATTGTTTTAAAATGCCAACTTTACAAATGGAGACAAACCAAATGCAGCAGTCTCCATCCTTGATCTGAACTGCGCTGATTTTCCCTTAGTATGTGTTATTAAATAAAAAAGATGAACACAGGACTTTATAAGCCTCCAGGGATAGACACCATAATGTATGACAGTTACGCCAAAGGCGTAAATGAGAAGAACTAAGAAGCAGATGGAGGAAAATGAGACTTGCTTCAAGTAATTTTTCAGGCAATTGTGAACATGAAGTTATCTAGGAAATGTCTTTAGAATTACTTTTATGTGCTCTATTTATTAAACTAGCCTGGGCATTAGTGTACTTTTATGGCTTAGAGACTCTTATTAAAACACTACTAAAAACACACACACTCACACATACATGAATGTCCACCTGTTACATGGAATATTTTCGTCCATTTCCATTCACCTAAACTACATCGCCAGAGATTTTCTGAAGTAGAAGACCAGTATTATATCAAGGTGAAATCACTGAAACTTGCTGTGGGGCCTCTCCACCTCTGAAATACAACACTAAAGATTTAAAGATGCCACTATGCTATGGGATCAGATATTTGGGTTTTAAGTCTGTACTCCAGCAGTCTCTTCCTAATACTCTAGTATGTGGTGATAAATGTCCCCTTAATTTGCACAACAGTTTTCAATTGCCCTCATAGGAGACCACCTTGAAGGAGCGAGTAAAAGGTTTAGTCATGGTTTCCATTTTTCTATTTGAATCAATACGTTCTAGTTAAATGGACAATTAATAGGTCACTTCCAAAATAGTAGTATATCAGTCCTGGTTAATAAACAATCCCCACAGTTGATAATGGGCCCTATGTATTCAGCAAGCCCTGTATACACTCAGCTCATCCACTAAATCCCTTTTCAGGTGGACAGAGTTATATGGGAAGATGAGCTAGAATGAGTCTATAAAAGTCAGTTTCATTCACTGCTTTATTTTTCAGTCAAGTGCTTTAAATGGTGTCCAGAAATTCACTTGGAATGTGGGACAGGAGAAAAGACTGACACACAGAGCCTGGCTTTATGACCATACAAAAGGGCAACTGACCCTTGCCCAAGCCCTTTCCATATGAAATGGTTCCTAAAGTTCATCTGCACAGTGAAAAATCGTGGTGAGGTCGCGTGTGGATGAGTCAAGTGAAAGTGACGATTGGTCACGGGTCTGTCACCCATTGTGGCTGGGTCCCAGCCATGTAAAGTGCTCTGTGGGAAAGTATCAGCCCCCTAAAGAGATGCTCAGAAGCTTGCAGCTCATTAAACAGCCAGCATTTGCTGCCTCACTTGTCAGGAATCATTCTGTTGAGCAACTGCTCTCCTGAAACATTGATAAAACACATGCAGAGAGGCAGCAAGGATCTGAATTGAACCGTGATCGTGCTCTGTACTTTAGTCTGACTCGAGTCCTATTTCACTTTTTACCTGACAGAGCTGTAAAGCTGAATAAATGTTTTCTCTTGGGCAGATGAAATAAAGGCACCCCTTCACTGGACTTCTCTATCATACACTCAAATTCTCTGTCTGCAGATTCTCATCTGACCTACAAATCTCAAGAGCCAGGTGAACTTCATTTATTCTTAGTTAGATTTCTTTTTTGCACGTGTTGAGTGTGTATGCACATGCACACTGTACAAGTTTTTGAAAGTTGTCATTCTCATTCCACCCCTAGACCTTTGTAACGTTCAAAGAAAAGTTCTCTTGAAAATATTTCCTACAACCCTGGTTGCTTTTCTTCAAGATCATAAAGAGGAGGTATTTATTTCTCTTTATAATCTTAACAATTTTAAATTATTTTCTATGGACACCTAGCGACTTTCTGTGTCACATTTTAAGCTGGATGGAAATTTTACATGGCACAATTTCTTAGCCTTCCTTCCTCTCTTTTTTCTTTTTTAAATGACTATTGCTGCACGTTTCAGAAAGAGCCAAACTGGTCCCTCTGAGATCTTTTATATCAAATGGAAAAGAAGTTGCTTTCCTTGGTGTGTTAGCCCTGGGTTTCAATGCCATTAGAAACCGCTCACAATTGCTCAGTGTGCTGAGGTTTGATAAATCTCTGGAAACCTCCTGAATAGGATCACTGTGATTTTTAGTGAGGAATTAGCTCCTTGCCATTGCATTACCAATTAGTTTTCCAGAGCACATTAAACCCCGCTGCTTTGGTTTACAGAATAACTGAGGCATTGCTGATGAAGCATAAAAACTTACTTGCAAGAGCAGTGGGGGATGCAGGGCGCCGACAGGACCCACCGCAGCACGCCGAGTAGAATGGCGGGGCGCTCAGAAAAAAAGGTTTGGAAGGCGCTGCAGAGAAAGCATTGATCTCAGTGATTAGCCATTTCTTTTAGACAATATTCAAAACTCCACTCTCCCAGAAGTCACTGAGTAAAGCACTTCATTTTTGGAGCCTTTACTTAGTTATAACTTTTACCGAAATTAAAGTCATTTTACAGCAGCCTTTATCTGGCAAAGAGCTTGCCAAATAATTTAATCAAGACTTGGAAGATGTGGTAGAAAGACTCAAATTGTCAAAACCAAACCGAATAGTTGACTTTCTGTGTCGTCATAATTATAAGTGGTAAATATCAAATATTCCTATATTTAAAATATCTTGGAGCAACACTGTCCAAGTGAACTACCTGTGATGATGGAAATGTCCTACATTTGCACTGTCCAATATGGCGTCTACTTGCCACATATGGCTACTGAGCACTAGAAATGTGGCTACTATGACTGGGTAACTGAATTCTTAGTTTAAATTACTTTAAATTTAAATAGACTCATGTGGGTAGGGGCTATCATACTGAATAGCACAGCTCTAGATATAATACTTACCAAGAAACAACCTGAATGTTATATGCTTAAGTTTAATTTTTAAAAGAGATATTATTCTATGGTTTATTTTCAGAAGGTTCTTGAAGTATCTAGTTAGTTGGATTCCAAAGTTGATAATAGCAAGTTTACTAAGCAATTCCATAGCAAAAAGTGGTTTTTCTGATCCCTTTTACGTGTTGAAACGTATTTAAGAATAGTAATAACATTTTCTCTCAAGAGAAATCTAGTTAACCTGAAAGCATTTGTGTTTATAGTATAGGGAGTTGCCATATACCTCCATTCTGCTCATTTTACTAAACTATAACATTCATAACATTTTCGCTACATACACATGGAATAGTTATCATTACTTTTGTAAATAAAGAAATTTTAAACTGTTTCTCAGTAGATGAAAAGTAGCTATAAAGGATGTCATAGACCATTGATAATAGCTCTTGTTTATTGAGTACTTACTATATGCCAGGCTTTGGTTAAGTACCTTAAATATACCATGTCCTCTAGTACAACAGGGTTTAATACAATATAAATATGGGCAAGACTTCCTGAAGCTGGGCAACTTGCTTTTACCATGGCATACCCAGCAGAGTGCCTGGCACATTCTAGATAGTCAATAAATTTTCAATAAATGAAAGAATGATCTGTAAAACTAAGAAATAGGAAATTTCTGATCTTCTTACATAAAAAATGAGGATCAGGAATTAACCCCTTCCCTGCTCCCCTGACACACCCTGAAATACAGTATCTTCTATAACAGATGACCTTGAAATCTAGAACGTGACTTGAAAATAAATATTTTTATTATTCTCCCTTCATATTCAATGGCAACTATTTTCTTTTCTTAATCATATATACTGAATATTATTTTGATATGAATACTTACCTTTTCAAGAATACAGTAATTTCAGACTTGTATTTTAACCAACTGATAAGTATGTGTTTATTTTCACCAATATCTTTGAAGGATATATCAAAATAAGTATATTGCCCAATAAGAATTTTATAGTCTCAGGGTCCTTAATGCCTTCAAACGGCAAATTAATAATAAACACAGATTTTCTTCTATAATACAATGGAAAGTTGTCAATATTCATGTTTCATATCTGGATTTTCAAATAATAAAATGTTTGTTTTAATGCTGTTTTGAAAATACAGCAACTAAGCTAAGTATGAAAAGGAGACCCATTTTGGTGTTCAAAAAGTTCTATAAAACTTTTTTAAAAAATATCACTGTTATTATAAGTTGTTCTAATATTGACTATAAAACCATCAGAAATGATAAATCATTTCATTTGAATTTAACATCTTAAATTATATTTCAAGCGTATGGTATTTTTGAGGCAGTGACATTTTCCATTATTTCTATGAATATATGAAGTACTTTGAAAAATGAAAATATATTTCTATGTATAAAAGTTGCCTCATTGTGTTTATCCTCAAGCATTTAACTAACTTATTTCAACTCCAAAATAAACACCCCAAGATAATTAAGTTACGGCCATTGTGCTGTTTGGCATTTTTTAAATTGAAGTAAAAGAAAAAGACTCAGCAATGTTGCATTTACATACATATGATCAAACAGTTATCGTGACAGCTGGAAACACAAACAAAAAAGAAATGTTTTTGCTCAATGAAAACTGTAGAAAATAAGTACACTAGTAATACTATTAAAATAATGATGCAGGGAAATGTACAAATTACAAATTTTACTATTCTGGTCAAATTATTTCTCATTCTAACCTTATGGTCCTAAAAATGGAAAAATAAAGGATAAAAAAAGTGAATGGTTCATTTGAGACAAGTGATCAATTAAGGTCCTTTGTGACAAATGAGGTTCTGAGATCTTAGTGTTAAATTTAACCAGAAAAAGAGTTTCAGTTGAACAGTTTGTTATCCTGCTTTATACTACCCTAGCTTAATATAGTAAAGCTGTAATCAAAATGACACGCTATCTACAGTAACAACTCTAGGGGCTAAAGAACTACATGGCACATGATCAGGCTTAAAGTTCTATTGTGTAGAATTTCTTCACCATTTTAAATCACCTCTTTGACACACATATATTTACACAGGAGATTAGTCAATTCCTGATTGCTATACATAAATACACCTTGTTTAAGCTGGTTTATGTGGAAATTGCTGTGAAATTCCAATTAAGTGCTCCATTTTTTTTTTTTACATGTTCCTACTTTGACATAAGTCAAATGCTAATCCAACTGAGCAAGTGATGGCAGGAGTGTTGAATGGAGTTAGGAAATAACCATTTAAAACGACGCAATGCAGTAAAAAATATATATCAAACTTTTAAATGTTTGTAAACCACAGACTTCTTAAAGCAATGAGCAAAAAGGGAACTCACATTTGATAAAAGCAAAGTGACAAGTTGACAGATGTGTTAAAACTTCTGTAAGCCCTTAAGAACCACTTTGAAGATGCTCTGAAAAGGGCAGAGACAAGGCTATTTCAGCCTGGACGATATGCATTTCAAAGCCCATCAATGGAACCTAGGGGCAGTCACTTTATCATTTATCACGTGAGCAACAATTCATTGTAGGCTTCGTGAACAATATTTATGATGATAATATGTAAAGAGCGTCTACTATATGCCAGGCACTAGACGGGCTGTGAATTTAACACATGCTATTTCATTCATTCATGAACATTCAACCTCTAAGGGGCATGTATCTGGAATGTGATGATGACTGTTTTCAGCAAAATTTTTTTAAAGGACAAGAGAAACCTAAATATTTTAGCATAATATTTAGTTGGTAGCCATGAGGGATAAGGATTTCATGCACAGAGACAGCCAGTTATTCAATAAGAGCTGGACCCCAAGCTTTCCATAAGAGAAAAACAAATGGCCTTTCCCATGGAAAAAATGCATACTGTCAGGTTCTCAGCATGGTGTTAGGTTTTCCTGGTACAACATTTCAGGACAGTCCAAATTTTGGAGTGTCCAGCCAACAAATTTAACTTCCAGTTTCTGTGGGAATCTAAGTTACAAACAAATAACGCAAAAATTTTGGAACTAAACTGGGGCCTGTATGAATCCAGTTGACTAAAATCCCTTATTCACAGAAAACTTCATGAACTTTTCACTTCTTAATCAGATGTTCTGACTTATCTGAAGATACAGCATCAAAATATCTAATAATTATTTTGAATGTTTAACTACAATGGGAACTTAGAGCCAACTTACTGGTGAACTGGCCTGATTTGTTTTAAACTTAACTAGATGGTTCTGTGACACAAGTATCCCACAGCCAAGGATGGTTACAAGCCTAGCTGCAGAGCAATTATTTTCAAAATTCTGTTGTCTAGAAAGCAAGCAACACGTTAAAAAAATTTTTTTTGTCATATTCATTCTTCTTTTCTGATGGAGAACAACAGGTATCTTAATGGGGTGAAATCACATTCTTTTTATTATCAATGCAAACTGGTACTAACTGACTTGAATTGACATTTCAAAGAAAGGATATTAAAGACTACTAATAAAACCTTCAAATAAATTTCAGGAGCCTACGGTGATGCTATGCTGACTGGGCAGCACATTTTAAGAAGGATGAGGAGAAATGAGGAAAGGTTCTAAGATGTCTTACTAATGCAACCAAAGGGTCAAAAAATACCTCTGGGGGCCAGCCCGGTGGCATAGTGGTTAAGTTTGCATGCTCCACTTTGGTGGCCCAGGGTTTGCAGGTTTGTATCCCAACCACGGACCTATGCACCACTTAACAAGCCATGCTGTGGCAGGCGTCCCACAAATAAAGTAGAGGAAGATGGACACGGATGTTAGCCCAGGGCCAACCTTCCTCAGCAAAAAGAGGAGGATTGGCAACAGATGTTAGCTCACGGCTAATCTTTCCCACCAAAAACAAACAAACAAAAAACCTCTGGGAAAGAATAACCGGGAATTAAATGATTCCAAAAGGATGGTTTTAACGACCTCCTTCAAGTGCCGGGTACATGGGCACTGGGAATAAAGACATCTAAACTTCTGACCTGAGAGTAATACACAGTTGAACAGACTACCTGGAGTAGAGTGGACCCAAAAAATGAGACTCTAAAGAATGGTAACCATCAGTCTCGAATAGTAAGACCCAAGAAATATTTGTTTAACAAGGTGTGATTTATTTTATCACACAACCAGGAAGTAATTCATTTACGTGATCCTCAAGCAAACTTGCCTTCAATCGCAAGGGAAAGCAACTTAAGTAAATTCATCCTTTACCTTTCGGCTCGTCAGAAAACAACAGAAGTCGGCATTTTTTTTGCCTCACATATTTCAGAGACAGAAAAACAAAGGTCTTCATGTTTTGGTATAGCTGAGAAGATAAATCTAGCGCAGTGTCTACTTGTTTGATTCTGCCCTTTCAATTCCATGCAAATAATATTTATCCCAAGTGTCACATCGTACACTGTGTGCTGGGACTACAAGAACCAAAAAGGATAGTTTCCCTCCCTGGAAGAATTTCTATTTTTTAATGTTCCTTAACTTACAGATTTTGAATCTACTGGTCATGAAATGAAATGTAGATTTCTCCATACTCCAAATTCAGTTGTGTTCTGTCAGGTCTGAGGCATTCCCCGAGAAGGAGATGAGATCTGTGCGTTTCCCTAACCAGTGGTTCTCAACCCTGAATACCCATTAGAATTACCTGGAGTGCTTTTCAAAGATACAGATGCCCGGGCCCCACACCAGTTGGGTTAAATCAACCTGGCTAGGAGTGGGCCTCCTAGCGCAACCTTGTTTCAAAGGCTGCACAGGTGAGTACAATGAATAGCCAGATGAGACCGCTGAAAAGGACATAAAGCAATGCCCGACATACAGCAGGCACTCAATAAATGTTAGCCTTTATCTATCATTATTATATAACTTGAGATCAACTCTGACACAACTTATAAAAAGAAGCAGCATGGTCCAGACTTCCACTGCACATACAGAAGTAAAAAGAGAAGAATATTGTTAGGAAGGCTTTGTCAAAAAAACCTTGAAGCAAGAAAAACATCTTAATCTGGACCTTGATTTGGAAGGTATTCGGGATGGCAAAAGTAGAGACAGGCATTCCAGGAAGGAGAGTTTGCGTGAACAAAGTGGAGGAGGCAAGGATGTGGTGACATGTGGGGCCGGTTAAGGAGACCGGCATGACTACTGGACAAGGCCAAAGGAGCGAGCATTATGCAACGTGGTTGGGGGAGCTAAATGCAGCTGATGGAATGAAGTCTGGAAGGACAAACTGAATACTTTTATCTGAGCTGATAGTCACGTAGGGATAATTAAGGTTTTCCTGAGTAGCATGGTGATACGACAAAGCCATATTTTAGAAAAATTCACCTGGCAGTAGTGAAAGACATGATGGAATAAGGAGGGGCTAAATGGAGGGATTCTACTGCAGTAATATGCTGTAGCAACAGGTAACCATAACCATTTGTTTGAACACTCCCACCAGCATCTTCTCCTCTAGCCTCACAACACCAAAGGTGGGTAGGATCTGGCTTCTCCTCAAGCTGTGCGGCCCTAGTTCATTGCAACCATCAAAGATGGTCTCTACCTTTGGTGCCTCTCCCTTCAAGGAGTCTCTACTAGACAGTTCTGGGGAAAAAATGAGCTAAATTTGAGGAAATCTCTCGCTCTTTTTATTATGAAATCAATGTCACAGAAGAGAATACCATAACAGAATAGTACCTGTAGCTCTCAAAAACTTAGTGAAAGTTCCTTGAGCTCCCAGCTATACCACTCTATGTGATTAATTACTGCATTGGTGTACTCCAACAGGAGGCAGATGTAGCAGGAATTGTGTCTGATGATAGTTATCTTCCATTGAGAGGTGGGGTCTATTTCCCCTTCTCTTGAATTTGGATGGCATTGCTGACTTGCTTGACCAAAGGATATGCAAGAAGTGACATTCTAGAACTTCCAAGGCTGAGTCATAAGAAGCCTTGCAACCACTGCCTGGGTTTCTTAGAATGTTTGCTCTTAAAACTCTCCCTTTCAGAACCAGGCAGCATGCTATAAGAAACTTAAGACACTTGGAAAGTCCAAGTGTAGACATTGCAATGAACAGCTCCAGCTGAGCACCCAGTCAACAGCCAGCATCTACCGTCAGCCATGTGAGTAGCCATCTTGAACATCCAACCCAACTGAGCCTTCAGATGACTGCAGCCCCAGCTGACATCTGTTAACTGCAACTGCATGAGATTCCAAGTGAGAGCCACTCAGCTGAGCCCAGCCAACCCACAAAACTGAGAAAAAATAATAAATTGTTCCTTTAAGCCTTTAAGTTTTGAGACAGTTTCTTACACAGAATACTCCTATTACCAGTATTTTACTTATAGAGCAATGGTGGAAAGGAGTCTTTCACATCTTTCCATGTATCTTATCAATGGGCTTTTGAGGCATGTGCTTGAAAGTCAAATGCTGACCCTAATATCTGTTCTCATTTGGAAATGAAGAAACAGAGGCTCGATGAGTTTACATGAATTGCTTAGGATTATATAATCATTAATATAAAGACCTTATACTTGAATCTAGGCTTTAAAATGATAGAAATGCTGCTAAAACCAGCTCAGATAACTATACATATTTTAAAATTTACCCAAATTGCCATTTATGCTTTGGAGAAAGTGTTAGCACACTTATACTTTAAAAGGCTTTGCAGGCCAGACGGTCTCTGTTGCAACTATTCAATTTGTAGTGCAAAAGCACCTGTAGAAAATATGTGAACAAACAGGAGTGACTCTGTTCCTGTTCTGAAGAATCAGACTCTTTGTTTCAGACCAATATAACTACAGAATTGGTTCAACACACCTAAACTCAATCCAGCTCTCAGTCTATTAGAAAACTTGCCAGCAGTCATAGTTTTTAATCTGTTTTAATGTACATAAATCTTCTCAAAGAATAATTTACTGACTCCTTCACATATTTTAATTTAAAAAGCATTAGAGATTTAAAGTTTTAAAGAGCAAGAAATTTTGAGTCCTCTCAAGAGGACTGTAGAAATGTATACATTATATATTCTATTTCTGATGGTCACTTAGAATTAATAAAATTAAGATTATTATGGCATGGTGCCTGAACATGTGAAAGAAAAGTGAAAAACCTAGTTCATCTTTGGAATATTTACAAATAAGAAGTCAATTAAATATCTGGCAATAATAGAAAAAGACTTGAGGGGCCCCCCAGTGGCGCAGCGGTTTAGTCCGCGCTTGGCAGCCTGAGGTTCGCGAGTTCGGATCCCGGGCACCCGCAGACGCACTGCCTGTTAGCCATGCCGTGGTGGCATCCCATATAAAGTGGAGGAAGATGGGCACGGATGTTAGCCCAGGGCCAGTCTTCCTCAGCAAAAAGGGGAGGATTGGCAACAGATGTTAGCTCAGGGCTGGTCTTCCCCACAAAAAAAAAAGAAAAAGACTTGAAATTTTTCCTTTTTTTTTTCATTTTCCTGGATGCTTTGGTTCTGAAACAAAAGTCTAAAAACTTATAGAGGCTTTTTGATCTTTGATTTCAGAGAGAATTTTAGTGGCTTAAGTTTACTGTTAACATAACTCACAAAAATTGTGCCCCTGAAATATTCCCAACTAATAGCTGGTTGACAAAACAAATAATGCTATTAAAAATTAAATCAGTGATGGTAACTTTACATAAAGTGATGAATCACTCAGCATTGCCAAATCAAGTATTGACTGGAGGCTAAAAAGAAGGAAAGGAAGAGATTTCATTAAAAGTGGAAACATTATGAAAGTAAAATAAAATATTTTGGAATAAAATATACAAGGGTCTGGTAAGCATATTTTACATTAAGGCAAAAATCCAATTTCTTACTAAGAGAGTATAAAATAGAAGCATGATCTAATGAAGTCTTAAATAAGGATTCTAACAAGCATTCCTAGATAAAAATCGTATTGTTTCCTTTTTACAATTTGCCTTTTCATTCCTGCCAGACTCCAGGTGTCTCTGAATGACAACTTAAAGTTATTTAACTGACTTAAAAGTTGTGTACTTTCATTACTACAAAAAAAAATTACTGTAATTAAGGAAAAAACTACTTAGAACCTTTGTTAACCCAAGATTAGGTGGATAAACACTGTATTAAGTGTTGCAAATCAAGTCCTCTCAAAAGATATAAGATCGATTCTAAAGTCAATGTCAACAACAGAAATATGGTGGTGGGAAGTAGGTTGCCCGAGGAGTAAATGAAGTATCCACTCCCACGCTAATATAAGGACATATTTGTTTAAATATTTTAAAGATGATAACATTTCACTTCTATTAAAACTTTCATAGCAAGGAATCTCATAGCAAGCAAAGTATTTTATGATCACAACTAGTACCGAAGTTGCTTCCTTTACTTACAAGTTGCTACCATTTCTATCACTGTTCAGCAGCAAACCTAACCATAAAATGTCTTCTTACAGCAAAAAGGGACTTTTTTCTGGTGGGCACAGAAACAGGAAGGAGGTGGCACACCCAAAGAGGAGTACAACGGAGTCGAATGCACAGCTTTGGTTCCAACATCTGAGCCACATGTATGGCGAATAAATGTAGATAAAATTACCATTGACAATCCTTTTAAATTGCCCACGACAAATGGCATCCTTTGGCTTCCAGTATGTAACCCTGAACTTTCTGAATCCTACATTTATTGCTGCTTAAATCCTTACGTAATTTTCTGAGTATTCAAACTATTGTGTCTCTTAAAATAACCCACAAATCCCTAAAGTGAATAAGAGTTAAGGGGAAAGTTCTAAAATGTTCCTACTTGCCTGCTGGATTTACTCCCATTTTATTATTAAACCTCAATAACTTCAATACATGTTAACAGGTTGCAATTCCTTCTAGTTAAAGTGAAGTCGAGAAGCATGTGCTAGGGGTTGGGAGAGAGAGAGGCGCTAAAGTCAGTGGCCAGTTACATGCACATAAATTGCTACCCTGTTGGAGTTCCCACTCAGACATTATTTTGTTAGGAGTGTGGCTTATTCCATCAGCACCAGAAGCAAAGGGACTATTAGTCCTATCGGTTCTCTTCACGGTAAGAACTTCTCCTTGAACCTGAAGGAGTTTATTAACTTGAGGACAATATAATAATTTGTTCAGAGCTAACTCCTCATGAATTATGTAAAAGTTATTAATATGTTAATATAAATCCAAAGATATGTTAAGCAGATAACAAAAAATATACAGATGTAGTCAGAATATGGTTTGGGATTATCTATAAATTCCACCAAAGGATGATTAGGGTGACAGTCCCAGCAAGGAACCACAGAATGGGTTCCATCATTATCCCTTTCTGAATCCCCTGTTCTCTCTGTCCTGGTTCTGGGTCAGCATCATCAACATTCAAGATTCTGTCATTCTGCCAGAACAAATCTAGAGCAGAGTGTTAGCAAAAATAAATGACAAACTCTGGCCTAATAAGTCAGATCACAAAGTCTCCAGTTAGACTGGAATCCCTATTTGGAGCACAGATCCACCTTCTCCCTCTCCCAAGTACCTAAAACGTAAGAGAAGCTATTTTATTTCACACTTTCAGTGTATCTCAATGAAAGTGGAAGAAACTACCAGTTGGAGCACAAACAGAAGTGCAAGCAGTTTAACACAGAGTCAAGGATTAATAGGTAAACAGTAACTGGGATGGGGAGGTGGACAAGAAAAGGAGAGTGCACATTAAGTAGTAATAATACAAATAATGGTAATAAGTATTAATAATAAGAATTAATGGTAAGAAATATTCCTAACAGAATGCCAGGAAAAATACTATGGATCTGGTTCCATTTCTATATTATACAGTACAACTTACTTGACAAAATTACTTAAAAAAAAGAACAGTTCAACTCACCTATCCAGAATAAACATTTGCTCTCTAATCCTTTTATATGCAGCACAAGGAGTAGATTTAATAATCAATAAATGATATTCAGGAAATTATGTTTATGTCAAACATTTTCTAAAATATTTACAATGAATGTTATTAAAAAGCAAGGCTATTTGTTCCACTTATTTTGAAGAAAATTGGTGGCAAACCAAGAGAAATTTAATGTTTTTACTTTTTTATATTTCAAGACCCTCCTTTATAAACAAAAACATGAATATTTTAATCCAGCACAATGTTCACCAAATAATGACATTAATCAGTTTCTGGGGAAGGATCCCTTATGATTAGGATTTATTTGCAAAACCTCTTGTTTTCCAATAAACTATAACAATTCAAGACCTTTTTTTTTTCTTCAGATACAACCCCTGGAGGGGAACCTACTTACTACCTACTATTGCACTAAATATGTCCCTCTCAAGCCTTGAGGAATGCCCTTTGATTTTTAAAGTAAAGTTCTTAAACTATATACTTTGACAACATATAGCTATGGAGTGTTCCTTTTCTTGCTCTAAATACTCAGACTCGCCAATTTTCTGGGATGAAGCACTGACAGCTATACTTTCATCCATGACCTGTAACTCTGTGTTACTGTGTAACTGTCACCACCTTTCAGACACATAACAAGATGAAGGGGAAAGCCAGTTTCCTCCCTTATGGGCTCAGATATGAAATCACAATCTGATTTATTACTGTGATACATGCAATTGGTTATCCCATTATTCCTCATTAGTTTCTCATATTCAATGAAAAACTAATCTAAGGAACCCGAAAACTTGGGGCAATTTTTTCTTTTTCACAAGTCCACAGATGTTTAAACTGGTACTTCAGACAAAAACACAAGTAGCAAGTGGAATAATCATTGCAGAAAAAAAATAGCCTATTACGAGAGTTAAAGCAGCTAACAATTAAGAAAATGCTTGGTAAACCATAAAGCAGTATAGAACACAGAGCGTAACGTCCACAAGGGCAGAGACAGTCATCTGTTTTGTTCGTTGATTATCCCAATGGCCTAGAACAGAGCCTGACATGTGGGAGACACACAGTACGCATTTGCTGAATGAATGAAATATATGGTATAACTAAATGTGGGTAACAAAAATATTGAAGCAGGAATGCATGCAGTGCCATAAATCTCCTAGTGCTGTATTTCAACAACGCACAACAAAGAACTCTGGGGTTTTCTTATTTAACATTTAGACTGATGCACTCAACAAATTAAGGGTGAGAAAAAAATGGGTAGTCAATACACTGAAATGATTAAAAATCATTTTGTGATCCATTCCGAAGTTAGTGTCTAAAGGATCAGAACTAGTTGTTCACAGACATTTCAGAAAGAAATATTATCTTTCTGAAAACAGTACCTTTTCTATCTTCTTTATACTCTCTACAGAATATGAGTCACTATCTCATCCTCATCTAACTTTCAGGTGACAGCTAACATTGTCAGCACTCATTATAACTTCATAATTCTACGCAGTATAAAAATTCCCATAACTTTCAGTAAGGCAAGAATCTGTCATGTAAATAAAACTGGGGCAAGGTTCAGAAAACTACATTCATTGTCAAATTATAGAAATAAATGAATGCAAATGCTGGTTTTAAGCAGCATATTTGCAGGCACAAATTTACGCGGTTTTAATTTTCTTCTTAAGATATTTTTCTAGTTTCAAAAATTAAATGCACTCTTCATAAGCATGGTTTTTCTGAAATAAAAGAAAAATGAAAATTACTTGTTCAAATGAAAACTATGTAGGAGAACATCAAATCTTCAATGAGGACTGAATAACATATTAGGAAAAAATATATGCTTAAACTATTTTAGAATACTTCAAAGGGAAATGTAAATTCTTATGTCCTCTAAATTATTCCAAAAGATCACTTTTGCATTCCAGCACTTTAATAAGTGTACAAGAATGCATTTGTTCTTGAAAATAAAAGGAATGTAGTTAGGAAACCCTATTCCGAATAATTGCAGTGTCTTGAATGACACGAAGAGGTATACAAAATTATTTTTGAGTTATTGAAATATCTGCATTTGGTTCGCATTTGGTTTACTTAAACTTAATCTGTAAAATCTACAAAGGTTAAAATTAAGTAACTTTCCATGGTTGAGTAGCCAATCATGATCAGGAGTAATTTAAGAATCCTTGAAAAAATAACTTCTACGAACACGACGCCAAATCACCAAAAGTTATGCAAATCACCAAATCTTCTTGAAAATGTTATTTTTATAAGACATTAACTTTTTATTAATTCTCGTCTATGCGAGTCTGCTTTATACGTTTCTAATTTTCCTAATATTTCAAAAAGAACATAATGGCCCAAATTTCCAAGTCATATAAACTTTGCCTTAACTGTATTTGTTCCTCTCCCAGGGTGCAAAACAGACTTCCTAGAATTTAGGTTTTACACTATATGAAGGAGCCCAGTGCTCACATAATTATATTTGTTCCATTCTGTTAGTAACCATTCCAAACTGAAAGGCCAGGACAGGTTCTAAACATGTTAAATTCTATAAAGCCATTAGCAATAAATTTGATCCGGCAGTTTGCTGGGACAATGAATCTGCTGAAAAAGCGTCTATTAGTCATTCCAGACAAACCCAATGAGATTAAAAGAATGAGTTAAGATCATCTAAGGGCGCAGCCCAAAAAGAAAAAAAAAAAAAAATTAATCCAGCTGGATCTCAGCTCCTAAGCCTCTAAGAGGCTTTTCCCTTTTTCATGGCCAATTTCGGTAACCCCTCCGTAAGCTTTAGCTAATATTTGACTAAACTGTCCGCATCCTCTTCTCAGTCATACTACTTAGGTTTTATGCGGGAATTACCAAAAAAAAAAAAAAAAAAAAAAAGGCAAAACTGCCCTTCTTTTGGTGAATTCCCATTTATTGATGAATTTCCTACTCCAGGTGCCAATTCAGCTGAATTCACCGACAAAGTAAAAGTCGGCCTTGATTTCCTTGCGCCTTAGTGATCCAAAATCTAAGAGTGGAGAAAGCCAAAACTTTGCGCAACTCTGCTTCCAAAGATCTTTGCGCGCGTTCTCGAACTGTCCCGACCGTCCCAACAGTTTGAGACGCAAAAGCCCCCAAAGCGGGCCGCGTGAAGCTCTCCTTGCCAAGAATTTTCCAGGCAGCCAGTGTCGCGCGGCCTCCGGGACAGAAGCGAGCGGACAGAAACGCTGAACTTGGGAAAACCCATGAAACTGGTCCAGTGAGCTCAGAGATCTCGGGCCTGGGGCTGCCCTTTCCGGCTAACATAACGAGGTGCCTTCAGGGTTTCTTCCGAAAGGCGTGAAAATCAAGGTAGCTCTACCACTTGTTGAAGGAAGGGGAGACAGAGGAAGCTGGTGACATGGAATGGGGAGAAAAATCACAATTAGAGGTGGCCCCCTCCTTACCCCCGAAGTAGCATCTCCACTGAAGCTCCAGATGCTCTAGGAAGGTCCCAGGCCGGCGCGGAATACTGCGCACTGGGGCTGGGGCGCCCTCGGCACAGTGCGCACCGCCGGCGGGCCCAGATGCCGGAACCGGCGGGCCAGGAGGCGCCGGGCGCGGCCGGGGAGGGGAGAGCTGGCTCACCTGGGGCTGAAGGCTGGAAGGTGCAGTCCCCGTCCGCCGGAGGCCGGCCCGGCAGCCTTGCTCCGTCCGCCGAGGAGCTGAGCACTTGAAAAGCCCACCGCGTGCCGTAGGGCGCCCCGGCAGGGCTGACTTGTTCGGCCGCGGGGCACAGCTTGAGAGGTACTGGGCTGGCAGGCAGGGGCCGGACCTGCGCGCCGACGACGGCGGTGGCGGTGGCTAGCGCGGCCGCCGGGCCGTGGGGCGGAGGCGGCTGCAGCCCGTGCGGTGGAGCGCCCCCGGCCCGCAGCAAGTTCTCGATCAGGAAACTCTTGCCCAGGCTGCCAAAGCCCGGCGCGGCGGGAAGGTTCAGGAGCGCGGAGGAAGCTACCACGTCCCAGTAGGCGCCGGCGTGGGCCGCCACGGCGCTGGGGAGCATACTGCGGCGCCCGCGGGCCGGCTGCGCGCCCGCCTCTCGCTCGCGCGCCCCGCACCGCGCCCCGCACCGGGCCCGCGCCGCCGCCTCCCGCAGGGCTGGAGCGCGCTGAGCCGGGAAGGGAGGAGAAGGCACGGAGGACGCCGGCGGGCTTGGAACGGTATTATTGATTTGGGTTGGGCGTTTTTTAAGGGATGGGAGGAGTGAGTGTGGGAGGGGGGAGCTGTGCGTTTCCCTGGCCCGCGGCGTAGGCTCTGGGGGCGCCGGCGGAGCCCCTCCCGCTGTCTGTGCAGATCCGGGCAGGGTTTTTTTCTAGAAGGCTGGAAGGTGTGTCCAGCTCATCCATTCATGTCACCCGGCTCACAAAGTGACAGACGCCACCAACAATAAGGGCAGCTCCGAAAGTCGGAGCTTTGGCCAGGGGAGGGGATGCGTAGCGGGAGGAGGTGGGCGTAGAGGCGACGTGGACCCGGCGCCCCCCTCCCCGCGGCCGGGTCGAGCCGCGGCCCTAGCTCGGGAGCCCACGCAGCCTCGGAGGGTTGAGGTCGCGTGGACGCCGGCAAGGAGCGCCCTGCGGTCCGGCGGCACTCGCATCCAGAGAGCACTCGGCGCACCACCTGTTGGGCGACCCCTGGCTCTTAAGAGTTGATGTCACTTCGGGAACCGACGGGCAGAGGAAGTGAACGGAGTCACTAGTGTCTTGCAAGGCTGTTGTCATCAGAGAAAGTCACAAGTGTTACTGAGACTGTCGTGGTCGTACAGATGAAAAGTTACCTTTTAAAGGGTGGGTTGTGTATGTATTAAATGTGGTCCCTATTTTAAGGGGAAAGGAAATGAGTTTTTCTTGGAGACCTTTTAAGAAATTTCTGTTTCCAGGGATTCGTTTCCAGTCACTTCTTAATAAGATTTGATTTAAGGATCACTCCAGAAGAGATGATCTAATAAATTTTGGTATAGAGACGGGGATCTTAATCGGAGTTGGTTAAATGGCACAGATGGTTGGGTCCAAAACCCCGGGAAGAAAAGCTACCACCAGTTTCTCCTAACCATCTGTGGTTGGGTACTCCACTGCAGAGACCGGGGAAGAGAATACTGAATTACTTAAGATTACAGTTGCTGGAGTTTTTTTTCCCCTAGAAATCTAGGTATTGTTCAATTTATTAGCAGTCTCCTAAATAGAGGTGGGATAGGTTTTTTTTCACCAGGCGAAGGCGTGTGTGTAATTAAAAGTCCCTCTAACCACAAGGTAATTTTAAAGCCTCATTTTGAAAACTGTCTATATCAGTGAAGTGTTAAAACTGTGACTGTTCTGTCAGTTAACACTTCCCATTTCCACTCTGGTGCAAATTTACATGAATTATTTAGAATAAAGTTTTTTAAAGATATCTGCAAAGTTTGGGGGTCACATTTAGAGTTTTCCTCTTTACCCTCATAATAATTTGGTCTCTGGCTTCAATTTACTTAAAAGCTGACTGGAGTTGCTAGGCTAGTGAGATCCATTTCCTTTTAAAAATTCACTTTTTGGTGAACTGGTTGATTTATTTTTCATTTACACTAGCTGTGTCCAAAGCTATTGTAGGTTCACCCTCTCTAGAGATGGGCATAGATAGCGAAATTAATTGTTAGAATTCTTCTCTAATCTGATGTACAGTTTTATCAGCTGTTGCTAAATGAAGTTGTTTGCAAGGCTGATGTAGCCTCCTAGTATTGGTTCCGTTATTGATTCAGTCAACAGACCTTTCCTGAGTCTATTTATTGAGCACTGGTGGTGTCCTGAGAATATGCAGAGAGAAGAAAAGCCTGGTCTTAGCTTTGTAGTTCACAGCCTAGTAAGGGAGAAAAACAAGTAACATCTGAAGAGGGGCTTGTAATTTGGAAGGGAAAGTGTGAGAAAACTTCCAGAAGAAGTCTCCCCAAAACTGAATCTTCAAAGGTGGATAGTGGTTGGTGATGGGATGTGAAGTAGTAACCTTTGAGATTAGTAAGGAAAAGAGAGATTATGTCATCACTACCATTCACATATCACAGCCACCATTTATCAAGTGTTTACATTCAGCCAGGTGTAGTACTCTACACTTTATACATATTAACTCATTTATCTTCACAGTAATCCTATAAAATCAAACTATTTTTATCCCAGTGTTACTGATAGGGATCAGAGAATTTAAGTAACTTTCCTAAGGCTACACAATTCCCAGAGGCTTAGATACAATCCAAGCTGGATGAGTCCAAAGCCTTTGCTCTTAACCTTTGACTGGTACCCTCCTCACAAACCTGGTTGCCATGCTAAATGATGTCACCTGGCCATGCAAGGGAGACTGAAGAACAAGTATTCCATTTTTCTTTAGTGGAAGATGGCCATGAAGATTTGAGTCAAGAATGACCATTGGGTCAGCCCACTTGCCACTGCCAGTTAGGAGACAACTGGAAAAATCCAGACACAAAATGATGTGGAATTTAATAAAATTAATGGCAAGAAGAATGGAATGGAGAGGATAAATATTGCAATGGTTGAATCTATAGGACTGGATGATGCAGTTCACAACTGAGGTGATCCTCTCCCTCCCCAGAGGACATGTGGCAATGTCTGGAGGTATTTTTGGTTGTTACAACTTGGCAGGAGGTTGAGGGGGCATCTTGTAGGTATCTTGCATCTTGTAGGTAGGAGCGAAGGATGCTGTTGAATATCCCATAATGCACAGCACAGCTCCCACAAGAATTATCCAGCCCAAAATGTCAATAGCGTGGTGGTTGAGAAACCTTGGTTACAGAGGATAGGAACAATGTAGGATCACTTCTCTTTTCTGGTTTAGTGACTGAGTAGATGCCCACTTACCAAGATGGGGACTTATTAGATGAGGAGCAGGTTTTATGTGGAGTATGAACAAAAAGATGGAGATAGATGTTCTGGTTGTTTATGGCATCTTCCAGACAGAGTAATGTAGTGAGAAGAGAAATGAGTCAAGAGATGAATGCTGGGGGGTACCAACATTAAGGGAATGGATAAAAGAAAGAGGAACCATGAAGGAGACTGAAAACAAGCAGTCACGATTTAAAGACAGAACCCAGGAGAGAATAGTGTCATGGAAGACAAAGGAGAGAAAGCTTCAGAAAGGAGGAATGACAGGCTTTGGTAAAGAACTGCTATATGCTCAGTGGATTCTTTTTCAAACTGGACAAACAGCTACAATGCATTTCCTAGCTTCCTTTGCAGACTGTGTATGGCAGATGGAATAAGAGTGGAAGTGATATATTTCTCCTCTAGTCTGTCCCCTGGTAACAATCCACATAGTCCTCCACACTCTTTGCTTTTCAGCTGCCAGATGTAGAGGTCCAGCTGAGGACTCTAATTCCCTAGGGGATGGTGGAATCACAAGATGAAAAGAGCCTAAGTCCCTGAATCACCACCTGGAAGGCCAACAAACATGAGTATTTACATGAGTAAATCATGACATAAGCAAAAAATAAACCTTTATTAGGTAATGCCATTAAAATTTAGGAGTTGGTTTCCACAGCGTATCCTCACCTAATTTAATTAATATACAATTCTGTAAATTCCTCAAACCAAAAGAAGTAACTTGATCCTTATTGACTTGGGCAAGAGCATTTTCGTGGGGAGCAAGGGAGGCAGAAACCAGTTTGTGGATGATTGAAGCCAGTAGAAGGTAAGAAAGTGGGGAAGTAGAAGTTGAAGAAACAGGGGAGAAGCTAAAGGGAGTCATAGGTTAAAAAAGAGATGAATATATTTATATGATGAGAAAACAACAGGTACTACAGACAAGAGGCTGAGGGTAAAAGAGAGATGGGGTGTTTGATGGAGCAAAGAGAGGTGATACGCCTGGCACAGGCTGTGTGGGCTCTGTGCCTCTTGGTTAGGAAGTGTTGCAAGCCCAAGGTCCATTCTTATGCAGCCATGTTGGGGATGAAAGGCTGCATGCTGGAGACTGCCTTTCCCAACAGTTATCTTTATCTTCAGTTAACACCAGAGGGTTTTTTAGTTAGCACAATGGACATTACAAATTATTTTTCAGTGGATAAATAAGTGGTGTTTAAGATATTCAGGAAAGCATTCCACTTAATTCTGAACCAGTCCTGTGTTCAGTCACGGACTCAGAGAACTCTTGGGCCTAAACCCAACTATGATGTTAGCAGCATCCCGGGATGGGGACCCTGTCGTATTTCCTCAAGTCAGTCTTTCACACGGGATGTGAACTTGAAAGGGCCAAGAGCTGGACATCACCGAGCCTACAAAATGTATTATGTGACTCTGTACCTGGTTGCACCTGAATGTTTAAATGTGTTGGTAGAATTTGGTCTGACCCTTGCTTTCACACCTGATAGTGGGGTTATGGGGATGGCTCTATATCCCTTAATTTGCTTAATTAGCTGTTGGATGATACTGATATTTGTGAAAAAGAACCTAATAATTGAGACTGACCAAATAGGCTCAGCTGTTTTGCTGCAGTGTATTCATTCCTTAAACAGTCACTTTGGCCTATGCTGAGATCTGGTCCAAAAAAAGAGCATCATCGCAGACTCAAATGCCTTCAGGGTCAGATGTGTAGCCTGTGGGGTAGCCAGGTGTAAAATAATAGGGATGTGAGTTAGCTGTTGAAGAAGGTGGGGAGGTGGAGAGGAGAAGAAGGGAGAGAGCCTGCCAAGCAAAGCGTATGCCTAGACCTATGTGGTCATTAGGCTGAAGAAATAGGCTGGGGCCCTATGGTGTCTTGTATGCAGTCCTCAGGATTTTGGACTTTGTCCTGAAAGAAATGAAATGTGCACAAGAAAAAAAAAATTGTAACTATGTGTGGTGATGGATGTTAACTTAGTGTGGTAATCATTTTTGCTATATATACATATAGCAAATCATTATGTTGTACACCTAAAACTAATACAATGTAATATGCCAGTTATATCTCAATTTTAAAAAAGCATTGAGATGTGAGCTCATATTTGCATTTTAAAAGACCACTCCTGTGGGATGGAGACTATGTTAGGATATGGAGAAGACTCTGATTGGAGACTATTAAAATAATCCAGATAAAAGATCCTGGGAGTTTGGGTTGGGTTTCTGGCAGTGATGATGGAGAGAAGCAGGGAAGTTGGAGAGCTGTCTAGAAGGTATCTGTGAATTTAGAGTCTGAGGAAGCTTTTTCTCTCCTAAGGAACCAGTGTGCTTCGTTTTATCAGACCGTGAGAACTATGTAGCCCATTGTGTTTCCTGATGTGTTTTGAAATGCCAAGAAGTTGAGCTAATTTTAGAGTTCAATTGCAGTAACTCTCTTAGCCTGTATTTCTCTCAGCTCCATCCTCTCCTTAGCTCACTTTAGATCTTTTATGTTTATTTATTTTTTTTTTTGTGGGGAAGACCAGCCCTGAGCTAACATCTGTTGCCAATCCTCCCCTTTTTGCTGAGGAAGACTGGCCCTGGGCTAACATCCGTGCCCATCTTCCTCTACTTTATATGGGACGCCGCCACAGCATGGCTGACAAGCAGTGCGTCGGCGGGCGCCCGGGATCCGAACTCGCGAACCCTGGGCTGCCAAGCGCGGACTAAACCGCTGCACCACCGGGCGGCCCCTCTTTTATGTTTATTTTGATGGCTCTGTTGTATGTGTGTCCATTTAGTGCACCTCCTCAAATCCAGTAAGTAATAAACAAATACAACAAACAGGTAAATCTTTTTTAAACACACATGCTTACAGTAGTTCCACTAAGAATTGGACTTCTGTAATGGAGTCTGAAGAAGCTCTTCCCTATTCCTCCATGATCAGCTGAATTCTTCCTTTTGGGCAGGACGATCTCTGTGCTTGGTGGAGAGAGAAGCCTTCCCATAGCTCCGGAAATATGGACTCTGGATGGTGAACTCCAGGATGGATTGCTGACTTCTCATTGGCAGCCTCTGAGCACCTGCTCCAACAATCAGACATCTTTAAAAAGAAGATACAGTTGTGAGGAGCTAGATTCTGTTCTCAACTGAAGGGAGAAGATTCAAGGGAATCATTGTAGCCTTTTTAGTAACTCACTGGAAATCGGCTGGTGCAGGGTCACCCAGGAAGAAACAGATATTTCCCAGGAGCTGCTAACTGTGTAGATTCTCTCTGAAGCCCAGCACCCACTCACAACTCAGAGCTTTGGGCAGATTACATGCTAATCCTTGAGTCAGAGGAAAAAAATAAAGAAAAGTACAGGAATATCTTGAGTTAGGTACATTCAACCACGTTGATAATCATTACTCAATTAAATTATATAAAATGCTAGACTTTCTTAAATATTCTCCCATTCCCTCCACCCCACCCCATCTCCAGATACTCTTGGGTCTTTGAAATAAATTCTAAAAATCTGGCTCACCTCTGAAAGACATTTATAAATATGTTTTCAATTTTGATCTGGCAGCACTCATGCTCTTATTGTCCTACTTTTCCTGCACATGTCTTTTCTGGCTGGCCCTGTTGGCTTTGTGTGTATTATTTTGCCATGCCTCAGTCATTATTCATCTCCGTGCCCTGCATTCTACCTTCAAGCTCTATTTTACTGACTTTCTTCTGTAACTGGGAGGCTTCCCAGTTTCTTTCCAGGCCATTCAGTTTCTTTGGCATTACTTGCTCATTGATCATTTCGAACCACTTTTCCACTTGTGCTGCTTGGCCCAAAGTGAAATGCGAGACTACTGAAAGATCTTGAGGAAATGACTCTGGGTGCTGCTGAGCGGCAGTCTTTTCAACCATTTCTCATTATCTGTGTCCTCAAAGTCACAGGTGCCTCGCATTCGTATTGAAATCCTACAAAGTTTCCTGGTTTTACCTGAATTACTGCTTTGGACAAAAGCGAGGACACACATTGCATTATGAATTTTGTCATATTCCCCAATGTTTATACCAAAATAGTCCCTTCAGATGAACATTAGGTTTTTTACATTTACTGCCAAAATTATGAAGTACACACAGAGAAGTTAATCCCTTGTGAGGCTCTGCTTTAAGGCTATGAATCCAGGCTCTCTGAACCAAATTTAGATGTGTTAATCTCCTTGCTTTAGAGTGTTGTTTCTCTGGGGAGAATTGATCTCATGTAAAATATAATAAGCATTTTAGGCAAATGTGTAATCCCCATATTTAAGCAAAAAATAATCCTCGTTTTTTTCCTAGCCCCACAGTCCTCTATTAAGTTGCACAGCTTTGATTTGGAAACTAAAATAATATTACTAAGCTTCTGAAGAAACCGTTGCTTGAGAGTCAGCCACTTAAATTGGTGGTGTACTTCTCAAGTGACATTCCTTACGTCACTCAAATACCCTCCCTTTTTTTAAGTTCATACATATATTTCACTCTCCCTATCATTGCATCTGCTAATCTCTCCCAGTCCCAATCCAACATTTCTGCTCTAGCTACACTTTCTTCCTTTAGCCTGAACACCTTGACCAGTGATTCAGCAATGAACTTGTTCAATGGCACACTACTTGAGTGAATGACACACCAACATCTTTCATTTCTTCTTACATTGCAATATTGGATGTATAGATTGCATTGTTTAATTAGATAGGTTCTCCAAATGCCTCAATTTTCTAATAGAGTATCACTACTATGTAGTCCTCTATTTAGGATTCTTGTTATATTTGAAAATAATAAGCTTTGATTTCTTTGAAATGTTCTACAACTCTGACTTCTTACCAATTCAAAATGGCCTTCTCCTAGTCAATACCCCATCAATGTAAGGTTTTACTATGCTTGTTGCAAAAGTATATAATGGTCAAAGACAGGAATAGGCTAGGTTATGTTCTGGTAACATGTGACTCCAAAATCTTAATGACTTAATGCAGTAAAGGTTTGTGTCCATTTTGAGTGGGCTACAGCTCACCTCCATATAGAATTTGTTCCTGGGCTCAAGCTGATGGAGTAACCTCTACCTGAAACATTTTTGGCCTTTTGGTAGAAGGAAAAGAAAGTGTAGCAAAGCATGTACTGACTAGTAAAGTTTCTGCCCAGAAGTGACACATGTCACTTCTGCTCACATTTCATTGGCCAAAGTAGGTCACGTGGCCATGCTTGAGTTCAATAGGATGAGGAAATGAAGTCTTCCCATGGGGAGGGGCACTGTATACTTGTGACCAGGAATAAAGTATACTGCAGTATCCTAATCATATAATATGCTGCACCAATTAGAACTCAGAACATACAAACAATACTACCGGGTTGTAAAATCAAAGGAAAATATGATGGTTTAAAACAATAAATTCAGTTCTATCATATAAGGAGTTATCTTTGGTTTGGGTGAGTAGTAGCAAGGCTGCATAATAATACAGTTAAATTATTTATTTAGATACCTATGTAGTTCTTTTTCTTCTATTTCTACTATCAGGATTTTTCTTCTTTTCCTAATACAACTGTTAGCTTGAAACAGCATTGAAAAATTTCATACTTCCCAATGATACTTTTTTATATAATACAGATCATTGCTGTCAGATTTTTATACATTTTCAACCGTAGTTTATAAATTATTCTGTATAAACCAGTCTTTATTTCTTCAATCATTAAAAGAACATAACTATTTATTCTCTAAAAATATGTTGTTTAACGGAATATTCTAGTTAAAAATAGAGGAAATAACTTCCCCCATAACCCATTTTTTTGAGTTGGAAGATTAGATGTAGTTACAGATAGGCAAAAGATAATATACTTTTAATTTAATTTAATTTTTTTTTAGGAAGATTGGACCTGAGCTAACATCTGTTGCCAATTTTCCTCCTTTTTTTCTTTTTTCTCTCAGAAGCTCCAGTAGATAGTTGTATGTCATAGTTATACATCCTTCTAGTTGCTCTATGTGGGACACTGCCTCAGCATGGATCCGCGCCCAGGATCCAAACCGGTGAACCCTGGGCCACCAAAGCAGAGCACGTGAACTTAACTGCTACGCCACTGGGCCGGCCCCGCAAAAGATAAATATACTTTTTAAAAGTGAATTACTGCCCTTCTGAGCTATAGCTACTAATTACCAAGCATCTACCAGGTTTATTTATTCAAAAATACTTATCAACTGGGGCTGGCCCAGTGGCATTGCGGTTAAGTGTGCACGCTCTGCTTCAGCAGCCCAGGGTTTGCAGGTTCGGATCTTGGTCGTGGACTGACACACTGCTTGTCAAGCCATGCTGTGGCAGCGTCTCATATAAAGTAGAGGAAGATGGGCACGGATGTTAGCTCAGGACTAATCTTCCTCACACACACAAAAAAGACTTATCAGCTGCCCAGTCTGTACTTACAATGAGCAGGCTCTGGAAATACTATGGTGAGTAAGACAGAAATGGTCTCTGTCCTCATGGAGTTTAAATTCTAGTTAAAGAGATAGAAAATACACTATTAATTAGATAACTAAAATAATTGTAGATTGTGATAAATGACAAGAAAAAAATGAACTGGATGCTGTGTTTAGGGAACTACTTGAGATGGACTGATTATATTCCAAAATATCTTTTGGAAATAAAATACATAGATCTTATTGATGGATTGTATGTATACAATAAGGATAAGGAATAGGAAGAAATCAAGGATCACTCAATGTCTGGCTAGATCAACTGGGTAGATGATGATGTCAGCTGAGATGGGGAAGAACAGAAGAAAATCAGGTTTTGGAGATAACCAGAAGTAGAGGGCTTCTATGTTTGACATGTTAAGCTTAAGAAGCTTATTAGATATAGAAGCACAAACATCAAATATTCAAAAAGAGAGTAACATATATAATATATGTAATATAAAATATGTTATAATGTTATATGGTATAACGTGCATAATATGTTATATATGTTTTATATATACGTGTAGAGACTGAGACAGAGTGGGACGTTTAAAAATAAAACAAAGATGGAGCCAGCAAAGAAGACGGAGAAGGAGTGGAAAACTTTTTCTCTAAAGGGTCAGATGGTAAAATTTCAACCGCTTAACTCTGCAGTTGTAGTACAAAAGCAACCATAGAAAATACAGAAATGAGTGTCTGTGGCTATATTCCAAGAAAGCTTCATTTCTGGACCCAATTTGCATTTCATATAATTTTTACATTTCATGAAATATTATTATCCTTTTTATTCATTTTCAACCATTTAAAAATGTGAAAACCATCTTTAGCTACAGGCCGTACAAAAGCAGGTGGTGGGTCAGATTTGGCCCATGGGCTGTAGTTTGCTGACCTCTGAGGGAAACCCTCTGTATTAGTTATCCATGACTGTAACAAATTACCCTAAAATTTAGCAGCTTAACACAACAAATATTTATTTTCTCACAGTTTCTGTGTATCAGGAATCTGGGCTCAGCTTAACTGGGTCCTCTGGCCCAGGGTCTCTCACAGGCTGCAATTGAAGTGTTGGCCGGGCTGAGCCACCTCAAGGGTCCACTGGGAAGGATCTACTTCCAAGCTCATCCAGTGGTGGTTGGCAGGATTCAGTTCCTCCCTGTCTGTTGGCCAGAGATCTCCTTTGGTTTTTCCCATGTGGGCCTTTCCATAGGGAAGCTCACAACGTGGCAGCTGGCTTTTATCAGAATGAAAAAGAGTGAGCAAGAGAGAGTGAGCAAGATGGAAACCAGAGTCTTTTTGTAATCTAATCTCAGAAGTATCATCCCATTACTTCCACCGTATTCTGTTCATTTAGAATTAAGTCGATAGGTCCAGCCCACACGCAAGGTGAGGGGATTATGCAAGGGCATGACTACCAGGAGGTGGGGATCATTGGGAGCCATCTTAGAAACTGCCCCCCTGGAAAATGTGGTGTTACACACAGGCTGAGAGAGTGGTTCCAGAATGCAGAGTGGCCAACCTATATTAGATGTTGCTGAAAGTTGGAAAGATAAGAATGGAAAAGTATTAGGTTCAAGGGTTGGTATGAAAATGAAATGAAGGAGAGTTAAGTAGTGACTGTGTGAAGCCAACTTTTAAGAATTTTGCTATAAAACAGTCTAGAAATGAAGCAGTTGCTAGAAAGGCATAAGAAGTAAGGAAGAGTTTAAAAAAAAGAAGGCAAGGGGCTGGCCAAGTGGCAGGCGTGGTGTTTAAGTTTGTGTGCTTCACTTTGGCGGCCTGGGGTTCACAGGTTCAGATCCCAGGCGTGGACCTACACCACTCATCAAGCCATGCTGTGGTGGCAACCCACATACAAAATAGAGGAAGGTTGTCACACATGTTAGCTCAGGGCCAGTCTTCCTCAAGCAAAAAGAGAAGGATTGGCAACAGATGTTAGCTCAGGGCCAATCTTCCTCACCAAAAAAAAAAAAAAAAGGCAAGCAATTCTGAGCATACTTGTATCCTGATAGGAATAATCCAGTAAAAAAAGAGAAATTCTTGGGGCCGGCCCTGTGGTGTAGTCTTAAGTTCAGTGTACTCCGCTTCAGTGGCCCAAGTTTGTGGGTTTGGATCCCCAGTGCGGACCTACACCACTTGTCAGCCATGCTGTGGCATCAACCCACATATGAAAAAATAGAGGTAGTTTGTTAGGCAAACAAACTAGATTGGCAGAGATGTTAGCTCAGGGCTAACCTTCCTCAAGCGAAAAAAGAGGAAGATTGGCAGATGTTAGCTAGAGCAAATCTTCCTCAGCAAAAAAAAAAAAAAGGAGGAATTCTTGATGCAAAGGAGAAGAAAAACCCCAGGACTGTCCCTAAGAAGAGGAGAAGGGATAGGATCCAGATTACTTGTGGAAGGATGGGTCTCTGATGGGAGGAAGGGTGCATCCTCCATTGTAACTGCATAGAACATGGGAAGAGATATCAGTGCAAGCAGTTTGTTGATTTGGTGGTAGAATGATAAAGGCGTTCCTGGATAACTTTTATATATTCAGAAAAGTATGAGATGGAGCAAACTGGTATGGGAGGTTTGAGGATGAAGGAGTAGATATGAAATACACTATTTTCTGCAAAATAGAAAAGTAAATATACTGGGAACACGTTTAAGATTGCCTGGCATGATTGAGCTTTGTGTTCACATTTTTTAATGTCCGTCAGTCAGCCTGGTGACCTGATTTTCTGTAGTAACTTTCAGCTGCTCAAGTCCATGCATGGAAAAAATGCATAGTTTGAGGTTTTGCTGACGTGTCCAATGGGGAGAAGGAGTAGAGGCACTGATTGTATTTGAAAGGGAGTAAATAGACCTGAGAATCAAGGTGGGTCCATAGAATTGAAACCAGGCCAGTCTGATAGTGAGGGAGTGGTGGAATAATAGAAAGTGGATGCTTCTTTATAGAAAAATGAGGTTCAAATGAGAAGTTGACTGTTTAAAAATGCTTCTGATAAATGAAGTCTCACTAATCAGAGGATATTTTATATGTGAAATCCTTGTTTACTTTGAATTAGTTTGATTTGGTGGTTTTAAATCACTCAGAAAGAAAGGAGGTTTTCTCTTTTAAGAAATATGGTGCTAATATGAAGGAATGACTTATCCTGAGGGAAGAATCGTGAAGTTGAAAAAGGAAATTTGTGATTTTTAAAAGAAAAGGGAGCTTTGATGAGGAAGGGTAGGAGAAGGTTGATGCTGAGAGCCAGCTGGGGCAATCAGTGTTTCTCCTCTAGTTTCCTAACCCTGTAATTTCAAAGCCTGGATGTGCGTAAGAACCACCTGTGTAGAGCTTGCTAAAAATCAGCTGTCACGCATCACTCAACACCTTCAGAATCACAATCAGAATCAGTGCCTTCACCAATCACCCCAGATGTTGCTGATGGACAGTGGGGCTGAATGTAGCCTTTAACTGGCATGGCAACTTCTGCTACCTGCTTCTTGAAAGCAAGTCACCATAGAAGAAGCGTGCCTCCCCAAGACCAAGCCCGCGCCACATGGGGGCTGGAGGCCCTGGAAAATGAGATGCCACTTAGAGAAAGAGGGGCAGACAGGGGGAGTATCAGAGAGAGAAAGACAAACACTAAGACACATCTAGGTGTAGACATGTAAATCAGCCATCTTGGACGTCCAGTTCTGTGGAGGCTTCGGTTGGCTCCAGCCCCAGGCGCCATCTGACTCAATAACATAAGATCCCAAGGGAAGACTGTTCAGCTGAACCTACTCAATGCACAAAATCATGAGAGAGAATTATAAATTGTATTTTAAGCCACTGATTTTTGCGGTAGTTCATTAGGCAACAATAGATGACAAAAGCACCATCTCCTACTGCCTCCTCCGGGACTTTATCATCCATAATCTCTTTTCTGTATAAAAATAAAAACTAACATTTACTGAGGTTTACTATGTTTCATACACTGTTCTACATAGTTTTCATGAAATTCTCTCAATAACCCTATTGAGATAGGTGCTATTTTTTACAGATGAAATTTTACTCGAAGTCACACAAATAGAAAGTTGTGTGCATCAAGGCAGTGGGATTCCAGAACCTGCACACTTAACCCCCAGATGTGCCTTTAATATGCCCCCATCTTTTGGGTCTTCCCTGTCTGCATTAAACGTGCTCAAGTTTCTCCCATGTAACAAAGCCTAACTCATTCTTGACCCTAGAGATTCTCCTCTGGCAGTCATCCATTTCTCTCTTTTTACCTTCAAGCTCAGCCTTTTAGAAAGGGTGTCTACTTTCTGTCTGGACTTCCTCCCATTCACTCATCAATGAATGAATGAATGAATGAGAACCATCCTAACTAGTCTTCTCCTATCTACCTTTGGCCATCCAAGATGTTGTTTTTTTCTTAAGAATGAAATACATTAGGGCTCTGCTATATGCTCCTCTGACTCACCGGTGTTGCCAAATTGCCTTCTAGTAATCGTGTCCCTCCCACCAGCAGTGTATGAGAGTTCCATATGCTCTGATCCTTGCCCAAACCTGGTATTATGAGACTTTTTTCCAATTTGACATGTGTAAAATAGCGTCTCATTGTTCTGTTTGCATTTTTCCAGTCACTAGTAGGGTTGAGCATCTTGTCATATGTTTATTGACTTTGGACTTCCTTTTCTGTGAACTGATTGCTTATGTCCTTTGTGCATTTTATTTTTGGTGTGCTTGTCTTAGTTCTTTTAAATAGATTAGGATAGTGATCCTGAATCAGTTACATATATATTTCAGATTTCTTCTTCTAGGCCACAGCTTTTATTTTCACTTTTAAAATGTCTTTTAATGTACAAGCTTTAAATTTTATATGATAAAATGTCCTTGTTTTCCTTTATGTTTTATGATTGAAACCTGTTTTATGAAATACTTCACTAGCCTAAGGTCATAAATATTGTCTTTTATATTTTCTCCCAAAAGTTTAAAAAATTTGCCTTTCACATGTAAATGTTTAATTCACCTGTAATTACTTTTTGTGTATGGTGTGAGATAAGGATTTAATTTTGTCAAAGCATGATGAAACTGCTGCTCAATATCAGATATAAAAAGATGAAGCTGAATTTGTTTCTGAGAAGGCACAGTATCTCAGAGCAGAATAGACTGTTGATCTTACATAGGGGTTTTGGCAATATAGAGCTCATGAATTGGTGGACTTTCAAAGGCATAAGCAGGTTGGCATCTCCAGTAGTTGTAGTAACATGATTACTCAGATAAAATGGTGGTTGATTTGTGGACATTTCAGGTACGTTACATTTTTGGAGTAAATCAGTCCCTGACTTTCAGAAGTAGGTTGCTGATACTGTTTGGTTGACTTGCAAAAGTTCATTCACTGAGGGGAGTTATTGTTCATCTGTTGAACAGATTTAAAACTGATTCAGGTGACTACTTGTTACCATGGTTACAGAACAATCACGTGTAGAAAAAGCTTTTGGAAACTTTTTAAATTCTCAGTTCTCCCTCTTGTTCCTCGTTCATCCAGAGCTGTAGAAGAGATAACCAAGGATTTTCCAGATCTTACCACAGTTATTGATTCTCTTAAAGATGTGATTTCTGGAGATCTGATTTTTAGATTGAGCACTAAATGATGTGATTTAATCCTGTGTTTATCTGGAATCATTTAAGTCATCTGTCAGGATGGTGGCTGTGCAGAAGTATTTAAGACTCTGGCCAACAGACATCAAACAACTGAGACAAATAAATGTAAAAAGAAGTATTTAAGAAGGGACTAGAAGATTCTCCAGAACTAGGCCTGGTCAAGGAAATAATTCTCAACAATTTCCTATGTCTGTCTTAAATAGCCAGGCTACTTTTTATTTTAGCTAAGATATAGATTGTGTTACCTTATCAAAAAGGTTAATTCAGTACAACATGAAATGTTAGTCATGGGACATATCCTTCCCTGGCTCGCTAAAGAGAGAGAGAGAGTGTGTGTGTGTGTGTATGTGTGTGTGTGTGTAATCTTTGTTTTTAGTTGCAGGTTTCTATATGTGTTCCTTACATCAAACTGTTATATAAATCTTTCATAGTCTTGCAGATTATCTGTTTGAATTTTTAATTACTGAGCTTTATTAAAATCTCCCATTATGTTAGATATTTATTTCCGTTTGTATTTCATACATTTGTAATTGTATTTCATACATATGTAATTTATATCTTCCTTCTAATAACGTTTCATCTTTAAAGTGTATTTTATCTAATATTAATAATAGCTGCACCAGGCTTGTTTGTATTACTACTTTCCTGCTATATTTTTACATTCTTTTACTTTTAAATATTGCATGTCATTATGTTTTAGATATAGTTGGATTTTTAAAATCTACTCTGAAACCTCTGTCTTTTAATTAATGAATATAACTCATTTATATTCAGTGTGATTGCTAATATTTTCAATTTATTTCTACCATTTTGTTTTGTGATTTCTACTTATCTTTCTTTACTGTGCATTCTCTTTCCTTCTTTCTTGCCCACTGTTGGGTTGATAATGTTTTATTTATTCCCTTTTCCCTCTGTACTGGACCAAAAGCTATGTACTCTATTTCTATTCCATTAATGGTTAATCTCAACATTTTAATGTTAGTCTAAAGTTAACGAATATCTCTGCTGTTGTTCTGAACAACTTAACTCTAAACACCATTCTACTAATTTACATGTTATTTTTTCTGCAGTATTTTAGTTCCATCTTGTTTTTATGTCCTTAATATGACGATTATTTTCATATACTCAACCAGTTACAAATTTCTTTACTTAACTATTCCTTCTTGAACATCGTTGATTTTTTTTCTGTTTATAGTCTATCTTCATGAAGTACATCCATTTTTCAGTGACTGGAAATTCTTGCTGAAAATATCATCAGTTTCCTGTCATCCTTGAATGATGGTTTAGCTGTATATAAATTTTAAATTTACAGTGGTTTTCTATAGACTTTTGGAGATATTATTCCATTGTCATTTGGATTCTGTTGTTGCTGTTACTAAGTCTGCTGTCAGTCTAACTGTCATTCTTTTGTGGATAATCTATCTTTTCTCTCTTGGTTGCTTTTAAAGTCTCTCAGTTTCCCTATGCTGTATCTAGAGATTACTCTTTTCCCTTTTTGAAAAATCCTCCTCAGAACTTGTAGCATTTCCTGAATATGATGGTTCATATATTTGATCAATGCTAGAAAATTATCAGCTATTATTTTCTTTAAATATTACTTCTCTACCAACTATACTCTAGTCTCTCTCTTCTAAAATCCTACTAGACCAATTCTAGACCTTTTTTTGCTCTATTTTCCATTTCTCTTATCTGCTTTTTCATCTTTTCATCACTTAGTCTTCTAGGTAATGTCTTTTTTTTTAAAATAGGGTGTCTTTTTTTCTAAGTTTTTGTTTGTTTGTTTGTTGTTTTTTTGAGGAAGATTGGCCCTGAGCTAATACTTGTTGCCAACCTTCCTCCTTTTTTCCTTTTTTTCTCCCCAAAACCCCAGTAGATAGTTATATGTCATAGCTGTCTTCTAGTTGCTCTGTGGGGGGTGCTGCCTCCACATGGCTTGATGAGCGGTGTGTAGGTCTGTGCCCAGGATCCGAACTGGTGAACCTGGGCTGCCGAAGTGGAGCGTGCGAACTTAACCACTACGCTACGGGGCTGGCACCTCTAGGAAATTTCTTTATATCTATATTCCAGACACTATTTCTCTCTTCAGCTGTTTAATTTGCTATTTAATTTGAATTAGTGGAATTTTTACTTAAATGGTTATATTTTCAATTTTAATTTTAGATGTTCTACTAGTTCTTTTTTCAAATCCTCTTGGCCATTTTAAATAATATATGTATCTTTTGTTATATTTTAATTCTTTTTTTAATGTTTTAAGCAATTTAAGCATACTTATTTTATGGGTTCTATCAATAATTTGTTATCTGAAGATCCTAAGGTCCTATACCTGTGTTTTTATATCTCATATGAAATTTGCTTCTGTTAGATTGCTTCCTGTGTATTGCAATTTCAGGTTGTGAAGTCATTTTTAATGGATTTCTATCTTGTAGAAATCTACTATGATCTGATTTTAATGTGTATCACTCTAGAGGTACTTTGTGGCTACTTTTTCCAATTTTCTCAGCCCCACCAGGATGAGGTCTTGGGAAGATGCAAATTGAGGAAACTGAAACCCAAGTTATATATTTTAAATGAATATGTCAAATTTGATCTGTAATTTTAATTGTTTTATACCAGTACATTTTTAATTTTATTTAGTTTCCCATATTACCAAACATGGAAATGCTTTATTTTTCACCAGGAGCCAGATTAATCTTTTTATAAAGTATAAATCTAGTCATATAACTCCCCTGCTTAAAACCCTTCAGTGGTGTTTTTTCTTTTCTCTTTTTTTTTTTTTGGACTAAAATAGAACCTAAAATCGTTAACATGCTCTTCAAAGCCGTGAGTGCTCTGAGTCCTGGCGACCATACCCAGTCTCATCTCAATCAGTTTCCCCGTGGTTACTGCTTTTTGTTCGTTCCTTGAGAGTGTTACGTCCCTTCCCATTTCTGAGCCTTTACACATACTATTCCCTCTGCCAGAAAGCCTCTTCTCTGTCTTTGTGGTCTCAGCTTGAATGTCTCTTCCTCAGGAAACCTTCCTTGAATTCTCCATCTCACGGTCAGCCAGGGTTAGACTTCCATGTTATTCACTTTCAAAGTACCTGGATGATTTTCTTTAAGTATAATTAAATCAGTTCTAATTTAATGTCTCTCCCCTCCACCTGGATAAGCTCCATATGAATGAGGCTGGGTCAGTCATTTCTGTTCATGTAAATGAACAGCTTCATGTGCTGGGTCAGTCAGTTCTGTTCATTTCTAGCAGTTAGTTGCCTACGTTGCAGAATAAAACAAACAAAGCTTACCATTGTGTTTTATGTTTTGAACCAGACACACACGTTTTTGTTTAATATAACCTTGCTGCAAAGAGCTGTATCGGGAAATCTTTAAATACAAGAAATTGCACTGAAGTTTTTAGAGTGTTGGAGAATAAACAGCTTAATTCTAGGCAAGCAAATAATTTTTAACTACGAATTTATGTTAAATTCCATTGTTTATGAAGTAATCAGTAATAAGTATAATTTATAAATATTACTGTTGCCTATACTAGGCACTATTTTTTGTTACTACTTATGTTTCTCAAATCTTGACATCCATAAAAATAAGAAATACATTTCATAAAAGACAATCTCTGTTATAATGATAATATCTAATAGAAAAAAAGAGTCTCCTTTTCTTTACATTGAATAGAAGGAAACCCAACGAAGAAATATGTCTCTTATGATAAAGCACTGAGCAGTCAAATTTAGATGGCTAACCAAATTTAGCCTCCTTAATAACAGACATTGTACAAGAAGGTATCTGAATAAACAAAGTACTCTTTGATTCAAATAATTATTTTCGTCTCCCTTTAATTAAAGTTGACTTGCTTCTTTTTTGTGTATGTGCGAAAGACTAGCCCTGAGCTAACATCCGTTGCCAATCCTCCTCTTTTTTTTTTTTGCTGAGGAAGACTGGCCTAACATCCATGCCCATCTTCCTCTATTTTATATGGGATGCTGACACAGCATGATTTGACAAGCGGTGACTTAACCGCTACACCACTGGACTGGACTCTAAAAGTTGACTTGCCTCTTAAAGGGAGACTCATATTTCTGATTTCATATTTTTTCTTTCCCAGAGAAGAGACTTATATTACTGTATGTCTACATGTGCTACATTATAGGTGGCAGTAAATATCTGCTGAATAAAATGATTAATTAACAACCTGAGTGTCATTTCATAATGATTGATTGGACCTTATTCTACTTTTTACTCCTAAGAAGGTATCAAAATGACTCTTCTTAGATTTTTCAGCTTGTCTATATTTTTTTTTTTCACTTTCTTCTGAAAACTATTCCCAAGGAACTCTTCAAGCACTGATTCATATCTCTGACCTGAATTATTGTGAAAGCATCCAAGGCACTTTCCTTGCTTCTTATCTCTATTTTCTTCAACCACACTACCATGCCAATATATCATTTACATTTCCAACATTCCTTCATTCAAAATTAATTAAATGAATATTTACTGAGCATTTGTATGTCTGATATTGTTCTAAGCGCTAAGGACTCTGGAGTGAACCAAGTCCCTGGTCTCATAGAACTTGCTTTCTCCAGGGGAGACAGACAACAAACAAATAATAAATTTATACTATGTTGGTAGTTAAAACTAGCTTCTATAAAGAAAATAAAGCAGACTAAGGGGATCCAGTGTCAAGGAATGTTATTTTGGTTGTGATTCAAAAAGGCCTTTCTAACAAGGTAATAATATTCAGGCAAAAATCTGAACGATGTGAGGGCCCAAGTCATAAAAATACCCAGGAAAAAGGATTAGAATGTGAGGAACAGCAAGTACAGGGCCTGAGGTAAGTGAACACTTGGTGGTTTTGAAGAACAGTAAGGAGGCCAGAGTGAATGGAGCACGGTTTGCTGGGGAGAGAGAGGAAGTGATGTTAGAGAGACAGCTTGGAACCAGATCATTTATAGCTAAATAGGTCATCCCAAGGATTTTCAGTTTTATTCTAAGTGTGATGGGCAACCAATGGAAGGTCAAGAATAGGGAATTTATATGATTTGGTTTACATTGTAGAATAGTCACCCTAGCCTCTAAGTAGGGGTGTTGGAAGGGAATTGAAGTGGTCCAAGTGAGGGGAAACAGTGGCCTGGACTAGGGTTGAGGTAGTGGAGGCAATGAGAAGTGGTCATATTTGGGGACTATTTTGAATTTAGCTCCTAGATTTGCTGATGGATTGGGGAGTCAAGGATTACTCCTTTTTTTATTTTACCTAAATCCCATGAGATGCCACAAAGTACTATGAGATCAATTTGGGGTATTTTTAGTTTGGGATGCCTGTTAGACATACAGGTGAAGATGTTGCTTAGGGAATTGGATTCAGGAGTTGGGAGTTCAGAGGAGAGTTTGAGCTGGAGATATAAATTTGGAAATCATCAATATAAATGGTATTTGAAACCATACAGTTGGGTAAGATCATCCAGGTCAGTGCTTTCCAGTCTTTTTCATGCCATTGCCTACATAGAAAATTATAATATTTGTACACTTGAAGAGGCAAATAGACAAAGCTGCCCGAAGCTAGACGTGATGGCCCAGAGCCTCTAGGAATCACATCTTGGAAATATTTATAACTTGTGGGTTCATACTGGTTAGGACAATAGTGAAAACAAGCATGCCATGAGTACTCCAACATTTAGAGGTCAAGAAGTAGGAGAGAATTTAGCAAAAGAGACTGAGAAGGAGTTGCAGTTAAGGTATGAGGGAAAACAGGACCGTGTGGCTTCCCAGAAGGAAGAATCAACTAGTCAGCTGCTACAGCAAGGCTGTGTAAGATGAGGGTCAGTAATTGACTGTTACCCATTTTAGAGATAAACAAACTGAAGCTTAGAGAAGTTGCCCCAGGTCTGGGATGGGGCCTGAGAGATTTTACTTTTCTGATAAGATCCCAGGGGATACAGATGCTGCTGGTTTATGGACCACACTGAGTAGCAAGGCTCTTCTAGAACAAAATCTCCTGCCTAGTTCTCCGTTCTTTAATTTTTAAATAAGAAATACATTTTTTAAAAAAAAGAATTGACTATTAGATTTGGCAAAATTGAGATTTAAAAGGACCTTAAAAATGATTATTTTAGTCTAGTTGTGAAGACGAAAGCCTGATTAGAATCGATTCAAAACAATATGGGAAATGAAGAAGGAGCGGCAATGCGTTCAAGGAAATCTCTTGAGGAGTTTTACTATAAAGGGCAACAGAGTAATGGAGCAGTACCTGAACAGGAACGTGTGAGGTTGTTTTGCTTTGTTTTCTAAGAGAGCTATTACGGCATGCTTATACACTAAGAAGAATAACCCAAGGTAAAGGAAAAGTGATATTTCAGGAGAAGGAAGGGATGATTGCAGGCACTAAGTCCAAGAGGAGGTGAGAAGATCCTCACCTGCACAATTGGGTTATTTGAGTCCAAATACAACCAGGTTACTTGGCCTTATATAGGAGTATGGACAGTTTATCTGTTGTAACAGATACAAAGGCAGAGACTGTGAGTACAGACATAAATCAGTTAGCGGATTTGTTGACGGGAAAATAAGGAAGTTCGTAACTGATTACTTTTCTATTTAGTGAAATAAAAATATCAACAATGAATGAGTGGGGTGGGAGTTAATTTTATACTGGAGGAGAAAAGAAACTATATTTTTTAGAAGTATGCTTAGAGAATGAGGAAATGAATTGGTTAGGTAAATGTTGGAGATCCAGCTTCTGATTTGTGGTTATAAATTTAGAATGAGAGCATTTTGGATGGTTGTGAGTTTAGCTGCACCAGGAACGGGAGCAGAACAGACAGAGAGTTGGACTTATGCATGATTTGGGTTTTGCCAGTGAGTACAACAGGGGGATAGAGGGGCAAGAAGCTGAGGTTAGATGGAAAGGAGTGATTATAACGATTAACCATGGAATCTAAGCTGAGTGAAAAGAGGTGCAAGTATATAGGGTGGGTGATAAACTGAAAAAGTTGGTAGGGTCAGTGAAGTGAAAATTCCCATGGGATCAAAGAATTGTTGAAGTCAGCGTGTTGAGGAACTCAGTTAAAATACAAGAGGTGGTACTCTCTAGAAAGTGGGATGTTTGCTGTTGGGGGTGTTATGGATTGAATGTTTGTGTCCCCTCAAAATCCGTATGTTGAAATCCCAACCCCCAATGTGATGGTATTAGGAGGCGGAGCCTTTGTGAGGTAATTGGGTCATGAGGGTGGAGCCCTCATGAATGGCGTGGGTGCCCTTATAAGAAGAGACTCAAGAGAGATCATTTACCTCTTGGCCATGTGAGGATACAATGAGAAGACGGCTGTCTGCAAACCAGGAAGAGTACCCACACCAAACACTGGATCTACTGGCACCTTGATCTTGAATTTCCCAGCCTCCAGAACCATGAGAAATAAATGTTGTCTAAGCCACCCAGTCTATGGTATTCTGTTATATAGCCCAAAATGACTAAGACAGGGAGTGGGTTGTTGTTTTTGTATTTTTTGTTTTTGGTAATGAGAAGTTCTGTGGAAGTAGGTAGCCAGAGTGGAGTGAAGAACAAGATCACAAGAGGAAAGGAGGTCAGGGAGGAACTGAAGTTTCAGGGTTTGGGACGAAACAGTCATGTAAAAAAAGAAATGACCAAGCATGATGACAAGCCATTGGGTCACAGTCATCTGAAAAGCAGTAGGGCTGTGCTAAAATCTTCAATGAGTAAGGAAAAGTGACCAGAAGGATTGCGGGTGCCTGCAGTGTAGTGGAGTGAAGGGTAATAACCCAGTATAATTCTCCAAAAGAGGAATTTTCTTTTAAGCAAAGAGGTAAGAACAGTTGTCGCAAATAATAAAAAGGGATAAAAGGGCAACTATTCCCACTTCCAGGCCCGGTGGCTTCCGAGATGGGGGTGGGAGCAGCCATCACTTGAGAAGGCTCGGTGATGCTCTTTTCGTAAGGGAGTGCAAGATTCTGGTTAGAGCAAGTAGGTGGTGGGAGTGTTCAGAGAACAGAGGGGACTTTGCTGATGACAGTAAGTTCCAGAGGGCATAGTGGAAGGATTTGGGTGTCAGTGAGGAGTGGAATTTGGGTTAGATTATCGGATGTACAGTGACAATAAGCGTCCAGGGAATTTGCCCCCTGTCTTTCTAGTCTGAAATCCTCCACCCATTCAGTTTAAAATCTCCCACACACAAATATCCCACTTGCCCCAAACCGAGCCTTCTGCAAAATATGGCTTTATCACTCCTCTCTCCTGCTTCCTCTAAGAAATTTCCCCATATTCTTACCCAGTCAGGATTCATCTCTCCGCATACCTCTATAATTGCCTAACATAATCTGCCATTTACCTATTCATTTATGTCTAGTTATTTCTCGCACAATAGATTATGAGCTCCTGAACTGCTTATGGGATGGCTCATATTCTCCATAGTACCTAGAACTGTCGTCAAAGGTCAATAGAAATGTAATTGATTGAATTCTCCCCTTTATTCACCCTGAGGCCTCCAGACTTCAGCACTATATCCGTGATGGTGGTAGATGACCCACCAAAGATCCAAGTAGAGGTGGTCCTGCTGCCTCTACCTCGTTCTCCCCAATCCCCAACAAGCCTGGCCAGTGCCTTTTGAGGATAGACAGCATAGGACTGTGAATAGTCGTTTTTGATTTATGAACCATGGATGTACCCACACAAGATGTGAAAATAAAATACTGCCCAAGTTGGGCTGGAAACTGAAAAAAACTAGCACCTACATACTTTTTTATAATAGAAAAATACAGCTATGTGGTATGAAGGCCAAAAGACTCTGGTCTCATAGTAATGATTAGAGTCAAGGGTAACTTAATTTCACAAAGTTGTTTTGTTTACCAATTCTAAATATACACATGCGTACACAGACACACATGCCTATAAAAACTAATTTTTGTGATATAATTAAAACGACTTAGGGATGTTTTAAATCAATTAACTATATCTGCTTTTATTACAAGTGATAAATACGTATTATTCTATGATAATGTAATTTAATAGTATGCATATAGTTTTAAATGTGCTGTGAAATGAAAATATGATTTCACAGTTTTAAAACTTTTTCCCTATGTAAGCATATTATGCTGCTTAAACTTTGCCAAAAAGAGTTATTTTAAGATGTACCCATTTTATTTTTAAATGTGTCCTTGTATTTTGTTTCTTTTTCTGCTTAGTGATACTTAATCTTCTTGTAAACCTTTTATGTGATTTGTATGCATATTACTGCTTTTCAAAGTTGATGAGCTGTTCTCACATTCTTTCAAACACACGTAATAGATTGATGTTTAAATTCCCAAGTGGTATACATAATTATTTCTAAAAGAATTCTATGTGAAATTAAAACTTTCTTCTGTGGAAAACAGATGAATGTTAGCTTATTTAAGCTTCTCAGTGGTTGTCAATTAATTGCTATGAATACTGTAATAGAGTACAACAAACACTTTGAGGGGCCCTGAGAGTCAGTGTACCCAGGTTATTTTATGCGTTCTGGGTGGAGAATTAAGTTATAATTAAATGCATTGCTTTTGAAGTCATGCACTACACTGAGAATGCATAGGTGTCAGAGTGTCATCGCTGGAGTCAGGATGCCTTGGTTCAAATCCCAGCTTTACTACTTACCAGAAGTGTGATGTTGGGTGAGTTACTTAAGCTGTCTAGGGCAGACATTATTGTTCCTTATACAAAAGACATTCTCTACCTTTTCTCTTCTGCCTTTTTCTTGTTAACAGAGCCTCCACACCCCCCTACAGAAGCCAAAAATACCAGCTATTCTCCTGGCTTCCCTAAGTTAGGTATTGATCCAATCCTGTCCAATGGGATGTGAAGAAAGTCTGCTAGAGATATTCCAGAACAGGTTTCCCTCCCTGTTAAATAGAGAATAGGAGGCAATGCAATTCTTCTTTAGCTAAATATTGTTCTGTCTCTCTGATGCCTGAAGCTGTGGTGGCCATCTTGGAACTATGAAAGGACAAGCTGAAGGAAGGGCCAACCAGAGGGAGACAAAGCAGGACCCTGAGCCCTTGGTGACATCACTAAGCCACCAGGCAAATCAGAGAGCTTTTTGCCAGAGTTCCTGTTAAGTTAGATTAAAAAATTTTCCTCATTATTTAATTCATATTTAATTGGGCATTATGTTAACTTGCACATAAGAGTATCTTAATATACTCTCCAGTTCAGTATTGGATAGATAGAATGATAGCATATACCTTTGTCTTGTTTTTTGTTTTGAGAGAAAGTTTACATTTCCCCATTAAATGTAATGATATCTATAGAGTTTTTTAGAAACCCTTTATCAGTAAACCATTCCTAGTTTACTAAAAGGGTTTTTAAATTATAAATGGAGGTTGAATTTTTCTGCATCTGTTGAAATGATCGTATTATTTTTCTCCTTTATTTTGTTAATGTAAATTATATTAATTTATTTGTAAATTGTATCTAACCTAGAATTCCTGGAAACCCCATTTTTATTATGTAATTAATCTGTTATCCATTTTGGATATTGGTTGGATTTGGTTTGCTATGTTCATCCATGTTTATAAAAAAGATTGACCTTTAATTTCCCTTTCTCATAATGTCTTTATCAGATTTTGGATTGAAGATATGCTGACTTGATAAAATGAATTCATGAAAGTTTTTTTCCATTTTCTGGAAGAGTTTTGCAAGAGAGGAAATATTTCTTCTTTAAATATATTTTAGAATTTGCTAGTTAAATCTTGTAGGCCTAGAGCTTTCTTTGTAGGAAAATTGTAAATTACAAATTAATTTTTTAATAACTGTAAGAATATTCAGATTTTCTATTTTGGGGGGAAGTTAGTATTGGACCAAGTATATTTTTCTAAGAATGTATCCATTTCACCTCATTTTTAAATATATTGGTATAAAATTATCTGTAACACCCTCTTATTATTTTTTTTAATATCTGCATGATTTGTAAAAATGCTCTTTTTTATTCTTAACATATTATTTATGTCTTCATTTTTTCTTAATCAACCTCTTTGCTTTTTATTTAATCAGTTTCTGCTTTTATATTCATTATTTCCTGCTGTTTACTTTCTTTGGGTTTATTTTGCTATTCTTCTAACTTATTGATACTTTGATCATTAATTTCAGACTTTTTTTCAAGTATTTGCATTGAAGGCTGCATATTTTCTATGCAAGTTTTAAATTTGTATTATTTTTATTATCAGTTAGTTCAGAATATTTTCTAATTTCCAGTGTAATTTCTTCTTTGACCCGTGGATTATTTACAAGTATATTTTTAATTGCCTAACATGTTGGGATTTTCAAGTTACATTTTTATCATTTCTTTTTAGCTTACTTGGATTTTGGTCCAAAAACGTCCTTTGAAATTTATTGAGACTTGCTTTATGAACCAGTATTTGGTCCATCTTTGTAAATATTCTGTACGTGATTGAAAATATTCTGCATTCTGCAGTTGTTGGGTAGAGTATTACATCTACTTCTGTTATATCTAAATTGTTAATTGTTTAAATATTCTATATTCTTGTTTTGTTTTATGTTTGGTTTGCTTATACAGTTACTCAGTATAATTGTGGCTTTGTCTTTTTTTTTCTTGTAGTTTTGCCAATTTTTTCTTTGTATATTTTGAGGTCACATCAAGTTCATACACTTTTATAATTGTTTTATCTTCCTGAAAAAACGAGCCTTTTTCAGGGCTGGCACAGTGGCATAGTTGTTGGGTTCGTGCACTCCACCTCAGCAGCCTGGGGTCTGTGGGTTCAGATCCCAGGAGCGGACCTACACACCACTCATTAGGCCATGCTGTGGCAGCATCCCATATGCAAAGTAGAGGAAGATTGGAACAGATTTTAGCTCAAGGCCAATCTTCCTCAAGCAAAAAGAGGAAGATTGGCAACAGATGTTAGCTCAGGGCCAATCTTCCTCACCAAAAAAAAAAAAAGAGTTTTTTCCATTCTTTTACCTTTAGCTTTTCTGAATATTTAGCATACATGCTTTAGATGTGTCTCTTAAGATACATAGTTGGATATTTTAATCCAGTCTGACAGTCTTTGTCTTTTGATTGGAGTATTTGATCCATAATTATTTAGTGTAAATATTTAATGTATTTGATTTACTTGAATTAAAATACACCATTTTACTCAGTTTTTCTATTTGTCTTATCTCTTCTATGTTCCTTTTCTCCTCTTTCTTCCCTTCTTTTGGATTAATTGTTTCTTATTATTTCATATTTTTCCTCAGCATGGAAATGAGTTATACACTCTTTTTTTATGTGTGTGAGGAAGACCAGCCCTGAGCTAACATCCGTTGCCAGTCCTCCTCTTTTTGCTGAGGAGGATTGGCCCTGAGCTAACATCTGTGCCCATCCTCTATTTCATATGGGACACCGCCACAGCAAGGCTTGATAAGCAGTGCATTGGTCTCCACCTGGGATCCGAACCTGCAAACCCCGGGCCACCAGAAGCAGAGCATGCAAACTTAATCGCCACACCACCAGGCTGGCCCCTACACTCTTATTATTTAGTGACTATCCAGAAATTTCAACATGCATAGTTGACTTATCAAAGTCTAATCTTAGTTGATGCTTTTACTCTCTTCTGAGGCAATGAAAGGACCTTGGAATACTTTAACACCCTTAATTCTCCTCCCACCTTATATGCTATCATTGTCATATATTTCAATTCTGTATATATTTTTTAAACTATATAAGTTATGATAATTATTGTTTTATACCATCAGTATTCGTTGATATTTACCCAAATTTTTACCACTTCTGTTCTTCTTCTTCCCTTCCTTAATCTCTAACTTTCTATCTGGTATTATTTTCCTTATTCCTGAAGAATGTTTCAGGTTTTATTTACTGTGGATCTGCTGGTAATAAATTCTCTCCATTTTTGTTTACTTTATCTTTACTCTGGAAGAATATTTTGATTGGGTAAAGAATTCTAGATTGGTGCATTAGAGATTTCATACTATTGCCTTCTGGCTTTTCATTGTTTCTATTGAGAGAGCAGCTCTCAGACTGTTAATTCTTTAATGGTAATCTCTGTTTATCCTCTTTTTAATTGTTTTTGTTCAATTTTACTATGATGTATCTAGATGTGGATATTGTTTTATTTATCCTGGACCCAGTTATATAATTTCTTAAACCTGTAATTTGTTGTCTTTCAGCAATTTTTGGAAAAATTCAGCCATTATCTTTTCAAATATTACTTCTTTCCATTTTCTCTGTTATTTCTTTCTGGCACTCCAATTAAATGTAGATTGGACCTTTACATTCTTTCCTTAATGTTTCTTTTCATCTCTCTCTTTTTCCTCCCATTTTGTCTTATCTCTTTATCTGAAGTTTAGATATTTTCTTTTGAACTCTCAGTTCACTAATTCTTTCTTCATTTTTGCCTAATATGCTGTTTAATCCATCCATTAATTTCTAAATTTTGATTGTTGTATTTTTTACTTGTAAAATTTATATTTGAATGAGTTTTTTGGAGGAGTCAAATACACTATGTCATTTTTTGTAGTTTCCAGCTCTCAACTGAATTTTTTTTAATTTTATTTTTTACCTCCTTGAACTTGGTGAGCAAGTTATTTTAAAACCAGTGTCTTATTAACTTAATATCTAAAGCCCCCTGGGTTCTGTTTTTGTTGTATGCTGTTTCTACTGATTCTCTTTATGCTAACTACAGGTCGTCCCCGACTTACAGTGATTCGACTGACAATTTTTCAACTTTAGGATGATGTGAAAGACATATGCATTCAGTAGAAACCACACTTCAAATTTTGAATTTTGATCTTTTCCCAGGATGGTGATATGTGGTACAATCTTCTCTGGTGATGCTGGGCAGTGGCAGCAAGCTGGAGCTCCCAGTCAGCCACAATCACAAGTGTAAACAGTGATACACTTACATCCATTCCGTACCCATACAACCATTCTGTTTTCCACTTTCAGTATAGTGCTCAGTAAATTACATGAGATATTCAACACTTTATTATAAAAATAGGCTTTGTGTTAGATGATTTGCCCACTATAGGCTAATGTAAGTGTTCTGACCACATTTAAGGTAGGCTAGGCTAGACTATGATGTTTGGTAGGTTAGGTGTATTAAATGCATTTTCTTTTTTTTTAACCTTTTATTTGGGAATATTATGAACTCACAGGAAGTTGAAAATAGTGCAAAGAGTCTTGTGTACCCTTCACCCAGCCTCCCCCAGTAGTGACATCTTACATAGTGGTACTGTAATATCAAAACCAGGAAATTGACATTGGTACATTACTGTTAACTAAACTACAGTCCTTATTCAGTTTTTATTATTTTTGTTAACCTGCATTCCTTTCTGTTTGTATGTGTGTGTGTGTGTGTGTGTGTGTGTGTGTGTAGTTTTTGCAAACCCCCCTTCCTACCTGTGCTTGTCCTCTGGCAATGACTAATTTTTTTCTCTACCTTTATATTTTTGTCATTTTGACAATGACATAAAGTTGGAATCATACAGTATGTGACCTTTTCAGATTAGCTTTTGTCACTAAGCATAATGCCCTTGTGGCTCGTCCAAATTCTTGTGTGTATCACTAGTTTATTCCTTTTTATAGCTAAGTAATATTACATAGTATGGATGTTGTGTGTTTAGCTTTACACTGTTGAAAGTCAAAATGCGTTTTTGACGTGATGTTTTCAACTTAGAATGGGTTTATCAGGACATAACCCATTGTAAGTCAAGAAAGATGTGTAGTCTCTTTATGTGTCCTGTTATCTTTGATAGTATACAACATGTTGTATATAAAAATTTGTTTGTGAAATGATTTGAGACCTAGGATAATGTTATTTTTCTCTGGAGAGGATTTTCCGTTTGCCTTTGCCAAGCACCTGGGGATATTAGCAATCTAGAATTACCTTTATTCTATTTCAAGAATTGAGATTTTTCTAGGGCACATAGATGTGAGGGCTGGATTACTTGTGATTCACCTATATTAGTAAAGCATAGCCCTTCAGGGTCCTAAACCAAAGTGTTCACCTGAGCCCCCAACCTTAACAGGTCCTAGATTCCAACTTTTGTTGCCCTACGCCTATGAACCTGTCAGATGCACTTCTCTCAGCCATTTCTTGCAAACTTTCAAGTTCCAACAGGGAAAATGTTCCCCTCTTCCTGTACACCCTCTCCTCAAATACTAAACTCCCATTTCTGTATTTCTGTGTTCTTGTGGATTTGGGGCTATAATTATTCACTACCTCATCATGAGTCTGATACTTTCAAGCAAATGTTTTTGGGGCTCCCCTTGTACTTTTCTAGTTGTCTGTGATAAGTCTAAATTGCCTTATCTTCCATTACCTAAAGCCACTGATATACACTCTGGGCTTTGATCTCCTCAGCTGTAAAATGAGGATAATACTTATATCTCTACAGATGAAAGAATTAAATAAATGTATATAGGTAAAGTGCTTAGCAAAGTGCTTACATGTAATAAGTGCTCAATTAATGTTGGCAATAATATAATCTTGATTATTATGATATTTGGAAAATATGTTTCTTCTTAGCTGTGAGCAGTCCAAAACCAAACTATTAAGGCAAATTGAACTTTAAGGAAATGCTTTGTACTGACCAAACCAGATATAAAACCAAATCCCCGGCATGTTCCCCCAATGTCTGACAGCATTTGGTTCAAAATGTTTTGCCAATAATCACATATATTTTGCCAATCAGTGATTTTACCATAGGCCATAGGGAGAATTTATCCAAATCATAGACGTCCACAGGTTCAAACAGATACTTAGCTATCAAAAAATACATACCCAAAAGGAAAATTGCTGGGTATAAAAATTCCAGCTGGATTAAGCTATCTCGTTTTTTCTTGTCACCTCTTTAAAATAGTTTAATAAGTTTCTGCTAATCATGTCAAACTCTTCTTAACTTTTTCTCCTACTTGAGTCAGGGTGTATCCATTAGGATTATTTCACTTGTATATAAGAGAGAAACCTAACATTGCTCAGGACTGGAATGACAGCTCCATAAAGTTATCAAAGACTCAGGATCCTTCCAGTCCACTGCTCTGCCATCTGTAGGATGTGATTCTAATCCTCAAGGTTCTTATGACTTCTGGAGCCCCAACATCATATCTATATTCCAGGAAGTTGGATTTAGGGGTGAGCAAGGGAGTTAGAGGGAGAGCACTCCTCCTTCCTTTTAAGGAGATTTCTTAAAGGATCCACATAATACTTCTGTTTTGATTTTATTGGCTGGAACATAGTCACACCTCACCACAAGAAGGCTGGGAAATGTAGTCCTTTGCCTGTGCAAAATGTATGTTTATTCACTAAAGAGAAAGGGGTGAATCAATATTATGAGTTAACAGACAGTCTGTGCCTCCAAGGACTATGGACTAAGAAATAAAAGGAATTGTAGTGATTTTACTGAAAAACTAAATGAAGTTTGTGAAAAGATAATATTTTCCAGGTTAGTTTATTCCTAATGCAACCAATTGCAAGGGGGACATCATGAGGAAAGGAATCAAAGCTTGAAAAACTGGGATGGAGAAAAAAATCATTTGAGGAAAAAAAAGGACTAAAAATGTATAGGCAAAAAGGAATAGGTGAAGAGTAAATTTCTGGGCATTTCAATCCAGTTTAGAAAACTTACAAATTAAATGCCAAACTCATATTTTTCAGATGGAATATTTTTGTACTACACCATTGGATGTGCAGGAATTACAATCAGAACACCTCCAAAAGTGTGCCTGTCGCTTTCAGGATGAATACTTTGAGAAAAGGTCCTCAAACACTTATATCTACCTCTTAATTAAACACATGACAATTTAATACATTTTCTCCAGGCCATGTTCAAAAGAGCACTTCAGTGGTCTGGGTTTGTGAGGAATTATGCATAGCACCTGCCTCTGCTGAATTCCATGGGACTCCAGAAGATTTTATACAGTGATGTCAGAGGATAATACAAGATATTTTGCGAAGTAGGTTAGCATAGACATTGCCAAATAATTTCTTGTTTGGGGGACCATCTACTCACTTAAAATATTTTCCAATAAGTTCTACATTTGGTGAACTTTCCTCCTGAGCCTCAAATTGTAATACATATTTATCCTATTAATTTTCCAGTGACTATTCTAAAATATGTCAGTGTTGACCATTGGATCTAAATTCTAAGTGCTGTCACGTTTTAAAATGTAAATCTACATTGTACAATACCCTTTGCCTTGTTTTTTATTCAGGGCATTCTTACCTCTGGCCTGGGCTTTAAAATGTTATCGCTTTTAACAATCTGTGTTTGATGCTAGAAACCAAAGTTAAGAAAATCCATTTAATTCAACAACAACAAAAAATTCTCAGAGGAAAAATGTACTTTTTTCTTAGTTCATTTAAAAGCACGTGAAAGTGTAGCTTTAAGGAGGGAAGAGAGATAGGTCAAACTGTTTCTTTTGCCTGCTTGCCAGATGATGCTAACAAGTCATTGTCTTTTCTCACTCAGGCATAAATGCCTGAAAACTCCTTTTTCTTCTGCTTACCATTGCCTTAACTGGTAATACTCTTCTCAGACAGCAAGATACCTGAGTGTCTAAACATTTATCTGTGCTAATACAGCCTCATTTCGTGTGAATGCCTGCCAGGCAGGAACTAGGCTGTCAGCTTCATCCCATCAAAAACACTTTCAGTCCCAGGGACTGATGGCAGGTTCCAATTGTTGAGTCAGTCTTGCTTGAACTGAATTTTAAAGTCAGGCTCCTACTGTTAAAGAATGGAGCTCAAAGAGGGTATTTAGCCAGAAATGTTGCAATTCTAAATATAAAACTCTTGGCTATGGATTTTGTTCTTGTTGTCATTATTTTTAAATTTGGGTACTGAGTGAAACTCTAAGGCAGCAAATAATGTGTAAGGGCAACCAATACCGCATAATAGTTCTTGTTTTGGTACATTCGCTCTGTAGTGATTTATTAAGGGAGACTGAAAAAGCCTGATTAAAATGCATAAACAGTGCTGAACAGTAAACAACCATGTCTAAGGATGAAAAAATGGGACCCACATGCTGTGCATGGAAATTGCCCTTAACAACATGGCCTATTGTTGAACAGATAGGAAGCCAAAGGTTGCTTGTAATCAAATTTGAAGTTTCCCATCACTTATAAAAGCAACACTTCCTTGTGCAAATGTTTCAATTTGTTGTAGTTAAAAACTGCTTCCTGACTTAATCCTTACAGAAACCAGGAGTTCTTTTGACTGTCAGGTGGATAGAAAAATTTAGACAGCCTGACAAAAAAAAAAGACTAAATGAAACCAAGTTTGTATGTTGAGGGTGAAATAAAATCTAAATATTTAACAGGAGCAAATTAAAGCAGCAAAAAAGCTCAAGATAATTCTTTTTCTTTTTTGGTATTTCACTTAAACAGGGAAAAAAGAGTTCGATGGGTTGGCTAGGTGTTCAAATTTCTTCTCTTTTCCCATTCAAAAATAAAATAAATTGGAATATATACAAATATCAAATCATTATGTTGTACACCTGAAACAAGTATAATGTATGTCAATTATACCTCAATAAAAGATAAATAAGTTTAAAAAAAATTTTTAAGAAAAATTTTAAAAAGAAAAAAAAACTTGCTCATTAGAGCCTGAATCAAGTCTGTGGGAAAAGATTCAAAGAGCAAAAATCATTAATAATATGACAAGACTATTCCTATAGGCTAAATTATTTGAGTACAAATACTAGAATTATTATATAATAATAATTCCTCAAATTTATGTTTTGAAGAATATTGATTGCTAATTAAAGACAGAAAAATTAACTGCCAAACTTTTAAGCCATATTTATTCTTCCACTGTATGAATATAGTAGCATATAAAGAAAATTAAAGAAATTTAAATAATTTCTTTAAAATACTATTTATATTATAATCTGTAGTGCCTTAGTTACATAAAGAGCATTTTTAAAATGTTCTAATACCCTTTTTCCAAAGAAATTTCAAGAATAAACAAAAAAGTCATTACATTTCGTCCTCCTAACAAATCTCATTACTGTTAAGCATTCAGGGCGTTTTCATTTCCCAATAATAACATTGTAATGAACATCTTTATGCCGCAATCTTTGTGTACATTTCTGATTATTTCTCTGGCACAAATTCCTTCACATATAATTTCTAGATCATGAGGCACAAAAATTTCACTTATTGAAAAATGGCCTTCCAGAAAAGTCTTACCAATTTTCATCCTACCGGTAGTGCATCAGACTGTATTGAAATTAGTATTTGGTGTTATCTTAATCTGTATCAAATTAATAAGTAAAAATAGTATCTTTTTAAAATAATTTGCATGTCTTTGACATGCCTTTTTTGTGTGTGTGTGTGAGGAAGACCAGCCCTGAGCTAACATCCGTTGCCAATCCTCCCCTTTTTTTGCTGAGGAAGACTGGCCCTGGGCTAACATCCGTGCCCATCTTCCTCCACTTTATATGGGACGCCGCCACAGCATGGCTGACGAGCAGTGCGTCGGCGGGCACCCGGGATCCGAACCAGTGAACCCCGGGCTGCCAAGCGCGGACTAAACCGCTGCGCCACCGGGCGGCCCCTTGACATGCCTTTTATAATTTCAATGTTTACGATTCTTTCATTGTTCTTCTAGTATGAATTGCCTCTTAATAACATCTGACCCTTTCATAGGGTTAGTAGGAAAATTAAATGAGATAATTCATATGAAGTGTTTAATATAGTGACTAGAAAATCCTAAGTGTTTGATAATAGTTAATGAGTTTTAGTTATAAGTGTTGAGTTGTTTTCTCTCTCTGTATTACAGATATAAGTGTCGTCAGTAAAGAAACTCAATTTAAATGAAGATAGCATGACCATTACTCAGAAGTTACCCGCTTAGTAGTGAAATAAAATTACCCTTTCTATGAAGAACACAAAATCACAAATCTATGGAGGGTAGTTCTTGGTAAGTAACGTATTCACGTCTCCCTCAGTCACTGTAACCATCACAAGCACCTCCCTCTACTTTGGGAACAGAGTGGTGAGTCCAAGTTCTCAGTCCATAGAGGGACAGGGATATTTCTTATCCCAGGAGGTGTCCTGTGCATCCCTTAGGTGGAATGCAGAGGAATGTTGCAGCCTGCAATCCACATTGCTGCCAGCCACAGGGAGAAAAATACGAGTCTGGGCCAAATGTGACCTCAGAGGCCGGATCAACAACAGAAGGGGGATTGAAGGCGCTCTTGCTCCACTTCAAAACCAGAAAGTAGGCGTTTCAGTACCTTAAAGAGAGTGGTTTATTTTTACTAAAAGCATAGGTATAATTCCTCATTTGGCAATAATTGCAATCATCCTGTTAAGCTAACTCCTTGCCTCTAAATTCTTGCCTCACCAATCCATCATTACATTGCTACGGATTTGTCAGACTGAAACACAGGATGGATTATGCTCTTCCCATCTTAGAATATTTGAGGCTCTTCTTCCACACCTTTGCTCATGAAAGTCTGAGCTATTAGCATAGCATTCAAGACCCTTCTCCATTCAGCCCTAACCTACCTTTTTCAGCATCAACTCCACTCATTTCTCTGCATATTCTGTGCTCCAGATACTAGTCTACCCACCATTTCTCATACATGGGCCATGAATATTTGTTCCTCCAAGCTTTTGCTCATATTTACTGCTCCCTGAGCCTGGAGTGCCCCACCTCCCCTCTCTGTTGATGGAGATCCTGCGTATTCTTCACAGTCCTATCCAGATTCTTTCCATCAGATTTAATCACTCCTTCCTCTGTAGTCTTAATATATAATCTATTTGGCATATTTCCTTCTGCCTTGTATGACTGATAGTTATTTACACAAATGCTTTTCCCCTTAGATTATAAGCATATGAGAAATAGTGACCATATTTTAATCATGTTTTATTTCCCCACAGCCTAGCACAATAGTTCACAGAAAGGAAGTGCCCAGTAATTGCTCATAAATTGAATTGAATCTCCAATTATAGTTTTAGTTGCTTTCAATATAAATATGACAAGTTCCTCTATGAGAAAAAGACTCTCAATTGGTTCCAAAGTAGACTTGCCAGATAAAATACAGGACCTGCAGTTAAATTTGAATTCAAATTTAACTGGATGTCCTATATTTTTATTTGCTAAATCTGGCAACCCTAGTCCAAAGACATGCCAGTTTCACCACTGTCAGGGTTAACTTCTGGGCAACAGTGAATTCATGTGGGCATAAATCCATTCCCATCCAATTCTGCTGTAGCAATGTGTATATAGTCACCAAGAATCCTCTTCATGTAAGGGGAATGTAATATTTTTAGGAAAAAAAAGAGCAAAACAAAGGTAGTCATTTGTAACTTGACCCTTATATTCTCACAGGCAAAATAGATATTTATGGAACCCAGGAGAATAATTCCGGGTATTAGTACAAATTCTTCAAATAGCTAGTTGTTCTGATCAGCAACATAGCCAAGGTCACTGAGACATTCTGGTTTTGTATCATCACCCAGGACATTTCTTCATGCTGTCCTTGGTCTCTTTTATTGTCTCTTTAGAATTCCAACCACAACAGAGTCATTGTGTGGGCTCTGCTTGAGCCAACTTTCCATGCTCAGTCCTGAGGATACATGTCTACCCCAACTTATTTGATAACATCTGCTAACCTTATCCTTCACCTGCATCTCATCTCTTTTCTAGTTTCCTAGGCAACAGTTTATTAGTGTAATAATAAACCAGTGCTTGCCATCATACAATGAGAAGACATCAGTAGAGCCCACAGGATAGTCCTTGGCTCCTAGATAACATCTGTAGTTTAACACTAATCTTCTGAGGACAATTCCCGACCCCCCCCCAAGTTGTCTTATCAAAGAGAGTTGAAATTTCCTGTAGGAGTGGGTGATGTACTCTGTAAGGGAATTATTTTTTGGAGAGAGAAACCTTGCAGTTTCCTTCAAATCGTGTGAGCAGCTGTCTGCTGATGAGTTAAGCAGAATCTCTTATTCGCAGAAGTCTAGCTAGTGTGTTCAGACCTCGGCATCCTGATTACAGAGTAATTTCCTGTTTATCCACATGACACCTAAGTTGAGCTCCCAGTTGCCCATAAAGAACTTATCCTCAGAATGATGCTTGCATCATCCTCCTCTTGGCCATTAGAGAAGAAACCCCTTATATCTTCAAGCCTGGCCTCTGTCAAATGTCTATTCCTCTACTTCTGCAGACAAAAGCTCCCAGGAGCCCATGGCTTCACCGGAAAAACACTCCCACAGAACCACAGACACATTTAAAGTAGCACAGTTGATTAATTGCAGAGAATAAATTTCTGGCATGCAACATATTGAAAAAAGTAACTATCATGAGGATACAGCCAATGACTTTGGCCACTTTAGCAACTGTAGTTTAGTCAGTCACAGAAACTATTAACAGATATGTGAAGGAACCTGGAGGGAAACTGACTGCTGAATTAAGCAGAATAGAGGCTGCACTTGGCCTTCTGATAGAAGACTAAACAGCCCTCTATCTGCCAGCATATTGCTCCACACTTTAAAGTTGTGAAGGCCAAAATGTAAGTAGTGTACTCATTAGGACTCTGGTTGCGGGCATCTGAAACAACTGTCGCTAGCTTTTGAAAAACAAAAATAAAGAGGAATGTGTTATAAGGACGTAATGATTCAAGGGAATCCAGGAGAATTCAAGGGAATTCTCAGAATTCAAGGGAAGAAGAGGCTGATGGGTACTGAAAATGGGAATCTCCAGAAAAATCCATAATCCTGCCTCTCAGCTCTCCATCTCTCTCTGTGGGGATTCATTCCTTTTTCTCTTCTGCTGTCAGTTTCCTCTGCTCCCAAATCATCATGGAGATTTGACCCACCATATTGTGGTCGGCACCATAAAGAGAATAAAAGCTTTTCCTCAAGGGTGGGGTCATATTTCTCAAAATGGTTGCCTGGGGCCCAGCCTCAGTGGGATGGGAGGGAAGTAAAGGGGTCATAGTAAGCTGGACAGACACTCCAAAAGGTGTACACTACGAGCAGTCACAGCTACCACTTCCCTCGTTTTTGCCTGACTAAGACAAACTTGAAAGAGGAAGCAGTAAAGATACCAGACATCTGGTTATATGCTGATATTAAACTTGTGATAAAACAAATTCAGAATGGAAATAAAGTATACTAAAAAAATCATAATTCACAAAATGGAATGTACTATAACATATATCAGAAACTCATATCCCACAAACACTAACTGTTCATTTATTTGCCTTCCTTAATTGCTAATCACGACATCTCTTAGAAGTAAAACTCAGTTGAATTGATTTAAAATAACATCAGTCCGTTTGGACTCATAAAAGTATTTTGCTCTAAAATTACTGATGGTTTACCATTAGCAGAGTTTGGACCTCTTGCCTGAGTAAGTTTCCTCAGTGCAATCAGATTTCATTCAAATACTCTCAAAAGAAGTGTAAAACATCTTACACAGAGTAACTGTTGGATGCCATTCGGCTCTGTGATGAGACTAATAAATGTGAATGAAGCCTGACTCAGTGCTTCTCATTTTTACACTTTTCTTTGGTGCCCTTTTCACCCAATGGTTATACTCTCTTGTCATCTCTTATAGTCATTTATGAGGCATTTTTGTGCACCCTTATCATAATGTAATTAGTACATTCCTGCAATTTATGTTTATTTGTTTGCTAAAATATACATTATAAAGTGAGTAAATAATAAAATTTTTAAATGTGATCTACAATAAATGTAAGTAGAAGTTCTAATATTTTCTTCCCGCGCCCCAGCGATCATCTTGTGCATTGGCCCATTGTCACGGGACAGTCAGTTCTTCTGAACTGAGTTGTTCTTACTGCATCATTTTTAGTGTCCTGAAGGACAGTCCTGAACTTTAGCTATAAGGTGTCTTGGTAACCACATCTTAAAATGAATTTTCCAGGGCTAAACTTTTCGTTGTATAAGTGCTGTGAAAATTTGTAGTGCCCCAAAGCACTGAATGAGTATAAAAGTGACCAGCATCAAACCAGCTAGGTGCCTGTTATAAAAACCTGAAAAATTGGAAACAGGCATGCTGACATGGCTGCGCTTTGACAGTAGGGCTACACACACTGAAGCAGGTAGAGCAGGGGTTCAGGCTATGCTGACTGAGACAAACAGAATCCTATGAAGGAAGAAGGGAAGCCATGGATATTGATGTTCTCCAGTTACCAAATTCTCTTGCTTTTTCGATGCATTCATTCCTTTGTCCTCTCCCAGACACTGAGACCCTGAGGTGATGCTGACACTGCCAGCATCTCAGACCAAAGGAAATCATGAGAGACAGTCACAAATAAACCAGCAATCTTATCCATTACTAAAGCCCTTCTCACAAAAGGAACGACCAAAATTTAGCAACAAACTGAAAATAATATTTATTAAAAGAATGGCAGGTAAAGGATTCATATCTCTGATCTATAATAAATGCGTCCAAATAAGTGAGAACAGTAAGACCTTCCACTAAATAAACCAGCAAAGGCTAGTCACAAAAGAAGAAATGGTTGATAAGGAAATATATAGGAAAATGTTCCATTTTCATTTTTTAAAAAAGCCGTAAGTTAAAACAGCAAGATACTATCTTTCCTATGTCAAATTAGCAAAGATTTTAAACTGTCGTAAAGATACTGGCAAGAGCAGTGAATTGAGCACTTGAATTCATCACAGGTAGAAGTGAATGTTAACCTGATTGTTTGGAAATCAATATTTCAATACAGATCAAAAGCCTCAAGATGTATATTTCCTTTGATGTAGTAACTTCTTTTCTATTAATTTATCTTAGGGAAATAAAAAACAAAGATTTAGAGACCAACATGTTTACTGACAAATTGTATACAGCATTGAAAAAATTTAAAGCAAGTAAATTATGATATATCTACAGTACCTCATTGTTCAGCTTCTAAAATTGATGTTTGTTAGGAGAGCTTGGTAGTATGATGGATGTTTAGGTTAAAGACATCAATGAAAAAGGTAGGATATGCAGTTGGAGTACAGTAAAGACAATAACCAAGAAAAAATACATAGATAAAAGGCTCCAGATAGAAATAGCCAAAAATTCTGAGTTATTTTTCTTGGTTGGTGGCTCTATGAATGATTTTAGTTTCTTCTTTCTATAGTGTAGTTTCTATTTTTATATGCCTTTTCAAATATATATTTCTGTGACAAATATTTGTTGAAGACCTACCTTCCATGTTCCAGATGCAGTCCTACGTGCTTAGGATAAAACAATGACAAAAATAAAATTTCCACTCTCAATAGGGTTGCCAGATTTAGCAAATAAAAATATAGGCATCCAATTAAATTTGAATTTTAGATAAACAATGAACAATTTTTTAGTATGAATATAGTATTTTATCTGGCAACCCTAACTCTCAAGGAATTTAATTTAGTGGGGAACAAATTTTCTACAATTATCATGAATTAATTTTTTACATTTATTTTTTGTTGTAAAATACACATAACATAAAATTTACCATTTTAACCATTTTAAAGTGTACAGTTCAGTGGTATTGAGTTCATTCACAATGTTGTGCAACTATCTCACTACTGTCTAGTTCCAGAACTTCTTCACCACCTCATAGGGAAAACTCTCTACATTTTAAGCATTCACTCCCCATTCCCCACTCTCTGAAGTGCCTGGCAAACACTAATTTGCTTTCTGTCTCTATGGATGTGCCTCTTCTGGACATTCCATATGAATGGAATCATACAAGATGTGGCCTTTGGTGTCTGGCTTCTTTCACTTAGCATGATGTTTTTGTTTTGTTTTTGCAGGGAAAGATTCGCCCTAAGCTAACATCTGTTGCCAATCTTCCTCCTTTGTTTTTTCTTCCTTTGCCTCCCCGCCAAAGCCCCAGTACATAGTTGTGTATAGTTGTAAGTTCTTCTGTGTGAGCCGCCGCCACAGCATGGCTACTGACAGATGAATGGTGTGGTTCCATGCCCAGGAACCGAACCTGGGCCACTGAAGCAGAGTGTGCCAAACTTTAACCACTAGGCCATCAGGGCTGGCTCTAGCATGATGTTTTTAAGGTTCATCTGTATTGTAGCATGTATCACAATGTCACTCCCTTTTGTGGCAGAATAATATTCCATTGTCTAGACATACCACACTTTATCTGTTCATCTATTGATGAAAATTTGGATTGTTTCCACCTTTTGGCTATCATGAAGTATGTATTAATTTTATACTTTAAAAAATGTTTTATTTAAACCATTAAAAGCCCCAGGGGATAATGAAAATCTTTCTCAGAGAGAAAGTAAGTTTCCTCAGTGTTTAAATAACTCTGAGTAAAGTAGAGGGCCAGGCAACATTCAATCAATACAGAATAATGTATTAAGCAAAATAAAGTAAAATGTGGCAGATATAAAGAAGCATGTAATATAGATCTTTCCATCCGGAAGCTCATACCAAATTCTGGGAAATGAAAGTCAAAAGCCCAGTGTTTAATCACCGCGAGGCTACTCTGCCTCCCAGTCAGAAACAGCTGAGTTTAGATTACCAAATCAGGACTGCCCCAGAACAATAAGCATTGCATCTGCATGATTAAAAGGCTTACCAACAAAACCATGCTTCCCAGAAAAGAGAGACCCTTATCCAAAAACAAATCATATTTTCCAACCCTTAAAGCTACAAAAGTTCAGAAATATTGGAGTCCCTCCCCCAGCACCTCCTCACAGCACATGTAAGATAACTAATTCCTGCCTTCCCATTTTTAGTGAGTGTTCTTTTGTTTTAGGTCCTCTGAGGTTTTCAGACTTACGTCAGTAAATTCTTCCTTCCAACAGCTGGGGGAAGCTGGCTTGCCAAACTTTGTGCTGGCATCATCTCAGAGCATTATGAAGCATAAGAGAGAGACAGACAAAGGGCACCTTTGCACTTCTTTCTCCTTTGGCTAGAGCGCAAGCAGCCAAGGCCTGACCCAAAGCCAAAGAAGACATGGGGCCAGGCTGAGTAAGATAGGGAGGTGAAGAACAGAGTCAGAGACTCAAGATTCCTCAAGTGTCTTCTGTGGCTCAGTCGGTTCATTCTGTCTTCTAGAACTTGCCAGACTTTTTCCTTTGCCCTTGCTCAAGTTACCTGCCTTACCTTACCTCCTACTCCCCACTGACTAAAATTTTATGTATTTTTCCTTTAAGATTCAATGCAAATTCTACCTTCTCCAAAGAGGCTTTGCTGGTTCTTCTTCCTTCCTTCCAAAGAAAGAAGATGTGATTTCTTCTTTCTTTGGCCTTTATCTCACCATATTTATTATAATTGCTGAATATTCTAGGTATTCGGGTTTTTGTGTTAGCACTTGCTCCCCATGCCCTACCACCATCCAGCAGACATAATACAACCCCCAAAGGTTGTCTCTTCATGGTAGCATCTACATTCCACTTCTTTCTAAATCCTTCCCATCCTTTCGTTTACCCCGCCACACATCCATAACAGGTTAACCAATGTCATACACAGGTTTGATAAGTATTGAATGGATGAATGTCATACACAGGGAAAAGTATTGAATGGATGAATTGTTACTTATTTTTAGACTCCAATTTCAGGGGCGAAGAAGTCTGTTCATATGCAAAGTATCTGAATAGCAGGGTAGCGATGTTGACCTGCCCACCGGAAGCTGGAAGTATTTAATTGATTCTCTACATTGTCTGAGTAGATGGAGCATCTTCTCTCTTTTTATTCTTAGAAGAATTTGTCTTTTAGGCTGTAAAAGGGAGAATTTAGCTCTCTTTTCTCTGGATACCTCCCCAAGAGTACCCTTCTTTCATTTAGATTTTTTTTTTTGCTTTAGCCATTATTTTTCTACACTTCATTTCTCAATTTAATTTTCTACATCAAATCTGACAAACTTTTGTTGTTACTATTTTTATAATTTTTTTCTGTAGTATTAACCCAAATATTCCAAATGATCATACACTAGAATAATTTCCATAGTTATGTGAAAAGTGGGAAAATAGCACACTCTTACGAAGAAAATAACCAAAGCATTAATTTCTTTAATCTAAAGTATGTGGGGATGTTGTTTTTATTGTTGTTGTGAATCATGTTGCTGACTTTTTATATTGCTCCAATTGCAGGATAGTTGTCAACACTTGACTTTATTAACTCCTTCATTTCTTCAACAAATATTTATTGAGTATGATGTTTGAGATACTGAACTAAGTACTGCAGAACTGTATGCTGGCTCCTTTTCCTCCTGACTCTGACTGCTCTTCTTATTTTCTTTTGCTAGCACAACTTTCCCATCATCTCTTAAGGACTGGTGTTCTCCAGGGGTTTGTTCTTGAGTCTCTTCCTTCTATTACTGGGAATGGCTAACACGTGACACAGATGCAGTCACCTCCCTCTTTGGGGTCAATGGTAGATAGTAGTCGTCATTCACGGTGCTCTCCCGTTATGCCTGAAGGTGCCTTAAATTCTCTCTCAACACACCATCTCAGAAAGCTCTCAGTCATTTGAAGATGATATACAACAGGCAATCTTTCTGCTTCCCCTGCACCTCTCTCCCTGAGTGATTTCATCTACTCCTATGGCTTCCACTTTCACTTCTGTGAAGATGATGCCCAAACTCTTACCTGACATTTTTCCTGAGTCTAGATTCATATTTCCAATAACCTGAAGTCCTTCTCGACTTAGTGTCTCAAACTCAGCCTGTCCAAAAGTACACTTACATTATTCTCCATAAAACCTGCTTTTAGGAATTACTATTTACAATCACGCGACCTAGAGACTTTAGGCTTATTTCTGCTTTCTCTTATCTCTCACTGCTCATCTGCGTATGCAGTTAATCATTAAGTTATATTAATTCTACTTCATAGATTTCTCTAAAACATATCACTTCTTATTCTTTCCCACTTCCCTAGTTTAGGCCCCAATGGATTGCCTGCAGGGGTTCTTGCAATAGCTTCTATCATTCCCCATGAAGGAATTACTCCTCCAAATTATCCTCTACCTTGTCATCAGTTATCTTCCTAAAGCATTGATCTGACCATATTAGTGGTTTCTTTCATTTCCTTCAATGAATCCTTAAAATCCTTCAGTGTCACCAGAAGAAATATCAGATTCCTTATTAGCATGGTGTATCCAGAGCCCTTCACACTCTAGCACCAAATTACTTTTCCAAGCACATTTTTCATCACTTCCCCAACTCCCTGTTTCTGCTTCAGGGACACGGTACAAGCTACTCCCTAAATACACCATGAACGTTCCTACCTGTGTGTCTTTCCTCACGCCATGCAATCTGCTTTAGAATGCTTTTTCCCCCACTAACTGCCCAGGGAAATTCTCCTCTAAAGTTTACTTCTCCCTTTCTTCTCTGTCCCCCTTACTCTCCCCTCCTCCAGCCCAGCCTTCGTTAATGGCTCATTGCTATGTTGTATGATGGTTGGTTGAGTCTCTTCCACCAGGCTGTTGACTCCTAGAGTAGTCTTATCCGTTTTTGTATCTATAATTTGAATAACAGAGTTCCTAACATAGTGAAAGACCAGTGAATGTTCTTGGCTTATGCCAAAGCAAAGCATACCCCATATTCTAGGTCATTTTTCTCCTTAAAGAGTAGCTGGTTGGTAAAAGAAAATGATTAGTTTGGCTTCTATTTGAGTCTTATCACATAGTCTCAAACTGGAAATTGTTGAGTTGCCAATATTTATCCCAAGCCTCCAGTGAAATTTGCTTGGAAGGTTATGCAGTGAGGTGATTCATCCAGACTTTGTAAAACAAAACCCGTCCCTTCATTTTCTTGTTTTAGAAACAAAAACAAAACCATCAATGCTTGATTGACATGAGCGGAAAAACCCTTTTGTTTTGTGTAATTGAGTGTTTTCATTAAGTAAGTTGCAGAGTAGGGAGAGGAAAAGAGTCTTTGTAGGGGGTTTCAGAGGCTTTCTGCCCAAGAAAATCTGATTAATTTGAATAGTAGAGTTGGCGTCTCCAACCATACCTTATAAAAGCCATTCCTAGAGAAAAGGACTTCACAGTGACAAGCTGCTTCTACTTCTGGGTAGAAATCCCATTTCATGCTGCCCTCAAGCCCCTGGGAGAAAGTGTTTCATGACACTTTCAGACCGAAATATATTTTGAAGAGGGAAACCTGCTTATGGTAGTGGTTGGGCATCATAATGTGACATAATCAAATGTTGGTCTGTGTAATTGCATAAATCTTTGCCATAAAATTTAAAAATATTAGAAAGTACATCAGAGAATTAAGTCATGGTAGACTTTAAAATTAAAGCTAAAGTAGCACTTTTGGTGTCTGGTCTCCCCTAAGTCAATCTAATAATATTTACCTGCATTATAAAACTGTATTTAATAAGGCAAATGGGATTCATGAATGACAACGTAGTTTATGAGAGAATAAAGGCCTCCTGTCCAGATATTGCTGTCAGTGGTTCCCATTGGGATTCTTTCATGAATTGTGGAATTTGATTTAAATTATGCAATTCAGATTTTAAGCGGAAGCATTAAGAAATGGATCAAGACACAGAAAGGGGGAAACAATCCCACAAAGCTAGGATACCAGTAAGTGAATTTTTCCTGCAAAGAAAAAGATGCCAGATTACAAATGAGCACTCTCTTTAGTTGGCGGGCTAAATCAGTGTGCAGGCCTGGATAAAGGGAACAATGGACACCTTCTGACACCAGGCTGTGTGTCTGGTGAGCATCCCTCAGTGCAAATGTTAGTACTGTGTGAGTATTTATTGTCTTTCTATAAAGTCCTAATGAGCTCCTTGGGTGAGAGTGAAACCCTTTGCTTTTTCACACTGTGCTCAAGACCCCTAAACTTCATGGGGTCAAATCTAAAGAAAGGGTAATGGACCATGAGGTCCAGCTTGATAGACCTGATATTAACACAGCAGCAAGAATGTCACCAAATGCAAAGTTTAGGGCAAGCAATGAATGAAGTATTTGTTACACTTAAATAATATACAAAGGTTATAACAGAGTAGTGGCACTGTATCAATGTCATCATTGCAGGACTTTGAAAATCTACCATGTATGAAATAACCCTGTAACACATCTTTAGGTTACAATAGATAAATTCTCCTTCCAACAGCAGATAATAAATTAGAATAGAAGGTTATGCAATTGTGCAGTGACTACCTATAATTATTTTTAGATATTGGAAATCTCTTGCCCATAGAAATAATCAGGATACTATCAGTATCTAATACTCATATTATGGAAATGCACCATACTTTTCATGTGGATTATACAGTTCATATACTTAAATGTACATTTTATCTAAATGAAACAGAAAATTTTTTCTTCTCTAGTGGTCTGGTTTCTTTAGATAGGACAGATGGCCCTTACTTTGAAATGAGTAAAACATATCCACACTGATGCCATGAAGCAGAACCACTTGTGTAAATATAGGACTCTTTCACCAGACTCCTTCGTCCATGTAATTATTGGCTCATCACAATAAGCCTAGTCTGTTATTACAGTAAACTTCAGTTCAAATGATGCAACGAAAGCATCAGACTTGGGATCTGAAAACACTGCCCTCTGTGGTTCTCTTCGTAAGTTAACACTAAAAGCATCACCCTCTCACATGGGTAAGAATGGGAAGATCTGAGGAGATAAGCCACTAAAAATATCTGTGTGGTTGTTCACCTTCCATGCTTTTATTTTCTGCTGGGTTACATACTTTTCTTTGGAATTGACTCAATTAGGTTATAAATTATTTGAAGATATGGACTATATCTCTACTTCCGCTGTTTTATATTTCTATTCCCAACACCAAAGACAAAGCCACAGGATTGTCTACACACCCCACACCTGATTGATATATGTAAGAAATGTTATTCATTCCTTACTAACTCCTCTGACCTGATTATCCCAAAAGTGGAAAGTTGCATTTAATCAGGAAACTCAGACAATATATTGTCAAATTAGTTAGCTAATATGTGCTATCATGAACTTGCAAAGATTATTAACTGCTGACTCTCCATTTCACTTTGCATTATTGTTTTATTTCCAGTAGTCTGCCCCTTCCACTAACTTTCAGAGGTTACTTGAATGTCACTTTCATATTTGTAAAGTTAGACCAGGTTCACATAGATGAAAAACCTCATGGGTTTCAGATAACTAGTTTCAGTGTTCAAGTACATAAGGCAAGGACATTTACAAACCAAAAAATGCTCCTGGACTCTTATTTAAGTTCCATGGTTAACTGCCATCATTTCTCTTTGACTACTGCGAATGGAAAGAATGAGATAATCATTTACTTTTTTTTTGGTGAGGAAGACTGGCCCTGAGCTAATACCTGTTACCAGTCTTACTCTTTTTGCTTGAGGAAGATTGGCCCTGAGCTAACATCTGTGCCCATCCTCCTCTATTTTGTATTTGGGTTGCTGCCACAGCATGACTTGACGAGTGGTGTAGATCCATGCTGGATCCGAACCCACAAACGCAGGCTGCCGAAGCAAAGCGGGCCGAACTTAACCACTATGCCACCAGGCCAGCCCCCATAATCGTTTACTTTTACTTGTTGCTATTTTCAAAGGAAATGCAGAGAAATTTAGAAGTGGAAACCAATTAATTGTTATTAATTTTTTTTTTTTTTTTTTTGGTGAGGAAGACCAGCCCTGAGCTAACATCCGTTGCTAATCCTCCTCTTTTTGCTGAGGAAGACTGGCCCTGGGCTAACATCCGTGCCCATCTTCCTCCACTTTTTATATGGGACGCCGCCACGGCATGGCTGACAGGCAGTGCGTCGGCGGGCGCCCGGGATCCGAACCAGCGAACCCCGGGCTGCCAAGCGCGGACTAAACCGCTGCGCCACCGGGCCGGCCCCTTAATTGTTATTAATTTTTTAAAAGGCCAAAAGCATCTATCAATGGGGTTGGCCCTAAAGAAGGGACACTGGGAGCCAGCCAAATGTGTGTGATACAGGAACATCAAAATTCTGACCTACCTAAAAATATCACTTCCACCAGCCTGCCAGAGTACCTGAAATTTCTATCATTGGAGTCATTGCTATGCATTGGAGCATAATTTACAGAAGGCCCATTAAAATGCAGATACCATGCATTTACCAAACAATATCCATTCTCTCTCCAGTATGTATTAGCCAAGAGCAGGACACAGTCTGGAGTAGACTGTCTGAACTAAAAAAGGGTATAGACTTGAGTAAAGTAGAATGTGAAAGGAGGCCCCAAAGAACACACCAAGAGGTCACGGAATGCACCACCTGAGAGAGTGGGGTGATACTGAAGGCTGCCTTTTACGAAATTGGGCATAAAGCCTAGCAATGCCTATCAGTAAACTGTCTCCACGGTTCCCTAAAATTAGCAGTTCTTAAAGGAATTTCTATTTATCATCCCTGGCTTAAACATAGCAAGGTGTAGTTTCTACACTAAAAATACATGTGTAATTCATTTCTTCTGATATAATTTTAGAAGTGGGACCAACACAGATTTAGGAAAGAGATACTTCCCCTTCCAGCTAAAATGGAGTAACAGGGACCAGATTTACTCTCCCACCATATTTGTACATATACATATATACAATTGAGACAATGATTTTCAAGACTGAGCATTAGGAAGTGAAGGAACTGATATTCAAACTGATTTTTTTAACTAGACTTTATTTTTTAGAGCAGGTTTAGGTTCACAGCAAAATTGAGTGGAAAGTACAGAGTTCCCATATATCCTCTTCTCCCCTCACACAGCCCCCCCATCCCCGCTATCAACACCCCACACCAGAGAGGTACACCTGTTACAATTGATTGACACATTGGCACATCATTATCAGCCAAAGTCCACAGTTTACATTAGGGTTCACTCTTGGTATTGTAGATTCTATGGGTTTTAACAAGTGTATACATAATGACATGTATCCACCATTATAGTATCATACAGAATAGTTTCACTGCCCTTAAAATCCTCTATGTTCTGCCCATTCATCTCTCCCTCTCCATTGGCCCCTGGAAACCACTGATCCTTTTTACTGTCTCCACAGTTTGCCTTTTCCAGAATGTCACACAGTTCAATCATGCATTTTGTAGCCTTTTCATGTTGGCTTCTTTCACTTAGTAATATGCACTTAAGGTTCCTCCATGTCTTTCTATAACTGGATAGTTCATTCCTGTTAGCACTGACTAATATTCCATTGTCTGGATATACCACAGTTTATCTAGTCACCTACTGAAGGATATGTTGGTTACTTCCAAGCTTTGGCAATTATGAATAAAGCTGCTATAAACATCCATGGGCAGGTTTTTGTGTGAATGTAAGTTTGGATAAATACCAGAGAATGCAATTGCTGGATCGTTTTGTAAGAGTATGTTTAGTTTTGTATGAAATAGCTAAAATGTCTTGCAAAGCAGTTATAATATTTTGCACTTCCACCAGCAATGAATGAGACTTCCTGTTGCTCTACATCCTCACCAGTGTTTGGTGGTGTCAGTTTTTTGGATTTTCAGCATTCTGACAGGTGTGTAGTGGTACCTCATTATAGTTTTAATTTGCATTATCTAATAACATATTTTGAGTATCTTCTGTTATACTTATTTGCCATCTATATATCTTCTTTGATGAGGTGTCCAGGTCTTCTGCCTACTTTTTAATTGGGTTGTTTGCTTTCTTATTGTTGAGTTTTAAGACTTCTTTGTATATTTTGGATAACAATCTTTTATCTGATATATCTTTACAAACATTTTCTACCAGTCTATGGCTTGACTTCTCATTCTATTGACTGTTTTTCGCAGAGCAGAAATTTTTAATTTTAATAAAGTCCAGCTTATCAGTTATTTCTTTCATGGATGATGACTTTGGTGTTGTTTCTAAAAAGTCGTCACCTTGCTCAAGGTCATCTAGATTTACCCCTATGTTATCTTGTAGTTTTATAGTTTCGCACTTTGCATTCGATTATGTGATCCATTTTGAGTTAATTTTTGTGAAGGATGTAAGGTCTGTGTCTAGATTCATATTTTTGCATGTAGATGTCCATTGTTTTGGCATCATTTCTTGAAAAGACTATCTTTTCTCCATTGTATTACCTTTGCTCTTTTGTCAAGTATCAGTTGACTATATGTATGTGGATCTATTTCTAGGCTCTATATTCTGTTCCATTGATCTATTTGTCCATTCTTTTGCCGGTACCGCATTGTCTTGATTACTATAGCTTTATGGTAAGTCTTGAAGCCGGGTAGCGTCAGTCCTCCAGCTGTGTTCTCCTTCAATATTGTGTTGTCTATTCTGGATCATTTGCCTCTCCATGTAAACTTTAGAATCAGTTTGTTAATATCCACAAAATAACTTGCTGAGATTTTGATTGGGATTACATTGAACCTGTAGATCAAGTTGGGAAGAAGTGACATCTTGACGATATTGAGTCTTCCCATCCGTGAACTTGGATACCTGAGATGATGAATTTTTTAACAACTATGTATATATATTTATCTGAATTTAAATAAGAGATACTTTAGTTGGAAAAGTTACTGATATGTTATTAGAAAATAGTAATAAAATCAGTGGGGTTTTTTAAAAGAACATGTTTTTATGCCTTGAATTATAAAAATTATTATATATCCCCAAATTTTCTTACAAATGCTAAAACAATTCATTTATTTAATACATTTTTGTTGAACACTAATAGGAGCCAGACACTACACAGAGTGCAGGGGATACCATAGCATACAAGACAAGGTTTCTGTCTTCTAAGAACTCAAAATTTGGAGGTTGATGTGAAGTAGGGGATTACAATACAGTGTTTTAAGGGTTACTAATGGATGTCAATAATTCAGGGTATTTGGGATCAACTAGTAGGGGTAAAACTTAGCTTGAAGGGTCAGGGAAGGCTTCCTCCAGAGGGTAGCATGCAAGCTGAGATTCCTCCTCCTCTTCCCAACTCTTAAATATTAAGTGACTCCATCCTCATCTCTATCTGCATCCACTCCCTAGACAATTGCAGCCATTCCAAGACTTTAAATAGTATCTCCAGCTCCTGAGTCCCAACGCTAATTCTCCAGCTTGCCTGACTTCTCTCTTGAGCTCTGAACTCAGATAACTCACTGGCTACTAGGCATCTACATTTGGATGGCTCAGTGTTTCAAATTTAATATAAGACAATATTCTTGATTTTCCTCTCCAAACCTGATTTCTTCCATCTTCCCATCTCCCAAAAACCTTGGAGTCAACCATGACTTCCCTCTTTCCTTCACATTCCACAATCAGCTCATCAGCAAGTCCTGTTGACTCTAATTTCAGAATAAATCCCATTGCCAGTGACCTCTCATTATCTCCACCACTATCTCTCTAGTTGAAGCCAGCATCATCTTTTGTCTGAGCTATTGTAATAGATCACTGGCCCTCCTATTTCCAGTATTTCACCTCCACAGCAGCCTGAATGATTAAAAAATTTTTTTTAATTTTAAAATTGCTCTCAACTCTCAACATGCTTCCTATCACATTTCAACTAAATTCCAAATTTCTTACAATGGCACACCCAGATTATTTGGCCCCTGCCTACCTCTCTCTCTCTCATTTCCTACTACTACACCTTTTGCTCACTCAGTGTAGCTAAAACTGGCCTTGTTGCCAATCCTCAAAGATGCCACTCTTGTTTTCACATTAAGGCCTTTGTGCTTGCTCTTCCCTCAGCCCAGAACATTCTTTCCTCAGATCTTTGCAGGGTTCTAGGCCTGCCACTCACATTTCAAGGGCCCACGGTGAAAGTGAAAATAGGGGCTCTATGTCTTATGTTTCAAATGATAAAGCAGGACAACAAACTGCCAAATAATATGTATTCTCTTCTCTTGCCTTGACAAGTGGACTGTCATGGTCACAGGTTTTTTTAAGTGTAAAGCTATGATTATTATATGATATAGTAGGCAAAATATCAAAGATTACTAAATTCAATAATTTTTATGTATATGTAGATGTTTTGTTGATGGAACAGCAATGTTTAGATGAGAAATAAAATATGTAATTCCTAAGTTAGTATATGTCTTAATCATTTAAACTTTTTCCTTATTCTCATTTCAGCAAAATCAGTTTTTATAGTCAAGATTTTTACATAATGTGCGTTTTGTTGACAATATGGGTCTAAAAGATTAAAAATAAAATGTAATTGTATTCAAAATGCATAAAATTTGAACATATTTTAATGAAAAAGTTAAATGTAAAAAAATTTAAACTATTTTTCTGGTTTTCAAAGTTATAGTAAAAATTTTTAAACTATGTATTAAAACTAAAAGGCAAAATATAAACATAATTAATGAATATCAAAATTTTAATAAAATTGTTTAAATACAGATAAAATTTTATTTCCTATTGGAGAAATTTTCTTAAATTGTACTAAATATTTTTATACATATAAAATGATCCACAATTCTAGTGTTCCATGTCCATCTAACTGTCAATGTGAAAAATCAAATTAATTTGTATCTCTAAAACCGGAAATCAAAACATGAGGAGAAGGAAGTAAATGGACATTAAGCAGTAATGGGAAATAATTTTTCATTATGCAAGAATCTATTCTTTTCTGAGAGGAGGAATTTGACAATTTCATTAATTTCTTTTATCTTAGCGCCTCTGTTACTCCTATCCTCTCCAACATGAACAGCAGCACAGCTCACCCACCCTTACAGCATTAGGACACTGTGACCTTTTGTTTTGAGGTCACGAGACAAGATTTTTGACAAGAGTTTCCCTGGAGCCTGAGCCGCTTTATTCACGGGAAGAGATGTTTAGGGTCAGCAGTTGTGCTGTGGCAGCACTGAGTGCCAGACCCTGGGTAACAGAAGCATCCATGTGTTCTTTTGCAAATTTGTTTTTGTGTGTTTGTGATATGTGGGTCCCTCTAATGAGCAGAGCCCAGGGAAACTTCCCTCTTGCCCGAGTCTAAGGGTGATATTACAAGGCTCACTCCTTTAATTCTTTCAGTTTTGATTCAAATGTCACCTTATTAGATACTGCCAACACACATACACATAAATACACACATGCACACACATACACCTGCATGCACACAAGAATGCCCACACACACACATGTGCCCTTGTGATCCTCTAGTCCCTCCTCCGGATTTAATTTTCTTCAGAGTACTTCCTCCTACCTGACATATGTCATGTATTAATTTTTTATTGCCTGTCTCCCAACTAGAATGTAAGCTCTGTAAACAAATACTCCTCTCCTCTTTCCTCTCTAGGTCACTGCTGGGCAGTGTGTGCACTTGTTTAGGGGGCGAGAATGAGAGCATCAGCTAGAAAAAAGGTAACACAAGGAATCCAGGAAAATTATCCAATTTACTGTTGCTCAGGGATATTTTTGACAAATACCAGAAAATACTACTATTTTCCAGATTTGCAAGTTTACAATGAAAGCTAAGGGAATCTTCTGTTAGAATTTTAGTTTGGGAGTGGAGAAATTAAGACCATTTGCAGACAGTCTGCTTCAGTGTTCTGTAGTGAGAACCTGAGGGAGCCCCTGAAGGCCTTTCTCACCTCTGTGGTCACCTTAGCTTGTTTCCTTGACTGGGGTCATAGACACCTTACCAAAATCAGCCCCTGACGCTTACAAATGTGCTAACATGAGAATATCCTTTACTAAATAATAAAATGTAAAGTTACAAAGATAAGGATATTGTCCTAGCCCGATAAAACTAAAATGGAAAAACAATTGTCAAGACAACTACAATCTAAATGCACACAAAAAATGGTTTTCTTGGTGAAGAATTCTTATAAATATAAGGCTATGGTATTTCCTGGGCTTTTCTTGTTTTTTGGATCTTACCCTTTTCCATTCTTTTAGTCTCTTTCTCTCAAACCATCACTTGTAGGTTATACCAGTAAAAAAAAAAAAAATACCTAAAGGAAGTCATTGTAAAAATAAAGTTAACATATCATGACTGAAGCCAAAAATATATAGTTTCCCTATAATAGCAGTGAAGGAGAAAAACAATGTGGGACTCATCCCGTTAAAAGGGTTATTAATAACACTTCACTAATAACAGAAACTTCACTGGGTCAGCAGGTTCACTGAAGCAGCGCCTGACAGTGATCCACCTCATCAAAGTTTGGTTCCTTTTCTCTATTGAAATGTTTCTTCACTAAATTGTTTGTGGTGTGCCCATGCCCAGGGCTTCAAAGCATTTCTTTTTTTTGAAACTTTCAGTGTATGCTCTCCCTTCAGAAGTTTCATACAATCTTTTAAGCTGTTGGAAACTGAATCTTTTAATGGCAGTAACGATGATCAGTTAGCTGCTGTAAACATTCATCCAAAACATCTGCAACGAATGCTGAGTAAAAATATGAGATTTCATGTTTTATTCTGAAGACCTAGACTCCTTTATAAATAGACATCAAGAATTAATAGTGATTTGCGGTTTCCTGGGAACATTCTGCCTCCTAGAATTTAGATATAGGAATCTACAGTTAGAAAAATGAAATCAACCTCAGAGTTTTAGGTGGTGGTTGTACAATTCTATGTACAACTATGTTGTACAAGTCAATGTTCAATTACCCATGGAAAAAGTGAGAAGGGAGGAAAGGAAATAGTGGTAGAATCACAGTGTTTTAGGACAAAAATTATGTGAAGTTCACAAAGCAGCTTTACTTCAGGTTCGAGTAGCTCTCAGAGTACAAATTGCGTAGTTAGTAATCATAACTCTAGGTCTTTCTTGGATAAAACCTTCAGTTTTCTATGGAGTATGTTTTATTTAACAAGCCTTTATTAAATTACTATGGTTCAGGATATGTGCTATCCACTAAAGATGTAAAATTTAGTTCACATTCTAGTGGGGAAGAGACACCTTTAATTTTAAAAACACTACATTTATTACCTAAAAGAATTGAGAGCAGGGTCTTGAAGAGGTGTTTGTACACTCGTGTTTATAGCAGCATTCTTCACAGTAGCTAAAATGTGGAAGCAACCCAGATGTCCCTGGACAGACAAATGGATAAGCAAAATGTGGTATATACATACAACGGAATATTATTCAGCCTCAAAAAGGAAGGAAATTCTGACACTTGGTACAACATGGATGAACATGAGGACGTTATGCTAAATGAAATATGCTAATTACAAAAAAACTAATACTCTGTGATTCCACTTATATGAAGTACCTAGAATGTCAAAATCACAGTCAGAAAGGGGCTAGGGGAAGGGTGAATGGAGAATCATTGTTTAATGGCTAGAGTTTCAGTTTTGCAAGATGAAACAAGTTCTGGAGTTGGATGGTGGTGATAGTTGCACAACAGTATGAATATACTTAATGCCACTGAAGTGTACACTTAAAAATGGTTAAAATGGTAAATTTGTGCTGTGTGTATTTTATCACAATAAAAAAATTGAAAATAAAACTACATTTAAAAATTATAAGTATATAACAGAAACATAAACAATATACTGTAGAATCACAGAATAGGAAGCGGTTACCTCTTCCTATTGGTGGGGACATGGCCGGAGACAGCTTGCAGTGGAGGGGAAAGTTGAGTGAGGCCTCACAGAACACAAAATACATTAGTGCTTGCTTATTCAACTCCACTTAACACCAGATTAACCAATACTCCCATCCCCTCTGTGAACATACTGCCTGGTAACCATGGCTACTGGTTACTCCTTGTAGTAACCACCCTCTGGAGTGCCCCAGACTTCCCTTCTCAGCTGATGACTTGTGTGCTTATCAAGAGTCACAGGCATTGATTCCCCAGTGTTTATGCCAGTTGTACTTATTGTAATTACTCAGTCAAATTAAATATTATGTAAACCGTTCCATGACAGCATGAAAAGGAAGAGAATTGTTGGTCTGTAAAAATGAAGGCATTGGAAAGGCTCCATAAACTGGTTACTATAAAAAAAAAATTGAAATTGTTGTTGCATTGTGTGGGTAAGACACATATAAATAACTGGAAGAAAATTGTAAACATCTAATGGCTTTTGCGCTCAGATTACTTTGGAAGTGCCCTTAAGTTTCTCTTCCTCTTTAACAAAATCAAAACTAGAAATCACAGAACAATACAAAAAGGACAAAGACAGTGCAAGATGAACTATAAGAAAACTTCAGTCGGCAGACTCATTCTCAGAGAAAAAGCCTTGGCCCTACGCTCAAGTTTGACAACTAAATGAGACATTTATATGTTTTAATTTTAAACAAGTAAATATAGATACTATATATATATATAGAAACTTTTATTAATTCCACTTTTCTCCCACACTATCAATGACAGGTGTGATTTCCTTGGTTGAGAAGACATAGTGGTTTAGAGCACAGACTCTGGAACCAGATTGCCTGGGTTAGATGATGACTCTACCACTTATGAACTGTGTGACTTCAGGCAAATTAATCTCTTTGTACTTTGGTTTTATCATCTATTAAATGGGGCTAATAATAGTACTTATCTAAGAGATTTGTTTTAAGGATTAAAGTATTTAGTATGTGTGAAGCACTGAGAACAGTGCCTGACACGATAAATGCTGTATAAGTGTTAGCTATTATCTCTACTAGTAATGGTACTGATACTACTACTATGAACTGTATTTCGCCAAGGAGGGAGGAGATAGAAAAAGGATGGGAAGAAGAGAGTGCATTTGGAAGAGGGAATGGCCTGCAAACCAGGGAGTTGTGATTATGCCAAGTGGAGGTGTGGTACATACAGAAAAGATGAATGATGAGGTGGTCTCAGGTCCAGATGGTGAAGGCGCCTTTCTGCCATCCCATTCCTAACCCACCCTGTACCTCTAATTCTCTCTGCTCTCTTGGTCACTTATTATGTGCCAGGTTTTGAGATGCTGATGAACACAGAGATTGAGAGGTCTCCAACCCTAATGAATTTACAATTTAGCAAGAGATTCTGATACATAAATAATATAAGAGAATATATGTTAAGAATACATTATGTATTCTGTATGTAAAAATGTGTTACTGGTGCAAAGAGGCAGGTGCAAAAAATTGACCAGAGAGAGTATAGTAGAAAGTGATAATTGAGCTGGATGTTAAGAATGAATGAGAGTTTATCCATAAATGATAGCATAAAATAATAAGCATCCAACTTGCATAATTGCCATCACTAGAATTAATAGACAAAGTAATCAGAGTGCCCTTTCCAAGTAATTAGAGCAACAAAGAAACCTTCTGCCCTACACTAAAAGATTTGGAAAGTATAACATTTGTATCACAAGGTCATGGGTATTTTCTATTTGACTTCTCCTTGATAAAACTCTGATATATGTCATGGAGCCAAACCACCTATCTATGATTAAGTCATATGACATCTGAAATATTCCTTTCTTGCATCTTCCTATTTTTTTAGCTCTCTCGCTTAGACAACTGGCAAGATAAAAATGAACGTGAAATGTTGAGAACAACCAAGAAAAGGCTTATAATCATTGTTCACTGTCTCTCCCTTCAATACGATACAATAAAAGGAGATTCCGTAAAATCATTCCACTTTGGTGTCATATATTATGGCAATGTCATTCTGACATTTTTATTCTGTGCCTCATGTTGACATTATAGACATGGGGAGGGAAGAGCTAACTTCTTCCTGAATGTTCACTAGAGATTCAAAATGGACAATGAAGAGATCAAGCTCTCAGCACTGGGATTTGGCACAGGTGCTGAGGTCAGCCAGACTCCTACCCCACAATTTACTCTCTGTGTGACACCAGAAAAGTTACTGAACTTCTGTGAAATGTGGATTCACTTATCCTCTAGCACTTCTGGAAGATTAAGTCCAAGTAAAGATTAAGTAAATTAATTAATAAAATAATCTAGCGCATTATAGATACTTAGTAAATGTTTCTTGAATGCACAAACTTACAAAATACAGTTCTTTTCCTTTCTCACCTTTTTCGAAAATACTTTATTGGCTTTTACTTCTCATAGTAATTGTATTCATTTGCTAGAGCTGCCATAACAAAGTACCACAAGTTGGATGGCTTAACAGAGAAATTTGTGGTCCCACGATTCTGGAGGCTAGCAGTCTGAGATGAAGGTGTTGACAGCAACAGTTGGCTCTGTCTGAGGGCCGTGAGGGAAGGATCTGTTCCAGGTCTCTCTCCTTGGCTCATAGATGGCCATCTTCTCCCTGGATCTCTTCACATCATCTTCCTTCTATGCGTGTCTGTCTCTGCACCTAAATTTCCCCTTTTTATAAGGACACCAGTCATAAGGACAGCTACTCCAGTGTGATCTCAGCTTAGCTTAACTAATTACATCTGCAACTAATTCCAAATAAGGTCACATTCTGGGGTACTGGGGGTTAGGATGCCAACACACAAATAGGGGGGAAGGGGTCCAATTCAAGCCACAAGAGTAATGAAGGCTTTGTGTAACAATTCAAGCAATATGGAGAAATAAAAAAATTAATGGTCTCCTCCTCCAATCTAATCTCATTCTTCTGCTTTTAACATTTTGGAAGGTATCCTTCCATAAGTCTTTCTATGCCTACACACACACATACACACACACACACACACACATGCTTACTCATGTCATATATTACATAGTCATGTTTAGACAGTCTTTTTTTAAATAAAAATTCAATCGTATTACATATATTATTTAGCCCCTTGCTTTTATGACTTCACAATATATCATGGATAGTTGTCTAAATCAATGAGTATAGACCTATGTAAATATTTGCTAATATTCTACAGTATAAATAAATGATAATTTATTCAATACTTGTCCTATTGATGGATATTCACGGCATTTCCAGGGTTTGGAGGTGTCCATTTTTTAAACGCAGCAATATGCAGTTTCACTCAGCTTTTTCCTTAAAACTAGTGCTTTTATTTATGTAAGTTAGATTCCTGGAAGTGACATATTTAGGTCAGAGATATGCACATTTAAATTTAATATTACCAGATGACTTTCAAAAATGTTTTAGCAATTCACATATTCACCAATAGTGCCTAAGAGATATCAATTTTCCTCATACTTTTACCAAAGTAGATTTGATCAGTTTTTTTATATTTCTGTCTTTCTGATACATGAAAAATGATATCTCTTTGTTTCTTTAATATACATATCCCTGACTATCACTGAGGAACAGCGTCTTTTCAAATGTTTACTGGTTATTGGTATCCCTCATCTGAGAATTGCTGTAACATCTTGTGTACCTATTTTTCTATTATTTCTTATCTTTTATCCATTCGCAGGAGTCAGTGTACATAAGGGAAATTAACACCTTTTCCTATATTCTGCGAATATTCTTTTCCAGTCTATCATTTGTTTTTCAACTTTGTAATGGTGCTTTTTGCCAATCAGAAATTTTAGGTTTTTGTGTAGTCAGGTCTGTCCATTTTTTTTTTTTTATGGTTTGTGGATTTTTCTTTCTTGCCCATGACTGCCCCTACCCAATCCCCAAGATTCACAGTCTCCTTCATTATATTCTAATATTCTCTTTGTATTTGTTGTAAGTTACAACTCCATTTTTTTTCTTCCAGGTGAATATTCCATTGCTTTAACACTGTATGTAAGGTAGTTCTTCCTTTTCTCACTAAATTGAAATGTAAGTATCACCATATACTAAGTTCTTGTTTTAAAGAATACTCAAATCAGCTTCTGTGCTCTCTGTTCTGTTTCATCAATCAATTTGTTGATTCCTGAGCCAATATTCATATTATTTTGATTGTAGTAGCCATATAGGAAGTATTAATATCTGGTATGGCAAGTTCCCCTTCACTATTTGGTTTTTTTCATAATTTTCTTGACAATATTTGTGCACTTTTTCCTACGTATTAACTTTAGAATTATCTTGACCGGTTAAAAACAATGACAATAACAACAATGGGACTTTCATCCAAATTGCTTTAAAGTTATATACATATTTGGGAATATTAATGATTTTCCCTATCCAGGAATCACACACATCAACCCCATGAGTTTAATATGAAAGCTGTAGCTTAGAAAGGTTCTGTAACTTGCCCAAGGCCATGCAGCCGGCAAAAGACAGAAACTGCCTTTAGTATCTCTCTGGTGCAAATTCCACAATATTAATCACCTCCTTCATTCATATCAGAGAAGGAAGGTGACAAATTAAATTACTGAGGTTCTCCTGACTAAACTGCATGGCAGCTTAACTATTTACAAGGCTGTCAGACACAAGCAGAACGTGACCAAGCGTGGCACCAGTTTACAAGCAAATTGTTAGCTTTTATCCCAATAAACTGTTTCTCATTCTTCAAAAGATCGAGATAGAATAAGAATGAAAATTAAACTTCTACTTAATAAGTACCTGAAAGATTCCTGGCTCAAACACGTCTCTACTGATAGGAAATTTTGTTTTTATAGCTTCATTTGTTGGCTTCAAAACTTATTCTTCTAAAATGTAAATACCCTTATAAGATTACTGCACATATTGGTGTGAATTGGTTTAATTGCTACTCTTTTAACAACCAGCTAGCAAAGTCTTGATTGAAATAAAATTTTAATGTTGGGTGGTGGGGCCTGGAGATGGGAATGGCTTTGGAAAATGGGACACCACCTCAGAGTGGCCAAAGTTAAATAGAATGCTGGAGGCTAGGTGATGCCTGGAAAGGTAGACGGATTGACAAGCAGATAGCTCAAAAGAACCCAAGAGCAAGGAGAATTCTACTCATTCTGCTTGTGTGTTATGCATATTTCTTTAAACTGTTGGATCAAAGTCATGCTTATAATTTCCTCAGAAGAAATCACTGGGCATGGCATAAACTGACGTGTGAATCATTTTCATTACAGAGAGAAGTAATGTCAAATTATTACTCCTCGAATGTAGGATGAAATATCAGTCAAATATTCATTAACTTATTAAGAAGATTGGCATCTATCCTAAATTTACCATATGTGGGTATAATAGATTTGCTTAAAACATTTTCAAATAAAAGGGAGGTTATTTTTAAATGTGATACAAAGTGTCCATTTTTTAAGAGTTTAAAAGATATATCTCAATACTCGGCACTAAATGCAACAATATTTTAATACAGGCAACTGCCCAAAACAATTATATGTTATTTGCAATAGACACATGCCTCCACTAAAAAAACAATGCCAAAACCAAAAAAAAAACACCCTTTAGGAATGGAGGTTTGTGAAAGTGGTGCTGAATTAGAAGTTACAGGTTCTGTACTAGGTTGTGCTTCCTCTGCTGCAGATATTACACATAATTGATAGAAGATGCAAATAAGATGAGGCACAGTAATAGGCTTTGAGAACTGCAAAAACCTAACAAATGCAAACCATTCTATTATCATACAAAAATCAGTGTGCTCTACTGTGGTGTGCCTAAATAAAAATTTTAAATGCCAATATCAAAATTTAAATTCAGTAGAAAAGCTCACTATTTGAAGGATTTTGCAGGTTTTTGTAAAGTAAATATACCATCCCTAAATCAATTTGTTTTTGTGAATTTATTTGGTTTTCTTAAAATGAGGTTGCTTTACTGTACATGTATGATAGTTTCATTTTTGTTCATCTAATTGATTCAAAACATTCTGTACTCAGAGGTCCCCTAAATGCTCAGTTCGGTAGTGATTACTTTCAATCCAGGCCCTCCTTGTACTGGACACAGAAAGCAAAGGCAGTGCTGCCACCAACAGGAGAATGCAAGTCCCAGAATCTCCTCTTAAGCCAAAATTATCCATTTTCTCTACTTAGAACTCTTGTTATATAAACTAAGACATAGTATGGGCAACAGGAAAAAAAAATAGAAAAGAGATCCTTAGATGAATGAAACTTAAATTTAAAACTAAACAAAATTACATCCTGTAACAGCAAAAAAAAAAGGCATCCTGGAATAATGAACTCGATGGCAAATGTTCTAGGTATAAGGTGCAGCATGAACATCATTGGTAGCAATTGATCGCCATTAAGTATTTAGTAAGGAGTCTCCATGAAAATATTCTTCCTTGTGTATATGACTAAAATACAAAACAAAAAAAGCCAAAGAAAACACTAGCATGCATTTAGTAAAGAATTTGGTTGGCATAATATAATTACATGACTATATTGTTGTATAAGAGGAAAGATGTAATTTGCACTCCACTTGCTGCAAAGTTTTGTTTTTATTGCAAAAATTAAGGTTTTATATTACAAAAGCATCCCTCAAAATTACCGGGAAAAATGGAATGCCAACATTTAAAAAGTATATAATATGATTTTTCTTAAAACCATAAGTTTTATATAATTATAAATTATAATTATACAAATTAATATGTTATAGTTTGTGTTTTAAAATCTTGACACAGTTGAGGGGTGGGTGCATATTTTCACATAAGGCTTTTCCAACTCTTATATTCAAAGGCTCTCACAGTCCTTGGCCTGGAGTCATCTTTGAGAGCATTAGAGGAAATTAGAAAATGTTCTTTCGGTAGTCACAGCCATGAGAAGAAAATTGTGGGGTGCCATTATACCCCCAGCTCCTCCCATCCATTTTTTTAACCAGTGAACCCTTCTGATTTCAAATAGCTCAAAGTTACAAAGGACCAAATTCCTCACTCAGTTACACCCACACAATTCCCACTGCTTTTTTGTAAATTGTATTAAACACATCCAAAGCTACATTTATCCCAAATGAATATGGTATTTATTTATTTTGCTTCCAATTAATATTTGATGTTAAAGAACTATCTTAGAATTTTCATGAAAATCATCAAAAGTCTTAGAAAGTGTGTTTTTAATTCTTGAGTTTCAACCACCTATTAAGCACTTACTGTATGACAGTCCCTGTCTGAGGTACTAGCTGTGCCAAAATGAACAAAATACAGTCTTCTTGATTCTAAAACTAAGAATTAATAAAGAAATAAATTTTTCTCTCTAACCTGTGAATATATTTATTTGCAGATACTCCATATAGAATTCACAAGATAAACATGAAAGTTTATAATAGCAATTATTGGTGAAATTTGACAGCTCTCATAATTTCCCTAACTTGTTTCATCCACCTGCCCATACTCAGTGTTTCAGTGTTGAGTAACATGACTTTTTCTTCTATCAAACTACATTATTTAGACCACACCATTCTGAGTGTGTGATTCTTTAAAAATGAAGATGACATGACTTAACAATTCGTTAAAGGGCAGAGAGCACAGATGGTTTCCAAATTCCTCCAGTCCCATCTCTCCTTTCTTAGCAAACTTTCCACCCACAGCACACAGCTCTAGGAAGGTGCACCACGTTGGTGATTTGCGTTGTGGCCCTCCAGCCCACCATGCTTCCTCAGTTTGCGTTTTCACAGTAGCCTCTCAACTAGAATCCTTGCCTCCAGACTCACCTGCATGTCAGTCCATTCTCTGTACACTCAATCATTTTATGTCTATTTAAAACCCTTCAATGTTATCGTAAAACCATCAGTATAAAATCCAAACTTCTTGGAATTGCTTTTGAGGACCTTCATTATCTGACCCTTCCTTAGCTCTAGCTATATTGGCCTTTGGCAGTCCCCCAAATCTACCCTGTTCTCTTTTGCCTCCTGACCCTTGCATATTTTAGCCCCTCTACCTGAAATTCCTTTCCTCCCTTCTGTTCCCTTATTCTGACTAACCTTTATGTGTCCTTCAATGCTCTGCTTAGCCATCTTCTTCCCCAGAATCTTCCCTGATTTGCAGAGGGGTCAAGTGACTATCATAAGAGTAGGGTAGGTGCCTATCAAAAGTTGTCCCATAGAACCTTGTGCTCGCCCCATCCTTTCTTAGTGCATATCATTTTGGTTTTGATCATCTGTTTAATTATTCATTTTCCCAATTATAAAAGCAGGGAGTCAGCCTTATTCACCTTTGAATCTTCAATCCGTGACATACAGTGGGTGTTCAATGAAAATATACCGAATAAAGAATTGAGAAGAAAATTTGCTCTTCCTAAAATGAAGCCTATATGTTGTCTGCTCACGTTAGCATGAGATTCTAATCTACCAAACTGAACACTCACGGAGGTTGGAAAACTCACAGGAGAAGATTCTCTTGCTATAAATTATGCAAATGGGAAACTGTATGAGGATAACTGCTGAAAACATTTTCTTTTGGCTAAGCATTAAGAATCACATTACATCTGATTTTTAATTTACTGATGAATAGGGCAATACAACATATCAGAGAAGGAATGGAGAGCTGAATGCAAATTGAGGAGTCATAAGCCATGTCTATTTGTCCCAAAGGACTGCTCATTGAAGGTTGATTAACAAGCAACAGTCAGTTGTCTAATCACCTTTCAGGCTTTGTCAAATGGCCAGCTGTCCTCCCCAGATGACACCTTTGTCATCTCCGTACTGTATCACATCTCTCTATACATGAGTATCCAGAATTAGATTCATATTTACATAATAAAAAATAGGCTGACTATAAAGACAGGCTGACTAAAGGCCCAGGCATGAAAGTGAGCCTGGTCATAATGTATTCCCATGGCTGCCGCTGATTAGTTTCTTCATCACCCAATAGGTACACTTAGACCAGGTAATCTAGCACTAACAGTCTAGGATTTCATTCTTGTTCTTAACACTTCCGTTTTTCTTCATTTATATGCTGCTATTGCTTTTAATTAGTATAACTTCCTGAACTTTAAAAAGAAACCAAGTTCAGCAAATGTCAAAAAATACTTGGCACCGATTAAAACAAAGAGGATAATTACTGGTTCCCAGCAACCATTTCTGCTGCTGGTAACATGTCTGTTCTTCACCTGTGAGAATAAATTCCTTTAGCTATCTAGGATTTTCACTTTAAATGCTGCAAATGAAGCTGGAAAAAAAAATGCTGAGAATAAAAAATAAAAAATTTTGAAGTGCTCAAAATAACAAAACACAAAATTTCATGTTGGGGTGAGGTTTGCCACCTATTTAAGCAGTATAGATATCTTGATAACATCCCTTTCATTCTCATGTTTAAGCAAAATGTCTACATAAAATAATTTTATCTTATTAAGTTAAATAGCATCACTGGTGAAAGCAATATATGGGGGTTTACTACAGGATAGTCTTACTCTTCCAGGATTTGATGAACATTTTTTCAACTGTTATTTCCCTTAGCTACAGGATGATAAATGGCATACATAAAAGTTAGCCTAAGGCCCTCTAGGATTATGTGACTTATGAATCATCAAAGAGTAATTAAATAATGGTTAATCCTGGCCTAAGATTTGAATGTGTTTTATGTTAAAAAAGTCCTGAGCTCTGAGTCCTAGTTCTACCTGTACAACTCTAGGTTTGTGATTTGGGGCAAGTCAGTTCATCATCCCTGCCTTCCTTCCTTCATTCATTCACCGGGTGAGGCAGGGAAAACGCAAAGATGATTTAGCCAAGATCTCACAGTAAGTCTCTGATTCTCAGTTTATTTATTTGTAAAATGGGGCTTTCTTAATGAGGATTGAATAAAATATGTTCAAGTACTTTGTAAATGGTTAGGAGCCATGCAGATGTTAAATGTTATTATAATTAAAAGTAATGGCGAGAATGTTGAGTGAATAGACCTCCTTAAAATATTTGTTTTACTTTTTAAAATTTTTGCTATTTGGAAATAAATTCAAACTTACAGAAAAGTTGCACAATATAAGAATAGCACAAAGAATACCCATACACCTTTCACCCAGATCATATAGTTATAACATTTTACCCCATTTGCTCACTCTCTCTTTCTCTCTCCCTCTCTCCTGATATATTTTCTTTCCTAAACCATTTAGAGATAAGTTACATGCATTATGGCCCATCATATTATGGCCCCTAAATATTTCAGTGTTTCCTAAGAACAGGGGTATTAGCTTACATAACATAGTACAGTTTTCAACTCTAGTAAATTTAGCATTGATATAGCACTTTTATCTCATTTGTCATCCATATTCCAATTTTGTCAATTGACCCAATAATGTTTTGTAGCCTTGTTTCGTCTCCCGCGGTACAGGCATTGCATGTAGTCGTCACATCTCTTTAGCTTCCTTTAATCTGGAACATTTCCACACCCTTTCTTTGTCTTCTATGATGGTGACAATTTTTAAGTATAGAGTCCTCTTTTTCTTTCAATAGATCATTCTTTGGTTGTTTCACTTATTTAATGACTATCTTATATTCATCAACTGAAGGTTCTGTTCCTACCACTGGGAACCCAGAAGCCATCCCCGTGTGTGAAAAGATTGTGTATACGTGGTGCCTGACTCGCCACAAGTGATAATGTAGTGTTAACGCCCTCTCCCTCCTCTCCTGCCCTATTTCTTCCCCCGGTTCTTCTGTTGTTCTGTTGGTCCTTAGACTGTGACCTCCACCTTACTCTCCTTTCCTGTTATCTGTGCTAAATGGATCATGGACAGAAGGTCATGTCTGTTCCGATCTTTCCCACAAGAAGGAGAGGGCGATGAGGAGGAGCTGATCGTTCTCACAGCCCCACAAGAGGGCTCCATCAGTTTTTGCTTCTGGTTCTAAGTCATCCTTCATTCTTCTACTGTATCCTCCACCTTCCTAATGTCCTTAGGTTCTTCCTACTAAATGACAGATTCCCGTCATAGTTGCCCTTCCGAGTTTTCAGCATGCGCCTTGAACCTTATTCACTTGAACCGTAGAACAACCAAATGTGTTTAGCAGATTTATTATCACCATTTTGCAGGTAAGGAAAGAGAGGCTCAGACACATTAAGAGATTTTCCCCTTAAAAAGGTGCTTAGAGGGTGATAGATTCAGGCTGAAATCCAAGGCTTCTGGTTGCTTGTCCAGTGGTGCCCCACTACATTTTGATGCCTCCTTATAGTAGCTTTACACCCACAGACCCTGGGTAATTCCCTGGCATAGTGGCCCAAGGCACAGTACCCTGAGGGTAATCTGCCTCTTCCTTTATGAAAAATGGTAGGTGACTTTAGATGGCACATTTAGGGCAAATAGTGCTTAAACTCTTACTTAAACTTTAAATTTTGCAAAAATATAGAAATACATTTGTTGTAATACACATTTAGCAAATTTGAAAGAAATATATAGCGCTGAGAAATTTTCCATGAATGCTCATCAAAATTAATCTGAGATTTCAAGAATAATAGCTTTTAAATGAAGAATTCATATTGTGAGGATACTACCTCGCAAATACCCGCAATCATGAAAAACATCTAACAAAAGATGGGATAAAACTAAAAGATCCTCCCAGCTTCCTTATTAACAGTACAACACGTGCCCATTAAAGAAAATGTATAAATACACAAACTTTAAAAAGGGAGGACACTAGCCAGATAACAAGTGTGGAAAATAAGAGAAATTGAGTCTTAAGTGTCTTGTATGTGACCACGCTGGTTGTTAGTAACAGACCTGGGATTAGACCTTGGATCTCCTGGCTGTTAGTCCAGGGCACTTGCCTAGATTTCATGAGTTATTTATGATATATAAATTCAGCAAGTTTCCGGCCCTCTTGTACAGAAAAAAATATACACTGACCTAATTTATATAGAGCCAAGGTAGACTTCTAGAAAAATTAAATATTAAGTTGAGCAAATACTTTTTTTAAAGAAAGGCAATTCATCATATGGGCCCTCTACTGAGGAAAATGCAGGTGAAATATCTTTAACCTCAAGTGAGTCAGAGTGAGTAAGGTATGCTAGACTTGTCTTGTTTCTTCAAGGATTTGCTCAAACTGGGCAGTCAGCTAAGCTTGGAGTGTTTGTGATAATTGCATCCATTTCATGTTAATGTTTGTATATGCTACAACGTAAGAATTGATGTTAATTTTTTGTTTATGGATATCCAGTTGTTTGATCTTCTGAATAACAGGTTATGAGATTAACTCCAAAAAATCTCAAACATCAAAAGTACACATGGGCATCACACATACTGCATAAGCAAGCCTTCTTCCCCTTTAAGTAGATCTCTCTAGGAAATAGAATTAAGCTTTTAAAAGTTTACCCAAAGATAATGAAGATCTTACTTTTTCTCAAAATATAGTAAAATAAAAGGTAAGCGCCCATGTTATTGTATATCATAAATGCTTTCATTGGGAATTTTCTTAAATCACAAAATTGCAAGAAGCATAAGTGAAGCAATTATTAGAATTTATCAAATATCCAAGGTGTAAGAATGCAGAGTATAAAATCTGCAATTCTGTTAATGAGCTTGCTACAAATACTCCAGTTCCAAAAGGATTGGCCAGTTCCCGATGATTTGAATTGTTCAAAAACTGTCCACTTGGTGGCACCGTGGTGCTGCTGCAGGAATTAGCCCGCTGATTTGGGTAAAGGTTCAGTTAGGGACTGATTTCTTATGTAGGGTTTCATGATTCTTAAACATGTGGTCATACCATAATACGTGCCAACAACAGACAATTGCCCTAGTCATTTGTGCAGGGGAAGAAAAAGAAAAAAGCATTTGTAGGTTGTTCAAGCAAAACAGAATCGGCAGGATTTAAGAGGACTTGTAGGACAGGTTGAACAAGTGGATGGATGAAAGCCAACCCAAGCTGTCTTTTATCTACATTCTTAGACAGAAATGCCTCTGTAGGGTTTTTTCTCTCTCGTCTCTTATGACTTGATTCTGAGCAGAAAATTTGACAGTAACAACGTCAGCCCAGATGAAAGCTCAAATTGAGCTTTGTTTGTTCCTTAATAAGTATTTATTGAGCATCTGCTCTGCCATCATTATTGGGCACCATAAGTTACATGATAGAAGGCTAAACACAGTTCTTATCCGTGATGTTCTTGCAGTCTACCTGAAAAGACAAGATGTATATGTTGAACAGTGTTGGCTGAATTGTGTACCAAAGAGAGAGCCAACTAGAAGCCATTATTATGAAAGCGTTCACCGAGCAGGTGGGACTATAGCTGGTCTTAAAGAATGGCTTCATTGTGGCGGGCAGCCTGTTGCTGCACAGCTGAGTGGAAACAGTGCAGGAGGGAGTAGGGCTCCCATGGGCATTTTGGTGGTGTGGCCGGGGAAGGGGGAGGTCAGAGCTTCCTGCTCTGTAGCAGTCGGTTGGCCAAGCAGCCATCCCAACTGGATTTCCCTGCCTCTTCATCCAACTGAGCCATTACTCAGTGGATCTGACTCACCGATCCATTTTTTAAAATTCTGCACAATCTATTGATTCATTTAATTCATATTTTATATAGCTGAGTTAGAAATTTGAACACCAAATATGTGGGATGTCTATGAAATAATTTGGTGAATCATGAACCTAGAGAATGAAGTCCATACTTCTTAGAAGAGTGTTGATGACATTTAACAGCTAGACCTTAGTCCATACCAGAGTAAGTAGAGGTGAAATGATATGAAGCCTGGGGTATAGTTCAACATATTTCAGCAAAGAAAAAACAATATATATTCTAGTGTTATATAATTTTGATAATTATTGATTCTGAATGATGGGTGTAGTGTAGGGATTTATTTTGCTATCCTATTTCTGTGTATGTTTGAAATGTTTTAAAATACATTTTTCTTAAAAAATAGTTGATGGTTTGAAAAGATTATTCTGGCACTGGGCAAGACTGAGCCCGAGGTTAAGGGAGGTGGGTCCAGGAGAGGATGTGGATGATAAGGAAATGGAGCAGAAGTTAGCACTAAGCCCTCCAGCTGGACAAAGCAGTGTTTACCAATTTGTTCTACCCAAAGCATGATGGAAGTCATGTCTGTCCTCCCAGAGAGATTGATCAGTTAAAAAAAGGAATCTTCATAAAATGGTGCTGCTTCTTGCTTCAACACACTTGTCCAACTGTGACAAGTAGGAGTTAAAGAGATAATCAAATGTGGATTATCAGGGACTGTGCACGGGGAAGATAACATCATCTACTAAACAAGGAATGTGTGCACACTTAACTGTTAAAGTACTTTTATACAGATTCTCTCAAACATATAAGAAAAGCCATTTTTACATATGTCTGTTCTCTAGAATTATACTCTGGCATTCTATTATCTTGTCTAGAGAAGGAGGCTAGCAAATCAAGAAACAATGAAAAAGAAAGAAACATGTTTTTCAATGAGCCATTGTGTTACAGTGGACAGAGCATAGAGCGAAAAGTAAGAAAACTTAGCTTAGAATGCTGATTCTTCCACTTTTGCGTTGTGGCATTGAGGACAAAGCATTTAACTTTTCTGAAAGTCAGTTTATGCCTCTCTAAAATAGGGGTGCTAGTAACATCACAGGTCCACTGTAAGGAATAGACAGTGTAATGAAGTGCTTTTTGAAATGTTTACTCGTGGCCATAACTTGCACTGCAGATACGCTCTCCTCCAACTTCCCTTGTATGCACACCCACTACTCCTGAAGTGCACAGCAGAGGAGGATAAATACACAAGATTACAGATTATAGGTTCAGGAGAGACCCAACCAAGTAAGAGATGAAAGCCATCTGGGGATGATGGGAAATGAAGAAGAACCTGGTTGGTCTCCCCCAGGGATAAGACAAAATATAAGAGCAAGCCAGAAGATTGGAGAGAGAAGAAGGAAAGTGTGGGAAACAGCCTTAAATAGGAGAATGATAATGAGGAACAGCACTTCTCAATCCCAGTGCTTCCTTCCCTGTGGAGGGGGTTTTTCTAAAGTAACCCTCATGGCCTCTCTGTGCTGTTTCACTTAACTCCTCCACCAGAGAGGTGGAGGAATGTATCTGATTGGGGATCTTAGAATAAGACACAGGACAAACGTAAGCCAGCTCTTTCCTCTTCCCTTCTCTTGTGGCATCTGCCTGCCTGCCAAGAGCATTTTGGTCTGCTTTCTTATTGACAGCACTGTTGTAAATACACCATGGGTACATGGCAAAAATGGGCTTTCCAATACTGAAATCCAGAATTAGATAGACTTACCCACATATTCCATAGATGCCAGAAAATTGCAGGCCCACCCCACAGAGGGCAAATCCCCATTTACAGCTAAGCTTACCAGATGGCCGACCCAATCTGCCATGAAATATATTTATATAATTGTAATAATATAGATGGTGTTAATTGGTTGCAATTTTCAAATCAACTATAGACAAAGCATAGGTGATATATCTAGTGATAGAATGGAAAGTAAGTGCTATAAATCTTGATGGTGTAAAAATAATGGTATTATTGACCAATAGTGGGATATAGAAGAGAGAGATGGTATTATGTACTGAATTTTTGTGTTCCCCCAAATTCATATGTTGAAATTCTAACCCCCAAGGTGATAGTATTATGAGGTAGGGCCTTTGGAAGGTAATTAGGTCCTGAGGGTGGAACCTTCATGAATGGGATTAGTGCCCTTATAAAAGGCACCCCAGAGAACTCCTCACTCTGCCATCTGCCATGTGAGAACACAATGAGAAGATAGCCATCTGCAAATCAGGAAGTCGACCCTCATCAGGCGCCAGAACTGCTGAGGCTTTGATCTTGCACTTTCCAGCCTCCAGAACTGTGAGAAATAAATTTCTGTTGTTTAAGCCACCCAGTCTGTGGTACTTTGTTATGGCAACCTGAGCTGACTAAAACACATGCTGATCTTTTACAAACATAAATCAGTTGTCACTCTCCTACTTAAAACCTCCATGGATGCCTACTTCACCTGGAATAAAATCCCAACAGTTTCCTGTGGTCTCCTGGGCCCTGTAGGCTCCCGTCTCATCTGCACACACTCACCCTCACTCACAGCACTCTGACCATTCTGGCCCTACGACAGCTTCTGAAAAATGAAAACTTTCCCATTGCTCTTCTCCTGCCATGACATATAAAGGTGAAGCCCATATCTCCCCCCTCCGATTCAATTTAACTTCCTCTCTCCCTCAACAACGTATACACAAACAACATATTGCTCCTTTCACTCATGTTTGCTAGATCTATCTTTGTTGATAATTCAACTTACTTGCTTTATAGTGTCCCACTGTGTGAATAAGCTCCATCTGTTTATGCCTCCCCTACTGATGAACATTTGGATTGGTTCGAATTTTTTTGCTGTTACTAGTAGATTTTTAGTAAACACCCTTGATCAAATTTAAGAAGATTCTTTATCACCTGACAGGACTTTTTTATAGTAAGTAAATCTCTAATTTTATCAAATATTTTTATTATAATTATCCGCTAAGATGTTTATGTAATCTTACTTTTTCACTGAGTCAATGTATTAAATTACTTGGATAGATTTTCCAATATTAAACTATCCTTGATTTGTGAGATAAATTTGACGTTGGTCGTGATGACTGTTTTTAAATATTGCTACCTGGATCTAGTTGACTAATCATTTATTTCATAATTCCACACCTGTGTCCATAAATGAGACTTGTCAATAAGTTGATTGCTTCGTTTTAGTGTACTAGGTTATGCCAGGCTTATACAGTGAGTTGAACATCTTTCCCTTTTCTCCCTCTGGTCTGAAAAAGTTTATCTACCTGTTCCGTGAAACTTTTGTGCAACTCATCTTTTGTTCCCTGAAACATATTCTTTTGGAAGAGTAAATCTTTTTAAACTGATACAATTTATTTAGTGATTATTCATTTATTTAGGTTTTCTATTTTTTCTGAGTTTGTTTTAATAATTATATTTTTTTAGAAAATTGTCTAAGTTTTTTAAATTATTGGCAAAAAAGTTGGTTAATCTCTACAATTATATATATATATATATATATATATATATATGTGTATACAGTATTTGTGATTATACCCTATAATTATGTCCCTATTGCAGTTTATTGGTGCCTGCTTTTATTTTTTTGGTCAGTTTTCTTAGAGATATATATTTTTTGTCTTTTCAAAAAATAGGTTTTGAGTTTGTTAATTATTACTATTGGTGATTTTTCTTTGGTTGTTTTCTCTGTTCATTTCTGCTCTTATTCTTATTAACTTCTTGTATTTTTTTCTGTAGGTTTACTGTTTCATTTGTACAGTGTCCTTGAATTAAATCATGAAATCATTTATTGAAAATAATTTTTATTGTTTATAAGTAAATACATTAAGATATAAATTTCCTCCTAAACATTATAGCTGCATAATACAAATTTTGAAATGTAGTGTTTTTTCATTCAGTCTTAAATATTTTATCTTTTTTTGTGTGGTTTCCTCTTTAGCACATGAATTATTTGGGAGTATTGGGGGTTTTTTAAACTATTGTTTTGTTATTGCTTTCTAATTTAATTACATTATAGTTAAAGAACATGGTCTGTGTGATGGTAATTCTTTGAAATTTGTTGAAACATTCTTTGTTACCTAACACATGTTCATTTTTTGTAAATGTTTTATCTGTGTTTGAAAAGAATATATTCTTTATATATTGGGCAAAAAGTTTTGTGTGTATGCATGCATTCTGTGTATGATAAACTGTTATTTTAGTAGACCAAGTATTATTTATCCTTACTAATTTTTATTTTTGTCTATTTTATCTGGTTTTAACCCAGGTTTTTTAAATTATTCAACGATGATTGTAGGTTTTCCATTTCTCTTTGTGGTTCGCTTGGTTTTGCTTTTTATAGTTTGGTGCTGTGTTATCAAGTCTATTCATGCTTATGATTATTATGCTTTTTTTTTGTGGATTGTTCTTTTATCATTGTGTAGGTCTGCTTCAGCCCTATAAATGCATTTAACAAGTTCTCTTTTGTTTGACTTTAAAATTGTTATTATAGTTTCTGTTTTGATTATGATCCTAGTTTTACTTTGTGGTTTTATTTTATGGGTGTGTCTGTGAGCAGTAAATAGCTTAATTTTATAAAATCTTTTATTTATATTTTAATACTTGAGTTTAATCCGTTTATACTTATTTTGATTATTGAAACATCTAGAATTATTTATGTCATTTGTGTGTTTTATGTTTACCACACTTTCTCTTTGCCTCTTTTCCACTGTTTCTTTCCTTTAGTTGATTTGATAAAGTTATTTATTAAAAATTTTAAAGTCTCAGTATCTTTTTCCTCATAATAAAATTATGACTCTTTAACTATACACTGAGTTTCTCCCTCCCATTTATAGGCATTACTCAATTAATTTACAAGTGTGTTTATCAATTAGGCATCATACTTTTTTTTTGTTAGAGTAAATCTTTGTAAAAAGCTCTTTAATTGAGGGCCTGTGAACAGAAAACTCTTTTTGTATATCTGAATAATGTCTGCATTTTAAACTTAATCTTGAACAATAGGTTAGCTGGGCATAAAATTATATTTTAGGTCTGCCAACAAAACTCCGAGGAACTGGGGCAAACAAGTCCTTCATTGAAGAGGAATCTAGGCAGCACATCACAGTATCCACTACACCACAACTCTGCTTCTGTCCTGACATGATTTGAGAGACATCACAGACTGAGTCCCCACAAAATGGCTTGGCCCACATTCTATTTGTTCAACGGTATCATCTTCCCTTACCACCCTATACAGACCACTGTATACACATTATTTAGCTCTGGCAGGTGTCATAGCTCTTTTTCAGCTCACCCTCACGGTCTAGGGGATCTACCATAGTCCCCATTTCCTTTCAAACAAAATGAGTCTGGCACAAGTCTCCAAGAGTATATGGAGCAAATGTTGCTAGATCTTGGTGGTGGTGGTGGTTTTTAATTCAATCTGAGAGGATCTGAATTTTCATCAGTTCAACCCATTTCTATTTATTTTGATTTGTGCTGTGTTCGAACTTACTTATGCTATTGTATGTTATATTTTCTATTTACTGTACTTTATTTTATTTCTGATTTTCTATCTTCTACTCAGTAGGTAAAATTTTATTTGTCTGAAGTGAAAGTTATACATTCTATTTTTATTCTTATGAGTACTCATATTTATTTTTCTATAATTTTCTTAAATTTATGGATGATCTGTTTTTCCCTGAATAGACAACTGACTGAGTGAATAAGTGAGTAAAAATATGATGAGAATAGGGGATGCACTAAAACAAAATGACAAAGTTTAAAATAAAAAGATGGGCCAAGATTTTTCAGCCAAGTGCCAATTAAAATAAAGCAGAAGAAGCAGGATAAATTATATAAAATAGAATCCAAGTGAAAAAGAAATAAATAGTATAAAAGGCATCCGTCCACAATAAAAACATATCATTGACCTTTAAGCACTAAATAAAATAGTTTTAAAATATAGAAAATAGGGAGCTGGCCCGGTGGCACAGCGGTTTAGTCTGTGCTTGGCAGCCCGGGGTTCGCGGGTTCGGATCCCGGGCGCCCGCCGACGCACTGCCTGTCAGCCATGCCGTGGCGGCGTCCCATATAAAGTAGAGGAAGATGGGCACGATGTTAGCCCAGGGCCAGTCTTCCTCAAGCAAAAAAAAAAAAAGAGGAAGATTAGCAACGGATGTTAGCTCAGGGCTGGTCTTCCTCACATAAAAAAAAATAAATAAAAATAAAATAAAATATAGAAAATAATGGTTATTAAAAATGAAAGCAGAGACAAAAACGTGTATGCTAGAAAACTGTATAGACCATTTTCAGCCTTTGACAAATCATGTATGCAAAAAGTAAACAATGGCATAAAGAATTTGAACTAGAGGGGGGAAAACAGCCCTGTAAAAAATACATAGTTCCTTGTGTCTTTGATACATTTATAAAAATTGATAGTGTACTAGATTCACTAGGCTGGCCTATCCAACAATCATTCTAAACTTTATTCTTGACAACAGAGACCAGAAAACTAAAAAGGAACCTATCTGTAGGCTCTCTTGTGACTGGGGGTGCCCATGGGGCTCAGTTCTGGCAAAGACACATCAGCACAAATCTGCAAGTGCTGCCTCTTTGCCTTCCTCTTTCTTCCTGCCTGGACTGTACACAGTTGCCCAAGATGCAGCACTATCTCTCCATATTGGCAGAGCAGGAGAAGAGAAGAGCCTTGTTCCTTCATTGAGGTCCTGGACTTCCTATTGTGGACTTGTCCCAGGACACAAATCATCCCCTTACTCATTCAAGCCCCTCTATTAAGTTTTCTGGCACTTGCTGCTAAGCACAGTGCTAACTTACATGGCCACAAAGAAAACATCAGTATGTAGACCAACACAAAACCTGTGCAGGACACATCCTCTAACCACAATTCAACCAAACTGAAAATAAATAATAAGGGTTTTTAAATCAATTATAAAATTTAAAGCATTCTTCTCAATAACTACTAGCAAAGGAAGAAATAAGAATGCAAGTATATACTATTTGGAAAAAATTAGAAATTAAGGTATTAAGAATCCTCAAGATATAATAACTAAATTACAAATTCTACTCCCCAGAATTCCTTATCTACCCTTTCTGCTTTATTTTTTTTCCTAAACTTCATCACTTTCTTGTATACTACGTAATTGACTACATTCTTGACTTAATTTCCACCTTCCCCAACTAGAATGGAAGCTCCCTGCAGCCAGAATTTTTGTCTGTTTTATTCACTCTTGGATCCCCAGGACTTGAACTATTGCCTGGCTCACAGTAGACATTCAGTAAAATTGTTGAATGAGTTAATAATTCTACTGAAAGCCAAATGCATAATCTTAATTTTTATCATTAAAATAAAAAATGAAAGTAAATAATCCAACTCAAGTTAAAAGAGATAAACAGCAATCAGTCAATCATCAAATAAATAAAATCCCTAAGTAAAGCAGAAAGAAAAATAATAAAGATGAGCAGAAATTAATAAATTTTGAGAGGTAGTTTTTATAATGAAATTCTCAATAAAAAAATAGAATAGACACACTTCTGGTAAATCTAATCAAGAAAAGTAGAAAAATCACAAACAAAAATAGGAAGAAAAAAGCTATTGTTAACAGCTAGAAAGAAGAAGAAGAAATGATAGTAGAGGACTATTTATTATTCCCTGCCTATAAAGTTTAGTCTTAAAAAATAGACAATTTTCTGTGAAAATATAAATTTAATAAAATTGACTTAAGGTCAACAAAATCTGGATAGATCAATAATCATCAGTAACCAAGAAAATGGAAAGTTATCAAATCATTATTTTAAAAAATAAAAGGCTTTCAGAAGGATTTTTTTTCAGTCAATTCTTTCAAACTTTCAAAGAAATATAAATCTCTCTGCTATAGAAAACTATTAAAGAACATAGCAACACATGAAATTGGTGTTGAATTTTATTAAGTACCTTTTCACTATCCATTGATGTTATTTTTTTCTGACCCTATTGATTTGATTTATAGTGTTAATAAAACTCCTAATAATAAATCAGCATTGCATTGTTGTGGTGTAGAAATCTTTTACTCTGCTGTTGAATTCAGTTTGCTAGTCCAACTGCACAATAGAATATTAAGCAGCCAATTAAAGGGGAGGTTCTGAAGAAATTTTTATGACATAAGAAAATGCTTATAAAATAAAGTTTTCTTTCTTGTATTTTATTTTCTCTAGTGGATTGAAAATTATATGCCTTTATTCTTCCAGTACAGCATTTCTCAACCTTAAATTCCACCTTGTCTGACATTAACTCTGCCGCCTTGACTTTGGATGTTTCTTATAGTGTGGTTTATTGATAACTGGCCGTCTCCAGGGGTCCATCAAATGGTCTGCCAGTAGTTTCACAATTTTAAAGGAGAAAGTAATGAAACCATTTTGATCACATACATTTCTCCAATTTGAAATATTAGATTAATAATGATTTTCACAGAACTCCCATCACAATCTAATAACCACTGTGTTTTTGAAAGTTGTGCAAGTACTGAAAGGATCATCTCAGCTAACATTAAGTTAACAGCATGTGGCTCTTCTCAATTAACGTATTTTCACATTATTTGCATATGTGCACATTTCCATTAGTTAAACAACTGTATCCAAAGGAGCTGGACAAGTCAGACCCCTTTTCTCTCTTCTCTACTGAGCAGCTGGTAGCAAGCCCATTTGCCTCCAGGTTAAAGTTGTGACAACTTCTACCTGTGCTCTATTTGTGGAAATTAGCATTTTTCCACATTATTTGCACATTATTCACATATTTCCATGTTGTTTACATTTGCTATATTTGCATTTTGCTTTTTGTATTATAGCTCAACAAAATGGATCAGTAGGTCAAGAGTGTTATATTAAAGAGTAAGAGCAGTAATTGACAAGCTGATTCTGAGATGTGTATGGAAATAGAAAGGATTTAGAAGGGTCAAAACTATCTTAATAAAGGATGAGATTTATTTATGAGTTTTTATAACTATTTTTTATATTTTGAATGGCTTTTGTGGTATATGTATTATCTAGAGTAGCCTGAACCTGTCACTTTAGGACTGAAATATGTAGAAAATAAGATATCAGGATTTTTAATAAGACAAAGCAAATAGCACAATGGTAGAGCATTTGACCCTAATTCAATCATTTTTTTTTTCTGTGAAGATTAGCCCTGAACTAATATCCATTGCCAGTCCTCCTCTTTTTGCTGAGGAAGATTGGCCCTGGGCTAACATCCGTGCCCATCTTCCTCTACTTTGTATGTGGGATACCTGCTACAGCATGATAAGTGGCACGTAGGTCCACGCCTGGGATCCAAACCTGAGAACCCCAGGGTCGCTGAAGCAGAGTACAGGAACTTAACCACTACACCACCGGGCAGACTCCAAGACTGGTCTGTCACTGACTAGGTGCCCCAAGAAACTCAAGGGTGAGTTTGGAAGCATTTAACTGTTTTTCAAGTTGGTTTTTTTCCATTTTGTTATGTTAAACTACCAACTACCCTGAACCAAACCAAGCTTCACTACAGGAGCTACACCCGTCCGTGAACTTTGCCTTATTTTTAATGGTAAGATCTCTCTAGGAGAGCTTAGGCCTCATTACTATAATCTGCGTGTATGTGGAAGCATGTTTTTCAACTGAGCCTGCACAAGCGAATACCTGCCTCTCCTGTTTGAATATCCATTCCCCATCCGAAATAAAAGGTCCTGCTTCCCTTTGTTCGAGGATGCCATGACTTTGGAAATGATTCCTCGTGGCCTCCTATTTGCTGCAAATACACTTTACTTTGTGAGACAACTTCCACTGGTGTAGAGTCTTTTTTAACTCACCGGGAGGCAAGCCCACTTGGTTTGGTAACAGTTCTGTTTGAAAAGTCACTCCAAGTGTTGCAACTCTTGGCCTCCTCTGATTCAAAGAGTGGTCCAGCTTCCAATGTGGCAGAGTATACTGGAAGTATACTGGAAGCTAGTCCGCTGGAAGTGAGAGTTCCCTGTGCTGCTTTGGGCCTAGCATCTGGCTGTGTGTCCCCTATGTCAAAAAAAGCCTACTGAACTCTATTATGATTTATGCTAGGAGAAAATGCTGAAGTCTCTTGTTTCCTTTCCTCTTTCCTCCAATTGTTGTAGAGTTCCAGACAGCCCCAATTCTTTCTCTAGATCCATAGCTCATGCTAGATGAGCGCCAAGAATTTCATTCACTTTAAGAAGAAGTTGTTACAACTTTAATCTGGAGGCAAGCAACTTGCTTGCTACCAGCTGCTCAGTATGGGGGAGAAAACAGGGGTCCAGTTCCATCAGATACAACTAATTACCCTGGTCATTGCCCCAGACACCCTCTCCTTCATGCTCTGTATTGGTTGGCCCTGAGCTGGAGTACGCATGAGGCTTTCTGAGGAAGGAGCCTCCTGTGAGTATTTTGGATGATGTTTATTCTTCTCTTTTCTGCCCCAGCAGAGAAGGAGCCAGCAGAAAGGAGGAGATTGACAATAAACAGGGGAAGAAATAATTGACAAAGCGAGTTCCCTGAGGGTCTGGAAAGGATAGAATTGAAAACACAGGCAGAACAGGAATAGCAACATTTTTTCTTCTGTTAAATGGAGAGAAGATGGGAAAGCAGGAAGCAAGGACAGCCTTAGATAAATTACCGCAATGCCTAGCATGTAATGGGGAGTCAAATAAATACTTACTGAGTTCAGGAGATTTAACTAGTAACAAACTACCAGTTCCTAGTGAATAAGAAAAAGTGTCATTGGAACATTAAATCCAGCAATCAGCCACATGGAAATTTAATATAGATATTTAGAGCAGAACACTGGGCTGGGTAGGCCATGTAGTTGAGCAAATGGTATACTCAGTAGTGAACTATTCTTTTAATTATGATTACCAAATGTACCTTGTTAGTCAACATACTAGAACTAGCCTGCACCAGCAGCATAAATCCTTTTCCCCCTTTAAACATTTCTAAAAGATTACAGAAGGAAACTAACGAGGATTGAGCTCTTAAGTGTCAGGCTCTGTGCCAAATACCCTAATACACTGTAGTTTCATTTAATTCCTCACGACAACACTATTGAAGAAAGTGACCCAGAAAAATTAAATACTTTGCCAAGGTCATTAGTCTAGAAAGCAGAGCTGGGATTCAAACTCAGATCTGCCCCGCTTGAAGACGCACTCTTCCCGCAGGCAACAGTGCAACAGTGCAACAGTGCAGCAATGCAAAAGGAAAAAAAGAAAAAGCAAGTTTAATCTCTAGTATATTTCATGCCAGAAAGAGACCCTTCGAGTACCTAACAGAGACAATATCCAGCAGAAAAACAATCCCACTGAATCTGAGTCTTCTCCGTAGCTCTATAAAGGGTCATAGATTTGTGGGTATTTTCAGAAAACTGACAACTTGTGGATGGAGCATAACTTTCTGTTCATCTCTACACTTCCTCTATTCTGGTGAGAAAGCAATTTTAAAATGCTTCCTATTTCTCTTCCTCTGAATTTGAGGTCCTCTATTATTTTCTGTTGTCAAAACTCAGACAAACCTTATTATTTTATTAGGTCATTGGATATGATTTATATGTCTCCCAAGAGGAGTGACTGCAGGAAGGGAGAGTGATAGGACTTATCAGGCCCCAAGTGGCCTGAGCTCACCCATTAAGTTAGCCTGTCTGCACTGCTCTTGACAGTTATTAATGCTTCCACCGCCTGCCTCTTCCAAAGCTTGTTCTTCCGGAGTGCCAGTTCCCGATGTTCTTGTTACATTGTGGCAGCACTTAGAGCCCAGACATGCCAATGGTTTTCGTGTCTTGGGCATAGTCCTGCTATAACAGTTCTCTGATTGACCCCCTTCCAATGCATCCTCCAAGAAGCCCAAAATGACCAGCGTGAGCCAGCCACAGCCTCTGAAACAAGCAGCATACACTTGCTTAGGCCACTTTCAAGTTCTAATTGTTTCTCAGTAAGCAAAGCATTGTAGGTTGCTAACTCTCCATTTACCTCACAGTTCCTGCTTTACCTTCATTGTGTTATAACCTCATATGCCTGATGAACCCTACAAGCTATTTGCCCACAATAACAGCTGTTTCCTGCCATGGGGTGGGCAAATAGGGACAGTGAGAGATGTTGTCACCGACTAGGTACCTTGAGAAACTTAAAGGTGGGTTTGGAAGCAATCGACTGTTTTTCCAAGTTGTTTCTTTTCCTTTTGTATGTTAAGGAGATGTAACCACCAAACATCCTGAAACTAACCAAGCCTCACCACAAGAGCTACACACGTGACCTTTGCCTTATTTTTAATGCAAAGATCTCTCCAGTGGAGCTTAGGCCTCATTATGTGAAAGCATGTTCTCCAACTGAGCCTGTGCAGGCAAATACCCACCTCTCTCTTTTGCATATTCATTTTGCAAGCGAAATGAAAGTTCCTGCTTCCCTTTGTTCAGGGACGCCATGACTTTGGAAATGATTCCTCATGGCCTCCTATTTGCTGCAAATACACTTTACCTTGTAAGACAACTCCCACTGGTGTACAGTCTTATTTAACTCACCAGGAGGCAAGCCCACTTGGTTTGGTAACAATGTGATTTCACTGTATCAGTCAGGTACACTAGGTTATGCTGTAGTAACAAATGACCCCCAAAATCTCAGCAGCTTACAACAACAAAGGTCCATTTCTCATTCACATTGTATGTTCACTGTGGGTTGGCTTCAGCTCTGCACAATGTTTTCTTCTCTGTAGGACCCATGCTAATGGAGCAGCCTCTCTGGGGAACATTAAGTCTGTTACAGAGGCAAATGCATGACAAAACACAAGCTTGTTCTTAAAGCATCTGTCCCCGCTTCATCAACAAAGTAAGTCATATGACCACTCCTGATCTCGACAGAGAGGGAATGTGAACTCCTCCTTCAGGGACCAGCACCCCAGGGAGGAGCAGCACGCATTTTGAGCATTAATACAATCTACCACTCTCACTTTGATGGACACCTGTCATGACATCACCAAACTGCCTTAGAAGGAACGCCATCTATGGAGCCCAAGTCTCAAGACTTCACAAGATTCTGCCAGGACAGCAGAGCCTGCTGTTTTCTCAGTTGCACTTGCTATGTTGAGTTGAGCTCCTCTGACATTGACAGATGGCGCTGGTTTCCTAGAGACTCCCTGAGGTGAGTCAAGGTGTTGCTTCTGGCCTTTGTAATTCCTAGGCTGTATGATCCCAGTACCTGAAGAGACAGACCTCAACCCTTGCCCAGCGCCTGGGGCGGGGTAGGCTGAGAAGCTCCTCCACCGGAGGCTGCATTTCTGTCAGTGAAGGACACTCTACTCTGAGTCACTTCTCTTTACAACCTGTCGGAGACCAAATTAGATCACTTTGAAGGAATACATTATGACCCATCTGTCCATTCAAATAAATCACTGACCTTCCTTTTTTTGCCCAAGCAGAAGGGTGTTCAAAACGGTTGTCTGTGTGATAAATCTTTACCGGTTTAGTAGTATAAACATTGTTGTGCTTGACATTTTATGCTATGATTGTTTCTGTATTGAAATGTATAGGACTTAAGAAGATAATGCTGTCCTCAGCAACATGAGACACATGAAATAAAGATAATTTAATCATTTGAATTATATTAATACACAGAAAGTGCCTGTGCAGGAAGTTCTTCTAAATATGGTTATTCAAAATCTAGTTGAAAATCATTTCAAAAGTGTTAATAATATAGTAATTTTACATATGCCATTTGGAAGCTACGTGTACACAAATTATTTATAAAGAATGTACATATGTATAAAATTTATTGAGTACCAAGTATTTATTACTCATATAAATCAGAGAGACAAAGAAGACCAACTTAAAAAGTGTCTCCCATGGTGATATATTGTAAATAGCCTATAATTGCAGCACCATTGTAGTTGAGCTTTTAAACTCACATTAAAACAACTGATATTCCTTTGTTCAAGAAATATTTATTAAGCACCAAGCCCTCACTGGTTTCCCTACACCTTGCCCACACCTTTGTTAATAGTTCTTTTATTATGCTGTCCTCAGATCACCCAGTTCAAGGATACTGTTTCCTGTTATAACCCTGACCAATACAGAAAATAAAGAAATAAATTGCATAGTCGTTTAGATATTGATAAGTGCTGTCAAGGAAAATGAAGCAGGGAAAGGTGATAAGGAGTACTGGGTCAGGGCAGGTGGGGGCTTTTTAAATAGTGTGGTCAGAGAAGGCTTCATCAGTAAAAGTATGGAATACAACAAATTTGCATATCTCCCAGCAGAACTTTCCTTTCAAAGGAAATCTTGCAAGGAATCCCCAAATGTAAAACCAAGAATTGAGGAATATCACTGGCTGAAGCAGAGGCAGGAGTCGGGGAGAGGGCTCAGAGCTCTCCCACCCTCACCCTCAAGGCCACACAAAGTCTTCCACCCTTGGCTTCTGATGCACCTCTGTTGACCCCAGGGCTCTGAGATACACAGAACCAAGAGTGATGCAAAATATTCAGATCTTAATCCTCTCCAAGTTTTATGCCACATCATTCCAGAGAAACATAAAACTTCTCATCTCACCCTCAGGAATATCTTTTATAGAACCATGATTTAACATTATGCCCTCATCTCTCACCAACTGCTGAAAAAAGAAGTGGCCTCACATGTATTCATCTTTCCCTCTTTATTTGTAAAATTGACATTAAGGATCTTGTCCCTATTTTTCTCAATGTCCTCGTTACAAAGACCCATATGATCAATTATCTCATATCTCAGGACCAGGAAAATATTTCTCTGTCCTGATAAAGTGTTTCCTTCTACTGGACAATGAGAAGGATGTATTCCTTCGTGTTTTCCTCTTGGCACTGGCTGACGGGAAACTCAGAGCTAAGTATCATGCTAAATTGCTATGACTTTTCTTAAAAGTGTTTTCTTAATGTAATTTTCTTTTCTAGTTTCTCTTCTGTGGTTTTTGTTTTATATGTTTTATTGTATTTATGATTTTCTTATAGAAGTAGATAGGCTGGAAATAAATATTATAATGCAATCAAGTTAAAATATTTTATTTTGATTTTGGTTGACTATTCTTCCTAACTATATCTGTATCAAAATAATCTATAAATTATGGAAACTTTAGCCAATTAATAACTTTTACTCTCTATGCTAACTAAAATAAGCACTTTGATTTTTCTTTCCCACTCAAGAGACTGTATATCTTCATTCATGAAAAGAAAAAAAAAAAAAACAATACTTCTGGGTAATTTATTATTGCCAGGATCAGGTGCTCAGTACTGAGGGCTCAAAGATGAATGTGATACAGACCCTTTTCTCAAGAAATTTCCCATCTAGAATTAAAGTTATTTTATTCTTTCAAACTTCTCATTCAGAACCAGTATTTGTTTGTAGTTAAAAACTAACTTGCAAAAGAATACATTTTTGAAAGCAAAATTCATTTTCCCACTTATTTCTGTTCTCTCATGCCAATAGATACAGAGATAAAAGAAATAAAAATTCTAAACATGCTACAACCGTAGCTTGCCCCCAAACAAACATAAGATTGTTTTTAAAATTCTTCCTGCAGCAAGCATTTATGGAGGCCAGCCAAGGCTGCTGATGAGCCACTGGGGCCATGATACTCTTGCTCTTGACCCATCCTGCTCCCTTCAACATCAAAGCCTCTTAAAACATTTAAAATCAACATTTGGCTTTGAAAGTCTGAAAGCCTAACAGGTCAAGCTGTCTTTTTATATCAATCATAATTCCTAGCAAGTTTTTAGCTTTCCAAGTTTGGTAAATCATTTTATACTGTTGACTATGCTAAAACTATCCACCAAGATATTTTCAGAACTCCAGGTGACAGACTTGACCAGCCCCAGCAAATCTCCAACTTCTATGCCACTCATTCATCTGAAAATATTCGCTAAGCACCTACAGTGTTCCAGGCTCAATACTATGTGCTAGGATATAAAATGGTAAACAAAACAGGTGTGTTCTCTGCCCTCATGTGGTGCTGCGTCTAACAGAGAACACAGACAGTAAACGAATACTCCAAGTATGATGAAGGCAAGGATTTTGGTCTGTTTCCATCACTATCGTATCTCCCATGCATATAACAATGCCAGGCCCAATAAATATTTGCTGATTGGGCTGGCCCGGTGGCATAGCGGTTAAGGGCCATAGCACACTCTGCTTAGGAGGCCCAGGGTTGGCAGGTTTGGATCCCAGGTGCGGACTGACGCACTGCTTATCAAGCCATGCTGTGGCAGCATCCCACATAAAGTAGAGGAACATGGCCACGGATGTTAGTCCAGGACCAATCTTCCTCAGCAAAAAGAGGAGGATTGGCAACAGATGTTAGCTCAGGGCTAATCTTCCTCACAAAAGAAAAAAAAAATCCCTGTAGATATAGAGAGACGTCCTTGTAGCTGATGTTAAAGGGTGATGCCTTCATTCTCATAATCTTATTGCTCTACACTCTTCATTCCCATTTCTGCTTGCTCTGTGGTGTTCAGTCTATAAGATATCTTTGTCAAAATCCCATATCCCTCCTGCGTTCCCAATTTCCCCCTCAGAGAGAGCAGCAGCATTGTCTCCTAGACAGAGACCTTCACTCATCTATGTTTTTTCACTCCATGTCCCCTTTCAATCATAAACTTACCATATCTTGATTTACAGTACCATATACATGTAACATATATCTCAGGATTCTCCTCTCTTCTGTGATGACTCAATATCCATAATATCCAAACAAGCAAATTTAAACTCCTCTGCCTCCCGGAAATCCAGAGCCCTGCACAACTCTGAGAATACTCCAAAAATGCTCACATTCTTCTGTTGTTGTTTGTTCTCTCCTTCAAAACTGCTGCTCCCCAGATTTCCCTAATCACTTCTGGCAGCCTCATCATCACTTTGATATGCTGCCCCATCAGTGTGCAGTTGCACATCGCCCCAAAACACAGACCTCCCTTCATTCCCCAAAGCACAACCGAAGACAGGAACAGAGGAGAATTCCAGGGAAGAAAAGCAGAGCCTCAGTTTGGTTCTCAGCTCTCACCGTTATCACACCTTTAAGTGGGGGTCCTCAATTGGCAGTCTCCTCCACAGCCCCCAGCCAGCTGCTGTGTTGCTGGAACCAATGTCAGTTCAAATGAGAGTTTGGTTCTTTCCCAACCTCTCCCTCTGTGTCCACAGCCCAAATATTCCTTTTCCCTTAACCCCAGCCAGTGGGGGCTAAGCCTGGAAGCCCCATAATAATCTGCAAGGGTTGCCAACCTATGCAGAATGACAATAGCTATTTACATTATTAATAGTGTAAATATTTACACTATTGACAATATATTTACAATATTTACAATAATATTTACACTATTACCCTACAAAGGAGGGAGGAAGGATTCTCCCTCCTCTGTGTTTCAACCTCCCCTCCAGACTAACCTTTGGGATTTACTTAACTTGACAAATCAAAAAGCCCACTAAAATGTTTCTTTCCAAATTAAAAAGCACTCTTCCTTTGAAAGGCAATTCTGCTACCTCCCCCTAGAATACAGACACGGGGCAGTTTTTGAAGTAGCATTTTTGATTCACTTTATAGATGTACAAATGTGTTTAATGGGGAGAAAAGTTACACATACACCCATACAGTGTATCTCAAATTTTCCAAACTACTCCTAACAAGTGAGAATTCCAGGAGGAACTGGACATGTTATCTCAAAGCAGCCTATGGCAAGCATATTATTTCTTTGGAGTCTTGTATTTTATCTTGTAAAATTCACATACATTTTTGCAATCCACTGCATAATATGTCCATTTATTTCAATATATAACAATGGCATGAAATACATTTAAACCTGCCATAGTGCTGTAAGTGGGATCCACAAAATTTTATCACATAAAATACAGAGTTGCATCATTGCAAGATTATTGAAATGACCAGGGCAAGCCTACATAGCTGGGAGTTCTGGGGGTCCCCAAGTTATATACACATTTGCATTATCATGGGCGTCACGATGTCCTGATACTTTTCGAGAACGCTATAGTATGTGATTTATACCAAAAAATATGGTAAGGAATGAATATGGACTAATCAAGCTCCACTGTAATAGGAATTTTGGCACTTTTCAGAGTTGACTAAGTGACTTGATCCCACCCATCAACTTTGATGAGCATATGATTCAACTTCTTGCCTCAACAAAATTAGGAATTACTGTGTATGGTGAAAGCCTGATGTCACTTTCAAAGAGTTGAAACCTTAAATGTTTTCTTCACCGTGCCTTCTAGAAAACAGAGTCTGAAGCAAGGATTAAGATGCTAACATTTTACATGAGAAGAACAAGCCATGAGCATGAGGGTGATGGAAAAAGGGAAGTCAGACAAGATGCAAAGCACTGCCTTCAGAGCAGGTTGCTTATCTCAAGGTCAGGATGATAATCCTGAAGAAGACTTACTAGGTGGATTCACTCAGCACATGCAAACTCTCTAGAAGAGTGACAATGATAAGTCATGCCTTAGATTAGTCCAGGGAAGAGAAAAGAGAAAGGATTGATCTGTCTCCTGTCTCGCAAGTTTACTTCAAGTGGACCTAACTCCCACACACCTCCATTCTCTGGGCAACTGCTCAGGAAAATAGAATCCGTTCTCTATGGTGAATAGAATCCATTCTCTACGTCCAGAGGTGGAGGTGATCCCAGTGTAGGTGGAGCACTGAACCAGAAAAAGAAGGAAGTCATCAAGGGACTCTGGGAAGTTTCACAAGTTTTGTATCCCAGACCAAGCAAGTTATACACAAAGGTCAAAGTTCTGTCATATTCAATGATCCCTACAGGATGTCCAACAAAGAAGATTATCACCCTGATCCTCCGATGAATGAACTTAACACAAAGCCTGCGTTATTGTCCCTCTAACTTGAATTCTTCAATCTATACAGTTTTATAGCATTTGCTAATCTGTAACCTTTAAACTTAGTATTTAATTATATTTCCTGTAATTTAATTTTATTTCCTTATTGTATTTCCTAAGTGTATGGTACTTGCCCTCCCATCATGGGCATTGGACAATTTACAAACCATTATAAGTCTCAGTTTCTTCATAAACTCGTTCCTTTGTAAAGGATAAATGATATAATGCATGAAAAACACTGCAAATGCCTGGCATGTAGCACTTAAGAAATATTTGATATTGTTTCTGTCATGATTGTTATCAATAATTATTTTTCATATAACAAATCAATTTATAAAGTGTGGACTATACCATAAATGTTCAATAAAAAATTTTCTTTATTGATTGATCCATGTAGGCTATGCTTTTTAAAATAATGTGTCTATACAAGAAGGAACAAAACATTTCTCTGAGTCTTTTTTGATTTATTTGTCAAATGAAGGGATTAGACTAAATTATATCAAAACTTCATAAAGTTATTTTTACTTAAAGTTGTTTGTTATTGTTGAAATATTCACTTGCAATCTCTTAGTTACTAGCAAACATAAGTACAAGGTGTACTATTATGGAGAAATTATGAGAATAAGCACTGGGTGTGTAAGATATGATTCATAATGATGACACAGAAGATGCTCCACTTAGATATCTAACACTCCTACCAAAACTGAATATATACAAAACTAAACTCATCATTTCGCCCCATAAAGCTTTTCTTTTTCTCTCTATCACAATGAGTAGTACATCCATCCACCCAGGAGCTCATGGCAAAGACCAAGGTGTTGGTCTTGACATTTCTTTTAATCTCAACACATCTTGTTATTTCTATCTCCAGTATATATATTTGAATCCATCAAATCCATCTCCACTGGCACCACATAGTTCAAGCCACCATCATCTCTCTCTTCTAGTAACACAGTCATCTCCTTACTTGTTTTCCTACAATTATTCTTGAATCCCCTAATCCATTCTCCACACTGCCCAATATGCCCATATTATTATTTCCCCCACTTCTAGGTTATAATCACTCCGTGTCTTCTGTGGTAGATTAGATTATTATAGAAAAAATTCTCCCTCGCCAACCTGTCTCCTTTAGAAGATTATTACTTCTTGTCCCATTGACGTTGGGCATGGCCATGCAACTTACTTTTGCCAATGGGATGTTAGTTCACGTGACACGGCAGAGGCTGTGACTGTTGTTTGCTGTCAGGCAAGCTCTTTGTGCTTCTGCAATCACCATGAAAAGAGCTTCCTCAGGTAGCTACTGGCCCAGGCCTATGCCCCAGAAGTATACGTGTGGAGCAGATCCTCTTTACCTGACTCTCAGACCTGCAGCCTCAAGCCCAGCCAGCCCAGTTGATGTGTAAGCAAGAAATAAATGCTTACCGTCTTATGCTCCTGAGATTTGATGGTTGTCTGTTATGCAGCAATAGCTAACTGATACAGCTTCATGTAAAATCAAACCTGAAAATTCTTACAGTGACCTAAAAGGCCTGTTATAGGTCTATTCAGCCTCATGTTATACCATGCTCCCTCTTCTTCCTCCTCACGCTATGTTCTAACTACTCTTTTAGTTCTTCAAATATGCCAAAGCCCTTTCCCACCCTGGAGTCTCTACACACATTGTTCTCTTGGTCTGGATGCTATCTCTCTCTCTCTTGGTCTAGTCAACTTCTACTCACCATCAATCTCTCCTTATATGTCCCTCAGGGAGACCAGCCCTAAAATTCCTCCTCACCCAAATACCAGACTGGGAATCGTCCCCATATTACATATTTCCACCTCACTCTGTGCATTTCTTTCATAGCACTCATAAGAAGTGTAAGTTATTAACTTGGGGAAATATTTCTTTAATGCCTTTCACACAGAATAGTTAGCTCCATTACATCAGAAACAATGTCAGTCTTGTTGACTTTTGTACCTTCACGACTAGCACATGCTTGACATGGTAAATACTTGAATAAACAACTTGAGTCACTCATATTTCCTTGATGGGTGCAGACTAAAATAGTATTTACACACTGTTTATCTTTTATCAAATAATGTCAATAAAAGTATATTTTAGAGCCCTTCAATTGTGGGTTGTTTTGCTTGAGCAGACAATTTTCTTGTCTTTCTAGAATGTGGTGTTCCTCGTATTCCTGTCACTGCAATATCTAAGCATGTCACCACTCTGAAATGACAGCTAACACTCTACCTTTTCCTTTTGTATCTCTGCTAGTAACGTTTGATACCCCATATGTAAATAAAAATATTAAAAGAAATTATAACATGCCAGAGCTTATTTTTTAATGTTAAGGGAATTTTTAAATTAAAGTGTTGCTAAGGGAGAAGGGTAAAATTAGAAGATCTTGAGTCCAGAATTGTGATAGAAGAGGAAGGGACATACCAGGTAGCATAAAAAAAAAATTAGCCTATTATCCCATATGTGCAAGAAATTGTAATTGTGAGAAAAGGAGAAAGAGAGAGGGAGAGAGGGAGGGAGGGAGAGAGAGAAAGAAGGAAGGAAGGGAAGGAGGGAAAGAAGGAAGAAAAGGAGGGAGGGAGGAAGAGAAGGAAGGAAAAAAGGAGACTTTCAGTACCATCAGCCCCACTGGTTGAAACCAGATTGGAACAGAAGCTCCTGTCTATAAAATAAGGATCCCTCATCAGGCTTCTAAAATAGCTGTTAAGGGGTTAACAAACAGTCTGAAGGCTGGAACTCTGCCTGGCTACTCTCTGCTAAAGCAGCTGTGTAAGCAACAGATTCTGTAACCTTCAGAGCAGCTGTTAGAAGCAGCAGAGAATGAGGGTCAGCCCATATGGGAGAGTAAGTCAAATCAGCACTTTTACATAGAAAATTTCAAGGTAATCCTTCTTGCAGTTTTTTGATAGTACCTTCTATAGTATCTAAAATCTGTTCTTCCATCACCATATACCATTAGCGAATAACACCAGGAAGGCCAGATTTTATCAGGCTTCTCTTCAAGAATGACCTATATGGATGAGCCCCAAAGCACCTGTGCTTCTATACCTGAAGACAAAACAATCTGATGATAAACTGAGCTGAATTTTAAGTGCTGTTGCATACGATGGCTGGATTCTCTTAGGTAATGTGTGTAAGATACCTAACATTACAACCACATGGTGAATGTTTATGGTCTGATCCACCCAAAATATCACCTGTTCCTGGGATATGTTGTTGCCTCTTCTTAACCATGTGATTAAAAGGAAAATTGCCATTTTCTTACAAATTTCAGCTAGTCACCACCATCCATTGGCCCAGGGATGCTTATCTGACAGAAACTGGATTAATAAGAGTATCCCACATCCTAGACACAGTTTATTGGTCTGGGACAGGGTATGTGACATCTGTTGAGGTAATTCAAACTTTTCCTTAGGCTACAGTTTTTGTTTTTTTGTTTATTAACCTGGGCCTAGAGAGAGTTTTGATCCCTCCTCAGTGGTGCAGTGGGGAGGAGAAGAGCTGCCGGCATCTGTTTCCTGCTGTGTAGCGAAAGCCAGTAGGAGAGAATGAAAGCAACACGCAGAGAGAAGAAAGATAGACCAACCCAGTGGCTGTCAAGTCCATGTTCCAGTTACCTCTAAAACCAGCTGGGGTCCTGGTGTCTGTCACTTGCAACCCAAAGTTCTGACTAATATACACTGACATCTAGTAACAATTCAGTAAATGATGAATAGTACTGTAGAGTCTATTGGCCGTATTTTGTAGAGCCCAAATCAAGATTCTTTGTCTGAAAAAGGATTTCTCACATTTGTAATTTTCTATATCAAATTCTTACAAATGTGTAAATGCCCAGTGATACTTTGTCAAATATTTAAAGTATCATCTTTTTTAAAAGGAATAAAATTATATAGTGGTGGGAATATCCTGAAATATCCAATAAGTATGGGTGCCAAAATCTGGGATGCTGAAAGCAATAGACATCATATGGAAAGAAACAGAATTGGACTACTCCATAAATGAAAACAATTCTGAATTGAAAACATAAGTTAAACTACAGTGCGTAAAATCTACATTAAGATAGTTATTATACTCCTAGGGTGCCAGAATAAATATATGTTATCTGATTATTCCTGTGGAGAATTTCATATACCAAACTATGAAGAGAAAAAAAATTATATATATACATGGTATTAAAATGCATCAAAATGCTCTCAAGCTCTAAGCAAAATAGCTTCAGTAGCTAGGAGTCTGACATTGTTCCTCCATCCAGGCTGGGCCAATCAAAAATGTGAAAGAGGCAAAACTTGTCTTCAATGTTTTTCTCATGAGAATTAGGTATGTACATCTTTCAAATCTAACTGTGAACACGGTTCTTAGGAAACTCTCCTGGCAAAATTAATTGCGCCCTGCTCTGAACTCCTGTAAGATTATGCTTCATGTTGACTCTCCTGTATTATGTAGTCTTTCCACTTTCCCTGCTGGAATATGAGCTTTTCAAGGGCAAAGGTTGTTTTGAAAAACAATCAGTGTTAACCAAATTGATTGTTCTCTCCTCAAAAGAATTGAATTGAAAAAATGAGTTAAAATTCAATAGCTAAAAAAATTACATTAAGATAAGTTCCTTGTATTTCTGTTCCCTGAGGACAAAAGCAGTGGCTGTTTTTGACCATGACCCAAAGTAAGAAATACATTTTACTTTGTCACACAGTACACATGTACAGAGATAGATAAAACTAAAGCAGAAATGTCACAAAATAGTGTTTATTCTTAAAAGATGTGACAAGCTCTGAAATCTAGTCTAATTTTTTCTTTTTAATAATAATGGTTGTGATCCATTAAATTAATTTCATGCCCCCTAATGAGTCATGACCCATAGTTTGAAAACCTTGCTCTAATGAGAACCTATGGCTTCGTGCATGTTTAGCAGAGAAGGTGGCAAAGTTGAATGGAATCCTCAAACCAGGTGAATCCTCAAAAATAGCCATTATGTCTATAAGTTTACTTAACTTATAGGTCACAGAATTATAAACTCATAGAAATATTAGCCCAGAAGCAAAATTTAGAGGACTCATTCTCCCACTTTCAAAATACTTTTCATCTATAGATTACAAGATCTGTGTAAGGTAAAATAAACAATATCTTGAAGGATTTATTCATTCCTTCAACAACAATTTTTTGAGCACTATGTTTTCGGTGTGGGAGCTACAGAGGTGAATAAAAATACAAAGTCCCTGCCCCCATGGAGTTTACATTCTAGTGAGGGACATAGAGAATAAACAAGGGCATGTTTAATACAATTTCTGATAGTGATAAATGTTATGGAAAAAAACACAGTAAGAGGCCAGAAAGTGATGGGAAGGGGAGAGGGCTATTTTAGACAGGATGGTCTGGAAAGGCTTCTCTGAGAAGGTGCTATTTGGACAGAATCTGAATGAGCCATTAGAATATCTAGAAAAAAGATGTATAGAGCAGAGGGAGCAGTGAGTGTCATAAATATTAAAGTAAAGGGGTTGTCAGGGAGGTGCATGGTCAGCAGATTTAGTGATCACATCTGTGGTATAGATGGCTCCAACCACAGCCCCTCCCAAAGGGAAACCACCTTGAACATCATCACTGGCTATCTGGCAGACAGATGCTGTCATGATGGTAACTTGTCCTATCTTCCTTTCCCAGCATGCCAGCCACAACCATTTGGACCAGATATGGGCACTTGACCCAAGGTTCTTAGATTTGGGACTGGTTTTGAAGGGGAGAAAGAGCATTCTCTACCCACTCTGGGTCCTTTCTGGCTGGGCTACAAATTAAATTGATGTGAAGCTGAATAGCAGGAGAAAATCAAACAAAGCTTTATAACATGTATACATGGGAGAGACCCGGGGAAACTGAGTATCTCTCTCAGAATGGAGGAGGTTCTCCTCTTACATAGACAAACGAGGATTTTGGGGGGGTTGGGGTGTCAGTCATGAGGGATTACAAGAAAAGCACAGTGAACAAGAGTATGCAGATTTAAGTTTTCGCCTTCCGAACCGACAAGATCCCTAGAGATAAAATCATCCCCCCTTCTTCCTGATACAGAGAAGGAGATACCTTTACAAATGGAGATTTCCCTCACAAGTATAAATGCCTGGTAAATAGAACTTTGATAAGAATGGGCCCAGCAAAGGCCCTCCCAGTCTATTGATACCCAGAGTTATCAATGGTGATAAGGTATCCATGGTGATGTCCTGTCCCAGGGACAGGCCTTCCATCCCAAATCCCTTCAGACAGTTAGTGGGGGTGGGGAAGGTCAAAGCCTCCTTCAGTGTTTGATGTGGCCAATTCTGGTCCCCACAGTTTCAATACCTGGAAAGAAAATAAGGGTTATATCCTGTTATGGGTTGAATTGTGTCCCTCTCCAAATTCATGTTGACGTCCTAACCTAATGCCTCAGAATGTGACCTTATTTGGAAATAGGGTCATTGAAGATGTAATTAGTTAAAATGAGGTCCTACTGGACCAGGGTGGGTGCCTAATCCAATATGACTGGTGTTTCCTTACAAAAGGGGGAAATTTAGCCATAGATGTGCACACAGGGAGAACGCCATGTGAACATGAAGATGATCATCTGCAAACCAGGGAGAGAGACCTGGAACAACTCTTTCCCTCAAAGCCTTCAGAGGGAACCAATGCTACCAACACATTGATCTTGGACTTCCAGCCTCCAGAATTGTGGGACAAGCTTCTGTTGTTTAAGCCACCCTGCTTGGGGGCACTTGTTGTGGCAGCCGCAGCAAACTAGTACATCTCCCTTAGGGGGAGTTGAGTATGTTCTATATGTAGTAAGATGGATGAAGGGCAGCACATGGGGCAGACTGCTAGTCCACCTACTTCTGTAGTAAGCACACCCTCACTGTTTAGCTGAGCCAAACTACGTTCCCACTCTCCAGTGCAGCTAGTGTGCCCAGATCACTAAGTTCTGGCCAATGAGCTATATAACCAGATGTATCCAGTGACAACTTCCAGCAGTCTTCCTTAAAAGATAGCTGGCAGCTGGCTTATGCCCTTTTATCTGCATCTCCTCCTCCTTCCTGGTGGCTGGAATGCAGGATGGCTGTATCTAAACCATGAACGACACTGGGAGTGGAAGCCAGGAAGGATGAAGAACCAGAATAAAAGGAATGTGGGTAACTAAAAGCTTCATGGAGCCCTGTCATCATACCAATATGGGACTGCCCACATCTGGACTTTGACACAAGAAAGAAATGGTCTTTTATCTTGTCTAAGCCATTGTTTTTGGCGGGGTTACTATACTTGCTGTTGAATCTAATCTTAACCAATATAAGCTCGCAGAGTGAAAACAGGATTAAAACAGAACCCAAGGGAGGATTTCAGCTATAGAGGAGGGAAACTCAGATTGAGAAGGAATAATCAAAGAGATAGGAGGAAAACCAGGGGAAAATTATATCTGGAATACTAAGAAATGTCTAAAAGAAGGGAGAAATAAAGCATCAGATATTACTGAATCAACTAATAGAAGGACCAAGAAGGATCTAATGGTGAGCCTTTGCTTCTCTAACTTTAATGTGTATAGGAATCATTTGGTCTCTTGTTAACATGCAAAACATAATTCAGTAGGTCTGGGGTGGAGCAGTTCTAAAAATCTCCCAGGTAATGTTGGTGCTGCTGGTCGGCTTGCAGCAGCAAAGGTTTAGACCAGAGTGGTTTTCAAAGTGCAGTTCTTGAACCAGCAGCATCAGCATCACCAGGGGACTTGCTAGGAATGCACATTCTCGATCCCAGTCCCACCCCAGACCTACTGAATTGGAAACCCTGGGGGTGGGCCCAGCAACGTGGGTTTTTTTTTTTTTTTTTATGTTATTAACATTTAGGCAAGTAAAAAAATTTTTTTTTTTACCATTTTTTTTTATTGATGTCTTAATAGTTTATAACACTGTGGGGTTTTAGTTGTACATTTTTCTTTGTCCGTCACCTTGTGGATGTAACCCTTCACCCCTTGTGCCCCCCCACCCCCCTTCCCCTTGGTAACCACCAATCAGTTCTCTCTGTCTGTGTGTTCATTTATATTCCATATATGAGTGAGTTCATGCAGTGTCTGTCCTTCTCTCTCTGGCTTATTTCACTTAACATAATACCCTCTAGGTCATTCCATGTTGTTGCAAATGGGACAATTGTGTCTTTTCTTATGGCTGAGTAGTATTCCATTGTATATATTCCATTGTATATTCCATGTATATACCATGTCTTCTTTAACCAATCATCAGTTGAGGGACACTTGGGTTACTTCCACTTCTTGGCTATAGTGAATAATGCTGCAATGATCATAGGGGTGCATATGCCTCTTGTGATGGTTGATTTCATGTCCATTGGGTAGATGCCCAAGAGTGGGATTACTGGATCATATGGTATTTCTATTTTTAATTTTTTGAAGACTCTCCATACTGTTTTCCATAGAGGCTGCACCAGTTTGCATTCCCACCAGCAGTGAATGAAGGTCCCCATTTCTCCACAACCTCTCCAGCATTTGTTGTTATTTGTCTTTGTGATTATAGCCATTCTAATCGGTGTAAGGTGATATGTTAGTGTAGTTTTGATATGCATTTCCCTGATGATTAGTGATGTTGAACATCTTTTCATGTGTCTATTGGCCATCTGTATCTCTTCCTTGGAAAAATGTCTGTTCACATCCTCTGCCCATTTTTTGATCGGGTTGTTTGTTTTTTTGTTGCTCAGTTGTATGAGATCTTTATATATTACTGAGATTAATCCCTTGTCGGACAAACAATTTGCAAATATTTTCTCCCAGCTGGTGGGTTGTTTATTCATTTTGATCCTGGTTTCATTTGCCTTGTAAAAGCTCTTTAGTCTGATGAGGTCCCACTTGTTTATTTTTTCTTTTGTTTCCCTTGTCTGGGTAGACATGGAATCTGAAAGGATCCCTTTATGTCCAATCTCAATTAGTGTACTGCCTATATTTTCTTCCAGGAGTTTTATAGTTTCAGGTCTCACTTTCAGGTCTTTGATCCATTTTGAATTGATTTTTGTATATGGCAATAGGAGATGGTCTACTTTCATTCTTTTGCATGTTGCTGTCCAATTTTCCCAGCACCATTTATTGAAGAGACTTCCCTCTCTCCATTGTATGTTCTTTGCTCCTTTGTCAAAGATTAGCTGTCCATAGGTGTGTGGTTTTATTTCTGGGCTTTCAATTCTGTTCCATTGATCTGTGTGTCTATTCTTGTACCAATACCATGCTGTTTTGATTACTGTAGCTTTATAGTATATTTTGAAATCAGGGATTGTGATGCCTCTAGCTTTGTTCTTTTTTTTCAGAATTGCTTTAGCTATTCGGGCTCTTTTGTTGCCCCATACGAATTTCAGTAGTTTTTGTTCTATTACCGTGAAGAATGACATTGGGATTCTGATTGGGATTGCATTGAATCTGTAGATTGCTTTAGGTAGAATGGACATTTTAACTATATTTATTCTTCCAATCCATGTGCATGGAATATTTTTCCATTTCTTTATGTCCTCCTCGATTTCTTTCAATAGTGTCTTATAGTTTTCATTGTATAGATCTTTTACCTCCTTGGTTAAATTTATTCCCAGATTTTTTTTTTTTTTTTTTTGTGAGGAAGACCAGCCCTGAGCTAACATCCATTGCTAATCCTCCTCTTTTTGCTGAGGAAGACTGGCCCTGGGCTAACATCCATGCCCATCTTCCTCCACTTTATATGGGGTGCCGCCACAGCATGGCTGACAAGCAGTGCGTCAGCGGGCGCCTAGGATCCGAACTGGTGAACCCCGGGCTGCCAAGCACGGATGAAACGGCTACGCCACCGGGTGGCCCCTATTCCCAGATATTTTATTCTCTTTGTTGCAATTGTAAATGGGATTGTCTTTTTGAGTTCTCTTTCTGTTGTTTCATCGTTAGTGTATAGAAATGCAATTGATTTTTGTAAGTTGATTTTATACCCTGCCACTTTACTGTAGTTGTTGATTGTTTTTAGTAGTTTTCCGATGGAATTTTTTGGGTTTTCTATGTATAAGATCATGTCGTCTGCAAATAGTGAGAGTTTCACTTCTTCATTACCTATTTGGAGTCCTTTTATTCCTTTTTCTTGCCTAATTGCTCTGGCCAGAACTTCCAGTACTATGTTGAATACCAGCAACGTGTTTTAATAAGCCCATCAGGTGATTCTGACGCACATGGAAGTCTGACAGCCACTGGTGAGAGCAATAATAATAATAACAATGACTTCCACAGACGTCGATGGCCAATTGTGGGCCAGGCCCTTTAAAGCTTGTCTTACATCATCTTATTTGGTCTTCACAACAATCTATTTTATCAATGAGGAAACTAAGACTGAGAGAAGTTGAATACATTGTCAAGGTCACACAACGAGCTAGTGGTGGATCCAGGAAACCACGTCTGTCTGACACCTGCAGGTGTCCATTCTCGGGCCACTCTGCCAACTCACCTTCAAGGGTAAACAGTGATATTATCATAAACAATTTCATCAGGGAATGAAGACAGAAGCCAGATTGCAGTGACTTTGAAAGGGAGGAAGTGGGAAAGGTGAACACAAAATACTTTTTCAAAAACTTTGACTTTGAAGGAGAAAATGAAAACTAGAAGGTAATAGAGAGTGTGTGTCTTTTTGTTTGCTTGCTTGTTTTCAACAGGAGAAACACTCAGATAAAAGAGGAAAAGAGAGTTAGATACAGGAATGTGTTCGAGATTTCAAATCAGACTTGAACACAATCAGGGGAGGATGAATAAGAAAGGAAAGATTATTGATTATGTTCGGAATGCTTTGAGGAAATGGGATATTTATCCAGGAAAGGGTAGAGACTTAATTAGGATGGAATGCAATAGTGAACTTTAAATATCTAGTGGGCTGTTATACAGAAGGGGAACAAATCTTATTTTTATAGCTCCAGAGAGTAGACCAAGGGATGGAAGTTACATGGGACAGATTTCACCTTAAAATGACAAAGAACAGTCTAATGACTCAAGTTATTTGAAAACAGAATGACTTGCCCTTTGAGATGGTGATTTTCTTATTACTGAAAGCACCTAGGGAAAAGCTGTTGACATCTCTGAGGCAAATTGTAGTAGAGATTCCCGTGAACTCCCTGGGGGTTTTAAGTATGATAAAATTCTCTGCTATGTCCCTGCACTGCCTTTTGCTCTGGTAAACCATTAAGTACAGTTCTGCTTACGGTAAAAAATGTCTTCTTTGTGTAGTTTACATCTTGAAGGCTTCCTGCTATAATTTACGAGTAATGCAGTTGGAAAAAGGTGACTGCCTACATCTCTGGCATTATCAAAATAATTCATGTATTTGAAGTAATTTAAGTCACTATTTAGACTTAAAATCAAGGATTCTAAATTCTCACTTCTTTTATAGATCCTGTTTGTAAACCTCCACTCATTTTCTTTTCCTAGATGATTTTGATGATATAAACAAGTGACTGGATTTTTCTATCCTGATGAATTGGAGTCCTTTTATTATATATTTTCAGCAGTACTGGCTTTAGCAGATTTTGTTCAAAGCATTCTGCAGACATCACTGTGATTTAATTGGTGGAGTGTCTCCCGTATGATAGACGCCATTATTTCCGAAGCAGAGGAAATCATATTTTGATGAAATTATGAAAAGAAAATCACAAAACCCAGCATGTCTCAACAGATCCCAAATTGACCCTGCAGAGGCTTGATCTGTTGTTTTTCCTCATAGTCTAAAGACAGCAGCATGACCCGAAAACCTCCTGCTCTCTCTACCAGGGACAATCAGGCCATTGGAAAGGGAGCCCAACTAAAGCCCTCTGCCGTCCAAGAAGATGAACACAACTCACCAAACTAAGTGGTGACTTTTTTGCCCATTGGTGGAAGGCCGGAACAAAGGCGTCTGGGGTCTTGCCGGAAGGCGACGCCATCTGTTTGCACCTGTTGTGAAGAACAGTTGGTCCTGAGACCATATTGTAGACTGCAGTCAAAAGTGGCCCTTTACAGAATTGCTGTTTCCTCTTGAGTTCATTTTCATTGCTGTAGCAAGTGCTTTGTGAAACTTGATTTAAACTTAGATTTTGCAAAGTTTTGAGTGACCAGAACTCTCCATCTCTTGAAGTAAACTGGAGAAATAGGGCATCAACCTTTTGTTCTTGGCTTGTGAATTTGGAAAGATGGTTTCTAAGGTTACGCTCAGGTTTTTACTTTATTTTTATTTTATTGAGGTCACATTGGTTTATTACATTATGTAAATTTCAGATGTACATCGTATTTTGGCTTCTGTACAGACTGCATCATGTTCACCACCAAAAGTCTAGTTTCCATCCATCACCATACGTATGTGCTCCTTTACCCCTTTTGCCCTCCCTCCCACCACCTTCCCCTCTGGTAACCACCAATCTGTTCTCCTTATCTATGTGTTTGTTTGGTTTTTTATCTTCTACATATGATACACTCAGGTTTTTAATTTGAATCACAATATGTGGGTTTGCTTTTGAGCAGAATATCTTTCCCTTCACATACTTTTGTAATATTTAGTAGAATACAGTAATTAATATATAATTTTATATACATGCATATGTATATATGTGTGAGAGTGAACATATTATATATATGAAATTTGGACACTTACCTCTGAAGCTTCAGATTGAAAGTGGCAATTCCACTTGACATATCGTCATAAGATATTTGCATGCACATATATTATTAGGAACATGTCAGGAGAAAATGAAAAGAACATATACCTAGTGCAGTCCATTCCTTTGAAATACTTTGAAGAGAAACAATATTTTTATACTGCAGTATTATACTGCCAATATTTGAGTCCTCACAGACTTGAAAGTCAATAAAATTTACAAACAATATAGTCTAGAAAGGCAGAATTCTAAGATTCGAGTGTTCCTTGAAAATAGCTGGCTTGTGGTGCATACTGCAATGTGTTTCAGAAGCTACTATATTTATTTTTCTCACCTTTTAAAATACGAAATAATCCTCAAACGGGCCTTTTAAATTTATTTGTAATGCAACCATGGCATTTTAGTTAAATTAGAAGTTTTTGATAGGGTCATCATTCCTCAAAATATTTGGAAGAACTAGTTTGAAAACTAGTGGAAAATATGGACAAGAAGATTTCTTTCTGACTCATCTCCTGAGTTGTTCTATGAGGCAGTTAGTTTACCTATTTTTCTATTTCATCTTTAGAGGGAAGGAAGGGAGGAAGAGAACATTTCCGTCTTTGTGCCTTTGGAAGTAGGGCTATTAACAGTGGTTCACTGGGAGGCTACACAGAATGGGAATCAGGAGCCTCGGGTTTGGTTCTGCTCGGCACCAGCTGTGTCTCCTGATTGTCATCTAAACCCTCGGAGCTTCACTTTCCTCATCACAGCCATGCCAGGATTTTGACATAGCTATTGTTATTGTTGTTTTCAGGATTTGTTGAGACTATGACCCACTTGGAGGGGAGAAATTCTAGGGGACATGGGTTGGAAACCCAAGGGCGGCCGCAAAGGTCTACTTGTTTGAGGGAAGATGGAGCCTCCTGGGGACTCCCCATTCTAAGGCACAGTGGCTTGGTCCAAGTTCAGTGAGAGGGAGGGACTTTGAGTACAGCCAGGGGTGTGCTGCTCACTCAGCCCTCAAGCTTCCCCTTACATCTAATGCAGGATGTGATGTGGTCAATCTATTTGGGGCAGGCCATGTGTAGATGAATATCAGTCTGTTAATTTGTAAGAAGACATTACCATCTCTGGGATCAGAATACTCATATCCCTGCAATCAGAGCATTCTCTCCCTTTGGGAAGACTGACACAAAAAGCCAAACAATAATCAGAAGGTTGGTGGGTGACACCTGTTGAATAGCATCTGGGGCTGATGCATCTGTCTCCACAGACATGGCCTTGTTGGTGGGACTGGAACATTTGAAGTCTGACAGCTAAAGCCCCCTTTCCACTCTTGGTGTGGCATATGCACTGCCCACCCATGCTGTTTTGGGACATTGGTTTCATCCACGAGCCTGGGAAAATGATGGCTACGTATCTTTAAAAGAACTCGAATAAACTATCCTTGATTTCTCTTCTGGGTTAGTATTTGTGATTCTGTGGAGTCACCAGGCAGCAGCAAAGCTTAACGGTAAAGAGTTCTGGAGCTGAAGGCAGACTGCCCGGTTCAGATCTTGATGTGACTTGCCATGCCAGCTGGGAAAATTCCTGAATCTCTCTGTGACTCTACCTTATTCATCTCTAAAATGGGGAGAGTAACAGTCTCTATGTTCCAAAATTGTGACGAAGATGAAATGAGCTAACACATAAAGCATTTGACATAGTGCTTGCCACGTAGTGAACACTTTTTTAAGCTATTTTGAGAATGTACTTGCCCATTTTCTTTGCAATTTTTTTGTGCCCTTAACGAGTCTAATATAAATAATGACTTATTGTGGTCCATAACAAGGTGGTGTTATAACACTGTCCAGTATTTAATATATAGACACTGATGAGTTAGCTGACATAGCCAATTTTTCATAAGTAGCGTTAGTGTTACTATTATCATTGGAATGAATCATGATGCTAAAATAAAACTTTTATTAAAATTAATCAGCATGTATTCCTTAGGCACAAAGAAAATAAATATCTACTCCAGGTTGAAGTCTTTTTCAGCTAGAGTCATGGCCTTCAAAGGGAGACAATCTGTTGATCACTTCCGGAGCTGTGCCATGGGAAAAAAGAGACCAGAAAAAGGAAGTCTTGGGACGTGTTTTACGTGAATTAGCAAAGTCCGATGTGAGCTTTCTGCATAAGTGTGTCAGGGTGTTTGTGTTCTCTTGTGCCTATTCCCATTGTAGGAGTAATTAAGGAAAACAAATAGCTCCAAAGCACCTGGTAAAAGGTGCAAAATGAAAATGGAAGACAATTTTAAACCACATGAATGGAACTCACTTAGCAATTCTAAGTAGATGCCATTGGATCTGCTTCTTTTGCAGTTGTTTTTGAACCACTTAATTCGTGTAAAATATATTATCCCAAGCCATTTTTTAATCTCATCTTTTAAGAGTTTAAGACTTAATAAGCAGCACGCTAAAAATGTAGTTAAATGTGTAAATCATTTGTACAAATAATCGATAATAGGAATTTGAGAATATAATAGCCAGTATAACACTTAATCTTGAGTAAATGAATAATTTGTGAAGGGCTCCATGATTTTTCAAGAAATTTATAAGCACATGGTTAGATTTAGATCAGTGCCTTGGGTAATGTCAGGATATAAAATAATAAAAATATTATAGGAGGAATTCTTGAAACTTGGACTATAAAGAGCTTAATTGATGCTGTGAAAGCATTGTTTTAATTACACTTTCCGTAATGGTTGGATTATATCCACTGCCTTTTAATGCCAATTTTTGAAAAATCCCACTCACATTCATCTCTGTTTCTAGCACCCTCTCCCTGCTGTTTCACCTTTCCAGAGTTGCACATGCATATCATGAGGAAAGTTAGGGGCTGGTCAGCATATTTTTCAGTAAGGGCATCTGTATGGTGGTAGGTATGAATTGGTATAAAAACTGCTCCCTCCTGGTGAAAGTAATGAGAATGGACTGGGATTCCCGGAGAGAGAGGCCCGCTGAGCACCCAGAGGCAATGCTCTGGGTCATGGTGCCGTCAGTGTGTCTCCAGGGACCACCGTTTGGCTCTCAGCTTAGTAGGTTCAGAAACTCAATTTGGTCCATGAATCTAGATAATCAGCCTCTTGGGGACTCACATTAACCAAATCTTCCCAGATTGATGCATAAATCAGAATCCCAATTAATTAGGTTGCAGTGAGAAATATGTACCCTTTCCTGTGACACAATATCTAAGCTGGGCAGGGATGGTGTCTCATTTAGCTCCCTGTTGTGACCAAGGTGCCTAGCAGAGTATTTTGCACATAGTAGCCATTCAATAAGTTTTTTTGGGGGTGAGGGGGATTGGTCCTGCACTGACATCTGTTGCCAATCTGCCTCTTTTTCTTTTTTCTCCCCAAAGCCCCAGTACATAGATGTATATCCTAATTGTAGAGTTGTAGTTCTTCTATGTGGGATGCCACCTCAGCATAGCTTGATGAGCGGTGAGTAGGTCCATGCCCAGGATCCAAACCGGTGAACCCCAGGCCGCCAAAATGGAATGCACAAACTTAACTGCCACAGCACCAGGCTGGCCCTCAATAGGTATTAACTACATTTCTTTTTTTTTTTTTGCTGAGGAAGATTCACCCTGAGCTAACATCTATGCCAATCTTCCTCTATTTTGTATGTGGATCCCCACCACAACATGGCTGATGAGTGGTGTAGGTCCGCGCCCAGGATCTGAACCTGTGAACCTGGGCCTCCAAAGCAGAGCATGCTGAACTTAACCACTAGACCATGGGGCCGGCCCTTTAACTACATTTTTTAAAAAAGGAAGAAATTCACCAAAAACAAAAAAGAAAGAAATAGAGAAAGGGAGTAAGATTGAGGAAGAGGTGTAATGCTGAGTGAAATGTCATCCAAATCATAAAAGCTTGGTATTCCAGCCCTCCTCCTCAAAAAACATAGTTGTGATATACTAGTTAATACTAGTTTATGCCAGTTCTTCAGATTCCATTTTTTTCTCTTGAGAAAAAGAAAATGAATTTAATTCTTTTAGCCTCTTTGGTTTTTATTCTTCATTCTCTTTATAACTCAGTTTTTCTTCAGAGAGATTACATTATAACTGACAAAGTGTCAACTTTTCCAGCACTACCCCTCAGAAACTCAACCCTGGTCAGCTTGCTCAGACTTCCCAAATCTCCCTGGGTACATATTAATAGACAGTCCCTTTGTTCTTAGAGGTAATCTCTTTCAAATTCAGGGTGCCCTCTTCACCTGTGTGTATCATCCACAAAGAGCATCTGAAAGAGGAGCTGATGCTCCACTGAGTAGATAATATATTTCAACACATCTCCCTCAACCCGAAAAGGTAATGGCAATTCCATGTTAATGGCTGGTATGCACACCCCCCCAAGGAAAAAAAGAAAAAGAATCTCCTATATCCAATTTGTAAATTCCTATATTTGAAATAAATTACTACTTGTTGCTTCAGAATTATGCATATGTATTGACAATACAAATCTCATCCTGTCCAACTTTGGGTCCAGGATTTTGCAACAGTTTTCTATGTGAAAAAGTTAAAAAGTCAAATAATTCCCTCATTCTAACTCTTGACCCAAATCAGGGCTATGCATACCAGAAACAACCAACCACTTAACTGGCAGCTCAAGGCTTCCAAGGCTGATCAATTACCTGAGCAGCTCTGAAACCTGCTTAGAAAGTGTACAGGAGGCAAAGACCAGATGGTGTCCCCCGGGGTGATGTCAAGGAATCCTGCAGGCCTTTTCCTGCCCTGAGTCACAGCCCCAAACACAGTACTGAGTGGGGAGGGAGCATGCACAGAAGTCAGACTTCTTCCCTTAGCTTTCTTTCCCAGCAAATGCCTAGGGAAAGTTTTCCTGTTAAGGCTATTACTATTATCTTTATTATTAATGCTAAAAATAATAAAGATAGTGTTGAGAGTTACAATCATTGTGATGATGCTAATAATGACTAATATTAATCAAAGTCTGTTCCAGCCAAGTCTTTCCCTAGTATTTTACAGATATTGTCTCATTTAATCTTCTGAACAACTCTATGAAGTTTTATCTTTCTCAATAGATAGATGAAGAACTTGAGGCCTGGAGTGTTCGAAAACTTGCTTAGGATCACACAGTAGTGAAGTGGCATAACTGGTATCGGACTTTTGGATTGTTTGACTCCACAGTGAGGTTTCTTAACTGGTACTTTTGGCCTTTCCTGTCTTAAATCATAGTAGGGAAATCAGTCACATGACACATGCCAACAAGAGAATCTCAGATTTCTAAAAATCTCGTTAGATTGGTTTTTACATTTACCCTTTGGTCAATCTTGACTTATCTGGGGGCAGATATGTATAACTAGCCCTCTTAGGTCACCTACCTTTATGCTCTGATAAACTTTTCATCCCTTTACAATTTACATTCCATCCTATTAAAAGAGAAAGAAGGAAAGCTAAGAGAGGTAGAAGGTAAATCAGTTAATTGTATTACCATAACAGCTTTGGGTACAGCTGAGAGACCTTGAAATCAATGTATAAAATTAAGGTTCAGAATTATCTCTTTTTTTTTTTTTTTTTGGTAAGGAAGATTAGCCCTGAGCTAACATCTGTTGCCAGCCCTCCTCTTTTTGCTGAGGAAAATTAACCCTGGGCTAACATCTGTGCCAGTCTTCCTCTACTTTATATGTGGAACACCACCACAGCACAGCTTGATAAGCGGTGTGCAGGTCTGCACCCAGGATCCGAACTTGCAAACCCTGGACTGCTGAAGCAGAGCATGTGAACTTAACAACTATGCCACCAGGCTGGGCCCAGAATTATCTACTTCTTTAGTACTTCATTCATCTGGGTATAATGAGATGAGTCAGCCAGTAGCCAAATCCCACTTACGATTATGATATAAGTATTAGGGGGAAAAACTTCATCTATTATACTTCTGCCATTGTTGCACTAAGAAGATTTGCTTCATGGTTTTTTTTTATGGCTGGAATTCTGTAAAAATAATTTATGAACAGCATTTAATTGCTATGAAACCATAGTTTTCCAGTCTCTTAGTATTGACTCAGTTTGTAAAAATGTTTATAAAGGCAAGCTATATTAGTTGCTTTCATGTCTACTTTTTCCTATTATTTTGCTTTTCTATGATTTTTCAGAAATTAGTAATATTAATAACAGAAAGATGTGCAGACAAATGAGAGTCTATCCTATTTCTAATGACGGCTAAAAAAGACAATCCACAATTTCCCTTGATGTTTCTTTCCTGAATTTTTCCATGTTCATTGAAGGAATTACTCTCTAATATCTAAATCCTATTCCTGTGGGTGAATTGGAGTTCCTTCTCCTCCATCCCCAGGGAGATGGAGAATAGTTTGTCATAGGAACAGGGAAGGGTTAACTTATATGCTATGAAAGGCCCTGAGTTTGATATATATGGAGAAGACCCAGAAATTAAATTTTAATAGGCCTCCAGATTTGGGCAGCAATCAAAGATTTTCTCTATAGCAACAATTACACACACCACTGATCTGAGATCAAATATTTATGTCTTCCCCTACATGCTAGAGCACTAGCATTTTGCTGGTTACTGTTAATACCAGGGCAATTCAATAGAGGGCAAAAGAGACTAAAAATGTCATTTCACAGTGGAAACCATAAGAGAAAGCAATAACAAGCCTGGAAAAGATTAAGCACAATTGGAAATGAGTCTAAACTGAAATAAAATACTGTATTTGAGTAGATTTTTTGAAGGCTATAATTTTAACTTCTACTAAAGGATCTTGGTTTTGCCTATCACTGAAACACACACAAAAGAAGACAAAGAAGCCTGATGCTAGCAGGGAAAAAACGCTCTTCCCCATTTCCTCAAAGTACTTTCTTTTCTAGAATTATACTGTTTGAAGAAGACTCTTCTATGATGCCTTGGGGCGGATGTAACCATTTTAAAAAATGAAATATAAATTTTACTTTCCTTTGAAAAAACTTTGTTTCCTTTGGTGTTGCTAACATAGAAAGCAGTAACAGAGTAAATTCTGCTCATGCAGGCAGAATCAATGTCTCATCCACCTCAGAGGACTAGAGCTTTCTTCACATTGCCTTCATTATCACCCACCATGATCACCACATTACCGATTGCTACACTGTAATATCTTTGGGGGTGCAACCTTACAGCAAATTTCCCCAAACCAGGTACTTTTCAGGAACTACTATAGAGCTGCCCTTGAAGAATTTATGATTCAAGAACTTACATTAGAGTATTATATTGCCATTCTTAGATGACTTTATTTCTTTCTGTTCACATTTCTGCTGATTTTATTTGGTTCCAGGGAAGTTGTGAAATTCTGTTATTTCTTCCCATTTGGCTCCAAATATACAACCCAACAGACCTCCCTAGGACCTCTTGAATCTCCACTGGGCCCTCGAAACTAGAGATGGCTCCAATGAGGATATGGTCCCTCGGTAAAGTGCTTGTATAATCCAAAAGGGCAGATAGGACCAGAGGCAGGGGAAGATAACCAGTAATAGAAGGCAGTTCTGAATGGATGGCATGCCTGGCCAGAGTTCAGAAGAGGGAGAGAACAGTGGGTCTGCTGGTGTCTAGGAAGGCTTCGTGGAGAAGGGTCTTGAAGTAGGGATACGTTTCCCAGGAGGCCGAGACTTGAGGAAAGTTGATTTTTAGATGATGTAAATGGCTAACATGAACTCTGGGAGGATGGAAGGAGTAAGGATGCTTGTGGAGTAGTAAATAGATCTGTCTGTCAGTGATGAAGTATTTATGAAGATGAGAAGTAGGAGATAAGGATGAAAAGGCAGGTTGTCGCAGGCCTTGAATGGCAGGCTGAGAGACTTGATCTTTATTCTCCATTCATGTGGGAGGTGTTGAAAATTTCTAGAAGAGAAGTGACAGGATGAAGATGGTATTTTAAGAAGATTAATGTGGGGGCCGGCCCAGTGGTGTAGCAGTTAAGTTTGTGCACTCCACTTAGGCAGCCCGGGGTTCGCAGGTTCTGATCCCAAGCGCAGACCAACACACCACTTGTCAAAGCCATGATGTGGCGGCATCCCACATAAAGTAGAGGAGGATGGGCACGGATGTTAGCCCAGGGCCAATCTTCCTCAGCAAAAAGAGAAGGATTGGCAATGGATGCTAGCTCAGGGCTAATCTTCCTCACACACACTCAAAAAAGATTGATGTGGAAGCAAAGTGCAGAACGGATGTGAAAGGGACAGAAATTCCCTCCCTGGAATGGGAAGACCCATTAGGAATTTCTATAAAATGTCAGACATCATTCATGTTCATTAGCAAACATTTATTGAGTGTTTATTATGCACTAGGCATCATTCTAGGCCCCAGGAATTCAGTAATTAACAAAAGTGGGTCCAGATTATGTGGGGCCTGAAGTGCAAACAATTTGAGGAGACTTCTTTAAGAAAAAAAATACAAAATTACAAATACAAAATTAAAGATAGGGCTTTTGAAGAGACACATGCAAGTGAGGGCCCCTGAGCAAAAGGCTCATAAGCATTTTGGTAAATTTCCATCTGGTTGACAAGACAGACAATGTATCTACTCTCTTGAAGCTTATGTTCTACAGGAAGTGGGGAGGAAAGATAGACAATAAGCACGTAAGCAAACGAAATATTTTTCAGAAAGCGATACTTGCTTTGAAGCTAATGAAATAGCATGATAGAGAGTGAGGAGAGGGAGGGGAGGACCAGGAGAACACAGCATCTGATGGGCTGTCTGTCTGGGAAGGCTTTCTGGGCAGGTGGACAGCATTCCAGGCAGAGAGCCTGGAGGAGGCGCTCATGTAGCATGTCTGAGGAACAGATACAAACCTCTATGGCAGAACATAGTGAGTAGAATAGAACATTCTAAGAGGCAGGCAGGAGCCTGATCACGTAGAATCTTGCAGGATACTGTAAGGAGGAGCTGGACTTAATTGTAAGTGTTTCGGTTATCTATTGCTGTGTAACAAAACATCTCAAAACTTAGTGTTTTAAAACAATAACCATGTTATTATCTCTCACAATTCTGTGAGTTGACTTCGCTCAGCTGGGTGGTGGTTCTGCTTCACATGATGTCAGCTGGGGCTGTGCTTATCTGAGGGTTATCCCAGGCTGGGACAGTCAAGATGGCTCCTCATTTGTGTGGTACCTTGGGAGAGATGACTAGACTGCTGTACTCAGCTGGACACTGGCATGGCTGGGCCTCTCCCTCTCTCTCCATGTGGTTTCAAGTTCTCTCTCATGAGATCTCTTCAACAGGATAGGTAGATCACTTATGTGGCAGCTCAGGGCTTCTAAAAGTACAAAAGCAGAAGCTGTCATGACTTCTTAAAGCTTCAGCCCGGAATTGGCACAGCATCACTCTGTTGCATTCTACTGGTTAAAGTAAGTGACAGGGCACTCAGATTCAACGAGGGATGTGAATACATAAGGGTGTGAATACTGGGAGACATGGTTCATTGGAGGGCAGCTATCACTGAAGCCATTTACATTTTAAAAGACCACTCTGGCTGCGGAGAATGCATTGTAGTAAGACAAGAATGGAAGCAGAGGGGCCAGTTAGGAGGTAATGATAATATCTTGGTAAGAGGTGGTGGTTGCTTGTTCAAGCAGGTGGGAGCTGGTGGTGGGAGCTGTGGATGTGGAAAGAAGTAGATAGATGTGGGGATGGAATGAGGAAGATACATTCACCCAATAGAAGCATGTCTGGTATATGTTGAAATAAAAAGTAGTGTAAGGTATTAGGACTTTAGTCATCAGGGAGTTACTGTGATTTCTTGAGTGGAGAATTGATAAAATGAAAGTAGTGCTTTAAGAAGACTCATGGTGGAGCAGAGTGCAGAATGGACTCCCGTAGAAGCTGAGTGCAGAAGAGGAAAAGAGATCTGAGACAGGAGACAAGTTAGCAAATTCATTCTTCCCGTGGTCCAGGGATTAGATGCTAAATCCTAAACCATAGTGATAGCAGGCAAAATGGAAAAGGATGAGAAGCTACAGATGTGAGAGCATCGTGAAGGCAGAGTTGACAGTACTTAGTGACTGCTTTGATATGGGGATTAGGAAAAAGAAAGAATCAGTGATGGGTCCATTAATGAAGATTAATTTATCAAGGCTCTAAGCCAGGCTGGTACCATTGATAGAACTAGGAAGGTTAAGGGAAGGAGCTGACTTTCGAGAAAAAGATGTATTCACTGTTACACCTGTTGCTTTTGGTAGGGCCATCCAAATAGAAACGCTAAGTTGGAAATGCCTTGGAAATACAAGGTTGGACCTCGTGAGGAGTGAAGCCAGAGAGGTAGATCCACCTGAATACACGCAGAGGTGCAGGTTGAGTCAATGGGAGAGATGAGCCCTGAAAAGCTGAGAGTTTCAAAAAGGAAGGAGTGGTGGGTAGAATCAGAGGCTGTAAAGAGTACTCGAATGATGTAAGCATTGAGTCTGGCAATTAGGAGATCTTTAGTAAGCTTTTAGAAAGAAAGCATTTTGGAGTGATAAGATCAAAGATCAGGGAGACAAGATTTAAAGACTAAGAAAAAGTAAAAGAAGGGGAAGGGTTTGTGGTGACTGTGGTCCAGACAACTACCTTCTATTTAGTGATTACCCATTGGGTGCAGAGGGAAAAAAAGAAAAGTGCCTGTTCTGCAATGAGGAGGCCAGCTTTAAAGGAACCTAGGGTGCTGAGTTGTCTGTTAGCCCTATGCATCACTCTCTACAAGAATTGAATTTACTAATCAGGATGAAAAAAATGAATAAAAACAAACAAAGCTTTCCATATTATAGAAACAATAGTTTAAAATGAGCATGGAATTTTTTCTGCTCTGAACTAGAAAGACAGTTTTCCTCCCTTTCTTAAAAGAAATTAAGCACTCTTTCTTTCTTTGCCAAGAATACTAAAACATGCTCTATTCCTTTTTCATCCTAGGATATAGTTTCAAGGATCTTTGTAGCAGTGATGGGGGAAAAGAAACTTTTAAAAACAAAAGGCATTTCACTGAGTCTTCTTGACTGACTCTTCCTGTGTTAGGCAACTTTAACCAAACCTATAGTTTGCTGCACTATGCTACCTTTAAAATATGTCCCTTTACAGATTTGGCAAGGAGCTGGCAGTTTTTTTGAAGTGGCTATAGTTTTCTCTTTTTCTTCTGTAACTCATTTAACAAGTAGTCACATGAGTCACAAGGCCAGGCTGCTAGACGTTTGATATGTTTCCAAGAAAACCGGGGGAAAAAATATTGACATCAATAGGAAGCAAAGTTAAAAAAACAACACCCCTAAATTTCTGAGAAATTGACACACAATTCCAATTGGTTACTCCTAAATGATAAGAAGAAAGTGTTATTGTTATTATTATTATTGTTATGGATGGGGAGCCAGAGTTCTCTAGCTCTATGTCTAAGAGGCAGTGGAGTGGGATTGGATTCAAGCAAATCTGGGTTGGAATTCCAGCTTCATCACTTACTAGCTGTGCCAGGGACTGCTAACTGCTCTAAGTGTTCATTGTCAACTTGTGTTTAGTAACAGAATATCTTAAGTTTTAGCAGGGCACATGGCTGCCCAGCCATAGGCTACAATTCCCAGCCTCCCTTGCAGCGAGGTGTGGCCATGCAACTAAATTCAAGTCTGTGGGATGTAGGCAGAAAAGATTTCCACAATTTCTGGGTCATTTCCTTCAGAACAAAGCTACTTGCCCTAAATACTGTCTTTCCCCTTCCCTTAGGCTGGAACATGCGTATGGGGGTGACTGAGCTTTGACCACGGAGGAGATGGCAGTAGCAATATAAAGGGAACCTGGGTCCTGGAATAACCTCGTGGAGCAGAGCTGCTCCAACAACCTGGAATGCTCACATGGGGGCTGTTAAGAAATAAGCATTAATTAAATTAATTAAGCCACTATATTTTGTGGTCTCTTATCACAACAGTTCAGACTGTAACCTGGAAAATACACTTGTTAGGAGTCCTTGGTATTTAACTCCTCTGAATCTCAGTTTCTTCTTCTGCAAACTGAGGATAATGTCTACATCATATCCTTGTTGTGAAGATGAAATGAGAAAATTCACAGGGGGACCAGAGCCTGGCATGTGAGAGGTGCATGAGAAATATTTGTTGTCTTCAGCCACTTAGGAACATGCGTTTCATGTAGCTTTCCAATTAATCTAGAAAATACAGAGACTAAATGCCAAGCAGCTGAATAATATGATTTGCACTGTACAGGAGACACTCCACTCTAAGAAACTCCAAGCGTTGTTTGAATAAACTGGGGAAGTAACCATGTTACTTAGACGGAGTCTGGTTGATCCAGCAACAAGTTTCCCCATGAAATCTCCAGTGCCTAGCACAATGCCTGGCACATAGTAGCCTCTCAATAAATATTTATTGAAAGAACAACTAATCAGCCACAGACCATTCAGAGTAGAGGTTGTGGGTGCTCAGGAATCCTGAGTGATAACACTCTTGTGAGGATTGGTTGACACTGTGTATGTGAAAGTCCCTCGCAAATGCATGACACATACTTATACAACAGGTACTCAAAAGTTTTAATCAGACTACAAGCTTCTTGAAGTCCAGTTCTGTGTCTTGTTTACCACTGTATCCCAAGCGCACAGCACAGAGTAAGACTAAGTAGATATTTGTTGAGTGAGGAGAACATTGATATAAAATGAGTTAGCAATTTTTGTGTCCTTCACTTGCCTCCCCCAACTCCACCCAAGGAGGAAACCGACATACAAAGTGAAGTAACTTGCCCAAGTTGGCACAGTTCATAACAAGCAGAGTCAAAACTTCAACCACACCCAGCCCATACTGGGTCACATTTTGAGGTCTTTCCACTTTTAACCTAGGTAGTTTCATTCTTGAGGGGAGACTTTGAGACAAGTAAGACATTTGTGCACCAATGGATGAAGAAAAACAACATTAAGGAGAAAGGAGAAGTTAGAGGGAATATTTTTTTCTGTGTTACAGATTTGCCTAGGTACTACACAACCCTGCAATGATGGTATCTCTTCCTATTCCTTGTTTCTTAGAGGATATAAAGTGTTCTAAAGCACCCCTCCCATTTTCTTCTACCAATCTATGGTTAACTAGAACTTTTGGAACCCTATGGACAAAAAAATTTAAATAATTTCTTTAAAGACTCTTTGTCAAGTGGCCACATGAACAAATCTCTAGCCTTCAGCCCTGGGTGATATTCACACTAGACAGGAGAAAAAGGGAGACGCCACCAGCAGGGCTCTCATGTTCTAACTCTAGCCGAATTGCAATGCCCATTACACTTGCATCATAAATATCAGAGCCACAGAGGAGCCACCAATCCTCAGCAAGATAAGTCACTGCCCTTCAGCAAGGGGATGAGCAGAACTGGTTCCCCTGTGCCTACAGTGGCTGAGGAGTTTATGAATGGCTTGGGTAGGACTGGCTCAAGATGAAATTCTGAAGGGAGCGGTTTTTCTCCTCAACATATCTTCCCTCCCAATTTACCTAGTCTTTGAACCATTACTGTTTTTAGAGGCATATTGTTTTTAGCAACTATCTGATAACGAAGATAATGGCTGACTAGATTTTAAGCTGGATGCTTTTGCAGGGCTATTTGTATATTAAAAACGCAGGTAAGGATGAAAAATTCCAGATGAGAAAAAGCCCTTTTGCAGCCTTTTCCCTCTTGTTCGGATTCAGAACTGCTTCCTCCAGGTTATCTCTGGATACTTGACTTGAAAAATAGAAACCTGTAATTGACCGTCCTTCCATATTTTTTCTCAGGACCAACTCATTCCCAAATAAATTTATATTTACTTGTGTTAAATATTACATGTGTGTGTGTGTGTTCCCAGGTTTCAAAGTTTCTACATGTATTGTCTATAAATATTGTATTTGGTCTGAGATATCCGTGATGATATTTAATTATTACTTTTTTCTTTCTGGTTTTCATTCTTTCTTTTTAACTCCTTTCTTCTCTTACCACTTGTCCCTCTTTTTCTGTAGCCTGAATCACAAAGGTGAACATTGCTCAGAGTGGACATTTGGAAACCATGTCAGTTTCCTTCCTTTTCTGCCCCTGGATGTGGAGAAGAAAGATGCTCTTAAGGTTTTGCCATCCTGGGTCTAAATGTGTGTGGATACTCTTGTGAGAAGCTATAGCCCCAAAAGACAGTAGTAGAATCTGCCTTCAGTCCAGCTTCGTTCTCTGGGGCCATGATAGGTTCTACAGGTGGAGGCTTCCATATATGGATGCTTTGCACCCATGCAGAAACCAAAACCACCCCCACATCTACCCCAGTGGTGGTGAAATACATAGACAAGGAAGACCTGCCCTCACCCAAACTTTGTGTCTTCTAAGATTTGGATTAGATCCTGCTGGAAGAAAATTGTTCTCAAATTAGAACATATAAGGAAGGATAATAAGGGAACAGAAATGCATTTGGGGAGGGGAGAACTTGGGGGTAGACTGGGGTTATATTGTTGACTCAGTAAACAGAAGGGGGAAATATGAAGACAGTACATCTTGGAATTTGAAGGCTTTTGATAAAAATCCTAAGCCTCTTTTCTGTTTTCTTGCCACTGTGTGTATGGGAAACAGGAGTGGGAGCAGCAGGAAAGGGTAGATAGTGCAGGTTGGGTGCACCCCAGGAAGAAAAGAGTGACAGGAAGCAGATTTAGGTCAGAGAAATTCCTTGTGAAGAAGAAACTATGTAATTTCTTCCTTTCACGCCCAGTTTAAAATGTAGTCAATCTTTTACTTGGAGGGTGGAGTTGTGATAGCACCAAATGGCTGGTAAAACTAAACCAGGCAAAACATGGTACTAAATGGGTGTAAAATAAACTTCCTTAGTAACAGTTAGAATCCACATGTGGAAAGATAACGAATATTCTTGAAAGTCATTCAAAAGTATAAAAATAATGCATTTATGGGGCCAGCCCGGTGGCATAGCAGTTAAGTTCGCACGCTCCACTTCAGCTGCCAGGGGTTTGCAGGTTTGGATCCCGGGCACCGACCAACGCACCACTTGTCAAGCCATGCCGAGGCAGTGTCCTATGTAAAGTAGAGGAAGATGGGCACGGATGTTAGCCCGGGGCTGATCTTCCTCAGCAAAAAGAGGAGGATTGGCCACGGATGTTAGCTCAGGGCTAATCTTCCTCACACACACACAAATAATAATAATGCATTTATGATTGTTTAGGAACACCATACCTTATAGGAATTACTAGACAAAAAACTTATTATTGGTTAAAAAAAATCCGTTATAATCATGTTGCTTAGTTGAGCTCTCACTTCTGGAATCCAAGAGGTACACCTGCTTTTTCATGCCCCTTTGGCACAGCAGCCAGTGACAGCTTCACTGGGGAGATATTGGAGGAGGGAGGGACATGGGACATCGGATTATCAAGGATGAGGCAGCCCTACTTTGCAGTAAACACAGTGTGGCATTCATGGCTTCATTGTTGGGTCAAACAAGAGACACCTTCTGATGTGTTTAGAGATTTTTGCAATTTTTTCACACATATATACACCATAGTTGGGTTTTGCCACTATTATTGGAGCATGGAGTATAGGAAGATCCCAGCACAGTGTTTTATATTCTCACATCAAATTGAAAAGAGGATCCCATGTTCCAATACTGTTTTAAGACATGCTTTGTTAAATAAAGATAAGCAGGATTCATTTCAGGAGGGCTTCTGAGAGGCTTTGTGAATCCGGAAGAGGGGGGAAGGTGTGGAGCATTTCTCTCGTGTATTTGGCCACTAAACTCTATTTTCTTTCCTTTTATTCTTTAATTTTTTTTCTTTAACCAGATCATGTCAGAGGACTAGAATGCTAAACTAAAAGGCTTCTTTAGAGGCTCAATATGTTGTTAATTTAACTAATGTTTCAAAACCAGTCAGACAGCAATACTTAATAAGCACCTGTTATGCACCAGGCCCTGTCCTAGCTGTCGGGTATATGGGGGTGAAAGAGACAAAGTCCTTGCCCTCAGTGAGCTTTCATTTACTGAAGAAAGATAGGCAACACACAGATAAACAAGTAAGAAAGTTTCATAAGTGCAGTGGACAAAATAAAAGAGCCCAGTGTGACCCATTTGAGCTGAGAGCTCAATGAAAAGGTGGAGGGAGCCCTGTGAAGAGTGGGTGGAATCTTTCAAGGAAGGAGGAAGAGCAAATGCAAAGACCTTGACATGGAAATTCCTTTGGTGTTCATAGAAGCGAAAGAAGACAAGGGTGGCTGGGGAGGTTTAAACGAGGGGAGAGAGAAGGGAGATGAAGGCAGGGGCCAGTAGGGCCAAGTGAGGGAGTGCACTTATCCAGCTAGATTCAGTGGTAAGCCACTGGACCCTTTGTTTGGGGTTTGTTTATTTGTTCTTATTTTTTTTGTTTGTTTGTTTTTGAGGTACATTCAAAGTTACAGAGAAGATGCAAGAATATACCTTCCACCCAGCTTCCCCTACAAATCCATATGGACATAAATGTAGCAGCTAACAGATTCCATTTAATTTCTATGATTATCCTAATAATATTCTTTAGAGGAAGTTTCTTTTTATTTTGGTATGGGATACAATCTAAATCATGGGTTGCATTTAATTGTCGTACCTCTTTAATCTACTTCAATCTGGAATAGTTCTTCAGTGTTTCCTTTTCTTCTGAGACCTAGATATTTTTAAAGATGGCAGGCCAATAATTTTGTAGAATGCTTGTCAGTTTGGCTTTCCCTGATGTTTCTTTAAACTTAGATTCAGGTTATGCCTTTTTGGTAGGAATTTCACAGCAGTTATGTTTTCTTCTCAGTATGACATATAAGAAAATACATGATGTTAATTTGTCCCATTTCTAGTGATGTTCATTTTTATTAAGGAGGTGTCTATCAGATTTCTCCATTCTAAAGTTATTAATTTTCACCTGTGTAATAAATTATTTTGTAGGTGAAAAGCTTTGAGACTATATAAATATCCCACTCCTAATGAGCTTTCACCCCTGGTTTTAGTATCCACTAATGCTTCGTGTCTGAACCACTATCACAACGGTTGCCAAGTGGCAATTTCCTCATTTCATCATTCCTTCAACATTTATTAGTTCCAGTCCAGTGTAAGAAAGAGTTTTCCATTTCCCCCATTCATTCATTCTTCCACTCACTCATTCATTCATTTATATATGTGTGGACTCATGGATTCCTATTTATAGTCAATATATTTTTTATATTTATATATAAATAGTATATATAATTTATTACTTCATTATTTCTTTGGATGCTCAAATTGTCCCAGATTTGGCCAGCAGGGACCCCTTCAGGCTGCATCCTGTGCCCTTCCGATGTGTCTTCATCTTTTTAAGCTCTTCCTTACTTTCTGGTTCAAGAAAATGTTCCAGGTTCCTCTTGAGCTTCCCCTGCCTCAGCCCTGGAATCAGCCATTTCTCCCAGGATCCGTGGTTCCTTTTAGGGGGGAATGGTATTTAGAAACCAAGATCTAGGTGCTAAGTGTGGTCATAACTACTAGGATGTTATTGCCTCTAGACCTGCTCATTAGACTGAGGTAGGAAATACACACACATAACATATGTATATAGCATATACACATAACATACATGTATAACACATATAGCATCTATTTCTATATCTAGCTAGCTAGGTATATATATTTTAAAACACCATGACTTCTCCAAAATCTCCAATTCCAGTCAAAAACCCAGGATTTATTCTAGCCTTCCTCCTTCTGTATTTGTACTTTATTTACTTGCTTGCTCATTCCTCGTTTATGTAAGCAATCTTTTAACCCCACAACTGCTTCCTCACTTTGTAACACTGCCTCCCCCCAATCCCTCCACCTCCCCAGCTCTGACTGTCTCCCTGGTCTCAGCTCTTCATGAAGGCCCTGCCAGCTGTGGCTACCTCAAAGGAAGGGAAAGAAAGAAAACCAATGAGTCTTTTTTAAAGAAAAAAGTAAGGGAAGAGAAGGGAACAAAAGAGGGAAGAGAAAGAAAGACACAGAAGAGTTTTTTCCCCCTTTTTAAAAAAATAAAGTTTAAAACATACAACAAATAGGGAGAATAGTATACTGACCCCTCTCCATCACCTCGTGTTGACAATTCTCAGCTCCTGACCAGCCTTGTTCAATCAATACCCCTATCTACTCCCCCCTCTCTGGATTATTTTGAAACAATCCCAGAAATCATATAATTTCATCTGTAAAGATTTCTATATGCATATCAAAGAAATTTTTTAACTACAATACTGTATCACAGCTTAAAAATTCACAATTGTTTCTTAATATCATCAAATATCTAGGGAGTGTTCAAATGCCTTCAATCATGGAGGGTTTTAAGCAGAGAAGGAACATATTCAGATAGAGATTTTCAAAGGATCTCTTTAGCCACTGAATGGAGAATGGGCTGTAGGGAAGAAAGAGGAAAGTCAGGAAGGTCAATTAGGAGTTTGCTGATTGCTTTAGCCATGGATGACGGTTACTTGGATCAGGGTGTATCATGGGAGATATAAAAAAGGGGTCAGATGCTTGACGTATTTTGGAGATAGAGTGAACCAGATTTGTTGAATAGGATATGGATAAGAGAGAAAAAGAGGAACAAAGAATGACTCCTGAATTTTTGTCCTGAACAAATGACTCACTGTTATACTGTATTAATTATCTGGTGCTGTGTAACAAATTACCCCCAAACATGATCATTTATTATCTCTTGTGGTGTCTGTGAGTCAGGAATTCAGAAAGGTCACAGCAGAGATGGCTTGTTTCTGTTCCATCTGTGGAATCTCAGCTGGAAGGCTCAAAGGCTAGAGGCTGGAACCATTTAAAGGCCCATTCAACTTACATGTCTAGTGGTTAATGATGGCTGTCAGCCTAGCCCTTACCTGTGGCTCCCAGCTGGAGTATATACACATTGTATGTACATATCGTCTCTCCATGTGGTCTGAGCTTTCTCACAGCATGGTATTTGGCTTCAAAAAGTGAACATCTCTAGAGAGATAGAGAACCGAGCAGAGGAAGCTCTACCCTTTCTATGGTCTAGTCTCAGAAGTCACATAGCATCACTTCCTCTGTATTCTATTGATCGGGGCAGTCCTAAACCCTGCCCAGATCCAAGGAGAGAAAACAAAGAACACACCTTTCAGTGGAACAGTGTCAGTCACGTTATAAGAAGAGCATGGGAAATAGGATAAGTATTTTGGTGCACCTATCTTTATAAAATACAATCTGCCATAGGTGTTATTCACTAAATGGAGACAACTTGGGCAACAGTGTTTGGTGGTATTAATAAGTCCATTTTCACCAAGCAGGAATGTAGAATAGACAGTTGGACATAAGAATCTGGAGCACCCAAGAGATGTCCAGTTTAGAGATAAAGATTTAGGGGTCATCAAGATGTAGATGATATTTTAAAATCATGAGACTGGATGAAATAACCTCAGGAAAGGGGGGAGATAGGATAAAGGGCTAGAGGTCTGTTAGAGGAGAAGTAGCTGTCAAGCATGGAGGGAATCAGATGAGTGAGATGTCCTAGAAGCCTAGAGAAGAAGAGTTTCAAGAAGGAGGGTGTAGGATCACTTTCAAAAAGCACCTTTTATATAGGATTTAAATATTAAAAAAAATCTTAGATATTTCATATATAGGGTGAGCTATTCATACAGGGCTGGTCTCCTCAACAGAAAATATAGAGAATTAAAATGTAACTAAACAATTAAATAAGCATTAATAGGAAAGTATATTAAATGCTAGCATGGCAAATTATAGGATGCTCTGAAGGTTTCTGTGGACTGGGGAAGATCAAGGAAGTCTTCCAGGAGGAAGTGAAATTTAAGCTGAGACCCAATGGATAAGTGAAAACCATTTCAAGACAGGAAGAAGTGGTCCAAGGAGGGAGAACAGCTTGTGCAAAGTCTTGGAGGTATATAGAGAATGAAACCTTCAAATAACTGAAGGGGCAGAGGTATTGAAGATGCTAAAGAAGTGTTGAGAATGAGGCTTGAGATATATACGGCATCAAGCCATGAAAAAGTTAGCCACTATCCACAGGGCAAGATGAAGCCCTTGAGGAATTTGAAAGGAGTGATTCCATCAGATTTTCACATCAGGAGGATCATTTCTGACCACAAGAGGGAGAATGGATTGGAAAGAATGAGAAAACTGGTACGGAGACTTCAGCAGTAATCCAGGTGAGACAGAGCTCCAGCGATTGCAATAATTCCACACCACCAAAATATTCAACTTTCTGGTCTTACCACTTTTGTTCAGTCCTGTCCTCATTGCTCTATCTTTTGGATCCTGTAACACATTGTTAAAAGCATTCCCTTGCTTATACTCTCAACTCCCTCCCAGTCTTTCCCTCTGTTGAACTTATCCGGCAAACCCCAACCCTAGTTATAGCCACGTCCACATATTTGATACCTAGACCTGAGTAGTGGAATGTGCCTGGAAAAAAATATGAACATGATAACATATTTCATTTTAATTCCCAACCTCATGTGGGTCTTTGGTGGATCCTATGCTATTTCCCTAGTCCATTTACTTTCCAGCCATCTTAGATGACTATTCCAAACCTTCTCTCTGATTAAACCTCCTTCCACATTCTCACCTCCCGCTAATGACCTTTGTTTTCTATTTTACTGAGAAAATAGAATGACCAAATGATAGTTTCCAGAGCTTGAGGACATTATATTAAGTGAAATAAGCCAGTCACAAAAAGACAAATACTGTATGATTCCATGTATATGAGATATCTAAAGCAGTCAAACTCAGAAACAGAAAGTAGAATGGTGGTTGCCAGGGGCTGGAGAGGAGGGGAAAATGGGAGCTGTTTAATGAGTTTAGAGTTTCAGTTTTGTGAGATGAGATCTATTGCACAACAATGTAAATATATGCAACACTACTGAACTGCATACTTACAAATGGTTAAGATGGTAAATCTTATGTTATGCTTTTTTTTTTTTTTACCACAATTTAAAAAAAATAGCTTTCAGTTTGAAGCCTGGTCCACTCTCAGTTAGGTGCACTGCACCCACCCCTAAGTCTCCTGTCCCTGCAGCGTCCTCCCCACCTGGCCATATGGTCCCACACCCTTTCATATTCAAGCCAGAGGTGCCAACAGAGTTACTGCCCTAATAAAACCCCAAAGCAGAAAGGTAAGCGTGTCTAGTGTAAAGAGTCTCAGAGCTCTTAGTGACTGCAGCCCTGAACTGTAGCAGAAGTAACCAAGTGAGACCATCACAGAGGAGAAGCTGATGGGACTCCTGAACAAGTCTGTGGAAGATATAGAATGAAATGCACCCAAAGGACTGGCCCAATATGGCACATGGAGTGACAAAGATCAGCATCGCCGACTAGAATCTATGCCCAGAAACTGGGTGAGCAGAGGAAAGGTGGCATGCATGCTGCCCAGGGTGGGTGAGAACTCACCTGGCAGGACCCAAGGCCACCAGGGCCCAGAAGAAACAGCGGAGACCTAAGTATTTGGTCCCTTTGCCCTCGAAGACTGAGGGGCCTCAGGGACAGTTTGGGAGAAAAATTTAATGCTGAGCTGGACTCACAGTTCCATTCTTGGGCACCATTTTGTTGCCTGTCCTGACTCAACCGAAAGGATATTTAACACTTGTCGAAAATATCCCTATGGAGCACACACTTTGCATTGCCTGTGATGGGGAGAAAGAGCATTCTCTACCCACTCTGGGTCCTTTCTGGCTGGGCTACAAATTAAATTGACATGAGGCCAAATAGCAGGAGAAAAATCAAACAAAGCTTTATAAAACATGTATACATGGGAGAGACCAGTGGGTGTCTCTCAATAAAATGGTGGAGATTCTCCTCTTATATAGACAAATGAGGATTTTGGGGGAGGAGTTGGGAGTGTCAGCCACAAGGGATTACAAGAAAAGCATAGTGAAGTTATTATGCAGATTTAAGGCCTCACCTTCCACACTGACAAGTTTCTAGAGATGAGGTCATCCACCCCTCTTCCCAGTACAGAGAAGGAGATACCTTTACAAATGGAGAGATTAATGCCCACATACAAATGTAAATGTATGGTAAACAGAACTTTGATAAGAATGGGTGTAGCAAAGACCCTCCCAGTCTATCCATACCCAATACCCGGAGTCATCCAAGGTGAAGGCCCATCCCAGGGACAGGCCTTCCATCCCAAATCCCTTTAGAGAGTTGGGGCGGGGTGGTGGGGTGGGGGGGTGAAGGTCAAAGCCTCCTTCACAGCAAGGTAGAGAGAGACACATCTTGAGGTGGCCAATTCTGATCCCCCACACCTGCTAATTCTATGAAGTCTTTGTGATTTCTTCCATGATAACCAATAGGGGGAAAAATGTGTAATTGCTGAAAATAATGAATGGAAATCAATACACAAATAAGTGGTTCTTTATAAATACCCCTTTGTGCAGATTGTTTACCTGCTGAAAGAGCTCCATCTCAAAGTATAATATACCGTTTAAAAGTTAGGTCAGGGAAAGGACAATATAATTCAGGGGTTGACAAACTTTTGTAAAGGGTCAAATAGTAAATATTTTCAGATTTGCAGGCCACGTGATCTCAGTAAACAAAGGTGCCAAGGTGCCAAGAAGGCTTACATAATTCTGTGAGTTGAATGAGATAAAAACATGCTCCTTCTGTCAATTATAAAAATATCTAGCAATGTTCTAGAAAAGGAGATTTTACTTCCCTTTCACTCACAAAATTATTGGTGAATTAAATGCTAGTGAAAACGGAAAGTCTACGGCAAATCAAAGCACCATGGGAAATCATGCCTTGATGTGGTCTGTCCATTTCCCTCAATCACTGCTCTAATTACAGGGAGTTATTTCTAATCTCTTTGTAAGTATGAGACCCTCGTGTCATTTTTTTCCCTGATACCTCACCTTGCTTTGCAAAGTGTTATATATTTTAAAATGGAATTAAAATCAAAATAACTTTGAGATTGTGTTATAGAAATCCATGCTGCCTCACTTCCCGCCCCCAGCAATGCCTTAGAGTCCATAGTATTGAACTGGGCATGTGAACATTTGGGGTTTTTTGATATTTCCCATCTTGTATCGTAATTGAAGACCACCTATGGACAAAGCTGTGGCCTCCACTCAATTTCATAAACCAAAAAAAAAAAAAAAAAAACAAACCACCAAAAAATTAAGTAGGAAAGTCTCTTTTTTAAAAAAGCATCCTACCCGCCACTAACTTAGCTGTCCTTACACTGTGGTTCTGACCTAATCCAGCAGTGTGGGTGAGTCTAATCCTAATCTTTGCCATGATTCTTCTGCCACTGCAAGGAAGTCAAGCAGTCCTGCATGACTTTGGAGACTGCCATGGGAAGAGGCACTTTATTCCAAACTCTTCAAGTGGAGTTCATTTGCCAACCTTCCCTAGCAAAACAAAAACAAAAACATCTTACTCTGAAAATTTAGTAACCAAAAAATTATCTGGATTGCTTAACTATTTTCAAGCAGAGTTACAGGTAATCTGGCCTCAATCCCCCCTTGAAAAAAAAATTCTAATCTCAAGTTTCTGCCTTCCCAACATTGGAACTCTACATCCTCAGAACCCAGGTTATTACAGAATCAAAGAGATTAATGCCCACATCAAAGACTACTTTCCCATTTCATTTCCTCATTTTTCTGTGCATAAGAAAGATGGATCTTGGGGAATGACAATAAATCAAAATGGAAACTGGAAAATCAGCTAACGTCTGAGTTATCTTTTTACTGGAGCAAATCAACCCAGCCCTTGGTACCAGCTAGTAAGCTGATAAATGCATTTGTCTCTTCCTCAATAAATAGAGAACACAAGAAGGAGTTTGTTTTCACCAGGAAGGTACAATAAGTTCCAAGGGCCCTTTTTTAAGATTCTAAACTGACAAGGCATTTTCATGTAGTGGGCGGAGCAATCAGCTTTGGAATCCCAGCCTCACTGCTTATGTATGTGCTCTTGGTCCTTGAGCCATGTGCATTTACTTAGAGAAGCAATATCACAAAGTGGCTAGAGGCCCAGACTCTGGAGTCAGACTGCCCAGGTTTGAACCCTGACCTAATCGAAAGATCTGGTATTTGCCATGAACCCTAGTGACCAAACTTAGCACCAATGATGGTGGTACAATCTGCCAGTGTACACGTCCTACTGTAATGACAAATGACAAACACAGCATCTTCTATGACAGATTCTTGCCAAAAATGTTTAACTTGAATCTAATTAAGCCTCTGACTTAACATCCAGTTTACAAGGAATACTAGAAATTGAACAATAGCATTAGGGGAAAAAATCATGCACAGCTCTTCTTTTCACTTGAAAAAGTCAAAGTCACTGGGAAAAAAAGTCGGGGAATATAATCAATCACAGTGTGTGAAATGTGATTGGGTGCTTGGATGAAAAGCCTTGGCCATTAAAGACTCTGAGATTTGAAATGGAATGGGTATTAGTGGGTATGAGGGAAATATTGTTGAATCTTTTCTATGTGAATATATTATTTACGTAGGGATGACAGGTCATGAGGTCTGCAACATTAACATGGTTCAATGAAATATATACAGAGAAATAAACAGATAAATCGAACATAGCAAAATATTCACAATTGTTGAAGCTTGGTGGTGGATGTACAGGTGTCTGTTATACTATTCTTTCAACTTCTCTATATGTCTGAAAGCTTTCAGAATAAACATTTGGGGGGGAAAAGTTAGCTTCCACTGCTCCTACCAGTACATTTACCAATACACCTGCATCTGTATCCATATACTATATCTTCCCAATGGTTTTCATGATGGATGTTTGATCCTGCTTTTTACAGCCAATATCTTCATGTGTATTGGAGTTCATCACTTTCACTTGCCCAAGGACATCACGACAGTAACTTTCCCTTCTCTCTCCCACATTAAGACTTCTCCCTCTCTTGGCCCCACAAACCCTTCTATCTACTACTGCATTTCTCCATTACATTTTACTGAAAAACTCAATTCAATTCAATAAATATTTATTGTGCTGGGGATATGGTAATAAGCAAAAGACAAAAGCACTGCTCTCATGGAGCTCCTCTTTTAGTTGGCGAAGACAGATAATAAACAAGAGTAAGTAAACAAATGATGTAGTATGTAAGAGGGGGCTAGTTGATAGGAGAAAATAAAGCAAAGTAAGAAGGATGGAGAGTACATGTGTAGAGGTGTCCAGGGTTGCTGACAACCTATATGGAACCTTGTACAGATAGAGCCTTGCACCATGGCATATGGCAAGCAGAGCCTGAGCTAGATTTCAGGCCTCATTTTATTCCCCTGGACTGGGCACCTGAGTAGAGTAACATCTTGCACAACCATATGAGATGACACTGGAGATTTTGCAATTTATATCGGGTAGCCTTGTAAATACCTTAGATTTTCCTATAGTTAGAATGGGGAGCTGCTGGTAGTTTGAGCAGAGAGTAATATGATCTGACTTATGGTTTAAAAGCATCACTTTGGCAACGGTGTTGAGAATGGACTCTAGGGGGACAAAGGTGGAAGCAGGGAAACCAGATAGAAAAATAATCCAAGTAAGAGAGGATGATGTCATAGATGAGATGTTAGTGGCGAAGGTGGTGTGTAGTGGTCCAATTCTAGATATATATTTTAATAGATTGAAAAGGATCCGCTGATGGAGTGGATGTGGGGTATATAAGAAAGAGAGGAGTCAAAGATGACTGCAGGGTTTGGGGCCTGAGCAATCAGAAGGATGGAGTTTTGATTGTCTGAGATGGAGAAGATTATGGGTAGACCAGTGCTGGGGAGGAAGATTAGAGTTCAATTTTGGATGTTAAATTTTAGCTGCCTATTAGAATCGAAGTGAAGATGGATATAGAAGTGTAGAGTTCATGGGTCTCAGAGTTCCAAGTCTCCTCAAAGGAGCTGTCTATAGTCACTGTTACTATTTCCTCTTCCTTCGTTCTCCTGTATAATAAGAAACATATTTGGTCTTGTTCCCCAGTTCCTGGCACAAACCTCCTCAAACCCTTGGAATTTTCTGAGTGATAGGAGTGTCTTTTGTCCTTCATAAGGAGCCCCCTTTGAGCTTATGCTAATGAGGTGACTTAGTGTGGTGCCCCTACATAGCCTCAGGATGGGGCTGGTCACCAGAAAGACCAAGTGATTAGAGCGTTGGAACTTTCAGCCCCACCCACCAACCTCTGAGAAGGGGGAGTGGGAGAGTGCTGCAGATTCAGCTCTATGAAAACTCTTGAACGACAAGATTTGATGAACTTCTGGGCTGGTGAGCTCACCGACATGCTGCGAGGGTGGTGCACCCCAGTTCCATGGAGACAGAAGTTCCTGTGCTTAGGACCCTTCTGGATCTTGCCCTATGTACCTCTTCATCTGGCTGTTCATTTGTATCTTTTATAAAATCCTTTAAAATAAACTGGTAAATGTAAGTAAATGTTTCTCTGAGTTCTGTGAGTTGCTCTAGCATGTTAATCAAACCTAAGTTGGGAGTGGTGGGAACCGTCAATCTGAGCCAGTTGGTCAGAAGGACAGGTGACAACCTGGAGTTGTGATTGGCATCGGAAGTAGGGGAGGGGGTGCAGTTCTGTGGGACTGAGCCCTTAACCTATGGGATCTGATGCTATCTCCAGGTAGATAGCGTCAGAATTGTGTTAATTCTGGGACACCCAATTAATATCCACTGAGAATTGGAGAACTGCTTGGTGGTGTTGGAGAAAACACTAGAGAACCCATTCCAGACTTTTGTCCCCTACCACTCCTCTGAAACTGCTGAGGTCACAATGACCTCCCATTGCTACAAAGGTCAATTCTCTTCATATTCCAAGAAAACTATTCTAGCTACAGGAAAATCGGAGTCTTTTCAAAATCATCTTAGGTTCATTTGACACAGGAGATCATTTCCTCCTTTTTGGAAAAAATTTTAACTTAACCTCACCCTTTTCTGTTGTTCCTCACTCCTCACTGGACACTCCTTCCTTCTCGTCTCTTTTGCTGGTTTTTCCTCATTTTCCCAATGCAAGTACCGGAATGGAGAGTCCTAGAGCTCAGTCACTGGACATTATCTCTTTATATAGATTAACTTTCCAAGCATTCGTATTTGTCTTAAATTATTTCTCCAGTGTAAATCTGTCCTCCAAACTCTGGACTCATGACTACTGGACGTCTCCCCGTGGATGTCTAATCTCAAATTCAAATTTATGGGTCTAAATCCAAACTCCCCCAGTCCCTTTCTTTCCAGCAGTCTTCCACTTCTCAAAAACAGCAATTCCATTCTCGCAGTCATTCAGGGCAAAACCTGGGAGTCATTCTTGACTCCTTGTTTTTCTCATACCTATATCCAGTACAACAGAAACTCTCTTATCTATTTATCATAAAAAATCTATTATTTATTATAGGTAAAAGATAACATCTATAATCCAAATCTACAACTACCCCTCTGGTTTAAGACCGTCATCCCTTGTGTGAATTAAAGAACTAGTCTGTTAACTGGTCTCTCTGCTTCTACACTTGCTCTTCTAGTCTATTTTCCATAAAGCAGTCAGAAAGATCCTTTAAAAATATAAGTTAAGGGGTCGGCCCTGTGGCGGAGTGGTTAAGTTCGTGCACTCGGCTTCTGGTGGCCCGGGGTTCACAGGTTCAGATCTTGGGTGTGGACTGGTGTACCACTTGTCAAGCCAAGCTGTGGCGGCGTCCCATATAGAAGTAGAGGAAGATGGGCACGGATATTGGCCCAGGGCCAATCTTCCTAAGAAAAAGAGGAGGATTGGCAGTGGATGTTAGCTCAGGGCTAGTCTTCCTCACACACACACACACACACACACACACTATATATATGAATATATATCTAAAGTTAAATTATGCCACCCATTTATTTAAAACTTTCCAAAGTCTTTCCATACTATTCAGAGTAAAATCTCAAGTTCTTTGATGGCCAAACCTGATTTGCAGCACTCCCCTCCCCCACCAACCCTGCCTTCCTACCACTCCCCTCCTCCATCACTATGCTACAGTCACCTTGGCCTCTCTGCTTTTCCTGAAGACACTATGCATGCTTGTCCTCAATGCTTTAGCACTTGCATCCCCTGTTCTTAAAACTCTTTCCTCAGGGACTTACATGTCTTGTTCCTTCACTTCTTTCAGAATTCTGCTAAAATGTCACCTTATCAGAGAGGCTTTCCCTAATCACTCTGTATAAAGTCCTTCTCCCCAACCATTATTCTCCATCACTCTTGCCCTACTTCATTTTTCTCACTAGTACCCATCATTTCCTGACATATACTTCTCTATTTGTCTCTTTCCACTGGAATGGAAGGTCATGAAGGCAAGGATGTTGTCTGTCTTTGTTTTCTGTTTTTACTACTGAATCCCCAGTACCCAGGAAAGTGGCCAGCATATAGCTAGTTCTCAATAACTAAGACTGAGGAATGATGTGGTATGTATCAGAACAGTAAGAGTGGAGATATGTGGCAGCCAGCCTCCAAGATGGCTCCCGATGATCCCTGCCTCTGCTTTTCATGCTCTTGTATAAGCCCCTCCCACAGTGAGTAGAGCTGACTGACCTGTGTAACCAATGGCAGAAATTACAATGTGTGACTTCCAAGCCTAGATCATAAAGGATGTGTGGCTTCCACCTCACCCATTCTCTTGGATTGCTCGTTCTGGGGGAAGCCAGCATCGTGTCATGACGATGTTCAAGCAGCCTGTGGACAGACCCATGCAGGAAGGAACAGTGCTTCTGCTAAGCAGCAGCAATACTTGAGAGTGGACTATCTTGAGAATGAACTATCTTAGGAGCAAATCTCAAACCCTAGTCAAGCTTTCAAGTGACTACAGCCCTGGCCAGTGTCTTGACTACAACGTGAAGAGAACCCAAGCCAGAACCCCTTGACTATGCTGCTCCCCAATTCCTGCCACACAGAAACTGTGTGAGATAATGCATGTTTATTGTTGCTCTAAGCCACTAAATTTTGGGATGATCTATTATGCCATAGTTGCCATGATCTCTTTGCTGATTCTCCCTCGGACTCTTGCACTTGCTTTTCCTTCTGCCTAAAACTACATTCCCTCAGACAGTTGCGTTTCTTAATTTCTTACTTCCTTCAGGTCTCTGCTATAATGTCATGCTATGCAGTTATGCAGCAATAGATTACAAATACAGGATGTGTTTGAGATATTCGGGTGGTGGATGCAACAGAATTTAGCAATTGATGGAATATGGGGGATAAGAGAGAGAGGAAGGAGGCAAAATAATGTTCAAATTATTGGCTTGTGTAACTAGCTCATGCTATTCCTGGATTTAAGGAAACCGGTTTGGAGCAGAGATTGTAAATTTAGTTTTGGACCTGCTGAATTTGAAATGTCTAAGAAATATCCAAGTGGAGATGTCCACCATGCAGGCAGATATACCACTTATAACACAGGAGAGATCTGGGCTGGAAATAAAGACCTTGGGATCAAGGCCAGCTATACAATTTGCAGGGCCCAGTGCAAAATGAAAATTCAGGGTCCCTTGTTCAAAGAGCACATGAGTCCCACCAGCTGCTGGGTCTCCTTCCTACCAACTTGTAGGACTGACAATCCACACTCTGGCTGGGGGCAGGGAAGTTGAGCCAGGTAACGCCACTTCCCCCAGGCTCTATTCTCCAACCCACATTGGAGGGACAACCTACAAGAAATTGCAACTTCCTCGCCAAGATGCACTCACATAGGGGACGGGCAAGAGATTCACCCCTACCAAGTGGCCCACTGGATACACTATGGCACTGCCAGTCCAGGTCAGGGACAGCTGCCACCATGCCTGGGGTCCTCAGTTCCAGGACCTGGTGGTCCTCATCCTGGGTGGGGTGACAAGGAGGAGGGTGGCAGGGCTGAGGTGCCAGGGAATAGGGGGAGCTGGCAGCTGAGAATCTGTCCCAGGGAAGCAGAGAGGTGGTGGGAGGCAGGACTGCCTGTGAACTGAGGCACGCTCCATTGTCTCATTGGACTTCACTTACAAAACAAAAAGTCAAAGATAGGGTTATTAAGAATTTCAAGCTAGCAACCGCAGAGCATTAAGACTCCAAGCATTATGACCTTCTGCATGCAGGACCCTGAGTGAATGAACTGTTCGTATGCCCATGAAACTGCCCCTTCTTAGAAGGGGTAATAAAGTTATAAGACTGAATGAGTTCAATAAGAACAGATGAGAAGAAAAGAGGCCCGAGGACGGAAGCCAGAGACGCACCAAGATTTAAGGGATGGGCAGAGAAAGAGCATCCTGTGCCCAGAAAAGGTTGTAATTCATCGGAAGACCAATGAATGAAAAAAATACTTGGTTTATGATACCCGACTTGGAAAAGCTTTGCAAATACAGTAACTTCGCCACATATTGTTAGGCACATTTTATTTCCCAAACTATTCATGAGATAGATGGTAATTTTTCACGGTCAAGGATGTGATCCTTACATAGGCCTATTACCTTGATTATTTTTGAAGCATATATTATTCAAATTGAAAAAAAATAATGCATGAGAGAAGCCGCAGGAAATAGACTAAATGAAAGAGTAAAATTTACCAACAATAGACTCACAGCTAACCTAAGTAAATAGTTCATTTTCCTTCCAGCAACAGTCACCTTTACATATAAGGCCAGCAATGTCTCTCTACAACATTTATCAAGCAAGAAAAATGTAAACTAAAATCTGTGAAGAATTTCAAATGACTCATTGAAACCTGTTGCAAAATCACCACAAGAGTTTTCTAACTACTAATTAACTCTGAGCAAAGTCTTAGACCATAAAAACTAGACCATTTGGTGAGAGAACTGTGGCAGGGAGTTGATAAGACTTTGTGAGCTTAAAATTGGTAGGGAAAAAAAGTGATTTTTAAAAAAATGGATTCAGAAATGTCTCTGGAAGTGATTTATGAAGTGGCTAAGAGCGCAGATTCTGGAAGAGCTGCTTGGGTTTGAATCTCATTTCTGCGTGTGTGATTTTGGACAAGTTACTCAATTGCCGCCCCCACGGCCGAGTGAAAGAGTAGTAACAACTCCTAGGGGTGTTATGAGGGTTAAATCACTGAACGTAAAACATTTAGAACTGTGCCTAGCATGTAAAAAAGCACTGTATATGCGTTTGTTAAATGAAAATTGTGCAAACTGATTGTGGAACCAAAATACTGTAAGAATTTCTACTTTAGCAGGTCTTATAAGCTTTGAGGAGAGAAGTCATTAAAAGAAAACAATCTTTTCTCCTTCTCATTTTTTTTCTTCTTTATTCTCCCATCTTTTCTCCTCCCTGTCCCCATCTTCAGAGTCCATTCAAAAAGATTGCTTAAGAAGTATAGTGTTTACTGAATATTTTCTTAAAAGTAATCTCATGTCTTGTAATGCATATCCATGGCTATTTTTGCCCTTAGGATTGGTCTCAATGTTTTCTTTCTTTCATATGAAAACATCAAAAATAAGTATACGGGAGAATAAAACGCACAGATTTAGTGTTATTGTAATAATCCTGGTACTTCGGTGGAAAAAATATAAAAAGTATCAATGAGAAGTGTTAGACAATATAACAAGGATGTCAAATATATCTTCTAGCCCTTTTGAGAAGCCAAAATTAACCCATCTGAATTTGCCAGCTTCTTCGAAAAGAGTTCTGCAGACACACAATCCCAGGAACCTGCAGTTTAAAATACCTCGTGTCTTAAAAGTAGAATTCCCTTTGTATTTGTCCTACTGCTCCTTTTGGTCTCCAGGAATGCATTTTTTTTTCACTCTCGGCTTTAATTTTCTTTCATTACTTTGTTTCCTCTGGTTATTACAGTATTTTTCACACCGCTTTAGAATACAGTTTACATCTACCCAAAGCGGAGGTCTTTGGCTTCTTTTGCCTTTTTGACACGTAGGACTGTTTCCATCGCCCACATGAGCTGCATACCTCGGCGATCATCTTTCGACCACTCCCTGTGTGTGCTCCCGCGGGCGGGGACAGGGGGCGCTTCGTTCACCTCCTAAAACCTCACTTCATGCGGAAATCCTCCTGCCTCCGTGAACATGTTTATTTAGATCTTGCTCTCTTTAGCTCTTTCTTCCGTTCCTTATTATCTACGAGTTTTGCTTCTTTTCTTTCTGATCTCACTGTCCCCCTTTCCCCCCAAAATACACTTTCCCCCACGTTGGAGTCAGAGGAATTGATAGTTTAAGATCCTCCATTGGCTCCACGTCGCCTTTAAGCTCGGGTTCAGACGTGCTGGCCTTCAGGGTTCTTCATGTGAGCTGCAGCAGGATTTCCCCCTCTCCAGTAAGAGATGTCAAAGAACGCCAGCCGCAGGATGTGTCCATATATGACCTTGGAACGGAACGCTGCCTCGTTTGGGGAACCCGGTCCGCTTCCATCCTCCGTGCTCCCGCCTCCCCCTTCTGCGAGTTCACCCGCGTGCAGAACGCGAACGCCAGCTACTCCCTCTCGTCTCCCGACTTCCTTCTGAGAGCCTAATAAAACCCGGGGAAGTTCAGTCCCTCCGCAGCGAGCCTCGGCTCTCTCACTGGGCATGCTCAGTGGCCAGGCCCCGCTCGGGTGGCGAGTGGTTGCCTTTGGGGCTGTGCTCGGGTCGGCGATCGCCTCGGCTCGGCTTCCCGGAGCGCGGGCGGGACACAGCGGCCCCTGAGCCGGAGCGACAGCGCCCCGCGGTCCCCGGCCGGGCGCAAGGCCCCGCGAGAGCCGCGGCGTTCCGGAACCCCCAACTTCGCACCAAGTTCGGAGCCGCCTTCGGGGGGAGCCATGCAAATGATGACCAGGGACATTTTGCTAGACATGGAGCAGGAGGAGGAGGACGACGAGGATGGGGATATCGGTGAGCGAGGGTTCCGTGGGGTGGGCCGGCGCGGGTCCCCGCGTCCGAGGCGGGAACAAGTTGGGGACAGTGCGGGGGCGCTGCACCCTCCGCGGGGGAGGTTTGCGGGGACCCTCGGAGGCTGCTGGGGCGCGCGGGCGCCGGGGACCGGGAGAAGGAAGCCCGCGCCGGGCGCCGGCCGCATTGCGGCTCCCCGCGCCGCCTCCCGGCTCAGCTCCGGGCGGGCCCCCAGAACAGTTTCTGGACGCGCGAGGGACGCAGCCCCTGACAGTCACGGGAGACACGGGGACGCCTCCGCGCGCGGAAGTCTTGACTCAGAAGCAGCAACTTTGGGGTCATTTCCTCCGCCTGGAACTGGTGCTGGGGAATCCCGGGAGCCCGCGACCCCGTAGGCGGGGATCGGGGAGCGGGCCCGGGTTTGGAGAGCAGGGGTGTGACCCACCTGAATCCTCTTTAAGATGAAAGCGGAAGCCCGGCTCTGGGAGGGAGGGTTGGGGCTGGGTGGGGCGGCCCGGGGAACGGATTTGTGACTGCCAGGCACGGCCGGGAGCCCTTTTTTATCTGCAGAGCTCGCGCGGGAAGTGATCGGAAGAGGAAGCTCTTTGAAGGGTCGACCGCAGGGCATGTCCGACTCCTCGTGGGGCCCCTGGAGCTTGGGGGGCAAGCTTGGGGCGCCCCGTTTCTAGAGTTAAAAATGCATAGAAGTGGTAGACGGACCGTTGGGAGTGGTGTTTAAGCGTAAAAAAGCAAACAAAAGGGGTGGGAGGAGGTGAGGAAAAGGAATGGAAAGGGAGGAGGAGGAGGAGGAGGGAAAAAATCAGGTCCCTAAAGAGAACACTATAGGGAAATGACATACTGGGTCCCTCCAGAAGACTGGCAATTAAATTACCATGCTGATCTGTTCAGCAGACTCCGACTCAGTTTCCTGGACGCCAAATCAGTTTAAAGCAAGTCTCTGCTTATGTCCTACAGCCTTGTTCTTCTCTAATAAATTTAGAAGTAACTTAGGCGTGGTTTTTCTTCTTTTCACATTTTAGGCACTGCCCATTTTTAAATCATTTGTTTGTTCTTCCAGCTTTATTGAGATGTAATTGACGTATAACACTGTAAGTTTAAGGTGTACAACCTGTTGATCTGATACACTTAATACTGCAAAATGATTACCACCATAGCGTTTGCTAAGACCTCCATCACCTCACATAGTTTCCATTTCTTTTTTTGTGATGAGAACATTTAAGTTTTACTCTCTTAGCAACTTTCAAGTATATGGTATAGTATTATTAACTATTATTAACTATTAGATCCCCAGAGCTTATTTGTCTTATAACTGGAAGTTTGTACCCTTTGACCAACATCTCTTCATCCCTCCACCCCCTCATTTACTGTTTCTATGAATTCAGCTTTTTAAATTTCACATATATAAGTGATATCATAGAGTATTTGTCTTTCTCTGTCTGACTTATTTCACTTAGCATCATGCCCTCAAGGTCCGTCCATGTTGTCGCAAATGTCAGAATTTCTTTCATTCTCATGGCTGAATAACATTATGTTGTGTATGTATATATCGCATCTTCCTTATCCATTCATCTGTAGACGGACACTTAAGGTGTTTCCATATCTTGGCTATTGTAGGCATTGCTCATTTAAATCCAAAGAACTGACCAGGGATAAGTTGAATAAAGGGGATTATACTCCATGGTTTAGCTTTACCTTTCATTCATTTGAGATCAATTTATTAGTTTTTCTTCCTGTGGAGGGAGCAAATAGTAGTAGTCTTTTTTATAGGAGAGAAAACTGAAGCTCATGGGTTGATCTCCCTAGCTTCTCACAGAGCTAGTTAAGATTCAAACCCAGGTTTTCTGACTTGCAAGACCTGTGCAGATTAATGCACTTTCCAGCTGGTTACTCCAGCTGTCAGATAATATATAATGCTACTATTTAGCAGACTTTAATAGTAAATTATGATTACATAAAAATATACATCATAGGAGCAAATTTTAAAAAGTTGTAATAAAATGAGCACCATCTGTTCATAGGAAAATACTCTTGTCTGTTATGGTAAGGTGTCACTGTTTATTTTGAGAATTGTAAATAAATAAGGGTAAAAACCCAAATGGACAGTGAAGTAAGCAAGAGGCTCTGAGCTTTGTTTGTTCCACTGTGCCATCAATAGATCTCAATTTAGAAAGAAAACTAACTTGGTCTAACCTGTGTTTACCTGATGAGGCGTCATAAAATTCGACTTAAGTGTGTGGTAATAGGCTCTTATATTTAATTACAGATGTAATTTAAGCTGGTTCTGTGAAGTCAAACAGTGTTGATATATTCAAGAAAAAGTTAAATATCTCTACCCCTCCTTCACCCCACCCTGTATAGGCTACTGAAATTAATACTTTAGTATATACAGGTGTTAGTTCAACATATTTTATGTCAGGCAGCAATTGTCATTTAACAGGTCTCAGGAAATTTTAGTTGTTATACAAATTTAATGCAGGTTGAAGTGATTTTATATTGAGAAAATGTTTACCGTGCCAATGGGAAGTTTATGTCATGGTAAAATAATAAGTCTTTTAAAAGATTACCAGAAGTAGGCTATGGTACAAAAGCTTTTACAAACTAATTATAATTTCCAACTATGGGAGAGGAGACTCTGGTGAAATGACATTATAATTTTAACCTCTGCCTCTAGTTTTGTAATATAGGGCTATGTTAAAGCTGTTGACTAATATATTTCTCTTAGAACTCAATTATCACTACTAATAGTTGTACAATAATTTAAAAGTCACTCAGGTACTGAAGATTTCTATGAAATCCCTTTATGAATGTTAACTTGATAATTCACAGCAGAGAGTTATTTTGACATGAGTTCCTGGGTAAAACATCTGACATTATCATCAGTTAATTTGCAAGAGACAACAAAAGAAAAATAAAGTTTCTAAACTAGATGTCGTTCTTGGTTATGTCTGGAGATGTTTTACATACATATATGGAAGTGTACCCTCTAGTCTCCTGGGATTTAGGGCCTTTTTTACCCGTGGGTTTCTGCTGACTTTTGAAGTACTGTTCAGTACTTAAGTCTCAGGGTTGCCTCCTTGTTTGGGGTGCACTGAGCTAGAGAATCAAAGATGGTGAATCTCACCATTGGCGTCTTTTCTGTATTTGCGTAATACATGGCCACCAGAAATTGTGCTCAAAGGTTTGCTAATGAAGCAACCTGTCAGCATGAGAGCATTTTTGCAAAAGCCCACTTAGGTTCTAAGTCAGCTCCAACAACTAACCGCAGATGTTCTGTCCAAGCAGTAGTGGCAGGAAACACTTGGCTTGTAGCCTTTATTGCCCTGGGGTGGGTGGAGATCCATGTGGTTCGTTGCAAGCTCTAGGGAGGCAGGTTCTGTGTGCCTGGTGTGCAGAAGAGGGGCCTTGGCTGCTTTGCTTCTAGGATCATTCCCCCCCCCCCCCATTAATCAGTGAATTGAATTCAGCATCTTTTCCTGTTGATGTAGAGAGTGATAGAAACGTTTTTTACAGCCAGAATGTAGACATTATATTTAGTATGCTGTTTTATTTTGTTTTTGCATTTCTGAGGTCCAAACTTGGCTGAGGGAGGAAAAGTATTCTCAAAAAAGAAGGAAATTATCAGGAACTAGTCAGACACTCGCCAGCCCTGGTGGTGGTCTAGTGGTGAAGATTTGGTGCTCTCAGCACTGTGGCCCAGGTTCATTTCCCAGTCAGGGAGCCACACCACCAATCTGTCTGTTGTCATACTGTGTTGGCAGCGTGTTGCTGTGATGCTGAAAGCTGTGCCCCTGGTGTTTCAAATACCAGCATGGTCACCCATGATGGACAGGTTTCAGTGGAGCTTCCAGACTAAGACAGACTAGGAAGAAGGACCTGGACACCCAGTTCTGAAAAAATTGGCCATGAAAAGCCTATGAATAGCGGCAGAGCATGTCTGATACAGCAGGGGAAGGTGGGAGGATGGCACAGAAAGATCGGGCAGGGTGCAGCTCTGCTGTACACAGGGTCGCTAGGAGCTGGAATCAGCTTGTCGGCACTGACCACAAGTCAGATAGTTCAGGCAAAAAAGTTTTTGTTTAGATGGTTGGTTACCATGTGTTTCTGGTCTGTCTGTGGTAGAGCTCGCTGTCTGATACCAACAGCTCAGAGCTGGTCTGAGAGCTTATGAAAGAGGTGGCATCTATAAGGTCTCAGAGACCCAGTGCTTCCAGCAAGCAAGAGGAGTTGGGGATGACACTTGGACTTGAGCTGAATGGGTGGAAAATGGCGGCAGGGGAGGAGAATTTCCTATTGTTCCAACAAGTCTTACACTTTTCTCCTCTGCTTTGGCTCGGACCATTCTCCTTCATGGTAATAACCAGACTCACCTCCTTTTTCTCAGCGGCTCCTGCTCCTCTAAGCCTGTCACCAACCCGGAAAGCTATTACTGATCCTCCTAGGTCAAGTGCCTGCCAATAAATTCTCACACCCCTTATTTTTCTGTTTTATACAATTACCATTCATCTTGTATTTTGTCTTTGTTGTTCATTAATTTTGCATTAATTATCCCTGCAACTAGAGTGTAAATTTCTTTGGGAGTGGACTGCGTCATTTGGGTCTTCTAGAGATCATGCAAAACATCCCAAACATTGTAGACATTCCATTGCTATATTAAAAAAAAAAATTCTCTCTTCCTTATCCTCCTCTAAAATGTAAGCTCCCTGAAGGCAGGTGTCTTGTGTGCTCTGTGTTCTAAGCTATGCCCCTAGTGCCTAGAATGGTGCTTGATATTCAGTGGAAGCCAAGCAAATCATTGTTGAAAGAATGAATAACTCTTTTGAAATAATTTGATTAACAGAATGCTTGCTGGTTTATGGCCCTAGTAGGGTTCTCTTCTATTGCACTTTGAGATGCCCTCAGTGATCTGTTATAAAAACGTTGATTGTGCATACTCTGCTACGTTCCAGGGTTCCTGACCTCCAGTACCTCACTGTCTAGGAAGGAGGCAGCTATGTGAATAGATAATTGCAGTAATCTGTGATTAATGCTGTAATCAAGATGTGTACCAGGGTGTGTCATGGTACCAAGGAGAAAGCATGTAACCTTGCTTAGGGGAATCCAGGATGGCTCCACAGAGGTAGTGCCTGAGCCGCGCCTGGAAGGGCTGAAAAGATAAGTAAGGGGACGGGGCTAGGACAATGGAGTGTCCCGAGCATTCCTAAATGTGCCATGATTTCTCAAAAAATAAACCTTGACGTTGTTCTTGCCTTATTCGCTATGGCAAGGGGATCATATATAGATCCTATATCTATATATGATATGTGTGTGTGAATATATGTATATTCATTCATACTAGGGGTATGACAGCTAAAAAACAACAAAAACAAAGCAAATGATCCTTAAAATCTTTCTCTTTGAGCATAGTCAGTCTTGCTCTTTTTCGTAAATCTTTTGTTATTTTCAGTTTCAAATCTATAATCACGATTTATCTTCCATATTCTAACTCTCAAGTCAAATAATTGCTTTCCGAAAGCTTCCCCAGTCTCCCCTTATAGTTTCCATTGTTCTTTGGATCTGATAGAAACACAGCTCGGAAAGAGATCTACACACATCGTTTTCTTTCTCTCAAGTAGTTGCAGGAGTCATATATGTTGATTGTACATTTATTTATTTTTCCTTCTAGAAACCAAGAAATTTAGACCAAAAGCTCCTGCAAAGGTTTCTGTCTTTAAATTCTGACTTTCTTGAGGGGAGATTATAATATATTATTAAGAATCCCACAAGCTAGCTTTAAGTTGAAGGATGGTCTTGAACTCTCAAAGTGATATGTATAGCGGGTTAGATTTAAATGATGATATTTTAATAAAAGTTTCCCCTCTAGCTAATATTTTAGGTTTTCTTCTGTTATCCAACTTACCAGTTTGTGTTTTGTATTCTAGCTGATTCAATACTTCTTAACAAAAAAAGTTCGTACTTTTGGAGAGAGAAGCACTATCTTATTTACCTTTGTACCCCCCCCCCAGCCTGCATATCATAATGCTTTTCACATAGTAGGTACTCAAACAAGCGACTGTTTTTTAGATTGTAACGGAAGCGTTGTATGCAATAAGATTTAAGCTGCTTGATCGGTTTTTGATATAATGCATACAGGGCCGGGTCTGTGCAAAAATCACTAGTCTTAGAGCAGAAAAACATTTCCAATTATCTTCAATCAGGAAATGTACTTCTTTTTCTTTTACATAAACTATTTTTTAGAGCAGTTCTAGTGTTACAGCAAAATTGAGCAGAAAGTACAGAGAGTTCCCATCTACCCCCGCCCCCCATAAATGTACGACCTCCCCTACAATGAAATCCTGCGCCAGAGTGGAACACTTGTTAGAATTTATGAACCTACATTGACATGTCATCGTCACCCAAAGTCCACAGTGTACATCAGGGTTCACCCTTGGTGCCTTGCATTTTATGGGCCCTGACAAATGTATAATGACGTGCATCCACCACTGTAATATCAAACAGAATAGTTTCACTGTCATAAAAATCCTCTGAGCTCTGCTGATTCGTCCAACCTTCCTTCCTAATCGCTAGCAAGCAGTGATCTTTTTATTGTCTCCATAGATTTGCCGCTTCCAGAATGTCATAAAGTCGGAATTATTCAGCATGTAGCCTTTTCAGATGGGCTTCCTTCACTTAGTAATTTGCATTTAAGGTTCCTTCATGTCTTTTCATGGATTGATAGCTCTTTTTTTTAAGCGCTGAATAATATTCCATTATTTGGATGTGCCACAGTTTCTCCATTCACCTACTGAAGGACATCTTGGTTGCTTCCAAGTCTTGGCAAGTATGAAAAAGCTTCTGTAAACATCTGTTTGCAGGTTTATGTGTGGACATAATTTTTCGACTCATTTGTGTCAATACTAAGGGGAGCAGTTGCTGGTTCATATGGCAAGAGTAAGTTTAGTTTTTTTTTTTAAATAAAATTGAATCAAATGGGTTTTTAATGAGTTAAATCTTAGATAATATAAAAGTGAGTGATTTCCTGCTTCTTTTGTTTGTTTTGTTTTTACATTTTTATTTTTTATTGAGGTAACATTGTTTTATAACATTATATAACTTTCAGGTGAACATCATTATATTTTGATTTCTGTGTAGATTACATCGTGTTCGCCACCCAAAGACTAATTACAATCCATCACCACACACATGTGCCTAATGGTCCCTTTTGCCTTCCTCCCTCCCCCCTTCCCCTCTGGTAACCACCAATCCAGTCTCTGTCTCTTTGTGATTGTTTGTTGTTGTTTTTATCTTCTTCTTATAAGTGAGATCATATGGTATTTGGCTTTCTTCCTCTGACTTATTTTGCTTAGCATGTTACCCTCAAGGTCCATCCATGTTGTCACAAATGGCTGGGTTTCAGCGTTTCTTATGGCTGAATGGTATTCCATTGTGTATATATGCTATATCTTTTTTATCCATTAGTCCCTTGATGGGCACCTAGGTTGCTTCCAAGTCTTGCCTATTGTGAGTAATGCTGCAGTGAACATAGGGGTGCACGTATCTTCACGCAGTGGTGTTTTCATGTTCTTTGGATAAACACCGAGCAGTGGAATAGCTAGATTGTATGGTAGTTCTATTCTTAGTTTTTTGAGGTATCTCCATACTGTTTTCCTTAGTGGCTGCATCACTTTGAACTCCCACCAGCAGTGTATGAGAGTTCCCTTCTCTCCACATCCTCTCCAACAATTGTGTTGTTAACTATGGCCATTCTGACAGGAGTGAAGTGCTACCTCATTGTAGTTTGGATTTGCATTTCCATGGTAGTTAATGATGTTGAACATCTTTTCATGAGCCCGTTAATGATGTTGAACATCTTTTCATGAGCCCGTTGGCCATCTGTATATCTTCTTTGGAGAAATGTCTGTTCAGATCCTTTGCCCATTTTTGATGGGGTTGTTAGTTTTTTTGTTATTGAGATGTATGAGTTCTTTATATATTTTGGAGATTAACCGTTTATCAGATATATGATTTGCAAATATCTTCTTCCAGTTGTTAGGTTGTCTTTTAGTTTTGTTGATGGTTTCCTTTGCTGTGCAGAAGCTTTTTAGTTTGATGTAGTCCCATTTGTTTATTTTTTCTATTGTTTCCCCTGCCCGGTCAGACACGGCACCTGAAAATATGTCACTAAGATTGATGTCAAAGAGCGTACTCCCTAAGTTTTCTTCTAGAAGTTTCATGGTTTCAGGTCTTACATTCAAGTCTTTAGTCCATTTTGAGTTAATTTTTGTGTATGATGTAAGATAATGGTCTGCTTTCATTTTTTTTGCATGTGACTGACCAGTTTTCCCAACACCATTTATTGAAGAGACTTTATTTTCTCCATTGTATGTTCTTGGCTCCCTTGTTTAAAATGAGCTGTCCATAGATGTGTGGGTTTATTTCTGGAGTCTTGATTCTGTTCCATTGATCTGTGTGGCTGTTTTTATGCCAGTACCTTGCTGTTCTGGTTACTATAACTTTGCAGTATATTTTGAAATGAGGGAGTGTGATACCTCCAGCTTTGTTCTTTTTTCTCAGGATTCCTTTGGCTATTTGGGGTCTTTTGTTGTTCCATATAAATTTTAGGATTCTTTGTTCTATTTCTGTGAAAAATGTTCTTGAAACTTTGATAGGGATTGCTTGAAATCTATAGATAGCTTTAGGAAGTATGGACATTTTAACTATGTTAATTCTTCTGATCCAAGAGCACGGAATATCTTTCCATTTCTTTTCTTCAATTTGTTTTAACAGTTTTATAGTTTTCAGTGTACAGGTCTTTAACCTCTTTGGTTAAGTTTATTCCTAGGTGTTTTATTCTTTTCGTTGCAATTGTAAATGGGATTGTATTCTTAATTTCTCTTTCTGCTACTTCGTTGTTAGTGTATAGAAATGCAACTGATTTTTGTATGTTGATTTTGTATCTTGCAACTTTACCATATTCATTTATTATTTCTAAAAGTTTTTTGGTGGATTCTTAGGGTTTCTATATATAAAATCATGTCATCTGCAAATAGTGACAGTTTCACTTCTTCCTTTCCAGTTTGGATCCCTTTTATTTCTTTTTCTTGCCTGATTACTCCAGCTAGGACTTCCAATGCTGTGTTAAATAGGAGTGGTGCAAGTGGGCATCCTTGTCTGGTTCCTGTTCTTAGGGACATAGGTTTCAGTTTTTCACCATTGAGAATGATATTAGCTGTGGTTTGTGATATATGGACTTTATTATGTTGAGATACTTTCCTTCTATACTTGTTTTATTCAGAGTTTTTATCGTAAATGGATGCTGTACCTTGTCAAATGCTTTCTCTGCATCTATTGAGATAATCTTGTGATTTTTATTCTTAATTTTGTTAACGTGGTGTATCACGCTGATTGTTTTGCAGGCGTTGAACCATCCCTGTATTCCTGGAATAAATCCCACTTGATCATGGTGTATGATCTTTTAAATATATTGTTGTATTCAATTTGCTAGTATTTTGTTAAGGATTTTTGCATTGATGTTTATCAGTGATATTGGCCTGTAATTTTCTTTTTTCATATTGTCCTTGTCTGGTTTTGGTATCAGGGTGATGTTGGCTTCGTAGAATGAATTAGGAAGTTTCCCCTCCTCCTTGATTTTTTGGAAGAGTTTGAGAAGGATAGGCATTAAATCTTCTTTGAATGTTTGGTAGAATTCACCAGGGAAGCCGTCTGGACCTGGACTTTTAGTTTTTGGGAGGTTTTTGATTACTGTTTCAATCTCCTTACTGGTGATTCGTCCATTCAAATTCTCTATTTCTTCTTGATTCAGTTTTGGAAGGTTATATGATTCTCTATTTGTTCTAGATTATCCAATTTGTTGGCATGTAGCTTTTCGTAGTATTCTCTTATAATCTTTTGTATTTCTGAGGTGTCCATTGTAATTTCTCCTCTTTCATTTCTGATTTTATTTGAGCCTTCTCTTTTTCTTGGTGAGTCTAGCCAAAGGTTTGTCAATTTTGTTTATCTTTTCAAAGAACCAGCTCTTGATTTCATTGATTTTTTTTTCTTTTTTTTTTTTTTTAGTCTCTATTGCATTTATTTCTGCTCTGATTTTTATTATTTCCTTCCTTCTACCCATGTTGGGCTTTGCTTGTCCTTCTTTATCCAATTCCTTTAGGTGCACTGTTAGATTGTTTATTTGACATCTTTCTTGTTTGTGGAAGTAGGCCTGTATTGCTATAAACTTCCCTCTTAGAACCACTTTTCCTGTATCCCATAAATTCTGGCATGTCATATTTTCATTTTCATTTGTCTCCAGGTATTTTTGATTTCTCCTTTGATTTCTTCGTTGACCCAATCGTTGTACAGTAGCGTTTTGTTTAATCTTCACATATTTGTGGCTTTTCTGATTTTCTTCCTGTAGTTGATTTCTAGTTTCCTACTGTTGTGGTCAGAAAAGATGCTTGGTATTATTTCAATCTTCTTAAATTTATTGAGACTTGTTTTGTGGCCTAAAATGTGATCAATCCTGGGGAACGTTCCATGTGCATTTGAAAAGAATTTGTATTCTTCAGTTTTTGGATTGAATGTTCTGTATATATCCACTAAGTCCAACTGGTCTAGTGTGTTGTTTAAGGCCAGTGTTTCCATATTGATCTATCCATTGGTGTATTGATGATCTATCCATTGGTGTAAGTGGAATGTTCAAGTCTCCTACTATTATTGTGTTGCTGTCTATTTCTCCTTTTATGTTTAATAATTGCTTTATATATTTAGGTACTCCTATGTTGGGTGCATAGATATTTACAAGGGTTATATCCTCTTGTTGGATTGTTCCCTTGATGATTATATAGTGTCCTCCTTTATCTCTTGTTACAGTTTTTGTTTTAAAGTCTATTTTGTCTGAGTATTGCTACCCTAGCTTTCTTTCATTGCCATTTGCATGGACTATCTTTTTCCATCCCTTCACTTTCAGTTTTGAGTGTCTTTAGATCTGAAGTGTGTCTCTTGTATGCAGCATGTATATGGGTCCTGTTTTCTTTTTTTTTTTAATCCAATCAGCCACCCTTTGCCTTTTGATTGGAGCATTTAGTCCAGGAAATGTACTTCTTGACTGATTGATAACTCATATGTAAAGATAGAGATTGTGAGAATTTAATACAATCAAGTGATTGTCTTAAGTGTTATTATTATTATTGTAGTTGCTTTTCCTTTAGTTCATCTTGCGTTTTAATACTGCAACTCAGATTAATTAGCATCCATCCCAAGAAGCAGCCAGTTTAAAGAATACTAGATGAAAATGTCCACAGTAGAATATTTTGGACATGTACCAAAGAGCAATTCAAATACTGTGCAGCCAAAACATCACATGGAACGTTTGCGTAGAAGGCAAGTTGAGGGTTAAGAGGCAACTTTCTCTGCCATTGTATTTATTACTACCCTGGCTACATGTCTGAGTGCTAATCGAAAGAACTTGCTGCAGTAAGTTATTCCGCAGCCAAAAATACACATGAAAGAAAATATATTCTTTTGTGAAGTCCAGATGTTGTTTTTATATTTAATGCTTTCACTCCAAGACATTGAAATTCTTCTATTTCCCACATTATTTTAAAATACAGATACTTGAAATTGGAAAAAAAAAAGGATATTGGTCTTCAAAATTCTCTTTTCTATAATTTTTATTTTAACTTGGGGAGAACTTTGGCTGGAGGTCAAAGTAATGTAAATAGATGTTCTTTCACAAATTACAATTATGCAAATTATAGGCTTGTTTATAAAGCTTGTTTTATATAAACTAAGATTGTGTTTACATAATTTAATTTTTTATGATTTCTCCAGACATTCTATCTAGATGTTTGAAAAATAATCTTTGGCTTTGCACAGACAAAATGATGGCTAACCTTTTCAAACATTAAGCATGTTTGGTTTTTTTTCTGATTTGTGCTAAGTTTTAAGAAAAATTATTCCCTACTAAATTCTAAACAAAAATGCACCCTCCCCCCATATAAAGCCCCCCCCTTATTAAGCCCTGAATGCTTAATTTGTGTAAAACATAAGATACTCTTTCTAAAAAAAGAAAACCAACAAACACAACCCACCATTGTTTCTAAGTGATACAAATAGTAAAGAAACAGAATACATTCACTGATCTTAGATACTACTTAGGAAAAGTAGATTTTAAAGAGAGATCGTCTTGCTTTCTTTGGGGAAAGTTAATCCCTAAAGAGGACAGGACAAAAAATTAAAAGGAAGAAAGAGCAGGAGAAGGCTGTGTGGATGCAGAGTGGTAAAGAGGGGAGAGGAAAGGCTTACACTCAGAACAGAACCTGAGTTTGTGGTAGGCTTTGTCACCTAGAATCTATCACCTGAGGCAAGTTTCTAGGCTTCACGGAGCCTGTTTCTTCAGTTCTGTGGGGTGTACTGGGAGAATGCAAGGTGGTATGTACAGTGCTAAATGTGGGGCCTTGTCACTCACACTCCATGAGTGGCACTTACATCACCATCACAATGAATTCTTTTACTTGAAAGCAGTAATGGGAACTGCTGCTCTTAACCTCAGCCATCTCTGAGTCCTTTCCCCTCAAACATTGCTGTCTGTCTTTGTGGCTCTGTCTTACATTATGGGTGCAGGAACTGCCCACTAAATGTCAGGTTAAGGATGATCATGACAGTGGCAGTGCTGCAGACACATGTATTTAAAGATAAAGGAGTTGAAGAATAGCATGTGGTTTCTGCAAAGAGATAATTATTGTGTGTTTTTTCCTATAATCTTACAGATTTTCAGACAGACTGACAATGCTCTCCAAATTCCAGGAAACCTATTTCAAGGGGAATCTCTTTCAGGGTATTTTAGCAAAAGGTCCTGGGGGCTGACTCTTAGCTGGCTCCCAATAAATGGTTCATAAATGTGAGGATTGTATTTCCATTGGTAGTACCTGTGGCTTATCCCATTCTCCCTGCTGCTGTCAGGCAGTTCTAACCAAAGTGTGTGTGCTCCCATGTGTCACCATTTAATTGTATGCACAAGAAGCGAGGCAGGAGACATGTAAGTAAGAAGTGAATAGCTTTTATTACAAATTGAGCCTTTAGAATATCACGGGAGAACAGAGGAGAGGAAGATTAATGATGCGATTCTCAGTGGTCAGGATTCTCCATGATTCCATTGTTACTACTGAAGTATAGAAACGTGGAGGATCCTTCAGAGAGTTCACCATTCAGTGGAGGGAGGGCAGCCAGGCAGCACGTGAGGGGAGCGGTCCTTGACCTGATGTTAACCTATTTGACTTTTGCATTCTTCCCATGACCCCCTTCCTGGTTTTCCACCATTGTGTATGCAGACAGTCAGTTTTGGCCCCTCATTCTCAGAATTGGAGATTATGGTGGGTCTCTGAGAGAGGACCTTGTCAGCCACCTTGTTAACCTGCACACCCAAACCCCACTCTCAGGGGGCTATGGAGATGCCTTGGGAATCTACATCCACTTGGATGGGGAGGGGAAGGGGAGACCTAGGCCCTTTGTTCCCCTCCCTGAGGGGATCCCAGATCCCTGGATAAGTGTAGGTATTAGGGATCAGGTGAAAGTGATCTTTTCTTAAGGCTTGGATTTGCAGGTGAAAACCTGAATTTGATTAGAGATACTTATACTAGAGATGAAAAGAAAAGGATGACTCTTCCCTGTGTTGAAAGATTATTTCCCCCATCTGTTATAGATAGCCTCCCCTGGCCAAGGGTGTGGACTGGCATCCTGCTGTACAGCGACTGTCAGTGGTGAGGAAAAAATGGGCCTCTCTGGGATCCTTTTAATTTATCTGCGTCAGCTCCTTCTCCTCCTCCTCAGTTTCCCATCATTGTCCTCAGAGCCCTTTATCCTGCCTCTGTCCCAGTATTTTCATCCGACACTTAGCCTGGTTCCACGCATAGAGACCCCCACTACTTAAACTTTAGTTTTAGGTAGATATGTGTTCAAATTCTAGCCCAGACATTCACTTGTGACCTTCAGTGACTGACATAACTCTCCCCTCCTGTAAATGGGGCTAATATTAGAACCCACTTCACGGACGATTGTATCAAAAGTGATATAATCTGAAAAATCTAACTTTGCCGAATTGTGGTGCCTGATGCACTAAAAGCCATCCATAATTATGAGCTAAAGTTGTTAATATTATGGGTAGCTGTTTTTACCTATATCTTAACCTAGATTTACCCCTTTTGTTTTTTATTAGAGATTTCACCTTTCTCCCAGGGCTGTACCATCCATTTTTACAGCTCATTGTCACTTTTTATCTTTTTCATTAAACGGTGAGCATCTTGAGGAGAACTGTCACCTCAGTGAGCGGCATAGTGCCTGACACACAGTAGGTGATCAGTAAATTCTTGTTGCATGAACGAGTAAATGAAGGAAAGACATTGAAGAGCTATGTGGCATGATTAGAAAGATAGAGTTTTAGATATAGATCAACTCTTGGGCAGGTTCTTACAACTTTAGAGCCTTGGTTTCCATATCAGAAAAATGTAGTAGAGATAATAATATGGAAGGGGTAACAATACTTACTTTACAGGATTGTTATAAGGCTTAGTATGTTAATATATACAAAGTATGAGGGACAGTTCCTGCAGTCATTATAAAACAATTAAAAATGAAGAAATATAAGTGACTGAGGTAGCTTGAATTGGATTTTCCAGTAGATGCATTTCACAATAGAATTGTATCATCATTTTGAATATATATGTGTATATATATATATATAATTTTAGTAAGAAAGGTAAGAGAGTATAGTGTAAAGATTCATAACGAAATATTGTGACCGTTTGATAGCCTCTACGCTAAAGAAACTGTGTAAGAAATAAAAGCATTTCTTAATGTAACAAATTTAAGATTTTAAAGTATCATGTATGACGGTCTAAAGAGTAGTGTTCTCGATATTGATCATGCGAACTTTTAATAAAATTGCATTTATAGTTTTACTTATCATTTGAATGGTCAGTTATTTTAAATGGAAAAATTCTGAAATGTTTAATTTGCCCATGAGACCAAAATTTCTGTTCCTTGAGGGTTATTGAACAGTTTGAGGTCAAATAAACCTCTTAAAAGAGATGACTATGATACAGAGCCAAATAATAAAAGTGAAGACATGGGCACACAACAAAATTGCTACCCTTATCGTTTGGATTGTTTTGAATTTAGTGATATAAAAAATGAAAAGAATCTCTATCTAGTTTACAAAATAGGTAAGCGAAATAATGTTTCTCATTTTGTATGTTTGAAGTTTGGGAATGATTCGGCCTGTATCCAAGTTTTAGAACTTAAACACTGCCAGGACCCCTCCGGCAGCATCAGACCTAAGAAAAGTTTGACATTCCATTCCGTTTGGGTAGATGAGAGCAAAATGAAAGGAAGAAGGCTATTTTTATCCCCAAATAAGGTCGAGTTTAAGATTATTTGTTTTATACTTAAGCCTTTCACAGAAGTGACTTTTCAGTAAAAGCCAAAATTCCATCCTTCGGCCGCTGTACTTAGAAATGCTGTTCTTGTCCACTGGGTTTCAACCTATACTCCATGAGGAAGATTGCCAGCCCGTCTCATATTTCCTGCCTCCACTTAAATTTAAATAGTATTTAGTACCCACTGGGTACACGCTTCTATAATAGGCGTATTGCACCGTGCAGATCACAGAGGAGACATGAACATTTCCACACAGGCCTTGTCATCGCTGGAAGGGTAGGCAACACAGCGAACAGCTTTTGAGCAATGGGGTAATCATGGTTTTCCTGAATGTTACAGTTGCCTGAACTGTGGCTCGTGGCTTGTTTTATACTCCAAAATACTTACTTGGAAGAGTTCAATCACAGTCTTGACTAACTTAGTTGGGGAAAAAATCCCTTTGAAAGCTGATCGTGGAATTTGCTGGCAGTGGCCTTCATAAATTAGTTCTATTGCTCTTTTAAGAAGTCATGTGCATAGAGATTTCCTTTAGCTCAGAGCACTGGATTGATCTTGTCTCACAGTCTTTATTCATTCAGTAAATAGTTACTGAAGACGTCCCATGGGTCATGTGCTATTTACGGTCTGAGGATACAGAACCACATAGGACCTGTCCTCAGTGGAGCTTATGTTCTAAGTGGTAAAGTAAAAACTGAAAATGCATGCAGAAATCCATTCATTTATCTAATGCCTATTCAGCACCTTCTGTGTTGTGCGCAGCACTAGGAATTCCTCAATACTAAGGCAGAAACCGCTCTGCCCTCAACAGGTAGGCAGACTGGCAGGGAAGACAAACATGCTAACAGATGACCAGCAATTTATATTTAAAGATGGTGAAAAAAGAGACTGAACCGCGACAGCACAGCTGAGAACGGAACTTGAGTTTATCCAAAGCCAGTTCAAGGGGATGGGCCCACACTGGGGGATGGCTGACAGAGAAGTGCAGCTGTTATTTTCATAATTCTAAAAATAACATGGCGTTAAGACAAGAAGCTTTAAAAAGCGGGTCTAGGAGAAGGCTCAAGATGTACATTAGATTGATGTGTAAACCACCACAAATGTGTTCAGGCTCCCAACTCCAGTTGTACCGGGGGAATCTTCCAGGCAGAAGCTTTGTTTATATTGATTTCTACAGCTGTTCATGCACCTTGCGAAGGTGAGCAGGTAGCTATGTGGCTGTATGGTCTTATGTCCCTTTATTCCTCTGTAAAGTGGCTGAAATGTTTGAGTTGGAAAGCAGCAAAACTTGGCAGATCACTCTCAGTTCCCTTATTCTTTTGCAGCTCGCTTCAGTATAATCTCCTTAAGTTAAAGGAGCTGAGAGGTTGGGCCTAAGACATTCCACGTAGCTTCCCTGAGTTGACAAAGAGGAGGAGAGAGAAGTGGAGCAGGGACATCTGTTCCCCACACTCCACCTTTTCCTCTCCTAATTTGAAAGGGGCGGGGAGCTAGCAAAGAGGCCCTTTCCTGAATTCTCAGCCAGGACCTGGTTCTCTCATTTTCCTGCCCTGATGGCTAAGGGGTGTGACTCGTTCCTGTCTGGAAGTGACTGACTTTGGCGGGGAGTCATAACCAAGGGCCTGAAGCATGAATCAGAATTTGGCTGAAGGTGGAAAAGCCCCACAGGGACTCTGATGTGCTCCCTCAAGGTTTTTCCCCTTGAGAAATCCTAATACTAGAGAATCACTCTAGATTGCCTTCCCCGTGAATAGCCAAAGTACCCTGCTAATAGGGTAATATGATGCAAATTATAACTTATTTTGTTTTCACTTGATAGGGCAGAAAGAAACGGATGCAAATTCTGTTTTCATTCACTATGTAAAAAGCCTGTTATTTTCTATGTTAGGATCTTTTGTACACGACTGAAATCTAGCAGGCGATATGACTATATTATTAAACTTATTGTTATATCCATTACATCTAATTCCTTTCCAATTGGGAATATTTTCTTCACAAATGCCATTGAGATCAAGTGTAAGAGATACTACCATTAACCCTTTGCAACGCTTTTGTATGAACCCTAGTGATGTTTATTTAGTCCATTGGTATGTTTTAACATTTAAAAGGCATATTTTACATACAGTAAAATGCAGTTAACTGTTCAGTTTGGTAAGTTTTGACAATTGTATAACTACCCCTCAAAACAAGATAGAGGACATTTCCTTCACCCTTTCAAGTCAGGCCCTTCTCCCCCTAGTCCAGGCGAACACTTGACTTCTACTACCATAAATCAGTTTCTCCTGTTGTTAAACTTCATCTAAATGGAATCATATAGAATGTAGTCTTTTGTGTGTCTGACTTCTTTCATTTAGCATAATAGTTTTAGAAATCCTGTCCATGTTGTTGTGGGTATCAGTAGTAGTCCAGTATATTTTAACTATAAGAACACCTGGAAAAATATTTTGAATTAAATCTTGAAGTATCACATCTCTGATAAGGAGCAAACTAACAATACTTAACCTTTTAATTCTATTTTTACTTTAAAGTCAAATATTTTTTGGTCTTGGTTATTTTTGTAATCCTTTTAGCAGCTCACACAATGCCTTAAGGGCCTATAATAGGAAATTAGCAAATGCTTTCTTAAATTGGATAGGAATGGGTGAGGCAAATTAGCTCACATCTCATTTTATAGAAATTCAGGTTTTAATTGCACTGCTGTGATTGTGAAACCAAACTGCACGTTCATTCTTGGCGTTAGTCCACTGACGTTTTTACTGAGGAGTATCAGACCCTGTCCAGAGTGGACTATTTGTGGATGCCTTCCTTCAGGGTAAAGAGTTCAAGTGCAATAATTCATTTTTCCAAAAGGTCACCTCTTATTGATGTTTTTTTTTTTTTTACTGGTAAAAATATTCTAAACCTCATAATGATATTATTAGCCTCATGTGGTAACCGAAGAGCTCTAAGAATAGAAAAGTAAGAGTTGACCTGTCCAAAATGAAGGAGCGACTCAAGGTTGGTGCGAGATACTAGATCCAAAATATTTGTTCAAGCACATGTATTCCAAGTTCCCAGAGAAGTTATTGACACTGACGTTGGTTTTCCTTACGGATGACTCATGATTTCTTGCGTCTAGTTTCCACTATTAGTCATCCTCACTGCTAGGTTAAAGCAGGCTTTAGACCCTGCCTGGATTCCAGCCTTCACAGACCCCTGGTCCCCACCCCCTGGATTCCTACCTCCTGACTCAGCCATACTGAGGGCTCTGGAACCAATTCTGATTCCAGCCATGAAGTATTTTAAAATTCAGCATTTAGTATCAGTCCAGCATTAACCTTGTGTTTCAGTTTTGATAATTTCTTGGCTTTCTTGGGGTTCTCCAGTTGCCTAAACTCTTTTCTCAGAGACATGCCTAGAACCCCGGTCTCTTTCGTTCTTTGGGTCTTGTCTTAGTCTTGTCAGTGTTGCCTAAGTGCTCTCACGCTCTGAAAATGAAGCCCTTCCTCCCCCCATGTGGCACTGCCTGCCTCCTGCCTGGAGTGGACCCTGACCATGGCCTGCCGGTGTCCCCAGTCAAGGGCCTGTCTATTCCCTTCTTGAGCTGTTACACCAATGGTACCTCAAACTGTAGGCCCTAAACTTCGATCAAAGTGTATTTATTTTCACTCCACTTCATTAGTCATGCCTTGCTGGCTGTTGTAAGTGGGGCTGTGAATAGGAGTGGGATACAATTACACACTCCTAAGAGATGGAAGACTTAGCTTCAGCCTGGCACCTAAGAAAGATCAAGTGTTTACTGGAATGTGGGAAAACCACCTCCTGGGCATAGCAGAAATCAGTGCCCGGCAGTAAACAGTTCTATTCAAAAGCAGCTCCCCAGTGCTGAGGAGTGACCTAGCTGAGCAACAGGATATCTGAGCAGAGCTAGTGCTGATGGCTGTAAGCCACCCCTCCCCATTCCTCCTTAATATGGAAAACTGGTATTTTCCTCAATCTTGTAAACATACACCTTTCAGAAAAGCCCCCTAGTCAAAATTTCCAATATTTGAAAATGTGGTGGGAATCCAAAAAGTTGAGAACCACTCTTGGCTCATTTCTTCCCTCCCTGATGCTGGGGGTGTCCCTGAACCAGCCTGCCCATTTGTCTCCACATTTCTTGGTTACCACATCTGTCTCAGGTGGCTTCCTCCTGGCTCCCGCACTGGATCTATTCCCAGGCACTTGAGCCATCCTGGAGGGAGGCCTCATTCCTCCCAGGCCTCATCCTGGATCTTTCCTGGGCAGGCTCACTGTCTCTGGAAATGAAAGAGGCTGTATGTGAAGGGAAGAGCAATCTTGTCTGCCTCGGGAGAGGAAAATTATCTATAGGTGAATACCCAGGCAAAACAGTCCTAATTGTGTTGTGACAGAACCTAGAAGATGTCTGGTTCAAATTTTAATTTAAAAAAACAAGATAAGGGGGCCGGCCCGGTGGCGCAGCAGTTAAGTTCGCGCTTGGCAGCCCGGGGTCGCAGGTTCAGATCCCGGTCACCAGCCGACGCACCGCTTGTCAGCCACGCCGTGGCGGCGTCCCGTATAAAGTAGAGGAAGATGGGCACGATGTTAGCCCAGGGCCAGTCTTCCTCAAGCAAAAAAAAAAAAAAGAGGAAGATTAACAACGGATGTTAGCCCAGGGCCAGTCTTCCTCAGCAAAAAGAGGAGGATTGGCAACGGATGTTAGCTCAGGGCTGGTCTTGCTCACCAAAAAAAAAAAAAAAACAACAAGATAAATGCTGTGAATAGGTAAACTGTAAGGTGTATTGTCCGACTTCTGATAGAACTGGTGTGTGCACCTGCCATTCATTGTATTAAGCTTCATGAGCTCTCACATAGGAAGTTCAAAATGGATTGGGAAATGTTCCCTTCTGAATTTTTTATTTTGTACAATAAGGTTACAATGTTTCACATGCTGTTGAAAAAAGTTGATTGTGACTACTGATTTTTAATCTGCAACTAGAATATTCTACAAGTATTATATGTAGAAAATCTATTATCTATGACTTATGCTGTATACTGTATTAATTTATTTGTGACTTTATTTGTCCACAAGTAGTGACAGATTATATTTGGATAATAAAATAATTGTGATAAATTGCTCTGTAGTTTTTGGAAGTCTAAATGAATTTATCATACATAGGAGTCACCTTGGCCATGCATTCTGAACTTTTAAAAGCACTGCTTTCTTGGTATTGTCCAGCCGTGACAACCTAGAATAAAGCATTTAATTTTTCTGTATACCTCTCCTGATATATAGAGCAGTGGTTGAATTTACCTGCTTTTTGGTCTAATATTATTAGAGATGTTTATAGATAAATATTTTAGTGTCATTTATTACTGCAGATTAAATGGGAGAGATTCAGACGTAGTACAAATTGCTTTCTCATTTACAGCATGCTACCTTCTGGAAATGTGCAGTAGAGAGAAATACTTAAATTGAAGCTCATTTTCTTGTAGGAATAGTATATAAAGGGAGCTGATCCTAAGGGCCTATTGTCCTGTGTTTTATAGAAATAATTACTAATGCTTTATTTAATCTAATATAAATGCTATATAAAGCTTTCCCTGTAATGTAAAAAAATTGATTGGACAGGGAAATATGGTAATAATGCAAACTCATATTTGATTTTCGATGACAGAATAATAAAAGTTTCTGTTCATGCTCTTCATGATTCCTCCCTTATTTTTATTGTAACCATTAGAAGATGAATGAATGAAAGTCTTCCCAGGTTGGTGGGATTCAGAATGGCTTTTTAAAGGAGAGTATCTATGAGGCGTCTTTCAGGAGACTTGTGGGAGTTTCAGGCAAAGAGGATGACCTTTTTGAGAAACTGACCAGGAAGATGCTGATTACTCCATTTCTGTTTTTCATATTGTGCGAGCACTGGTACTACATGGGTTCTGGGGGTCTGCAGATCTACATGGGTGGGCTTGGGGATGGGAGAGTTCTTGAATCCCATAAACCATATGGGAAGTGGGTTTATTTGCATATATACAGGTCTCTGGTGAAGGGAATCCATAACTTTCATCACATTCTTAAGGGCTTCTTGATCTGAGACGACTGAAATCCCAGTTCAGTAAAACTGCAACAGTTATGATACAGAACTCACGAATTAAGGTTTGTCAACCACACAGTGCTATGAAATTGTTAACCATCACTGCTGCCTGTTGAAACTGAAAATCTCAGTTTTCCTGTGCTGTCATCATCAGCTCCCATGCTGACGTTTCATAAGGTCCGCCTGCTTAAAAAGGTGTGCACCACAATGGATGTCCTTAGGTAGTTGTGTTGGGGAAAGACCAGAGAAGGCATAGAGAATGTTGTTACTATTTTTTTATATTTCTTGACTTTTGACTTCCTGTTTTATTTATTTATTTTTTTTTGTGGGGAAGACCAGCCCTGAGCTAACATCCGTCGCCAATCCTCCCCTTTTTGCTGAGGAAGACTGGCCCTGGGCTAACATCGTGCCCATCTTCCTCCACTTTATATGGGACGCCGCCACGGCATGGCTGGCAGGCAGTGCGTCGGCGGGCGCCCGGGATCCGAACTCGCGAACCCCGGGCTGCCAAGTGCGGACTAAACCGCTGCGCCACTGGGCGGCCCTTGACTTCCTGTTTTAATTAGAAATCTTTGGTCATAGGGAACAGAAAGCCAAATCAAATGGCCTGAATAATAAAGGGAATTTATTACTGCAATGACTCAAAGGTCCAGAGGTAGTTTTATCTTGTAGCTAAGTGGCAGTGGTGGTTTCCCACGCGTTAATCCACTTTCACCACATCATCCACAGGAAGAAAGTGTTCTGATAACTTCTCTTTCCTAGACATCCCAGCAAATAGTTCTGATGGGATTGTATGCCCATCCCTGTAACCACCATTGTGGACATGAGTTACAGGGTAGTTCATCAGCCCTAGGTGAGAGTGGAGTTAATTAAGCCACATACATGAAAATGGGGAATGTGTATGTTTCTTTTGAACTTTTGTATTATTACCTTCGAAAATTAAAACTGCTGTGAAATAATCTGTCAATTCAAGGTACTGAAATATAATTTTTAATATTCATAATAATTGAATAGTTTTATGTTTGCTTTTCCTAATATAAAAATTGGAGACATAAGATATTTTTTATTGCCCTGTCTTAAAAACCAACAAAAAATTAAAACTGATTTTATGGGAGACCGTCAGTAGAGCCCTCCTCTCTCTCCTTGGGGTGGTGGTATTGGTGGCTCTTTCTAGAAAAAGATATTTCCTTGGCTTAATCTGCTTTTTCACTGTCACTGCAACTGTTTTCAAATCTCTCTCCAGTATAAAGCAGTAGAAAAGGCTCCTTCGGGAGAATTTCTGATGTTAGAATGACTGAATTAAAATCTTTACTCTGCTACTTACTGGTTGTGCAACCTTAAGTAAGTTGTTGAATCTTCGATCTATTTTTTTTTCTCATTTTAAAGATAAAATGAGGTAATGTACTTAAAGGACTTAGTACAGTGCCTGGGACTAGTAGCTGTCTATATTAGTCAAATTATGCAAATTTCATGATTTAAAATAAAATTATTATAATATGTATGAGAACTTTATTACAGGCATTCCTGAGTGGGCCCATGGCTAATTACTGTGCGTATAGAATGAATCTGTTCATTGTAATTTTGCATAGATTCTCTTGGGTAGGATTCCAGAAATTAGATTGACATTTTAGTAAAAAAAAAAAAAAAAAAAAACCCAAGAAGATTATTAAGTTGACAGAGATAGCATATGGTACATTAATATTACTAATAAGCATTACTTCTGTTACTGAGTTAGGTCTGAAAATATCAAGAGGGAAATTAGCTTAAAGCACTGAATTTCCAAGTCTGTCTGAGGCTAAGTACACAGTACGTCTTTAATTGATTTTATTCCTCGAGTGACTTTATTCAGTTTATACTGGGGCTCACTTTTCATAAGATTGTAATGGGAATGAATAAAAATGAATATATTCATTTGCATTCTGCAATAAATAGTTCTGATCAGAATTGTTGAATCAGTGATATTCTTTGGAACCAATGAGTACAAGACTGAAACCTATTGAAAGTTTACTTTGTGGTTTTTGGTTTTCTTACACGTTCCAGTGTAATCCTTTCTGAGTTTTTCAGGATTTTTTTAACCTCGGTCAATATAGTGCCTGAAATATTTCTACACTTGGGAATTCAAGTCAAAATAAACACTGTGAGGAAGGAGTAATGGGGCTGAGGTTGTTGGGCTTTGGGGAAAAAAATGAACGCTGACCAGTAGCCTATAATAATGTAGAGAGGCCAGTTGTGGAAATGGATATGGAGGGAATCCTAGTGGATTTAAGGAATCCATTCTTATAATTAACCTAGTGGTACAGATTGTTAAATACTTGACAAGGTCCAAATGTAGACTTTTCCTTAAGAATGTTTAAAAATAAACAAGGCAGTGATTGGTCTCTGTTTTGATACAGCCTTGCTGCAAATGGGGGTAGACCAGATGACCTCACATAGATCAGTTCCATAGTACTTTCTAATAAAATCCATCAAGCCAGGATTTATTAAGTGTCTGCTCTATGCCTATCAGTGTTAAAAACTAAGAAGGTGCATAAAAAGAGTAACATATTAAGTGCCAGGTATAATTATAAACACTTTCTATGTATGGATACATTTCATAGTTATAACAATGCTATTAGGTAGGTGCTATTATTATAATAACCATTTTATGGGTGATAAAATGTAGGGTCAGCAAAATTAAGTAATTTGCTGAAGTCACACAGCAAGTAAATGGTGAAAGCAGGATTAGAATTTAGGCTCAATCATTAAGCTGATTCCTGGACAGTCTAGTTATGGATACAAGCATGAAAATAAAATAAGAACAATATAAATATTTGATTAGCTAATGCACTGGGGGATTTGGGATCTCATTTCATAATCTATAGAATCTCATTGCCATTAATTTTGTTTCATCCACTTGAAAATCCCGTTGATTTCTCCCCAGGTGAAAGGCTGATCTGGATAAGACAATGAGTCCTTGGAATTAACAGAAGGAAAAGTTTAATAAATACTGCTGTAAAGTTCCTTTTTTTTTTCTGTTTCTGGTATGCATGTATAATGGTAATAACTTCATTTTGTGTAGCTATGGCACTTTACAGTTAACAGAGCACTTGTGTCTCATTTGAGTCTTAACAACAGTCATGTAAACCTGGCAGGACATCCCTTTCATGGATGAGGAAACTGAAGAGCTAAATCACCCTGAACTTTTGCTGTTACGCTGTTCTGTTACTCAGTTCAGAAACCTTCCACTGAGTAGTACAGCTGAATGTCTCTAGGGAATATACAGGAGGTGGTAAAGAATATGTATTTCATGATAGGTAAACTTTTTAGAAAAAACAAAACCGGCAGTTTGGAGTCAATTGACCTGAAGCAGTAATAGAGGAATTTGGCTTATTCAATATTCTGCAAGTTTATAAAGGTTTGCAAATTTGGAAAATCCTTTTTAATGAACTAGAACTCTTGTGATTCTCGAAGGTGCAGTCATGCATTTGAAAATCCATGTTTTTTTCTGAGGACAAAGACATTGGCAGGGCGAGTCATTCCCATTTTAAGGCATTTTGGGGATCTCTTTTCTGTGTTGAGGATAGGATATGAAGGAAATAGCTTTGTTGAGGGAAGAAGAGGATATCCGTCAGATAATAAGCTTGATTTTCAACAATCTTGATAATAGTTTATGTAAATTTAGAGTAAAGTTGCTTTTGGAGGAAAATGTTAGACACTGATGATTCTCTAACTGATTCAGCCATTTGTGGTCATTTGACCCCTACATACAGCGTGCTGGTTTCCTGCATGCCAATATCTTATCACTTTTCCTTTTAAATGGCTGCTAGAACTTGTTTCTTTCTCTTTGGAATTGTCTTCTTTTCTTTGCTGAGTAACAGTTTAATGAACACAGTAACCAAAAGTCTAAAGTACTTAATGAGAAGCTGCTTACTGAGCAGATCATTAATCTGCAATTTCAGGTTCATATGGAGCCTAAAGAGCACCTAAAATGTTGCCTGTAAACTGTTCACACAAAAGGCTAACCTTGAGAAGCTCAGTGTTGCCTTTTTATATGTATTTCAGCTAACTATAGAAATAAAACTCAAGAACTGTGTTACTAGATCTAATGAAAGGCCATAGGTTGTCTTAACAAGTTGGAGCAAAACATTGACTGTGTAAGTACTAGAAGAAAGGAAAGCCAAGGTTTACCTGAAGATACTTCACGTGAAATGGGAATAAAGAGGTGAAATCTTATGCCTGCTTTTTGAAGGTAACGCTACTGTCCACATTACTGAAGCAAATTTTGGTCAGAAGTTTATTCCATACTCTACAAATAGTAATTCTTCTCCAATTTCAGCGAAGACAAATGTTTAAGATAAAAGCATAAGAAAGAAAATATGTCAGAATTATCCTTAACCTTTAAAAATAGGTAGAAGATACAACTTGTAAGAACTTCTAAGATATAACGTTCTTGAGGGACTTTTTGAGTTCATACAACAGAATGGAAAGGTAGAGGTGGGATGTGATGAAACCAAGATGGGCCTCTTTGAAGGAACAGAGCTGGGAGCCTGGAGACCTGGTTTCTAGTTTTAACTCAATTGCTAACTAGTGACTTTGGACACTTAATCAGACTGGATCTCAGTTTCTTTAAAAGCAAACAGAGTGTTTCACCAGCAGATCTTTAAAGTCCCTTCCACATTCTGTGATTCTCTATGCTGCATAGCAAACTGTCCTAAAGCTTAGTGACTAAAGCAGAAGCCATTTTATTCTATCTCGTGATTTTGCAGTGATGCAGCCAGGGCTCGGCTGAGGAGTGTTCAGCTGGCAGATGATCTGGTCCAAGACAGCTTCACTCATCTTTCTCTGACCTTGGCAGGTCTTAAGTTGGAGCAAAACATTGACTGTATAAGTACTAGAAGAAAAGAACATCAAGGCTTACCTGAGGCCTGGTCTAGAAGGCTGGGCTCAGCTGGGGCTGTTCATCAGAGTGCCTCCGTGTGGCCTCTTCAGCGTGGCGGCCTCTTCAGAGTGTGGGACTTATTACATGGCAACTCAGGGCTCAGAGGCTAGTGTTCCAGTGGACAAGACAGAAGCTGCCTGACCTCTTAGGGCTTAGCTTTTGAAGTCACAAGCACTGTTTCCATCTTACTCGATAAGAGGAAGCAGTCACAAGCCTGCCCAGATTCAAGGGGAGGGGACATAGCCTCCACCACCCAGTGAGAGGAGTTTCAAAGAGTTAAGGGCCATATTTTAAAGTTGCTGTAGTCCCATTCACCACATGTGGTGAAGTTTCTTCAACTCTTCTCAAACTCTTGACAAGCTGGAAAAGTCATCCTTATGCCCTAGAGAGAATGCTGATGATCAAAATTAACACTCTATTCTCCATTCCTTTTTCTTGCCCATTCTCCTGTAGTATTTGCTTATTTAATTTTTTAAACACGTTTTATTCAGCCTACATCTCAGGGTCATTCACCCACTGCTTAAGCTTTTGTTAATTGCTGTTGTTGTTTAATGTAAAGAATACCGAGATGTTGAAAATCAGAGTTGGAGAGTATTTCCATGGGCTTGTTTTGGGTGAAGTGCACAGGCCGTTTCCCAGCCTTTTCATTTCCAATAAGTGATGGCTGGAAGTAAAGACGCTGATGATAGTGCCAGCTGCACCTGGCAGAGCATGCGGACAATCACAAGAAAATCGTTTCAGCAGTTGGAAAACAGAGAGTAATTTATGATTAAACAACAAAACTGCCTGATTTGATGCATCATGTTTCCATAATTTTGAAGTTAAATGAAATACTTTGCATTCATCTCTCCTGGAGATCTGTATTTATCCTGAATATAGCAGGTGGGGTTGTAAAGGGTTTAAAGAAATCATTAAACAAATATTTCAGGAAAGTGGTCAACAACTCTAATCACAAACATATCTGTATCTTTGAAGATGCTTAATCATTTTTTTACAAGTCGAGGTGATTTTTTAAATTACTGTTTTTATTAGCTGCAGTTTATAAGAAGTGACATCTCACCATTGTTTCTTAGACAGGGACACATGCTGAAATTTGGCTGACAGTTCGTGTTCTCATTAAATACTCATTTCACTGCTGTGACGGAATTTTGTTACCCAAGCCCGTAAAGCTTAGTACTGTTGGAACACAAAATCATAAAGTGGTCGATTTGGACACAGGTCGGGAACAGCCTTCACAGTAGGCAGTTTACCCTCTATTAAGCCAAAACAATTTTCACATTTTTCTGAGACTCAAAGTTAACCATAAGGAGGTAGTGGGGAAAATCAGCATTTATTTTATTTTTAAAAAATGTTATGTTGTGTTGTTTCTTCTCATTATGTTGTATGTGTAATGGTTTGGTCATTGACACAGATAAATGTAAATATGAGTTTTGGCTCTGAGGGGCAAATTACAGTAAGGATATGATTTTTATCATCCCTTTCTATAAGTTAGCTTTGGAGATTTGTGGAAACCTACACAAAACAGGGAATGGTGATTCGTAACTCATTTAGGTGTCAATATCTTTCTTTTGAGACTTCCTTAGGGATAAAAGTTACCACTGTATTGTTCTTGCTTACTCTCTGCACATGTTGACATAATTAACACTATTTTATTAAAGGCATATGGTGTCTACTTTTGAAACTGGCCATCCTTCCTTGCTCTATCAAAAAATTGCTTTATTGATGGTGAGATGTTCTGTAGACCAGCATAACATAAGTCAAGATCTTTACAGGGAGTAGGGAGCATAATTTGGGCTATTTAATACCAGATTTATTTACATTGTCACTGGAAGAAAATGAGAATATACGGAAGGAGAAAGAAAATGATAGCACCTAATAATGTCTGTTAACATTTCTGGTTTATATCAGGAGTGAAATAAAAAATATTTAACAGCTAGTACGGCTCAGGCGCCAGTTAATCAGAATGGACTCTGGCCTTATATAACTACTGTCTAGTTAAAATTGGTCCTGGGTTGTATCCCTCTGGATATTTTCCCATTCATACATAGACATGCTATATATTTTAAACAATTAGCTTTATTACCATGGCTCCTCATAAAGTGTCTGGAAAGCATTTTCATAGGCTGATTCTACCAATTTAAATCTGTGTATGAGATATAGAAGTTGAGTCCAGAGAATTGAAAAATAAGATTATTTACTTGTTAATGAATTTACTTTTGACTTACCTTGTTAAAACATATTATAATGGGAGATTTCCATTTAGTAAATGTAAGGTGATATGTACATCTTTTTCAAAGCAGAGCACATTTTAGGGAAAGAAGCGCAGCCTTACAGATTATCCTCATCCTGCCCATCCCCACTGGGCTTTCCCATTTGAAGTCAGTGGGAGTCCAGAGCTTGCTTCTCATCCTCCTCCAAGCCCCCTGCCACCAATCCGGTTGCAGGGAAGAAAAAATAGAATGCTGAAATCTTTAATTATATAAAGTTATTTATTGTTTGAAATAATTTATGAGAGGCATGTTGATGCCATTAATAACAATGAAATGTGAAATTGGGGCCACGGAGGAAGCACACGATATAAAAAGTTTGAAGTATTACCTCTAAATCCGCACAATTACAAGTTAAAAGATACACAATATCATTAACAACTTGGCTTTAGATAATTAACCTCTTGCAGCATTACAACATGAAAACGTATAATTAAAGTGTTCACTGAAGTTATATGAATGTGTTAGATGACTTTAAGTCAGAGGTTATTTTAGTTATAGTTATAGGTGGTCACCAGTATTGTAGTTCCCTTATCCATAAAAGGAGAGATTTGGACTAGATTATATTTAAGATTTCTCCCAGCTTACTGATTCCATAATTGTATATTAATAACCCCTATAATGAGGCTAGTAATGTTTGGTTTATGCTTTGGATTTGCAAAAGCTCTTCAGAACTCTCCATATAATAATTCTAGAAAGTTCACCAGTCTTATGGATGAGGAGGTTGGTGGATGCTGGATAGCACAGAAAGGAGAAGGCAGTAGGGAAAGACTTATGAGTTACAGTTTGGAGAGCTGGGGGAAGGTTACTCCAAGATTCTGGAAACCCAAATTTGTGACACTGTTGTCCACATCTCCTGAAGATGGGCCAAGAAGTAGGGGGAGAGAGGAGGATGAGGAGGTTGTTGGTGATTGTTGACTGGGGAGGCGGGACCTGCGAGATCGTGGCTCTGGCCCAGTCAAATTTATTCTCCTGTCATGTTTTCGGACAGCTGTCAAATATGGTCAAAGAATCTAGGCCACAAAACCGTACAATCAGATGTTTTGAATATATGTCCTTTGTTTTGACTGTGATCTATGGGGAAATATTTAACTGGGTGGTTATTTATTTGTGGCCTTTGTTTTGTACCTTTTGCTGTAGTTTACTGAAAGCCTACCAAGATTAGAGGCCACTGTGAGAAGAAGGAACATCAACATGAGTCAGAATACCTGGTCCAGCCCTGTGTCTCCCCCTCGCTTGCCTTTGACTAATAATTGTCCTTTATATTTCCCCAAAAGCTCACACAGATCTTAAAATTTAATTATGGCATGCTGAAAATATAGTATTATATTAGTAACTGATTATTAGTTAGAACTGAGCATTCAGACCTGAGTTGATTTTTGTTTCATGGAAAGCTCACAAGATAGATGATAGTTATAACTATAATGATGATTATAATAATTATAAGAATATAATAATAAGCCAGTCCTTAGTGAGTTTGTGCTGTGTGCCAGGTGTTCTTCTAAGTGCTTTACATTAATTCATTTACTCCTCATAGCAGCCTTGGTTGGTAGGTACTGTTATGACCCCATTTTTACAGGTGAAGAAACTGTGGTACAGAAAAACTAGCTTGTCAAGTGGCTGAGCTGGGACTTGCACTGAGGCCATCTGGCTCCAGAGTCCACGCTCTTGACCACTATGCAGTACTCTCTTCCAGAAGACAGGGCTGCGTAGGACTGGACAAGTTTGTTGAAGGCATCATAGACACTGACAACTGCTCGTATTTATAGAACCAACCCTTTATTGTCACATTTTAAGTTTGTTTTTAGAAAATAATGTAATTACTGCTTAGTTTCAATAATTTGTTTTGTTTTGTTTTAATTTGGATACTCAAATGTTAATCACACTTTGGTGGAGTGAACATAAAATAGTGATATTTAAAAATTTTTTTAGTAGATACACATGTGATTAAATGAACTGTGGGAATTTCCCAAAATTACAAATACAAAAGTTTAGACCTAGTTATCAGTTGACAACGAAGTAGAAATAAGCATTATGACCAAGTTCTTCTATAAACAAACTCAATACACTTGAATGCATAAAACCAAAGTTTCCTGGTTCTGTTATATATTTTTATCTGAATGCTAAGCAATGAAATAATCACATTTTAAAGTAACCTTGATCAAGATTTGAGTCATCAAATTTTTAACTTCCTTACATGTTTTATAATTGACTGAGAATAAGTTAGTTTTTTACTTAAATTTGCCATATGTAAGTAAATATCTCTTACGTTGTAAATGCTAAAAAATTGTTACCATGGTTTTGTATGTCCAGATGATCAAACTCAGTGAAACTTTATTCCTATTTGTTAGAGTGTTCTTAGTTTTATAGCATCTTATTTTCTATCATTTATTCATTTATCCCTTTCCTCTCTCCTTCCTTCCCTGCTTTTATTATTCTGGTATTTATTGAGTGTTTAGCATCTTGGAAGTCCTTAATCTTGGTCACCCTTGACCACTTAGAGAAGATTAGCCATCATTGCTGTATTCTCCATCTTCCTTGGATTTCGTTCCTCCAATGAAAGCAGAAATGTTTCTGGAAGAGGTTGTAATGGACATTACTCTTTGGATATTGTTCCTAAAGGAGTCATCAAGGAATCATAGGAGTCTTCTCAATTTAGGAAGAATCATTCCAAACTCATTTTCATTTCATTAAATTGCTAGTTGTGACTCCCAGCTCTGGGTGGTGGTTAAGAGGGGAAATTATGACTCCATCAGCTCCTCCTGGCTGGGTGATCTTGCATCTCCTTCTGGCCCACGTCTCTCCACTATAATCTTGAAGTGGTTGGACTTCTTCTTATGGTCAGGATGTCATCAATTTGAGTGTGCCTGTGTGTGACACTACACACGCATCCATACTGTTGACAAAGATGACAAAAGATTAAGAATTCACAGTATTTTGCCTTTTCTGGCCTTATCAAATACCACCACAGTAATCATTTCAGATTCTGGTTCTTTCCTAGCTTTCTAAACCATATTTACCTAAGGCAGTGAAGGTAATTTATTTTCATATCTGTCTGTCTGTCATTGCATTGGTACCTTGGAAGGGCTAGTGTTTTCCATTTATTAGATTGTTACTACTGTTAATCATTATAAAATCTTATTCTTTTTTTTTTTGTGGAGAAGACCAGCCCTGAGCTAACATCCGTTGCCAGTCTTCCCCTTTTTGCTGAGGAAGACTGGCCCTGGGCTAACATCCGTGCCCATCTTCCTCCACTTTATATGGGACGCCGCCACGGCATGGCTGACAGGCAGTGCGTCGGCGGGCGCCCGGGATCCGAACTCGCGAACCCCGGGCTGCCAAGCGCGGACTAAACCGCTGCGCCACCGGGCGGCCCTAAAATCTTATTCTTACTGCCCATATATAAATCAGGAAAAACAAATTTGATTTCTAGCATTCTAATGTGGTTAAAAAAATTCATGAATAGAGGAAACTTCTTATGCAAATATAAGCAACTGACAGAGAATAAATATGGGCACAAACTCTTGCTATTATAATCATCTTTTGACCTCCGCCACCCTTTGTATAGTCCAAGTAATGACTGTTTGATATTTATTATAAAGCATATTAAATTCCTTGATTAACCGAACCTTTCATTCCTCTTTTTTGTTTCATGTAGCAGTGAAAATAGATTGTTTTATTATCATTCTTGCCAGGAAATTTACAAAATGTACAAAATTATTCATAAATGTATTTTAAACTGGAGATATATTAATGTATTATTGGGTGTACTGAGCAGAAAACATTTCTTTTCACATTTGAATGGCAGGCACATGATTATAAATTCACTTCCCACTGAATATTAATCATCAGCTCCATATGGCTGGTGGATAAAGCTGTGAGAGGCAGCCAGGAGATGTAAATTCTTAGCCTCATCATGGACTTTTTATGGAATTTTGTTTAATGTTTAAAATTGACTGAGTGGCCTTTGAATAATGAAAAAAAAAAATCGTTCTTCCTGAGAAGTCCAAGGGCAGTATGGTCTCAAGATGGGTTATTAGTCCTTCCACTGCTCTCTGGCTTCTGTGATCTGGGCTCTCATGGCCCTCCTCCTGCATCTGACTGTAGCTTCTCAGTCTCCTGCTTCCTCTGCTCCACTTAAAACACTGGTGTTACTTAGACTGCCAACCTGAGTCCACTTCCATTCTCGCTCTACTGTACCTGTTTTCTGAGGGCATGCTCATTCACACTTGCAGTTCATAGGTTCTGGCCTGTCCTTGGACTTCAGACACCACTCCAGGCCTTCTCTACCAGAATGCACCCCACTCTGTGGTTCTTTCTTTCTCATTCACTCTGTTACCTCCACTCCACCTGTCTGTGACCTCCTCAGTCTGGTTCGATACTGACTCCCCAGCACTCAGCAAGGTACCTGGCACACAGTAGGCATGCAGAATGTGTTCAGTAATTTAATGTTTGCAGTTGAACTTATTATCCCTCTCCACCCACAATGAAAAATGCATCTCTCTCAATGAATGGCATCCACTGTCCAGTCTCCCCTACCTCCTTGCTCTCCTCACACCACCCTGCTTCTTCTTTTTCTCTACATCCAATCCTTTAAATTCTGCCTTCTGTGTTTTCTGAGTCCATTCCCTCCCCTCCATCCGCAGTATCACTACGTGGGTCCTAGGCTTTAGTCTCTCTCACCTGGACTTTGACCCTATCACTTAATTTGTATTTCAGCCTTTCAGTCTTCTGAAATCCATCGTTCATCATACTGTTGCCAGATTAATCTGTCCAAAGTACATGTCTGAACATGTCACCCTCCTAAATTTATAAGCCTTCAGTGAAGAAAACTGCAAACTTTACCAAGACTGCAAAAAGATTGAACTAAATGCCAGAGGCATTTTCTGTGCTCCCTGTATGGGAAGACAACACAGTGAAGTGTTCATACTTTCCAAGTTTATTTTTTCAGTTTATTACAATGCTAAGCAAGATCCCAAGGGAGTTTTCTGAGAAAATTGCATGAAAGGATTCACTCTCTTATGAATTAAATGAGTGAGAATAAATAAGAAAAGTTGAAGTGAGAGAGTATGGTCTTTGCAGTAAGAAAACTTGGTGTTGAATCTCTGCTGCACTACGTATTAGCTGTGTGGCCTTGCACAGTTTCTCCCCGCCCTTCATGATGTCTTCCTCTTTAAAATGGCATTACAGTAGTAACTACCTCTAAGAATTTTCATGAGGATTAAATTGACATGATGACAGAATGCATGTCCTGCATTTTGCACAATGTCTGGTACCTAATAAATGCTTAATAAATGTTAGCAGAATCGAAGTAACATGAAAACCATAGTCACATACACATATGCACATGTGTACATAATATATAAAGATGGAAGAGTTGTAATAGTAGTGGTCTCTATATGATGGGGTTATAAATTTGTTTTCTTGTTTGTGCCTTTTCTCCATTTTCTACAATTATCCTTTGTTACTTTTCAAGTAGAAAAGAAAAAATAATCTTTCAGTGACTTCCCACCTTTACACATTGAATCCAGGCTCCCTTACACCTCATTCAGTGTCCTCCATAACCTCATCCCTCTTTACTTCTCTCTCTCATCTCTTACAACTTCCTGCCTACCTTTTTAGTCACCATGAATCCTGAATTTCTTTATTCCCTTCGCACACTGGTTCCTGCCTGCATGCCTCGCTGTCTCCTCTGCCTATACTGCCCACCCCTAAGTTTGTCTAGTCTAGTTTATTGTTGTTCCTCCTTTAAGATTTAGCTTAAAATCACTCATCTCATCAGGTTGAGCAATAAGATCCCTGTGTTACAATGATCTGATTTTGTATTTGTTTCCTTCAGTGGAATGTTTTTCTCCAGAATGAGGACTACACTAGAAGCTGGAAATAAAGGATGATTAAGTTAGAGTCCATGCTGTCAGGCTGCTTATAATGTAGCAGTTGGAGAAGGGCATGTAAGGACATGAAGGTAATAAGTATTGTAGGCTCTCTAACACAAGTACTTGCAGAGGATACTAGGACAGGAAGAAGGGTGCAGTTAGTCTCTCTTGGGGGACTGGGTGAATTCGGGTAAAGGGTTCAGAATGTTTTCATTCAAGAGGTGATGCACTGCTGAACAGGTGTTTCCTGGGCAGATAACATGGGGATGAGTGTTCCAGGCAGGATCCTGGGTGGGAGAATTGTCCAACTTTCGGAAGGGTGGTGAGTTGAGTTTGAGGTGGGGTCTCCATGGTGCTTGGCACATGGTAGAAGCTCAAAAATATTCCACCTGAACAGTATGCCCCCACCTGGTATCTGCATATGGGCTTCAGGGGTTTGTGAATCCCCAGAAGTTGTATACAATATTTTATTGCTTCCAAGAATTTTTCTGGGGAGAGGATCCTTGAATTTCACCTGATTTTCCCAAAGAGTTGCATGGCCTCTTATAAAAGGTTAAAAATGACTCTTTTGACAAATATTATACCACTAGAAATGGGTGAGGTGAGGGGCAGTGGATAGAAAATGATTTGAAGATAAACTGTCCCCAGCTGCAGCTGGCAGGGTGCACCTGGGCATCCACAGGGCAATTAGTCACCTGCTGGAGCCACTGAGGGCCCGGTCACAATGGTCACCTCTGGTAGTGGTTCCACACACCCTTTTCTAGCTTCTTTCAGCAAGCAGGCTCATTCCTGCCTCTTTGTTTGCTCCAACTAAGCCATTACAGTGTTCTTTCCCTGATGGTCAAAGAAACTCTCCAGGGTAGGAAATGTTATGGGGTTGAAAGACTGGGGAGAGAATGGAAGCACCATATGTTTTATTCTGAAAATAAAATAAGGAGGTGAATATGTGAGGAGAGCAAGAAAGCAAATACAGCAACTAAAGCAGTTCAGTGGCAGTGGTATTAAGTGACGGCATTAAAAGTCTGCAACAGCATTAACCCCCCAGGGACATTGTAGGTCTGCTCATTCATTCCTCGCTGGCTGATAAAGAGATGTGTGAATTATCCGACTCTTAGAATCCTGCCCAGGCAGATCCAGTGTCCTCCTCCTCTGTCCCTCTGTGCAGCTATAATAATACCCTGTACATACCTTTGTTCTAGAACACATTGCACTGTGGCATAATTGTTGATATTCTTTTCTTCCATAAGGCAAGACTGGCTCATTTTTGAATGCCGAGCATTTAGGGCTGGGCTCAGGACATGTGGATCGAAAGAATGAACTCAAGCTTTCTAGCTTCAAAGGTAGCGGAGTTCGTAGTTCAGCCTGCACAAAGGAAACCACAAATGGCTGAAGATTTCTATTATCCTTTGCCCAGTGAGGCACTCAAGTGAAAGAGCTAATCAAGGAAGGGAGCAGATCTACTGCAAAGATAGGGGCTGCTCTTTTGTAGGGAAGGGTTGGTTGCAGTGTTGAATCTGATGCAATCTTGGACGCTATCGCTTGCTACACAATGTTGGCAACCACAATGCAAAGTGAAGGACAGAGGTTATGGGAGTGGACATGGAGGGCACTGGTGGTCACACGTGGATTTGTCTTAGGAGCACACAAACACCCCAATCCATCGCCCAAGTCAAGTAACAAGTAACCTTCAGCATAATGATTAGTTGTATGTATTTTTCAAAGCTCAACGCTGGAATGCATGAATCAGGTTCTTGCCTTGCACGATGCTCAGCCCTGCTCAAAGGGATTCCAGGGTCCCCAGCTACCGGAATGTAGGGGGAGCTTGCAGGGGGCTCAGAGGAACCATAAACATAAAGATTTAACAATGGGAATTTTGAAGAAACTGAAGGGTGTCTTCATGGTTTCAGGTGTATGAAATACTACACAGAACATAGTGATTAATATTTTCCTATTACTCAGGAACAAAGAATAGGAAAATCATTTGGAACTGTATCATGCGGGCTTCTGAATTGATGGGGTGAATTAGAAGATTGTTGAAAATATCTTCCTATACTCCTATCATGTTAGCTTTATAGTTCGTCATTTTTAACATTCAAGTCATTTACACTGTTGCTTTCCCAGATTAGACACACAACCTGCAGACGGAAAGGGAAGGAAACTAGTGCTATTGATTGAGTACCTACTGACAGTAGGCTCTGGGTTTTCCTACATCCCTGATTTGCAAATACCCCGTTTAATACCCAAGGGGTAGGTATTGTTATGCCCATTTATTTGTGGAGAAACTGAGGCCAGGGGCATTCAAGATAACCATCATAGGTGGCAATCCTAGGTCTATATTATATGTTACTTTAATCCTGAGTCTGTGTGACTCCCAAGGCCTTTCTTTTAGTTTATCCATAAATGTGATGAATCTAGTGTTTACTGAGCCTGTCTGGATGCCTCATTGTCTATGAGATGTTCCAGACTGGCCCATCACAGGTCCTGAAAGCCTTCACCTCTGAGAACAGCTGTGGATTTGATACAGTTTGGCACTTGTGTGTCCAAAAGAACCATCTATTGCAGCTTCTCAGCTTGGACAAAGCATGCTTATGGAGCAGCAAATCTGTAATGCATGCCTTCTGGCATAACAAAAAGAAAAAGACGAAAAATACTTTTCGTTATAATAAAGGTAAAATTTTAACTCAATGGCATGCCTTTGGACTGTCTTCACAGTGAGGGCAGGCACAGATGGTATGCAGTGTACAAGTAACCAAGGATCATGGGAAGGTGAATGACTCCCATCCACATTAAACTTGCTGGTAACCAAACCTTCCTATCCCTGACATCTTTTTCTGATTGTAAGCGTTATACGTGGGCTATTGTGGACATTTTGGAAAATACTGAAAATTGCAAATAAAACAAAAATTACCCCTCATGCCACTGCCCGAAGAAAAACCAAACGTGAACACCTTACTTTCCTTCTTTCCAGCCTTTAAAAAATGCAGATGTAATTTTATATGGTTTAGACGTACAGTATCCTGCCTTTTCACTTAACTTGCCTCATAAGCATTCCCTAATATTTATTTTTTCGTTGTTATAAAATATGCATAATATAATTTACCATTGTACCCATTTTTCAAATGTTCAATTCAGTGGCATTAAGTACATTCATGATGTTGTACAACCATCACCCCTATCCACCTCCAGAACTTTTTAATCAGCAGCATTCTCTATACTTTAAAATGCTTCACAAACCACATTTAGTGGCTACATAATATTCCACCATATAGAATTTACTCGAAAGTGTTTACTAGCAAACATTCAACAGAGACTTACTTTGTGCTCACTCTGAGATATAATTTATGGCTAAAGCAGTGAACAAAATGTGGTTTTTGCCCTCCAGGACCTTAAATCTGGTAGAGGAAGTGGCCATAGCAGGCAGTTTGAGTCCTGTAGAGGGTGATAAGCACAGGGGCTATGGGAGCATCTAGGAGGAGAACCAAACTTGAGGTATAGTTTACATAATCATTCCTTGATTATTGCAAATCTAGCACGTATCAGATTTTTTGACTGTTATCAATAATATTGTGAGATATTTGTAGGTATAAATATTTTTTCACATTTCCGATTATTTTAGGAAGATTTTGAAAAGTGGAATTACTGGTCTACTCATTGTAACAGGGCAGTAAGTGTTCTTTTAAAATGCTGGTTATTATTATTCACTGTGCTGTTCTCACGGTTAGGAGCTGCCACCAGACATTTCCATTGCCTGTTACACCTTATGAGCCCTGCTAATTTTTTATAAATGTGTATCTTACTTTGGCAGGATTGTGTGAAGAGTTGGGGCTGAGAAGTGCGTGTATCCAACTGGGAAGAGTTAGGGAGGGCAGGGCCAAGGGGATCATGACTGAGGTTGACATTATGTCACAGGTAACATGTGAACTTCCAGCTCTTTGTACTCATTTTAGAGCCCTTGGTCTGACTCATGCTTTAGGGCTGTGCTCCATGTGTGTGCTGACAGAGTTTGGCTCCCTTCTGTGAAATTCCAGACTTGTGAACTTGGAGCCCACTGTGAAATAAAAGTAGCTATATATAAGAGAAGAGAACTTTGGATATCATATATTCTTCCCTGTTCAGACTACAGATAAAGATTCTGAGGCTTAGAGAAGTTAAGAAATATTCCGAAGGAAGCCAGTTGGGGAGACGTGGAAGAGGGATGAAAGCTCATGTCTCTTGATTTATCTGGTGCTCATACCATTGTCTGCCCCATGTTGTCTTAGCCTTTATTCTTCTCCTCACAGGAATTCTTTTCTTCTTCCCATTTTTTAATTCCTGATTTGGTTCTCTGCTGTTTCCTCCTAAGATGTTATTCATTTTCAGTGTTGAATACATACATCTGCTGGCTGATGTCTATCAATAGTCATCACATTATGCTGGTGTGTTTGCATGCCTTGTTCTACGTTGGTACTTAGCCTACTAATTTGTTTGACTGCTGACTTTCTCTTCATCTTGGCCTCATTGTTTATTGGAAAGTTTCTGTTGACTCTGGCAAATGTTATCAGTTATGTCTTATTTTGCTCCCTTTGGGTTAATCAGTAATGTCTTATTTTGCCCTCTTTGCTCCCTTTGTGTTAGTCCCTTTCGGTAATTATGTTGGGTTTTGATTTTTATTAATTTTAAGAAGTAATACACCCTCCAGTGATGTAGTAAATGTGGGAACCTGGTCTTGGACCAAGGAGTAAACAATTTTTAAATAGATCATTAATGTTGAGAATAGGAATTAATAGGAATCAGCACAGATCTCTGTTGTATTAATTTCATGGTGGCTGATAGAAAATAATGGTTAGTTGGTAAAGCTTTACCATGAGGATGCATGTATATATTTGTGTAAATATGTATATTCTTTTTTTTTATATAGTAAATCTCCCTTCTAGGGTCCAATTTGCAAAAAAAAAAAAAAAAAATTAGCATTACTTTATGTTAGACAAAGTGCCATTATCTTCAGTAGAGGTATCTACATAAGGACTTTAAGTATAGGACCATGGGCCCCCTGATAATAATTAGAAAACTTTAAAAGCTAGAGCACCAAATTTGATCTGAGGCTGTCAGTCCGAACATGAAGTGATTATTCTGCAGTTAGAAAATCCCGTAGCTTAGATTCTAAACAATTTCTGGTAATGAGTATCTCAAAATAATTCACGGAGTTATCAGGTCCTTTCATTTCTGAGAGAGAGGAATGACTCCTCATTTATCTTAAGTCTTTTATGTTGGCAATTCCATCCTTAATTAAAAAGGCATTGGCATTTTCATTATGAAAATGGTCTTCCTGGATTTATAGCTGAGTCCATTAATGTAGTGTTTCAAAACTGATTGGCATTAGCCTGTAGAGTCACTTTTATACAAAAGCAACGTAAAAATAGATTTTGGAGTGTGTTGGTTTTAAAGATCATTGCAGACATCTGTTCCTCCTGTGTTGGGTCTACTGAATCAGTATGAAGTTCTGGAGAACCAAGGAATACGTACAGCACACTTCATTTCCTAAGAAGATGGATACCTGTTACCATTCTTTGTGTCAGGGGCTTGAGGAAAACCCAAGGAGACATACCCTGGCTCTATACCTCCCACTTGCTCTCTCACTCATTTTCTTCTGTATCTTTTGGTGTGAAATAATAATAATAATGATAATAGCAATTATATTTCTTGAGTGCTTACTGTCAGACCATGTGTTAAATCCCATTTAGTATTCACAAGAGCCCTATGAAGATAGGGAGTCTGATGTCCATTTTACAGGTTGGAAGCTGAGACTTTTCCCAACTGATCACCTGATTCACCTCCTGCTGCCCCTTGATTGATTGATTCTTGTCATTTCCCTACCAGCTCCAGTCCGTTCTGCACATCACTGCTGATCCCATCCATGTGGTTTGTAACATTCTCCTTCAGAAACCCCTTCAAAGACTCCACACTGCATAGGGATAAAGCCCAGAGTTTGGTGTATCTACAGGTTGGCCCAACTTCTTTAACCTTATAGCCTACAACCTCCTTATAAGAACCTGCAACGCAGACCGATCCTAAGGTGAACATACTATGTCCTTTCCCACCTGTTTCCCCTGCCCCAGCATTGGCAAATGCCTATGATTTGCAGGCACCGCATTAGGATTTTAGGTACACAGTTCTTGCCTTCAAAACTTTGTACTCGGTGGCAAGACAGACCTGGACGTAAATCACTTCTCCTTAACCTTTATTATCCAATCCCAGATTGGTTTGGGGCCCACGTGCTTGATGAAACTTACCCTAACCATTTGAGGCAAAAGTGATTCCGCCATCCTCTGAATGCAGCCTGGACTCACCGTACCAAGCATTTATCTTCAAGTTTGATCTTCATGTGTCTGGATCTTAACCCACTTCTAGGTTATAGACTCTATAGGCAAAGTCTGTGGTTATAATATATCTTCGATCTCTAAACTCTAATTTTTAAAGGGAGGATTGATTAATTTGTAAAAATCTATAAAATTTCGTAAAGTTTTCGCCTTGGACTACCATACTTTTAATATATTGCACTGTGGTCTGAGACCACACATATTAAAGTGTAAAAAATTAGGTTGGCGCACAAATATGGTTTGTTTTTCCGGATTTTTTAAAACACTGGTGCCAAGTCTTTTTTTTTTAAATTGAATTAATAATATTACTGTGACACTTTCCTCTTCATTAGTTATCAGCACAGGAAGAAAGCTTTTTGAATATAAGCCAAGCCTTGAAAAGACACTAATAAATAAACTACCTTGGGCTCTAGTCCTTTGAGTTATGGGATTTGTTTAAATTACCGTAAAAGACAAGTGGTGTGAGCAGAAGGAGTCCTGAATCAAGAGTTAGGAAACTCTTTTAGTCTTGCTCAAGTCACTTAATGGGGTGATCCTGACTTAGAAGCACCATGAGCCCCGATTTCTTCACATGCCAAACGAAGCCATCTGCATCACAGCAGACGTAGAGAGGTTTTGACCCATCGAAGACTTTTATGGGTGCCTCTCCATGTTGTGTTAGTTGAATTGCATCTGTCTATTTATTTATATATTGTACTAGTTTGCTAAGGCTGCTGTAACAAAACACCTGCAGACGGGGTGGCTTAAACAACAGAAATTTATTTTCTCATGATTCTGGAGGCAAGAAATCCAAGGTCAAGGTGTTGGCACATTTGCTTTCTTCTGAGGCCTCTCTCCTTGACTTGTAGATGCCGCCATCTCTCTGTGTCCTCACATGGTCTTTCTTCTGTGTGTGCATCCCTGGCATCTCTCTATGTGTCCGTATTTCCTCTTCTTATAAGGACACCAATCAAATTAGATTAGGGTCCACTCTAACAACCTCATTTTAACATCATCACCTCTTTAAAGGCCCCGTCTCCAAATATAGTCACATTCTGAGGTACTGGGAGTTAGGGCTTCAACATATAATTTTGAGGAGATATAATTCAGCCCATAACATCTATTTAAAATAGCATTCATTTGCTTTAAATTGTGTATAGTGAGACTAGTATAAAGAAGAATCCCAAAATAGCCTTCCACCTTCCATCTACACGAAGGCAACTTCTTTCAATACATTTACACCAATGTTTACTATACAGAGACCACGTGCATTTCTTTTCATGTCTTAATGTATTATTACAGAATAGAGATCTCTGTATCTGCTCATGCTCTGTATTGGTCTTCTTTTAAATGGCTACATAGTATTCCATTGTGTGTGTACCAGATTTAATTTAACTGGTTGCCTGTTAGTGGGCATTTACATTGTTTCCAGGTCCCCTCCTCCCTTTCCCTTCAATTACAAACAATGGAGTTGGATTCCTTTTAAAAACTCATGATGAAAAGAATAGTGATGACCTGCCTAACAAAAATAACTAGGCTCTAATTTTGGTGAAGACAGCGTCTGTTTTTCACTTTCCTGTTTGTTGGACCTCGCTGGAGTTGTTGTGAAAGATGTTTCAGTCTGTCTTACCGGAGGGGTAGGTACCTGACCATCTGCCGGTATCTCTCTTTCCTGCCTAATGGGGAAGGAGGGGCTCCCCTTGGCGGCCTCAGGTCATCTCTATGCAGCAGTCCTTCCTCCTCGGGAAGAAAGGCTCTCGAGTCATTAACAGGCATCGACTATTTTTAGTTAAGTAAAACAGTTTTTCTTGTAAGAATTGCTGTTTCCGTGCCCACGACAGCACATGAATCCTTTCCGGCTGCTTCCACCCTTTGGAGAGGGGCCAGCTTTCTAATGGGATGTAAGCAGTCTGACTGCTCATCAAGATTTACAGCTGACACCAGGGGTGCCTGGTGCTCATTGCATTTGCTGACCCTCCGAGCTAACACAGCAGCTCTGAGATGAAGCACAGTGCAGAGGCCCCCTTCCTGTTCTCCAGGCCTCCCTCCTTCACCAGGCCCAGCCTCTTACCCACAGGTATCATCTGGCATTATTTTATAAGCTGTGCCACAGTGCAGATGTTCTTTTCTGAAGAATTACTTTCATTTCTGACTCATTTCAGGAAATGAGGCGGTCTATCAGAGGTGTTCTTCATTTCCAGACTCCCCGGATAGTTCATTTTCTCCTGGGATTTCTAACCACATGTGGGCAGTGCTTTATTTACCCAGATGTGAGAAATAACAGTAATGAATAGTCCTCTTCTAAAACAGCCCTCACTTCCCTGCAGAATCCAGTGTGAAGGCCCAGAGGTAACTTGTGTTCTTATTAATGCAAATATTTCTGAGGCTTTGGTTTCGTGATGCTTGTGGACATGCTGTGTGTATGGGCTTTGGTGCAGGAAAAATATAATTTAGCAAGCGATTTAAGAGGTAGTCTGGAGTGTTTCTAATTACTGTTTGTTTAGTTCACCATTGCCTAATAAGTGGGTTTAAGTAACCTTAGGGGTAGGGAATGTAATGTTCATATTACAGTCAACCGTGCAAATCAAATTCTAACTGAGTATTGCAGAGAACACACCATGGAGTTATTTTATAGACGTATTCTATTGAATTTTAAATTTATAACTGAGAGCATTTTGGAATGGACATTTTCTACCTGCCATACATCAACATGAGTTATGCACATGTCCAAAATCAACCCTACTGTGTGGCACAACCCCATTTGAAATCCCTCAGTGGCCTTTGGCATTCAGTTCTCTTTTTAATTTGACACAAGAATGAGAGAGGGAGAAACTTAGGAGCTTCTCTTCCCTTTTTCCCACTGGCTGGGAATAGGAAAGTGAAGTATTAAGATGGCCTCGAACAGTGGTTCTCAACTTTGGCTGCACGTTGGAATCAGCGTGGGAACTTTAAAAAATACTGATGCCTGGCCCCCACCCCCAGAGATTCTGATTTAATTGTCTGGAATGCAGCCTGCCCTGGGACTTTTTAAAAGCTCCCCAGGAGATGTGATTGTGCACTAAGGGTTGAGAACCACAGGTTTGAGAGATCATCTCATCCAGAGGTTCTCAGCCTTGGTTGCAGATTAGCGTCACCTGGAGAGCTTTTGCAAGACACAGTAATGCTCCACCAATTGAAACCACATTTCTAGGGGAGGGACCCAGTATTTTTATAAAGCTCCCAGATTATTCTGATGCACAGCAAGGGTTAAAGTCAGCTGACATAGTCTAGCCACCCCATATCATAGATAAGGAAAAATGAGAACTAGAAAGGTCAAAGGGCTTGCTCACGGTCAGATCCTGGTTGTTGCGGAAGCAGGTTGGGGATTCAGGTATGATGCCTCCGACCGGTCTCTCTGCTGCCTAACATCACCCCCTTATATTTGTCTGTTGTATTTAGTGATGCCTCCTCGTCCCTCAGGTGATGATCCTGCCTCCAAGAGGCCTTTTCTGACTCCTCACACTCTCCTCCCATCCAGTCGGGGTAAGATGCCCTTCCTTTGTATTTGAACAGCATCCTTACTGACCTTTCCCCTGGGCTGTCAGCTCCAGGAGGAAAGGGCCCATATCTCCCTTGTCCTGTCTGTAACTTGCTGGCATGTAGAAGGGTCCCAGATAATATTTGTTGAAGTTCCCTAACTTTTTATTCATCAATTAGTCCATGTGGATTGCTAAAAATAATCTATTCCTATATGTCAGCTTCTGAAAGCAAAAGATATTTCTTACCTGTCTGCAGCCACTGTACTGTGGGTCAAGGTCCCATACACAAGGACCTCCCGCCCTTGCCTTCCAGGAGAGAGATTTTTTGGCAAAAAAAAAACTTCTCAGGGGATTTTGATGACAAAACAATGGAATGAGACTTCAGTGACCTTACATGTTACTCAAGGTATTTACAACATCCAGGGATTTTTGAATAACATACTTACAAGTATGTATGGCATAAGTGAAAGGGAGTATGTGGCATTATTTTAAGACAAAAAGTTGGCTGGAGAAAATAATGCTATTTTATGGAAATGTGTTTTAAGGACTAAATTATTTCCTTTTTTGTACTGCATATATAACTCTGAGCAGCCACATTCGTGAGCACAGCTGAATTAAATCTTTTGTCTTCTCTGGATTAATACGTTAAAGTCTTTTCAATTGATTAAGAAAACCCCTATCAATCTTCTGTCATCTCAGTTTTCTTAAGGTCATGCTTGGCCAATGTCTTATTTTTATTTGAAAAGTATTTCCAGATTCGCAGTATTTGTCTTGACTCTTATAGCTGTAACAGAGATTTGTCTCAGAAAGCAGGTTGCAGCCAGTATCTCTTTAGCTTACCCGTGGCCCGGAGGCTCCACAAAGGGAGGACAGAAAGTAGCTGTTTTTTTTGTTTGGAGAATTCAGAGTTCAAAGCTTTTGGAACCAAGACTGCAAACTCAGCTGAGTTGTAGGGTAGATGTTAAGACGATGTTAAGGTGTTGCAGACAGGAGAGAAGAATGACCGGAGTGTGTGAAATCATTTTGAAGTCTTAATAAGACTTCATAGTTTCATGCTCTGTAATTGGGAAAGTGGTGGTGTGGCAGCGTGTAAGGGAAGCCAGCGTATACAGGGGGACGTCTTCCTCAAACAAATATTCTTAAAAATTTCAGGAGAAAGCTAAGTCATTTAGCTGGAGGTAAATGTGAAACATTTTTACATTAAAATAATTTTGATTATATTGTGAAATATAAAGTGTAATGTTTGCGTGAACTTTTTTTTTAAGATAAAATATGAAATTTTAAAGAACCACCTCTGTCCAGTCTCTCCTTTGTGCTATTTGGATGAAAAATGAACAAACCAATACAAGTTTTTGCTAAGTAGCCAACTTCTATTATACTAATTTCAGAGGCTCAGCAGTAATTCTGGAAGAGAAGAGAAGGGGAAGGAAAGAAAGGAAGGGTTTATTAAATATGTAAGACACAGTGTTCAGAGTTTTAACCCATGTTATACCATCACATCTTTATGACTACTCTGCAAATTGGGACTTATTCACACCACTTTTAACATATGAGCAGGTGTATATGTACCTACCCACTAGGGAGCAGAGCCCAAATTTGAATCCAGGTCTGTCTGATTCCAAAGTCCTTGTATTTTTCCACCCAACATGGCCTCTTATGTCATGAGAGTGGAGAAGTTTCCAGAAGAGATTTATTGTCTGTGAGTATTTACCATGCTGGTAGAAGCGGGCTGACTTTCGCTTCCCTTAAAGTTGTTATTGAACACCAAAAGTTAACATTTATAAATTTGTATGACACACTTAAAAGCATTTTCTCATAATGGTCGTAAAGTTCTAACTTTAAAATGACATGTTATTGCAGTCCTCCTCAGAGACTTCCAGTGTATTCATTGTCATGATTTACAAGGGAGGAAAGGAACAGTCAGCAATGGCCATTTTTGGTCAAAAGACATCGTATCAGGTAGAATTTCGTGATCTACCCCTCAGACATCAGGCATTTGACTTGAGGGAGGGAGGACAGCAAAATGGTTGATAATTTGCGCTTTGCCATGTGATTCCTGGGTTTGAGAATCCTGGTTCTAATACCCACTAGCTGTGTGATCCCAGGCAAGTCACCTGACCTCTTTGTGCCTTAGTTTTCTCGTCAGTAAGATGGGAACAGTAATAACTTGATTGTTGTTTTAAGAATTAAATAACATAAGGCATAAAAGGGAACATTGTGTGATGCAAAGTTCGAGCTCAGTAAATGTTTAGCTATTCTTAGTGGACGAAAGCTGGGTGTTACATTGCCCAGGGATCCCACTCCTAGATACTGACCCAAGAGAAGTGAAAACCTGTGTCCACATAAGACCTTTTAGCAAAAGTTCATAGAAGTTCATTCATAATAGCTAAAACCTAGATACAACTCAAATGTCCATCGACTGGTGAATGGATAAATTGTGGTACGTCCATACAATGCAATACTATTCAGCAGCAAAAAGGAAGAAATTACTGATTCAGGCAACAACATAGGTAAATCTAAAAAGCATTATGCTAAATGAAAGAAGCCCGACACAAAAGGCTGCATACCTTGGTTCCATTTATTATTGGTTCCATTCCATTATTATTTGGTTCCATTTATACGGCATTCTGAAAAGGCAAAACTAGAGAGATGAAAATTGGATCATTGCTTGCCAAAGACGAGAAGTGAGTGGAGGAGACTGACTGCTGAGGGGCAAAGAGGAAACTTTTTGGGGTGATGGAAATGCTCTATATCTTCATTGTGGTGGAGGTTACATGATTGTATACATGTGTCAAAAAGTATCAGATTTAAAAAGGGCAAATTTTTACTGTATTTAAGTTAAAACTCAATAAACTTGAATAAAAAAAGTCACATGCTGCAATCTGAGCAAAGAATAGTGGGTGAAAAAGGGGTTGGAAATCATAAATAATCCGAAGTTGCAGAAACTGCAGCTGTTCTGCAGTTTCAGTGACTGTATAAGATGGGAGGAATGATTTCGTTAATTTTCCTCTCACAGGCTGTGAGTTAGAAAAATGTAGAAACCTATAGAATAGTTATGTCCTGCCCTAACATATCTGAGTCTCTTTTCTGTGAGCACTGGTCTGCTTCCCCATTTTTTAAGCCTGCCCATTAGAGCTGTTTTTATTTTGCAGGCACAGGGGTCTCCTGGGTTGCTTCCTGGGAGAATCCTGAGAGAGGGCTTGTCATGTGATGAGGCATTCATAGGAACAGAGCGTTGGTGTTCTAGATGAACTGAGGGTTACTATTCCAGAAATGAAGCAGTCTGAGTACGCTTATGGGTAAGGAATGTTATCTCAGAGCATTGTTCATTCATCAGGAGTCACAGAGGCCTTGGCACTTTGTCCTGGAGCTCTTGCTTATCTTAGCAGCACTGGGCACACTTGACCACTCCCTCCTTCCTGAAATTCTTTCTTTACTTGGCTTCTGTGACGCTACTCCATCTTGATTCTGCTCGCAACTCACTTGTTTTTTTCTCAGGCTCCCCTGCTGGATCCTTCCGTTCCTATTCCTGGCCTCTCAACTTCGGAGTGTCTAGAGCTTTGTCCTCTGACCTCTTCCCCATCTCAACTCACTCTTCAGGTCGTCTCATTCATTTCCAGGGCTTCACATACCATCTATGTGTTGATGACTTTTGCATGCTTATCTCCAGTCCCTATCTCTCCGTGGTTCCCAGCCGCCTCGTAGACGGCTGGGTGTAACATGTCCAAAACCAACTTCTTGGTTTGTTTTCTAAGCCTAGACTTCTGTTGTTCCTCATCTCAGCAGTGACTCCACTCAGTTGCTCAAGCCAAAAGCCTGAAATCATCCTAGATTCTCGCCTGTCTCTCACACCTCGTATTCCATTAATTAGCACTATCCCAAATCCAAGCACTCCTAATCTCCCACCTCCTCACCTAAATCTGAGCCCAGGCCACCACCAGGTCTTGCAGGGACTCCCACAGTCACTTCCTAAGCCCTCTTCCTCCTGCCACTTGTGTACTTCGTGGTCTGAGTTCACACAACAGCCACAGTAATTCTTCTGTTTCACACTTTTATACTACCTGCAGTGGCTTCTCCACAAACAGTATAAAGTCCAAACTCTTAGCCATGTTGTACTGTAAGGCCCCTTCTACCTCTGTGTCCCCATCTCTTCCCACTCTGCCTGTCTCTTAAGGTGCTCCAGCCACACCGGCCTCTCACTGTCCCTTGACACACCGCCCTCCAGGCCCTCCTGCCTGGAACACTCTTCTCATCCTCCTTTTGTCCCCTCTCACGTCCCAATCGCTTCCTGTCCAGGATTCTTGCTCCTGCGCTTCATTCAGTTCTGCCTCAAATGCCACCCCTCACATCTGGCATCTCTGACTCACCTATCAAAAATATCACTGTTACTCTATCTCCTTAACCTGCTATATTTAACTTCAAAGCATTTATCTCCACCTGAAATTAGTATATGTGTATTTGTTCATTGCCTCTGGCCCCTGGTAGATCATAAGCTCCATAAAGACATTATTCTGGTGCTTAATAAGTGTTTTTTGAATGACTTGATGGAATAAGTGAATTTATGCTCTGATACCCCTATATTAAAAATTAAAGAACGAAACAGCTTCCTAGACCCTAATATCCTTCTCCATCTCACCTCATTTTTATGTCCCCTTTAAGGCAGAATTCCTAAAATGTTACCTTGGTGTACTATAACTCTTCATTACTCGTTTACTCTTCACTCTGTTAAAATCTGGCATCCTTTCCCATCATTCTTGTGAAATTACTCGAGTCATTCAAAATCTATGTGTTGTTGCTTCCAATAGATAATATTCCTGTCCTGCCTTACTGGATATCTGAGTAGCTTCAAGCACAGTTTTCCATTCCGTTCTTGAAGTTGCTGCTTAACTTGACTTCCCACTTCCCTGCTAGCCATTCTTTGGTCCTTGCTGGAATTTCCTTCTTTTGGGGACCTCCGAATGTTGAGAATTCTTCAGGATGTGGCTTAAGCCCTTTTCTCACTCTACACACTCTTCTCTTCCCAGGGCTTTAAATACCATTAATGAGCTGATGACTCCACAATGTATATGTTCAAACTCTCCTGAGCTGTAGACCCTACATCCAACTGCCTCCTTGAGGTCCCTTTGGACGTCTCATGCCCAAGGCGGAACTCTTGATTCACTTCCATATCCCGTCTACCTGAACCTGCCTTTCCACATCCCGTCTTTGCCATCTCAGTAAATGGTACCACCATCCTCCCAGTTTCCAAAGTCAGAAACCTGGATGTCATCCTTGGTTTCTCCTTCATCGAGCCCCCGCTTCCCCTGGTACTTTCAGTGCTACCTTCAAAATATATTTTGGATTTGTCTTCTCTGTCTCTACTACTAACTGTCTTAGGCCAGCTTTGTCACCTGGACCTCAACAGTATCTGATAGCTGGTCTATTGTTTCTGCTCTGGCCACAGTGGAGTGTTCTCTCATGATGTGATGCCACACACTGCTTCCATGTCCACGCATGGTGTAATATGGCGCCTGCCTCCTCTTCAACCTCATTTTTCTCCCCAGTCTCCCATCTCTTCACTGCCCTTCAGTCACACTGACCTTTTTTGATCATATCCTTGAGCACACCAAGATATCTTCTGCTTCAGAACCATTGGCTTGCTTTTCCTCCTTCCTCGAATGTTCTTTCTTTAGCCCGGCATGGCCAACTCCTCTTCATTGTTCAGGTCTCAACTTAAATATCACCCTTCAGGGAGCCTCCTCTGACCACATTGCCCAAAATACTTCCCTCTTTTACTCTCTGTCATAGCAACCTATGTATTTCCTTCTTATCACTAGGCAGAGTCAGTTATTTAAAAAGTGTTTATGTTAGTTTTTATTATGGAATGTAAGTTCCCTGAAAAGGGACATTTTCTGTCTTGTTAACTGTTATATCTTCTGCATCTAGCACAGTGCCTGGCACATAGTAGGTGTCAGAAAAGGGATTCTTACGTTCATATGTGTCATGTCGTGAGATGCTTGACATGAGTCCTCGACCCCATTTTTTTTAAAACGGAAAAAGTTAAGTATTTATTTCTGTCAAAATTTTGTTACATTAGTTTATAAAGTTTACATAATTAGAGAATTAAATAATAGTATGAGGTTTGTTATGAAAAACAGCAGCCATCTCCCATTCCATTTTCTGTTCCCCAGAGGCAAATGTTTTCAACTTTAGCTGATTATTTTTAGTAATTACTTCTATAACTTTAATTAACGTGTGTTTTGCTACTTATCTGTTTTTTAGTTTTAGGAATTATCTATTGATGCAAAAGTGAGTAGCTCACTTTCATCTTCCCCTGCCCTTCTCACACAAACTTCCCATCCTCTCAGTTGTATTATAATTTAGGTAAGATCAATATGCAGTGTTTATTATCACTATGTAATTCTTTCCACACAAGAGCCCTATAATATCGTTTGATTACTTTTCCTGTCAAGACTACACAGCAGATATTGATTTTTTTCTCTCTCTTTTTGATGTACTTATGAATATTCAACCTCAGACTCTACTCCAGTTGTAATCTCCTCTTAATTAGTCAACTACATAGAGAATCTATCACATTCATCCTTTTTGGGGAAACTCCTCCCACAGCCTTCTGATCTTCACTCTGTCTAGGTTGCTCTCTGGCCCCAGAACAGCTAGGGTTTCCCCTTCATCACCTACCTGAGGACTCCTTGTGCCTGTCTTGTGTTGGAGCTGTCAATCTTTGGAATTTATGACTTATTCTTTGTTGGTTTATTACTTCATTTTGGTGGAGAACATTCTCTAGTTTCTTATGGAGAAAGGGTGTAAGAGAGGTAATTTTTTGAGACTTGCAGATGTGACAGTGCCTTTGTTTTCCCCTGGCTTTTAATTGATGGCTTGACTAAGTTTATTGTGCTAAGGTAAAAATTGTCTGTTTTCTGAATTTTGAAGCCTCTACCTTCCAAAGCTGCTTTTGAGAAGTTCCTGCCATTCTAACTTAAAATCCTGTGTATAAAAACTCTTCTCTCTGGAAATTCCATAATGATGTACCTTGGTGTAGGTCTCTTTGCATTTAATATGCTGGAAACTCGATTGGCCTTTTCCCTACGGAATCCCATTACTCCCACCCCCACCCCTTTCCTTTCTTTAAAGGGAAGCAGTGTCCTTCAGTTCTGGGAAATTTCTTTCCTTGGCAATTACTCCCCCTCCATTTTCTTTGATCATGAACACTCTGTTACTGTTTGGATATTGGCTATCACAAATTGGCCCTGAAACTCTCCATCTTTCCTGTTTTCCATCTCTTTGTCTTTTTGTTCAGCTTTCTTGGACATTTCCTGAATTGTGTCTTTCAAGCCTTCTATTGAAATTTTAATCTGCCATCATTTTAATTTCTAAGGGCTCTTTTTTATTTTCTGAATCTTTCTCTCTCTCTCTTTGATAACATCTTGTCCTTATTTCATGGATGTAGTTTTCTCAGATCTCTGAAGATGCTAGAGTTTTGATCTTTGTTTTTTTAAATTTCTTCTTCCTGTGATTTTCTCACTCCTCAGATGGCTTTGCTGTTTCTCTGTTAGATGCTTTCCTTAATATCTGGAAAGTCTTGCTCTTCCCTCCTGTTTTAGATTAGCTATCTAAAAAGATGACTGGAAGTTCTTTGATAGTGGATGGGGTTTGGCGACTCTTGGCTTCCTTCTAGGGTGACCTGGCTGGGATGTTTTGTTTTGTTTAGGATATCCGGATGTTAGTATTTTTAAGGTCTTTTTTTTTTTTTTTTTTGAGCTCATCAGTTTCCCCAGAGAAAATAGACTAGTCAGAAAGCTAAGTAGAAGGCTGGGGTCTCAACATTCAGCAGTAATCTTTTGAGTAATCTCTCTTTAGTATGAAATCCCCATTCTCAACTATGCCTGGAATCCTCCAGTCCAAAGATCTTTTATTAACTCTTTTCAGAGAATATATTTCCAGTCTTCTCGTAGGTGGGGTCTGAGGGTTTGGAAGCAATCACATATCTTCAAGGAGTGAGGGAGAGAATCTGAGTCTATCCATCTTAGACATTCGGTCAATTCTCCATCCCATGTTCACCTCCACTTGCAGAGGAGCCTGGTGCTGCCAGTCCATCAGCCTCATGGGGGGTCTATAATTTAAATGAAATTGCTTCTCATGGGGGTCTATAATTTAAATGAAATTGCTTCTAAGTGGTCCTAGTTTTGGACTGAGCTTTCTCCAGTCAGCTAAGTCAGTTGCCACTAGACTATTCTCCATTTTCCAAAATTGTGTTACTATCTCTTCTTCTGTGCTCTTGGTCTTTATCTGTTTATGTCCTAGTGTTTGAAGAGGGAGCAGAACTAAATGCATGTGTTCAGTAGTCTATCTTTAAATAAAAGTTTCACTTGGCATGAGTTTTTAATTTTTATGAGGCATTTGATCACACTTGGGAAACGAATTTCTGTGTAAGCTGTGAATCTCCATTTTCACCGACTTCAGTTCTTTTCCTACCTACAGTGGGGGTGGGGTATGGTGGAAAGTTCCCTGGACCGGGAGTTCTATTTCCAGATTTGCTACAAACTATTTAATCCTGGGCATTCTCTCTCGTTATTATTTCCTCATCTATACCACCAAGGAATTGAAATAGATAACTTTAAAGTCTCTTTGTATCCATAGATTGATTTTATTTCTAAGAAGTTGAGATAATCGTGTGTAACTGAATACCAGATTAGGAAACAGCTGCACCAGCCAACTGCAGAAATGCAAAGTTTAACCTTCTCCTTATATTTGTTAGTCAGTTTCTGTAACTCTGACATCTTTAAAGTCTCAAGTAAAATTGCAAGCCACAGTTCATGAATAAGAAACTGTTAAAAAGTTAAAAATTCTGAAATTTTTTTCTCTGGGCTATTTTCAGCTGATCGCAGTTCAGCTCCAAAGCATACTTGGATTCATGTTCTTGATAGCTAGATAAAGCGTTAGTTTTGATCCAGAAAAACAGGCAAGATAATAGAGAAAGAGGTCTGTTTTTTCCCCTTTTACCCTCTAGCTGGGATGACCATCCTGGTAGCACCCCACCAGGAAATGTGTCCTTCCCATCCGCGCCATGTGTGGGTAGATAATACCCCATCTGTATTTTCTCTCTCCTCCACATTGCTGTTCTCAGTGAGATGGAAAGAGTGGACATTGCATGTCACTGTGGTTTTGACTGGCGGGTGTGATCCCTAACCCAGTGTGCTCAGCAGTGGTCAGTACCATGACTGAGGAGAAATGGGATCTACGAGGCCAGGGACCTTGTGACCCGGAGACCAAATTAGGGCAGTGCTTCACAAATTGAGTTGCACAATAGAGCCACGCCTGCCCCCATTACTAAACCAGTCTCCGTGGGGCGGGGCGTAGGAATCATTTTGTCAAAGTTCCCCAGGTTATTATGATACATTTGATCCTTGTACTGGCTCGGGGGAACTCTGATCTTAGGGACAGGAGGCCAAAAAGACAATCAGAGTCTTGAGCATTTGTAGAACTCAGGAAAAAACAGCAGGATAGACACTGAACTTGGCACACCAGCCAGTGGACACGCGTATGCATCACAGCAGCGATTTCAAACTCACTGCTTTCCTCAGTCTCGCCCTGTGTGCTTTTCCTTCACTCTTAGTGGATCATCCTGTTTCTGAAATGAGAGAGGAAATGGAAACTTTCAGGGGGTACTGCCTCAAATTCCTTTCTCTCCTTCCCTCAAAAAAAATGTATATGTATATATGTGTGTGTGTATAATGCGTATATATATTTATGTTTATACTCGTCTTTGCTTTTCTGATTAAGGTTAACCCCTCTGCCTATGTCTCTCATCAGCGATCCATCCTATGTATTTTTCTTTCACTCTTTTCCATCAACATTTGTGTGTACTGTATGAATATGTGATGTGAATACATAGTTCATCTTACAAAACAAGGCGCAACAAACAAAATATACCTTCCTCAAAAGGTTCAAAAGAGACATCTGAAATGGAGTGATGCTTTGGGAACCCTTAGTCTAGCGGTGTTAACAGATACTATGGGATAGATCACAGAGGAGCGGGCTTCAGGTGGAGCCCTGAATGTTTTCAGAAGTAAGAGTCCATTCAGGGAGGAGGCACCAACGGGGGAGACCAGAACTGGAAGAACCTCTAAGAAAAGGAAAGCAAGAAAAGAGAGTCTTCAAAAGAAGTCATGGTCAGCTGTGTCAAAGATTGTTGAGATGTCAAATAAGGCAGAAAGGTAAAATGGGCGTTAGGTTTAGCAGTGTGCAAGTCATGGATGACCTCAGCTAGAGCTGGGTGGTGGGTGGTAGAGGCCGAATCACCGTCGGAGGCGTGCCAGCTTCCCTAGAGTCCTGGTAGTAGTAGTAAGGATTTTGGACTATGTTATAATGCAAGAGATGCAGTGGAAAAGGCTGGTAAAGTTGTTGTGTTTCCTTTTTACGATAGCCTTTTATCTTTATTGCTCTATTCTGATTACCAAAGCATTACGTACTCATTGTAAAAGTTTTAAACATTAAAAAGTATGACTGAGAAGAAACTGCATAATTGCATTCCCTCGTATATAACCCCTGTTAATAATTTGAGGTATTTCCTTCAAGATTTTTCTGTGCATATTCTACCACATACACACGCTTATACACATTTACTTTACAAAAATGGGGTTTATTGCATATAGTCTGCTAAAGCTTAATTTTTACCTGTATATTTCAGACCTCTCACTGCATGAAGATGTGTAGTGTTCTCTTGTGCTGTGGTATTCCTGAATATTTGTTGTACACATTTTTGCTCTCTCGCGTAATGTTACACTGAACATACTTGTGCATGCCCTTCATATATGTCCAGGAACTTCTGTGGAACAAGTTCCTAAAGTAGAATTGTGGGTCAAAGGACGTGCACTTTTGAGATTTTGATACTGCTACAGTGCCCAAGGTGGGGGGGGGGTGTTTAAGACAGAAGAAATCTGAGCATGATGAGGGGCAAATAAAGGGTAGGTTGAAGTCACAGGAAAAAGTGCTGAATATTCTACAGTGAGAAGGGCAGTGGGAGTGGAAACCAAGGCAAGGGAGGAGGCTTTAGGCTGAGGAGGGTGGATAGTGGAAGGGGGGGGCAGGGTCCACATCTACTGCTGCATCCCCAGAGCTGTGCCCAGTGCTGGCACGTGGCAAACGCTCAACAAATACTAGCTGGTTGAATGAATAAACAAATACAGTTTAGTTGTTCGGCAATGGAACTTAATGATGTTTCCATTGGAAAGTATTCAGTTTTCCACTTTCTCTACAAAATAGAAGGTTAAGATTGCCTGCTGAAACTGGTGAAGGAGGAGTTGGAGATTTGAGAGGCCCTTCTTGCTTAGTGAACCTAGTCGCCTCGGTCAGACAGGACTGCTAGTTGAGGCATCTCTTACCTTCCTTTCCAGTCAGCCTGTTACCCCCCCCCAAAAAGGGGGTTCATCTGCCCGCCGCAAGACATGCCAATAGTCAAGAGGCAAGGTGGTGGGAGAGAAAAGACTTTTTATTACAGCTTGCTAGCAAGAGGGAAGATGGCCAACTCGAGGGAAGATGGCTGACTCATGTCTGAAAGAACCATCCTACAGAACAAAGATTACAGGCCAGTTATATAGGGGGCTGGTCTCCGGGTGGGGGGCGGTATCTGGTTTCAGGGTGGGGGCATCCATCTGACCTCCGGGTGGGGCAGACATCTGGCCTTAGTTCCTGAGAGTCTTTGGTTTTACTGGACGTGCATCAGAGACCAGAGCAACGCCCTACACCCTGATCTTTTAGTTGTCATTGATGATGGCTACCAGCATAGACTTTCTGCATCACATTCCTAAGGAACTCAAAAGAACAAAGTTATCAACTTACAGCAGCTGGGAGGGGCCGTAAAATCTACAGAGCACGTCTGGGCTAGTTAATCAGAGGCCATTCAAAGTTACAATAGTGTTTCTTTTCTACAATATGGCTTCCCTTATGTCAACCTTGTCTTGAGCCGGTGTCAAGCCTGTAAGGCCTGTTGATGCTGGCTCAGGAGTCTCTTTGGCTCTTGTGCGGACATCTGTTCTCCCTGGATGGTTACTTGTGGCCTTCACGTTTAAGTGTCTCAAGGGCCATTTTTACATTTCTTAAGACCTACTGTAGTGCTTACCTCATGTTGCATGCTAAATAAATGACAGATATTATTTTATGTGTGAAAGTCTGATGCTTACATAAACTTGGTACATGAAAAGGAAGGACAAGGACAAAAACAGGCATGAGATGAACTCACAAAGGAACAGTAACTTAAGACATTTGATCCTGGGGGCTGGCCTGGTGGCATAGTGGTTAAGTTCACGTGCTCTGCTTTGGTGGCCTGGGGTTTGCAGGTTCAGATCCCGGGCATGGACCTATGCACCGCTTGTCAAGCCATGCTGTGGCAGCGTCCCATATAAAGTAGAGGAAGATGGGCACAGTTGTTAGCTCAGGGCCAGTCTTCCTCAGCAAAAAGAGGAGGATTGGCAAAGGATGTTGGCTCAGGGCTAATCTTCCTCACCAAAAAAAAAAAAAAAAAGGAGACATTGAATCCTGGAACAAGCCTCAGGATTATTACTCCCTAGGGAGAGGCAATCTGATTTAAGTGCCGTTTGTATTATTATTTTTGTAATTAGTATGTTAAATGCATATTTTGAGAAAATTTAAATACCTTGCATCTCTAAGTTGATTTAGCTATGTTCAGATGATCTGTTTGTTTTTAAACTCTCAATTAAAGAACTACTTTGTGGTATTTTCTAGAATAGAAATGTCTGAACCTCCTTAGCAGCATCTGGCCAGCTGGAGGATAATCACATGATTGAAGTCCCTGAGGGGATTCTAAAAGAAATGGCCTTTCAACCCATTAAATAAAGAGCTCCCAAATTGGGATGGAATGTTCCAGTTGGGATCTGCCTGCTTCCCTTCCATCACTATGCCCCACCCCCATCTACCGGGGAGAGTCGTGGGAGATTCTTAGCAGCTGGCGACTGCTAGTGTTTCAAGTTAGAGAATCAAATTGTGATGAAGGAGGAGACACGAGGAGTTGGTTGGTTTTCTGTGGAGCAAACAGCGTGGGTTCAAGCCTTCTAAAGCATTATATTCACAGCTGAAGCATGTTGTGGTCAGAAGATTATGAGAGTAATCGCTTGCAGTCATCCACATTACTAGGACTGTCTAGAGAGGCGCTTGTGAGGGTCATAGTCCTGTCTAAAGAGATTAGCACCCCCTGGCAGGGGTCAGATGCTTCTTGCTGAGACTCCACCCTCCCCAGCGGAGGTCTGAGTTTCCCTCAATAGCCACCTATTCATAGCACATTTGCTGCGTCCACAGTTAGGGTGGCTGTGGCCCCTGCCAGTCCGTCGGCGGAAGGGAGTGACTGGGGCCTGATCTGGGTGCCCCACTTCTCAGAAGTCACCGAGGCTACTGGGCTGTTGAAAGGTGAACAGGGAAGAGGATGAGCTTTTGCTGCCAGGGTCACCGTTGACTCTCCCATTGTGTTCCTGCTGAGCAGGGGCTGCACGGTTGGGTGATGGCCGAATGTAAATCACCTTAACCATTAGGCATTCAATTCTCTGTAGCCTAAAATAATATGCTGAACTATTAAAACTGATCTGTTCAGAAGGAATTTTTGTCGTCTCAGTCTATTTTTAACTTGTGGGTTGAAAAATGTACTCATACATTCAAAATTTAAGCAATGCGCATGATTTAGAAATATCTAAATAATAATACAGTGGAGAATGCGTAAAAATGGAATTGGATAGACTCACCTGTTTCTTTAGTTCTCTTCATCTTCAGTATAGACTGAATTTACAGACGCTTTCCTAATTTTTGATGTAATACATAATTTAATAAACTGCCGTCAGCATCTTTATTTCTCAACATATTCCGAAGGCTATACCCCTCTTTAAAAAATGATAAGAACTTCAGGGAGGTTCAGACAACATTTTTTTCCGTCCCATTTTGTAATACTTGTAGCTAGTATTTATCTAGTGTTTACTATCTGAGGGCACCATGCTAAACACTTCACCTGCCATTTCATCTTCAAAACAGCCCTAAGAGGAAGTGCTGTTATCCTTATTTCAGTGCAGACTCTGAGGCATGGAAAGGTTGAGTAAGCTGCCCAAGGTCACACAGTTAGGAAGTGGTAGGTCTGGGATTTGAATTCAGGTCTGTCTGACTCCAGCAGCCAGCCTTAGAGAAGTTGTGCATCCATTTGGTCAGTCATTCAGCAGATAATTATGGAGTGCTCAGAGTGGCCCAGACACTATTCTAGGTGCTTGGGATCCAGCTACAAATAAGGCAAAATCTCTGCTCTCATGGAACTCACATAGTAGATAATAATTAATTAAGTGCTGAAGGAAAGTATAGCAGGGCAAGGTGACAGAGAATGGTGGCTCTACTCTGGGGCTAAGTTAGACTTTCAGGGACATCCTCCCAGAGGCAGGGATATTGATCAGAGACTTGAATAATGCAAGAGAGCAAGCTACCTAAGGCCTAGGGGCAGTGTAATATAATGGTTGCAAGGTTGGCCTAGGGGGTTCTGGGTTCAAATTCCAATTCTCCTGCTTATTAGCTGTGTGATCTTGGGCAAAATACTTGACTTCTCTGTGCCTCTTCATCAGTGATGTAAAGATAACTATGATACTTATCTTTACCCTATAGGGCTGTTGTGAGGATGAAATGGGTTCGTATATAAAAAAAACTTAGCTATAAAACAGGCACTGGAATATATTAAGCACTGTTTAAATGTTAGCTATTATTCTCTAGGCCCAATGGGAGTGGTGAAAAGTAGCTGGTTTCTGGGTAGATTTGAAAATTCAGCTGACAGGATTTATTGAAGAATGCGGGGGTATGAAGGAGAGGAGCCAGGGATGACTCCAATAATTTTGATCTGATTAATTTGGTGGATTTGCCAAATGGACCTGGTAAATGTCCATTTACCAGGGGAAGACCTGGGGTGTAGCAAGTCTTTTTTGGGGGGAGGAGGCACAGTGGAGGGTAGAAATCAAGAACTTTGGTTTGGACATGTTAAGATTGAGATATTTCTTGACATGTTCATGTTTTGTATATGTTCACTGTAGAAAATTTAGAAAACGTAGACAAGTATTAAGAGAATAAGAACACCTGATATTCCCCCACCCATTATCTTTTGCTTAAATTTATTTTTATCTGCACATACATTTTAGATCATTCAGTACATATAGGTTTTTAAAAAATTTGTTTGTTTTACATACTCTTATTGGAAAATGGTTCATGGCAAGGGGGAGAGTTAAAATATAGGCAAAGTGGTAAAAGCCCTGGTACTCTGGGAGGCCACTACACGCCCCCACCACAGACAGCGGGTATGGACTGAAGCCCCTGGAGAGGTCTCTACCTAAGGAGAGTAGAGCATGGAGCAGATCTCATCTGTGCTCATCTGTCTAAGTACCCCCAGCCCCTACTGCCTGGTACATGCTTACCCACAACTAGTAGCCGATTTTTGTTGTCGTTGAGGAAGATTAGCCCTGAGCTAACATTTGTAACCATCTTCCTCCATTTCGTATGTGGGATGCTGCCACAGCATGGCCTGATGAGCGGTGCATAGGTCTGTGCCTGGGATCCCAACTCGCGAACCCTGGGCCACCACAGCAGAGTGTGTGAACTCAACCGCTACGCCACCGGGCCAGACCCTAGTAGCAGATTTTTAACTACTTTTTTTTCCTTGTAAAATATACATAACCTAAAATTTACCATTGTGACCTTTTTTTTTTTTTTTTGGTGAGAAAGACTGTCCCTGAGCTAACATCTCTGCCAATCTTCCTCCACTGTATATGTGGGATGCCACCACAGCATGGCTTGATGAGTGGTGCGTAGGTCTGTGCCTGGGATCCGAACCTCTTAACCCTGGGCTGCCGAAGCGGAGTGCACGTACTTAACCACTACGCCGCTCAGCCAGCCCCCATTATAACCATTTATAGGTGTACAGTTCAGTGGCATTCACATTGTTGTGCAACCATCCCCACTGTCTACCTCCAGATCTTTTTCATCTTGTACCCGTTATAAATAACTCCCCATTTCTCCCTCCCCCCAGCCTCTAGCAACCACCATTCTGCTTTCTGTCTCTATGAATTTAACTACTGTAGGGACCTGATATAAGTGGAATCACACATTATTTGTCCTGTTGTGACTGGCTTATTTCACTTGGCATAATGTTCTCGGGATTCGTCCGTGTTGTAATATGGGTCAGAATTTGCTTTTTAAGGCTAACTAACATTCCATTCTATGTTTTGTTTATCCATTCATCTGTAGATGGACACTTGGATTGGTCCCATCTATTGGCTATTGTCGGTAATGCTGCTGTGAGCATGGGTGTGCAAATATTTGTTGGAGTTCCTGCTTTCAATTCTTTTGGGTATATACTATATACAGTTTTATAATCTACTTTTTCACATTGAAATATATTGTTAAAATTTTCTCTGTTATGAATATTCTTCTACAAAAATTTTTAAAATAATTGTATTATATATTATCATATGGCTGTATCCTAATTAATTTTAGCAATCAAATATTGTTTCCTAGAAATAGAATTATAAGATCGGAGGGTATGACTAATATTAAAGTTTTTCCTGCATTTGCCAAGTTGCCACCCAGAGAGCTCATGCAACCTGACACTGACAATATCTGTGTGTATTCTCTGCATCTCTGCTAATATTAGGTATTAGTAACTATTTTTTTGTCAATTTGGTTGTTAAAAATGGTATATCAATTCTGGTTTTCTTTTTAAGCAAATTTCAGAGTTCACTTTCTGGGTTAGAGTTTATTTGTAGCTGATTACTAGGGGAAAGGTTGACTTGGTAAACACCCAACTTGTGAAATGATGGGAGGTGGCAATCTATGGGGTTCTTCCTTCTTAGTCTTTCATTGTAAGCCTTTGCTCTGTGTGTGTGTGACAAGCTGCTGTAATAGGGATTTGACTTCTTCTGTTATTGTGTGATGAATGCATTCTTAGTAGTTATACTTTCACATTCCTTACTTACAACTGAAAAATCCAAGAAGTGCTGAAACAAATTTTTTTTGGTGATTCATTTAGTTACAAAACCTGACAGATCTAAACTCATCTGATGGAGAAACCTGGCCTCAACAAACATAAGAGTACTTACATTTTTAACTTATCCCACTTAGAGTGATTGTTCATATTTTTGGCTGCAAAATATGAAAGAATTTGAGAAAGCAGATGCGTAATAAAATACAATATATGTGTGTAAGAGTTATTTTCTTTTTGAATTCTGAAAAATTCTGAATTCCGAAACATAGGTTTTGGCATCAGAGGTTTTGGATAAGGGAATGTGGACCTATACTTTGTTTTTTGCTTTTTTCCTTGCATTTCCCTCTTTTCTTCCCTCCGAGGCTTCAAAAACTGATTTTGAAATTAGGCCTACTCTGGTAGTTAAGTATAGAGTTAGGAGTCAATGTGCTTTGAGTTTAAAGACAATAGGAATTGAAGAGTGGTGTGTTCTTTCATCCCCAGGACATGTATAATCACAACTGACAAATCAGTGACTAGAACTGAGTTTCAGTTGAGCCATAGCCAGCTGCAAATGCAGTGTGGTGTTCAGTTGGGACCCTAAGGGTCTGAGGAGATCTGAATCAGTTGCACTGTGAAGTGATAGTAATAGCTTTCCAAGATTTTGTTGGAACATATTTCTATAATTAATACCATTCGTCCTTTATAGGACATCAGCTGTCTTAGCCAAACTTTTAAAAAGCATCATCAAATTGGTAAAATTCAATAAAATTACTTTTCAGCTACATGATCAATTATTGTTAGTTATTTTTTATTAGTTATTAGTTAGTCATGTTTATTAAAATGGTAAAAGTTGCAGAAATGGAAAAACTGACTCAAATTCATTGAATTTGCAAGGGACCCCAGATAGCCAAAACAATTTTGAAAAAGAAAAACAAAGTCAGAGGACTCACATTTCCTGATTTCAAAACTTACTGCAAAGCTCCAGTAATGAAAACAGTGTGGTACTGGCATAAGGATAAACACATAGACCAATAGAATAGAATTGAGTCCAGAAATAAATCTATACATCTATGGCAAATTGGTTTCTGAAAAGGGTGCCAAGTATACTCAATGAGAAAAGAGTCTTTTTAACAAATGGTGTTGACAACTGAATTTCCATGCAAAAAGAATGAAGTTGGATCTCTACTTCATTCTAAGAGCTAATCTATAAAACTCTTAGCAGAAAACATAGAGATAAATCTTCATGACCTTGGATTTGGCAGTGGGTTCTTAGATATAACACCAAAAGCATGAGCAATGACAACAAAAAAATAGGTAAATTGGACTCATCAAAATTAAAAACTTTTGTGCATCAAAGAACATTATTGAGGAAGTGAAAAGACAACAGAGTGGGAGAAATATTTGGAAACATGCATCTGAGAAGGCTTTAGTATCCAGAATATATAAAGAACTCCTGCAACTCAACAGAAAGACTCAGTTGAAAAATGGGCAAAGGACTTGAGTAGACATTTCTCCAAAAAAGATATACAAATGGCCAATAGCACATGATGCTCAACATCGTATGTCATTAGGGAAATGCAAGTCAAAAACCACAATACTTCGCACCTACTAGGATGGCTAGAATTTTTTTTTGCTGAGGAAGATTCACCTTGAGCTAACCTCTGTGCCAGTCTTCCTCTATTTTGTATGTGGGTCGCCACCACATCATGGGCACTGACAAGTGGTGTATGTCCGCTCCTGGGAACCAAACCTGGGCTGCCAAAGTGGAGTGTGTCGAACTTAACCATTAGGCCACAGGGCTGGCCCCTACAATTTTTAAAGAACAAAATAACAAGTGTAGGTGAAGATATGGAGAAATTGGAACCTTCATACATTGCTGATGGGAGTGTAAAATGGTGCAGCCACTGGAGAAAACAATTTGGTGGTTCCTTAAAAAGCTAAACATAAAATTACCATGTGACTCAGCAATTCCACTCCAAAGTATATACCCAAAAGAATTGAAAACAGGAAATCAGACAGATACTTGTATACAATTGTTCATTGCAGCATTATTCAGAATAGCCAAAAGGCAGAAACAACCCAATTGTCCATCAACAGATGAATGGATAAACAAAATGTGGTATATACATATAATGGAATATTATTCAGTTATAAACAGGAATGAAGTTCTGATACATGCTACAACATGGGTGAACCTTGACATCGTTGAGCGAAGTGAAATAAGCCAGAAACAAAAGGACAAATATTGTATGATTCCACTTACATGGAATATCTAGAATAGGCAAATTCATAGAGACAGAAAGTAGATTAGAGGTTACCATGGACTAGGGGGATGGGGAGATGGGGAGTTATTGCTTAAGGGTTAGAGTCTCTGAGGTGATTAAAAACGAAAAGTTTTGGAAATAGTGATGATGGTTGCACAGCACTGCAAAGGAAATTAATTCCACCAAATTGTACACTTAAAAATGGTGAAAATTGGCAAATTATATGTTTTATATATTTCACAGTAAAAACGTTTTTTTAGGATGGTAAAGGAACTAATGAATTCAGTTGGAATCTGAAAAATTTATGATATACATTGGGCTATTCTATAAAAGCATTAGCTAATCTGGTTGGGATGTAAGAATGAATAATTTGATGATAGTTTCCAGCTCTTCAAAAGGAGACATGTTTAACTTCTAGGTATATTTTTAGAACTGAATTATTGGGGAGGGGTGGCAATAGGGAAACACAGTGCATAAAAGGAGCTAAAACAACACTAAACATCACTGGAAATGTAACAAGGTGGAGAAAATTGTGTTTACCCGAGCTCTTGGTATTGTTATTTGTGGTTGGAAGAAATCTTAGAATTACCACTTGGGGTAGGGCCGGGAGGGTGAGATGCCCAAGGGACTCACTGAACTGTCCTCCTTTTGTCCTGCTGTGGAGGCTTTTGTGCTGTGGATAGGAGCGTGTTCCTGTTTGATGCGTTGCTGGAGCAGTGGGCAAGGTAGAGAAGAGGCTGAGCCCCTCCTCTTTGTAAATATTGTCCAAATATTTGAAGACTGTTGTCTTGGAGGGACACCATATTATTAGCCTGCTTTGTGTCTGGACATATCTCAGCGTGGCCTAGTGTGATATGTTTCTGGAAATATGAAAACCCTCTTATTATTATATAGGTACTTAAATTGCATTCTGAGAAACTGAAGAGCACTAGTAACTTTTCTGGAGTGACAAAGAGTTTATAATTCCTTCCATCATTTGTTCATTCACCTACTTATGGAGCATCTGTGATATGCTAGGTATTGTTTCAGGTTCTGAGGAAACAAAGTAGAATAAAACAATGGCTTGCCCTCCAGGAGCTCATGGACCAGTGGAGAAGAAAAAGAAATCATGACCATGCAGCGTGATAACGGGGGTGGACACCTATCTTTTCCCCAGATTTTATCTTCTGTGGTAGGGCCAGTTGTGAAAGAGTAACTACCTACCATGTGATTATTTGGGACTCTGTTCAGTATAAGCTGCAGATTAGTTTATAATAATCACTCATTTTTATTTCTCATTTTCCCCCACACTCTACCTAGAAGACCAACTGAAAAATAGTGTATTTTAATAATTAATAATGCAACAATTGAGTTTTTGGACCCCTCCTACAGTGATATGACAGGTTTTACTAGATGTGCAAAGTGCTATATAGGAGCATGAAGGTAAGGCAAGTAACTTAACCTGGTACATAAATGGTGACATTGAAAAAAAATTTAAAGAAAGGGTAAGATGAGGAGTGGGGGATGTGCATTCCAGATAGAATATACTTAGAATGAGGTTGAAGATAAAAAGGATGAAACTTGGGGCCGGCCCGGTGGCGCAGCGGTTCAGTTCTTGCTCGGCAGCCCGGGGTTCATGGGTTCGGATCCCGGGAGCCCGCCGACGCACTGCTTGTCAGCCATGCTGTGGCGGCGTCCCATATAAAGTAGAGGAAGATGGGCACGGATGTTAGCCCAGGGCCAGTCTTCCTCAGCAAAAAGAGGAGGATTAGCAATGGATGTTAGGTCAGGGCTGGTCTTCCTCACACACACACACACACAAAAGGATGAAACTTGGTGACTGACCAAATGTCAAGAGCGAGAGAGAGAGAAGTCAAGAATGGCCCCAGCTCTGACTTAGGTAAGTGAATCGATGCTAATACATTAATCAAGAAGGCAAGCACAACATGGGGAACTTTGGGTCAAGGAAGTTTTTACCGTAATGTAGGGAGAATGTTTATTAATTTTCCCAATTACCTAATGCATAGTGCTGGGTCTTGGCCATGAGTCAAAAATTTTCTCATCTAGCAAATTTGACATCTTCGTGAATGACTTCTTTCCTGCTTCCCTTTTTCTTCCCACTTTGGCCATTTCTTCCACTTCCAGAATTACTTGTGTGAGAGAGAGAAAGAGAAAGAGGAAATGCTTTTGTCTTTCTCAAGATGGGAAAATCAGAGAACTTTAATGAAAATCATCAACTCGAATTTGGAATTTGCATTCCAGAAATGATTAGAGGAGAGTGCCACATTTTTTGTCATTTAAATATTACAGTCATTGAGTTTATATACCAGTAACAAGCTAGGGTAAGAGATTGGTCAGTCCAGATTCAGCAAAGTGAGGAAACATTTCCTGATTCATATGTCTTTTCATGAAAGTTATAGCCAACAGTGCTTGGGACATAGAAGTCATTCAAAAATATTTTCTGAATTAACGTTATCTTTTTCTATGTTTAAATTTATTTTATAATTTAAAAAAGGGAACAAATGGCAGGGATAGTCAAGGAAAGAAGTCAGAAGGAAAAATTGGTGCCTAAGAAAGTCAAGGATGCCAAAATTTATTAAAGCTTGAAGTAAAAAAATAATAGCTAGTATTTATATAGTACCTAACAGTTTTCAAGTCACTTTTATATATGGTCAGTTAATTTATTCTCCACAATGACCTTCTGATGTAGGTATTATAATCTTCATTTTATAGATGAGGAAACTGAGACGTAGCATTAAATCATTTGCCTGAAGCCACAGGGTTATACTGTGCAGAAGTCTTACAATTCAAGTCCATTGCCCTGTGTGGTAAAACAGCCATCCTAGACTTTAAAGAAACTCTCCCGTCTTTGTGTTTTATATTTCATTATTAACTTTCTTTTCATTAATAGTGAATGACTTTTGGGCCTCATTTTAGAATCTCATTGTAATATTACAGGGCCTGTAATCTGCAGGCCTACAACCTCTGGATGATATGGGAAATAGATTTCTCCCTACCTACCTAATCGCCACCACAATACAGTAGATCCTGTTAAAAACTGAATCCAGAGAGAGAACTGGAACCTGGAGACCAAACATGACTACCGCAGGATGATGCGAGACCTGGGGGATAGGCTCAGCAGTAAGTAATGTGGGGAGTGAGACTGGGCAGGTCCCCGTAATAGCTGGAAAGTGTGAAGTGACAGGAAATGGTGGCTCAAGTGTGTGGTTGCTGTAAAAATAGTGGCTGGTGAATGCTGGCATTCAGGTCAAACATCAGATGAGATCCAGTTTTCGGAGCCTGCTTATCGAATGGGAAAAGAGAGTTTTAGGTACAGAATTGCCTGGCAGATCATGAGATTTCCTGCCCAATCTGGATATATGAACACATCTTCATTCCCAAGGTGATATGGGCCATTCTTTTGATGTGTTTTTTTGTTGTTGTTACACATTCACTAAATCATGGAATTCCTGAGGATAGTTTCTATCTGGTATTTGCACTCATAGCACCTAGCTTCATCCTTGGCACATGAATATCTTGAGCCCCTTGCCAAAATATTGTATCTGTTTATTTATTTTGTGGAGCTTTTCCATTAGTTCTTCTCATTGTGACTGCTATATCAGTAAATTTCACTGCATTGTTTTTTTCATTATTTGTTTTTCATGCTATGTTAGTCTGTTATTTGTTAATACTTTTTTGACTTATACTCACAGTGTTATTTTAATTCCTTATCAACTTTTGTTTAACATCAGGGGGCCACTTAGAATTATTCAGAGCAGCTCAGGAGACAAATTAGTATATTCAATAAGATGTCCAGTTTTCGAATCAGACAGATCCGGATTCTCATTGTCACTTCTAGTGGTTCACTTCAAGCAACTAATAACCTCCAATTTTTCATCATCTGTGAAAACAAGGATAAAAATAGGATTAAATAAGATCAGACCTTTAGAAGTGCCAGGCACAAAGTAACACACTCAGGAAATTTCTGTTTACATTTCTTCATATCACTAGGTCTGTGTACATGAACCTGATTTATATTTATATAGTGCTTTATTTTTTTACAACATCCTTTTGAATTGTCATTTGTATTCTTTGCACAACCCTGTTAGATAACCTGGGAAAGTAGTTTTATCACTAGCTTCAGATAAATAAACTAAGAATAAGTGATTGGTCAGGATCATGCAGGTAAGTTGCAGAGTTAGCACTTGAACCCAGTCAGTCCCCTTAATCCATGTCCAGTGCCCTTTGCACCAGGCCATGGTCTGTTTTTACCTGCTGTCTCTCATATGCTCACTATGTCTCTGATCATTTCAATGGCAACCAGTCACCATAATAAATATGTCATTTGGACCCAACCAGCTGCCATGCTGGTGCTGTAAGCTAGACAAGGCGTGGATGCCTAATTCTGATTACTTTTATTGCTAGGGTACTACTTATCAGGCACTTTGGGTTTTACCTACGAGTTTCCTGAGAGGTCGTTTTGTGTTGCTGAAGGATAATAGATTATCTAAGTTATAAAATTGTAGATAATGGCTCTTTTTATTGGCCATTTTAAATGAGTCTCAGTCATCTTTGCAGTAGAAGTTATCTCTGTTTTGCAATTGGGATAATAAGTGTTTGTTACTCAATTTCTAATTGATAGACAAGTAATCATGTGATCTGCAACTTTCTGGTGAGGTTACCAGTGTTCTGTTATTAACCTGTTAATGTAACTGGATCTCTAGACATTTCTATTGGGCTCTTTATTTTGTACTGCCAACTAAGTATGTCAGAACTTGTACCACCACTGACTTTATTGCTTTAATCTTACTATACTAACTGCATTCTATTTCTTTCATTTTTAACTAATTGTTATGTGACTAATTACTATTAAAATTTAGGAAAAGAAAATGTTTAGTGGATTTCTTTTGACCTAAATCCTCAATTATTTGATTTTTGCCTACAGTAAACCAATTGATATGTGTGTGTACTCTGTTTTCCTCAGTATTCTTAACAGTACTCCGTAAGTCTGTCTAGCCTAGCACTTACTAATTACGCTAAAATTAACATTTATCATGTTTCAAATTCCTTTCCTCAAGAAGAGGGAACCTTATCTGGTTCTTCTTGGTATCCCCAAGGCCTAACAACACAATGACTGTGCAAAATATAAACCAGGCAATGAATGTTTTTTGAGCATGACTTTCAATTGCACTTTCCTTGTGCATCCATGCAAAATTCCATTGACGTGTCAAGACCAAAGTTTTTGCATCATATTAGAATATCTTGTTTTCAGTTGTCTAGTCAGCTTTTTGATGAACAGACAACATAGAGGTTCCAAATACTTTTTATATTCCAAGTGCCAAAATTAAATGAACTAATCACGATGTCATTCAAGGTGGTACTTCTGTTATATAAAGCGAGGTTTTGTGACAAAATACAAAATACATTTCAAAATATTACATTTAAAAACTGATTTATATAAAGAAAGAAATAAAATTAATGTTTGCCTTTTTAGACTGTTTTCCTCCCTGATTCTGCCCCTATTTTAATAAAAAGCCCTCAAAGTGTCACCTTGAATTTGACTCTCTTATTTTTGCTGAGAAATGAACTTTTTCAGCTGTGTTTTATTACCAGAAATGAGAATATCAGACAGTAACTGGAGCCTGTCAATAGTAGAAGTATAATTATCATATTAGCATCATAAATCATTTGCTTCTCAGTACTATATTAGGTCGTGAGATCAACAGCTGCAGCTTTATTCTACCTAGTTGATGTTTCAATAAAACCATTTCTGTTTTTATTCACTCAAATTTACAGTTTCTTCTTTGTGTTGACATTAACCAGTGAATCTATTAGTTTCCATTACCAGCAGAATAACTGAAACTATAAATAGTTCTCTATTTTCTCTCACAAATTCTTTCAAGCTGCATAGATGCCTTTAATTTGATAGAACATCTGGGTAATACATCTTGTTTCTCCTCTGTCTTTAGGCAAAATGCATACTTTCTTAAGCCTGTCCTTTCATTAGAGGAAAAAAATCAATGATAGCAGTTCTGTCCCATCTGTTGACCCCAGATACATAATAGATAAGTTGGGCATCTAATTATGAAGGAATCCAGATGAAATCCAAAAGTCAGGTCACTCCATCAGATTTACAATACTCATTTAAAAAATATCTGCAGTATTATGTTTCATTGACTTGCTAGAAAACAATGTATCCTAAATACCACAGATATAATTTCTTCAGTATCTGTCTTAATGCTATAAAAAGGTTAGGTCTTTTCTTTCTAACGTAAACCAAGCTGCAAAACACCAATTTAAAACATGCTGTCATAGGCGGATATATAAACACATTTTAGCAAGTTTTAAAGGTGGTCTGCAGGAATGTCATCATCCCGGACAAGTGTTCTGATGTTGGAATAAACAGCTTATTACGTTACAGTTCTCTAAGTGAGTGCAGTAATTGCTGTCACCGTCCTGGAGTTCTCAGAGGCAAGCACCTTAATTCCAGCTTTGGTTGCAACTCTGCGAGATTTGGCTCACCTCATCTGTTTCCTGTTTCTGCTTCGGTTCACATCGAGGGGTCCTTGGATGACCTCAGTTTTTTAGTTAGAATCATTTGTTTGTGCTGTTATTTCTACTGGCATTTCCTTTCATTTCATAGGTGAACAATGATATGATGTGAATGAATCTAAAATCTAATCCAGATATTGGGATGTTTCGTGGTGATGTGCCAAACCTAAGTATTTGGTAGCTGAATTGTTGGCTGATATATATATTTCACATTATGGGATTAAAAAATTTTTTTCTATTGATGTCATAATAGTTTATCACATTGTGAAATTTCAGTTGTATATTATTGTTTGTCACGCACCATATAAATGTGCCCCTTCACCCCTTGTGCCCACCCCACTACCCCCTTCCCCCCTGGTAACCACCAAACTGTTCTCTCTGTCCATGTGTTAGTTTATTTTCCACATATGAGTGAAGTCATGTGGTGTTTGTCTTTCTCTGTCTGGCTAATTTCACTTAACATAATACACTCCAGGCCCATCCATGTTGTTGCAAATGGGACGATTTTGTCTTTTTTATGGCTGAGTAGTATTCTATTGTATATATATATACCACATCTTCTTTATCTAATCATCAGTTGAGGGACACTTGGGTTGCTTCCACTTCTTGGCTAAAGTAAATAATGCTGCAATGAACATAGGGGTACATAGGCCTCTTTGGATCGTTGGTTTCAGGATCTTTGGATAAATACCCAGTAGTGGGATAGCTGTATCATAAGATATTTCTATTTTTAATTGTTTGAGGAATCTCCATACTGTTTTCCATAGAGGCTGCACCAGCAGTGAATTAGGGTTCCTGTTTCTCCATAACCTCTCCAACATTTGTTATTTTTTGTCTTGGTGGTTATAGCCATTCTAATGGGTGTCAGGTGATATCTTAGTGTAGTTTTGATTTGCATTTCCCTGATGATTAGTGATGTTGAACATCTTTTCATGTGTCTGTTGGCCATCTGTATATCTTCCTTGGAAAAATGTCTGTTCACATCCTCTGCCCATTTTTTGATCAGGTTGTTTGTTTTTTCGTTGTTGAGTTGTGTGAGTTCTTTATATATTATGGAGATTAACTCCTTGTTGGATATATGATTTGCAAATATTTTCACCCAGCTGGTGGGTTGTCTTTTCATTTTGATCCTGGTTTTCTTTGCCTTGCAGAAGCTCTTTAGTCTGATGAAATCCCACTTGTTTATTTTATCTTTCATTTCGCATGCCTGAATAGACATGGAATTCGAAAAGATCCCTCTATGACCGATGTCAAAGAGTGTACTGCCTATGTTTTCTTCCAGGAGTTTTATAGTTTCAGATATTACCTTCAAGTCTTTGATCCATTTTGAGTTAAATTTTGTGTATGGTGAAAGAAAATAGTCTACTTTCATTCTTTTGCATGTGGCTGTCCAGTTTACCCGGCACGGTTTTTTGAAGAGACTTTCCTTTCTCCATTGTATGTTCTTAGCTCCTTTGTTGAAGATTAGCTGTCTGTAGATGTGTGGTTCTATTTCTGGGCTTTCAGTTCTGTTCCATTGATCTGTGTGTCTGTTTTTTTACCAGTACCATGCTGTTTTGATTACTATGGCTTTGTAGTATATTTTGAAGTCAGAGATTGTGACGCCTCTGGCTTTGTTCCTTTTTCTCAGGATTGCTTTAGCTATTTGGGGTCTTTTGTTGCCCCATATGAATTTTAGGATTCTTTGTTCTGTTTCCGTGAAGAATGTAATTGGGATTCTGATTGGTATTGCATTGAATCTGTAGATTGCTTTAGGTAGTATGGACATCTTAACTATGTTTATTCTTCCAATCCATGTGCATGGGATATCTTCCCATTTCTTTATGTCATCATTGATTTCTTTCAATAATGTCTTATGGTTTTCATTGTATAGGTCTTTCACCTCCTTGGTTAAATTTATTCCCAAGTATTTTATTCTTTTTGTTGCAATTGTAAATAGGATTGTCTTCTTGAGTTCTCTTTCTGTTGGTTCATTATTATAGAAATGCAACTGACTTTTGTAAGTTGATTTTGTACCCTGCAACTTTGCTGTAGTTGTTGATTATTTCTAATAGTTTTCCAATGGATTCTTTAGGATTTTCTATATATAAAATCATGTTATCTGCAAACAGTGAGAGTTTCACTTCTTTGTTGCCTATTTGGATTCCTTTTATTCCTTTTTCTTGCCTAATTGCTCTGGCCAAAGCCTCCAGTACTATGTTGAATAAGAGTGGCGAGAGTAGGCACCCTTGTCCTGTTCCTGTTCTCAGAGGAATAGCTTTCAGTTTTTCCCCACTGAGTATCATGTTGGCTATGGGTTTGTGATGTGCCAAACCTAAGTATTTGATAGCTGAATTGTTGGCTGATATTATGGTTTTGTTAAACAATCACTTAGAAGTGTCTTATGAATCTCTCCTATACGTGCCCAACCTTCTTTTGGGCCACTTAAGGGAATTTTTCTGGATCAATAGGAACCCAGCCTTTTCTTTCATAAAAGCCTCTAATGGATTTAAAAAAAAGTGGTATGCATTAAGAAAAAAAGTCACTGCAAAGTCAAGATAACATCACACTTTATACAAGTAAAAGTAATTTCTAACATAATTTAATGCTTATTCCATACTTGGTCTTCCCAGTTTTGATAAATATGTCCTTTACCGCTGGTTTGGCCAAGGTCATGATACTGAACCTCTTAATCTCAAACAGTAAGCCAAACACTGGGATGTTGGTGCTTGGAGATGGAGAAAAATCTATTCAGATTGGCCAAAACGAGAAGGTGGGAGCATAGGTTCCCTCAAATCTGCCTTAACAAGAGCAAAAAGCAGGGGGGTTTATAGAGCTAAGGATCTTGGCAGGAAGAGCTTCAGAGAAGCAAAGGGGTCACTCTCCTTAAGCCCCTGGGCAGTCCAACTTCTGGGCTTCAAGGGCTGCTGGGGGCCAGCCATCCAGTGATCACAACCTTCCCGAAGGCATTCTCTTTCTTCTGCAAAGTAAGCTCACAAATCCTCGAGACCCCTGAGTCACCCCTCAGGTTAAACAGGAAAACAGCAAATTGCTTATTGAATTATCTACAGTAACTCTTAGGTACCCGGCTTCAGTAGGATCCAGTTGAGTACCACATATTGCTAATGGTTGTTGTGGTATTGTAATTTATAATAAATATATATATATATTCGATCTTCCTTTATTCCTGGCACAGAGCTCCTAAAACCTTTGGAATTTACTAAGAGACAGAGCAATAAAGGTATCTTTCGCTATGTTAGTAAGGTGACTTTTGGAAAGCCCCTAGGTAACCAAAGGATGGGAGCTGGTTTCTAGGGGAACCCACCTTGTGATTAATGGGTTGGAACTTTCAGTCCCATCCCCTGATCTCCCCAGAGGGGAGATGGGCTGGAGGTTAAATCAGTTGCCAATGGCCAATGATTTAATCATCATGCCTATGTAATGAAGTCTTCATAAAAACCCAAAAGGATGGGGTTTGGAGAGCTTCTGGATTGGTGAACATGTGGAGATTCAGGGAGATGGCACACTCAGAGAGGGCATGAAACTCTGTGTCCCTTCCCCTATCCCTTGACCCGTGTACCCCTTCATCTGGCTGTTCATCTGTATCCTTTATAATACCCTTTATAATAAACTGTTAAATGTAAATAAATATTTGTCTGAGTTCTGTGAGCTGGTCTACCAAATCAATTGAACCTCAGGAGGGGGTTGTGGGAGCCTTTGATTTCTAGCCAGTTGGTCAGAAGCACAGATGACAACATGGACTTGCGATTGGCCTCTGAAGTGAGAGGGGACTTGTGGGACTGAGCCCTTAACCTGTAAGAGCTGATGCTATCTCCAGATAGATAGTGTTGATGCCAGCTCAACACAAAGTTGACATAAGGGAAGCCATGTTGTAGAAAAGAAACCATATTGTAACTTTGAATGACCTCTGATAAACTAAACTAGACATGCTCTGTAGATTTTATGGCCCCTCTCAGCTGCTACAAGTTGATAACTTTGTTCCTTTGAGTTCTTTAGTAATGCGATGACCCCTGGGCAGAGAGTCTATGCTGATAGCCATCATCAATGACAACTGAAAGATCAGGGCATAGGGCATTGCTCCTGTCTCTGTTGCGTATCCGGTGAAACAAAAGACTATTGGGGCCAGCCCGGTGGCGTAGTGGTTAAGTTTGTGGGTTCAGATCCCAGGTGCGGAGCTACACACCACTCATCAAGCCATGCTGTGGCGGCATCCCACATACAAAATAGAGGAAGATCGGCACAGATGTTAGCTCAGGGACAATCTTCTTCAAGCAAAAAGAGGAAGATTGCAACAGATGTTAGCTTAGGGCCAATCTTCCCCACCAAAAAAAGAAAAAAAAAGACTATCAAGAACTACCACCAGATGCCTCCCTGACCTGGAGACCAGCCCCCTATGTAACTGGCCTGTAGTCTTTGTTCTGTAAGATGATTCTTTCGGACATGAGTTGGCCATCTCCCCCCTTGCTAGCAAGCTGTAATAAGTAGTCCTTTCTCCCCTACCTCCTTCCCTCTTGACTATTGGCGTGTCTTGTGGTGGGCAGATGACCCCCGCCTTGGGTGGTAACAGTACAAAAGAAATGTAAAATATTTCATTAATGATTTTTTTATATTAATTACATGTTCAAATGATAATCTGGGCATATCAATTTAAATAAATTATATTATTAAATTTAATTTTACCTGTTTCTTTTTCATTTTCTTAGTGTTTCTACAGTAGTCCTCCCTTATCCACAGTTTCACTTTCTGTGGTTTCGGTTACCCTTGGCTAACCACAGTTAAAAAATATTAAATGGAAAATTCCAGAAATAAGCAATTTATAAGCTTCAAATTGTGCGCAGTTGTGAGTAGCATGATGAAATCTCATGCTGTCCCGCTCTGTCCCACCTGGAACTGAATCCTCTCTTTGTCCAGGTATCCACACTGTGTATGCTACCCGTCCATTAGTCACTTAGTAGCCATCTTTTTTTTTTTTTTTTTTTGGTGAGGAAGACCAGCCCTGAGCTAACATCCGTTGCTAATCCTCCTCTTTTTGCTGAGGAAGACTGGCCCTGGGCTAACATCCGTGCCCATCTTCCTCCACTTTATATAGGACGCCGCCACGGCATGGCTGACAGGCAGTGCGTCGGCGGGCGCCCGGGATCCGAACCAGCGAACCCCGGGCTGCCAAGCGCGGACTAAACCGCTGCGCCACCGGGCCAGCCCCCACTTAGTAGCCATCTTGATTACCAGATCGACTGTGGTGGTGTCACAGTGCTTGTGTTCAAGTAATCCTTATTACACTTAACAGTGGCCCCAAAGTGCAAGAGTAGTGATGCTGGCAATTCGGATATGCCAAAGATTAGCCGTAAAGTACTTCCTTTAAGTGAAAAGGTGAAAGTTCTCGACTTAATAAGGAAAGAAAAAAAATCGTTTGCTGAAGTTGCTAAGATCTCTGGTAACTTAGGTTACACTATATTGTTATAATTGTTCTATTTTATTATTAGTTATTCCTGTTAATCTCTTAATGTGCCTAATTTGTAAATTAAACTTTATCATAGGTATGTATGTATGGGAAAAACATAGTATATATAGGGTTCGCTACTCTCCCTGGTTTCAGACATCCCCTGGGGGTCTTGGAGCATATCCCCCATGGATAAGAGGGAACTACTGTACTAGAAAATTTTATTTGGCTCCCAGTATACTTCTATCAGATAGTGCTATTCATCAGATTTTAAAACAGAAGATTGCTACCCCAAAATAACTCCACATCAATTCCCTGAGATGTAGTAGAAAAAGAACATCAGTAGACTAAAGTGTTCTTAGCTAGAGTTTTGTAACTTTTAGTTGCTTATCTTTTCATGTAGAAGCTAAATGATTTTCTATGGTAGTTCTAGCCTAGAGCATTTTAAGACTTAATATCTTACAAACATGGCATTGTCCAATCGATGAAACAGCTACTGAAGATTTTGAGTGCCCCTAAAGCTGAAAGTGTTAAATAATGTAAACCTGTAAGTGTGCCACAAATGATAAATATAATTGGTAAGTCAGTACTGCTGATTTAAAAGAAGAAAAAAGTATATAAGCCAATGAAAGTTCGTGCCTCATTTATTTATTTGTTCATTTATTTTTAGTGTTGGAAAACCTTGAAGAGACAATTGTGTCCAGTTTTGGAACACTGGAAAGTCAGCATGATTTCCGAACCCCGGAGTCTGTGAGTACTACTACTCTGTCTTAAATTTGTATCAGTTAGCTAGAAGTTTTTCACAAAATAGAGAAAAAGTATTTTTTTATGAATTCTTGCCTTTGGTGGCTCTAGAGCTGGCACAGGTCCTGCTGGTGGTGACTATGTATTCAATGTTCTGGTTCTCTGGGGAACAGGTTACTGAACTACAGTGTCTTGGGATCATGCTCTATAGGCTCACTCTTCATACTACTTGTAATCGCAAATGGGAACTCATTCTGCGGTAAAATAGCATCATATTTCTGAAACTCCCACTTCATTCATTGATACCCTTGCTATCATTTTCTGCTGTTAGTACTCCTGGAACCCAATCTTGACTGAGCACATACAGTACGTTGACCAGTCTGATTCCCATTTCATTCTGGAGCCTTTGGTAATACAACTTATATAAATATATGTTGTAGGGCTAGGCATATTCTATTAGTTGTTCCTACCAAGAGGGGAACTAAATGCTCCCACTAAATTAGACTCATTAAAGATTAGCCATGGTTCCTGCCCTCAAGGAATTAAAAATCTTATTAGATGCCACTGTGATTTTATTAATGCCTTGTTTAAAGAGAATTAAGCACATAGGATGTCTTGTGCAGAATGTCCTTACTAAATAGATTTTCTTTTAGGCTCATTTGGAGAGGGGGATGAGAAGTGTTTCCCTGACTCATGTACCATATGATTGCACCAGATGTGTAGGAAAAACATGCCAGAATCCACCTAGATTTACTGATGCCCTCTACTGCAAATGGCTTGTCTACCACTTTAGCAATGCAAAAATCTTTTTTCGGCTTATTTTCAAAGTGTGATATACAGTCACCACTCCAGTAATTGGCAGAGCACAATTGTATTATTGATAAAGACAGAAAAAGAACTCATTATATACTTTTCCTCTCCTCACTTATTCACTATGGATTGCCCACTCAATTCTGCCAAGAGTAAGGAAACTAGCCAGTGCTGTAGACTGAAAAGGAATCGCACATAAGACTGTATCCATGTGCCATTTTATTTCAAAGTGTGGGACTCCTGTGGTGGTCTAGCAGATTGCCTGCTGTGAAAATCACTTCGATGTAATGGAAAGACATAGTATTCAATGACTTCCTTATTATATTCAATGAGATTTTCAGTGAAGGAAAATTGTGAAGGCTCACCAATATTCCTGCATCTTAAAGTAGCAGAGTAGTTTTGTGATTTGTCTAACTTCAGCAGTTAGAGCCCCAAACCAGAACTGACACAGATATTTCTCATTTGAGGATGATACTGGTGTAAACCCATGGAGCTGGTTCTTTTTTGTTTTGTTATTTTCCATCTGCTTTTTGTTGATAATCTTTGAGCAACATATCTAACCTAAAAAGAGCTGTGTGAAGCCAGACCTGATGGCCTAGTGGTTAAAGTTTGGTGTACTCAACTTCAGCCATCCAGGTTTGGTTCCTGGGCACGGAACCACACCACTCGTCTGTCAGTAGTCATGCTGTGACAGCGGGTCACATAGAAGAACTAGAAGGAGTTACCACTAGAATATACAACTATGTACGGGGGCTTTGGGGAGGAAAAAAAAAGAGAGGAAGATTGGCAATAGATGTTAGGTCAGGGTGAATCTTTCCCAGCGAAAAAACACAAAACTTTAAAGAGACCTACGTGCAATAAGATGTTGGTTTGCCTGGTAAACACATACATAGTTCACACCAATTCCCTGTGTGAAAAATAAAAGTATTTTTCTCAAGAATAGCTTTTAGTGTATTATGATGTTCGAGATTGGCATGCCTCGGTGGTGGCTTTGCCACAGACAGCCTACACTGGTTATTACACTGGTAATCTTCCACCTTCGGCGTTAACTTCTTGACTCCCACATTTTCCTTTTCAAGGTATGAAGACTGGTGAGTCTGAGCTAGAATGAGCAGTGGTGAAACTCAGCGGTCACAGAATACATTTACTGTTTTGAGAGACTTATCTTAACCATGAGCCAGAACACTCAAGGTGGAAAGAGATTCTTAGGCTAAATCCACATATTTTTATTTTTCACTCTGTCTCAAGAATATCTGGAGTCGTTTCTTGAGACCACGCTGGTGGAGTTGAAGTTGTGAATCACTATTTCCTTATATGTGTGGTTGATATCAGATGTCTGTATCCTGGCTATTACTTTTCTCTACCTGGGTGTTCATACCACATTCAGGGAGGAATCTCTGATTTTCCTGTGCTTTATAGATTTTCACACATCTGATGCTCATTGCATGCCACATCTTTGTGTAGCATGTGCATAGCTGCCTGTATTTCTCCTCACATCACCATAGCTTGTGTATTCCCAGTTCCATTTTAAACATAGTAGGCAAACTGCTGTCTCCATGGTAAACAAACAGGAGGTGCAGAAGGTACCTTGAGAATAGGGTACACGAGGGAATCAGGCGTGGTATTTAAGGGCAGCCTTTTTTGTAGGAAGAAAGTTACAGCATCAGTGAAAACGGGTGGCTCTAGTCGTGAAGGTGAGCAGATTGGGCAAATGCCAGGACAACATCAGGTGAGTTGATTCAAAGCAAAATTTTAAATCAGGAACAGGGTGACACTACAAACCTGGGGGTAAAAAGAACCCAAAGGCAAAGCAAAATGGAACCAGAAAGAAGACTGAGAAGAAGAAAAGGAGTTGAAAAATTAATATTCTGTTTTCTTCCATCTGGCATTTTGGAAGGTCCAGCTGCAGTGTGCTGAGCTGAACTGAGGTAAAGCAAGGCATAGACCATGTTTACTCAGGCCTTATCCTCAAATAGTTCAGATTTTAGAAGGATCGAGAGCCTAGTGTTTTTATACAACAGAGTGTATTTATATAGTTTGGCCAGCAGGGAGAACAGAATGCTTATCATTATTAGTTTGTTTCCTTCAGAATTTCTGTTTTTCTTTCGTTGGAAACAAGGCCTAAGAGAGCAGTGCTGGTTGGGTAGCCTTGGTTACCGGCGTGATGAGCACATTCAAGTTTCCCTTCACAGCTCAGGTGTCTATGATGTGACTAGTCAGGCAAACCTCGTACTTTACGTAGAGTCCGTGTAAATCATGGGTAAATAAATGCTGTTGTGAACCCCCCCGTGTGGCCTGAAGACAGCAGCCTGCCTTGTTCTCCGCAGGGCCCACAGTGATAGCCCACAGGCTATCCCAAAACGTGAGGAGCTGTGAACATGTTGAAACTAGACAGAGACCCACTCTGAGATGAGGTGGATGTGTGCGTGGGGCTCAGGGTGAAAGAGACCTGGCTACGTGCTGACCTGACAGAGAGTAGCTTGGTGATCTCACTGTGCTGGAAAGCCATATCAGTCCCAGTTCAGTTTTTTGGTTTAAGCACAATGAAAATCTGTTTTATAACCTGCTTTGTTAACTTAACATTTTATCCTGAACGTTTTCCCGTGCTGTTTTTTCCCTCTAACATCATTGCTATCTGCCCTAATGTTACCTATTCCCTTGTATCAAGAATTATAATTCATCACATTGTAATTTTCAAGGCAGTTAGTTCAAGGGGGATCTAGTCTGGGAAATGGTGGTATGGCTGTCTGGAACCGTGTGATGGGTGACCATCATTTTTGGACATGGACCCTGAAAATAGACAGGGTGCATGATGATAGGCATCAGGGTCTGGTGGAGGGGATCAGCCATAGTGAGGCTGGGGACTGAGTACCAGAGACCCAGATTACCCTGCAGCGTTCAGACGTAGAAGCAGAGACTGCAGAATTAGGCAGTCTGGTTAGAACTGAGGATAGGGGTCACCCACGTGGACGTGGCACACATAAAGGTGGTTCTGCAGTATGGTAGGGTGCAGATATAGGGCATCCCAGGCTTCCCTCTGGTGCTTCCAATCCCAGGTCTGGTTAAGAGCAAAGGAGATCTGAGGGGCCAGTCCAGGGGCTTAGCTGTCATGGCTGACCCAGCAGACCCTGGGCTGACTCGAAGCCCCAAGGAGTGGGAAAAAACTGAGGATTGAAGGACCAGTAGAAGGAAAGGGTGGGTAGTGGTCAAGGCTCTTTCTAGAAACCCTGCCTCTGTTGGCACTGACCCAGGAACTCAAATGGGCCTGATTGCCTGAGTACTGGTGGGGTGAGAGATATGTGTAGGGAAGAATCCTGATCTAACAGGATCTAACCCTGCTTGCAGCAAGCTGGCTAGAAACCAGGCTGTGGTTGACATGAAAACACATGGAAGGAGAAAAAATGCTAAGGAATTACATTTTATGATCTGAGTCTTGCTAGTAATATCCCCTTTTCCAGCCTCTCCAGAACTTGATGTTTATAGATAATTCTCCTGGCTTTTTAGAGGCAGGAAGATTCTTATCACCTATGTCTCATGCCAATTGATGATGTTTTTCCTTTGCTTGGCTTCTACCAAATTTGGAATAAATAATAAGAAAGAGTTAGGGCTGGCAAAAGAGTATTAGGATTATAATAGGATAAACCAGGGAAGATGATGAAAATACAGGATTTAGAAAAACTAAACTAGAAAAACAGACTCAGGAAAATGAGGATTAAAGTGGAACAAATTGATGTCCCCTTCGTTATGCAGAGAGGAGGAGGTCTGAAGAGTAATTATCCCATTTGAGATTTTGTGTAACTCGCTCTGTTTTGAGGGAAGATACTAATTTATAGAAAATACTATTGATTCCCTGAAATTCAAATTCAACTGTCTTCAATCAGGTGAAGATATACATGATCCCCAAGAAACAGTTAAAATGTTACTTCATTCAACAAATATTTATTTGATGTCTACTATTTTAAGCACTAGAATGAACAAACAGAAAATATCCCTGCACTTTTGGAGCTTACGTTTTGGTGGAGGAGGCATAAAACACGAAATGAATAAAATGCTTACATGTCACATGGTGATAAGTCCTTTAGCGAAAAATAAAGTAAGGATTGTCTGCGTGTGTTGGGGGGAGGGTTACAGTTTTAAGTGGGATGTTAGGGCATATCTCACTGAGAAGGTGACAAGTGAGAAGACCTCAAAGCAGGGGTGCTGGAGCAAACTATTTGGAAACTTAGATGAAGAGTGTTCCAGGCAGAAGGAATAGCCAAGACAAAAGTCTTCAGGTGTAGGAATTTGTGATATATTTGAGGAAATGGAAGGAGGCCACTGTGACCGGATAGAATGAAGGATGGTGAAAATAGTAGATAGTAGGGACCCAATAGGCCACTGTAAACATTGGTTTTACTCTGAGTGAGTTGGGAAGTTATTTGAGGGGAGGTTTTGAGCAGAGGAGTGACTTGACCTGACCTCACCTATGTTTTAACAGAACCACTTTGGCTTGGGTGAGAATGGACTGTGGAGGAATAAGAGCAGAAGCAGGGAGACCTATTGGAATTTTCAGGAATCTAAGTGACAGTCATGTTGGCTTGGTCCTGAGTGTTAATTATGGCAGTAGTGAGACATAACTCAAATTCTCAGGTTTTTTTGCTGAGGAAGATTTGCCCTGAGCTAACATCTGTTGCTAATCTTCATCTATTTTGTATGTGAGCCGCCGTCACAGCATGGCCACTGACAGACAAATGGTGGAGATCGTGCCTGGGAACTCAACCTGGGCCACCAAAGCGGACCATGCCGAACTTACCCACTAGGCCACTGGGGCTGGCCCTCTCAGTATGTTTTGAAGGTAGAACCAATAGGATTTGTTGACAGATCAGATGTGAAGTGTGTGAGAAAGAGCATCAAGGATGACTCCAAAGTTTTTGATCTGGTAGACTGTGGAAGGAGCAGTTGGAGGGAAGAGTATACAGAGGAAAATCAAAATTCTGTTTTGTTTGTGTAAAGTTTGAGACATCCACGTGGCAATGTTGATGTACTTTTGGATATATGAGTCTGGAGTTACAGTGCGGGGTCCAGCTAGAGATCTTGGAGTTGTCAGCACACAGGTGGTGTTTAAAGACAGGGGTCTGGATGAGAGCTGCAGGGGAGCGAGTGAGACGGAGTAGAGAAGAGATCCTGAACTGAGCTCTGGAGGCTCCAATGTTTTATAGGTCAGGGGGATGAGGAAGAATCAGCAGAGGAGGCTGAGAAAGAGGAGCCAGTGAGTTAGGAGGAAAACGAGGAGAGTCCTGAAAGCCAAATGAAGAAAGTGTAAAGTAGGAGCGAATGACCCGATGCTGCTGATGAGGATGGGCAATTGGATTTAGTGATATGGAAGAGATTTTGACAAGAGAAGTCTCAGCTGACTGGTGGGATCCAAAACTTCATTAGAGAGGATTCAAAATGGAATGGGAGAAAAGGAAGTGGATACATAGAATTTAGATAGCACTTTCAAAAGTTTTCTGCTGAACAAGAATGTAGAGAAAGAGAGATATTATCTAGAAGGAGTTTCCTTTTTGCTTTATTTAGTTAGTTTTAAGATAGCAGAAATGACTATTTGTAAGGTGACGATAATAATCCAGTAGGGAGAGAAAATCTGATGATGTAAGAGTGAGAGGGAAGAATTTCTAGAGTGACATCCTTGAGAGGGAAGAAGGGGATGGAATCTGGTCCATAAGTAGAAGGGTTGGCCTCCCCACCTACCTGTAGAGATGGTTCATTCTTAGAAGTAGGAGGAAGCCAGACTATTGGGGCACAGGGGGAATTAGGTCAGTAGATTTTGTAGTAGGAGTTTGTTGAAGTTTTTCATGATAGCTTTTTATTTACCAGTGAAATGGCAAGCAAGGCGTTAGCTAAGATTGAAGAAGAGAGAGAGAGAAAAAGGTATGGGGCAATTATCTGGGAGTGAATGCACTGGGAAATGTAATATGATTACCTGGCAGCCCTAAGAGCCCACTTGAGGTTGGTGGGCATGATGGTTGTGTGCTTTTCCCATTCAAGTCCAGCTTGGAGGAGCCAGGTATGGAGTAGGCAAAGAGTTGGATTTAACCAATTTGGGGATTTCTCCCAGTCACTTCAGCAAAGCAAGATAAGTGTAAGAGAGTTACAGAGTGTTTGCAAGAGAGTAGAGGACCATGAACATGAGGAAGGTAAGGCAATAGGATCAACAGATTTAGACCCTAGTGGGATTTGATAATTTTTGGAGTTGGGGTATTAGAGAGAGTGAACTGGAAAAAAATGAGGTGTGATAGTTGAAGAGTCAGATGTTTATAATTGAGGGAGGAGTTACTGGTAAAGACAAGGTCTGGGATATGAACATTGGAATGAGGAGCTGTGGCTGGGTGGAGTTGCAAAGACAGGGTTTTGGAAGGATAACATGTGTGGATATGGAAATCCCCAAGAATTATGTCAAGAGTGATGTATTGGAGAAATAATAGTGAGTCAAAGCTTAAATCTCCAAGGAATGAGGGGCAGTAACTCAGGATCAGTAGATGGCTGCAAAAGGAGATGACTAGAGAAGTAGGAGGAACATCTGGAAAGTGGCAGATAGAAGCCAAGAAGCAGATGAAGTGGTGAGTAGTTTTGGGGGTTTCGTAGTGCTTCAGTCATATCAGGATTTCTCAACATCAGCACCACTGACATCTTGGGCAGGATTTCTCTTTGTTGTGTCCTGTGCATTCTAGGATGTTTAGCAGCATCCCTGGCCTCTACCCACGAGATGCAAAGGACCCTCTCCCCAGTTGTGACAACCAAATCTCTCCAGACATTGCCAGATGTCCCCTGAGGCAAAATTGCCCCCAGTTGAGAACCACTGAGTTAGATGAATACTGAAAAGGCATTGAGGTCACTGGTGTGCTAGGAGCTATTTCTAGGGAGTGATGAGGATACCAGTCTAATCCAGATTAGAGTGGATTATGGAATGAACATAAGAAAAGAAAATAGAAAATACTGACCTCTCATTCAAAGATTTTGACTAGGAAGTGTTGGAGGATGAGAGAGAGAACTGGAGGAGAATAGGAAAGCCAGGGATGATTTCCTTCTGTCAGATGATGAGACTTGAACAAGTTTAAATATTGATAAGAAGGATCCATGTGAGAGGGACAATTGGATCTAGAGAAGAGTGGCTTTGAAAAGGGCTGTGGAATGGTTTCCAGAGCACATGTGAAGGAGTCAACATTAGATAGGAGCAGTGTCTCTTAAGGTACAGGAGTAGAGGGTGGATGCTATTGGTTTGTGGATTTGATGGAGAGAAGCTGAGGGAGTTCCCATGTGACAGCTTCAATTTCAGCTGTTGAGAGTGAAGAGAACACTGAAGGAGTTGGCACTTTGAAATGTTGTGGAGATCAGGAGACCAAGCTGAGCTAGAAAAACCTAGAAAAAGTTCTAGGATTTCTGGGCAGTGGTGAGGGCCTGTGTGGGGCTGATGAGCCTGAATTTACAATGATACCAAACTGCCCTTCCGTGGCTTTCTCCAGTATCGCTCAGACAAAGAGCAGGCTTCATCCAGAGTTGGGACTTTGCTAGACGGGCATGATGGAAAGAGTTGAGTTGACCAAAGTGTTACTGAAGTGATGAGCTGTGAACTGTAACTTTAAAAAAGGAGGGGAGGCAAGAAAAAAAGGATCTGCAGATTGATTAGAAAAAGTCGTGGGGCCTCAGAGGTCATTGTGAAAGACTAGGAGATGTTAGTTGTGGTCAGGAAGAGGAATTCTTGAGTAAGTGATTTTGGAAAGAGAATTTTTCAAGTGATAACAAGGTCCAGGCTGGGATCATGGCAATTAGTGTGTGAAAAAGAGGAGATCATCGGTGATAAGAAGTCAAGTTACTGGGGGGCCAGGGTGCACCAGTCATGTCTGTATGATGGAGGACTCCAAATGGAGAGGGAAATGTAAACCAGGGGCTGGATTTCCAATGAACCAGGAACGGAAGCTGGGAAGTAGGAGATAATAGGCTCTAGGAAACTCTGGGTATATTTACTTGCATAGACCTAAAAGGAACTGATTTTCCCAAGAACATTGAGGAGTAATGGTCTGGAAGTGACACGTAGAACAAAGCAAATGTGAGTCTTACCTCCTTGCCCTCAAGTGTGAGAGGCTTGAGAGAATAATCAAAACCAGCTGCCCACAGGTCTGCAGATTTTTGTTCGTAGGTTTTGTTTCAAACTGGTTGGTCATGTTTTGTTTCAAAGTCGGTTCAAGCATTCCTTTTAATCTTTGTTTTTTCCCCAGAAATCCAGACTTCGTTTTGGTATTTCTGGTTTAAATGGCCCTGAGGCAACTAAATTGGTGCTGGGGCTCTGAAGAGAGATTTTGGTTTCTTTTATGGTCAGCCCAGGGTCTTTCTGGTTAATCCCGGAAACCCAACTAAATCCCAAGATCTGCCTGAAGCTCTTAGGATCTTCAGGATGTGGAAGACTGGGAATAAGGCAGAACCCTTCCATTCAAGCATTTCTTTACGTGGACTTGCACTCGTGCGCCATCTCTAAACAGAGAAATAGGGTGGCTGTGCCTTGTAGCTTTTGGCATAAAGTTCACCAAACTCCAAGAGAAAACAAGCTCAACCAAAAAAGGAAACCAAACAAAGGAACACTGATTTGGCATAAGGTCTTGCAAAAGGGGAAAGGAGATCACAGATAAACTGGCTGGTAAGAATCGCTAAATTGGCCCAATTGCTGTGGTAGGAATTCACATGGCATTTCAATGTTGAAAGCTTTTTGTGCATTCAAGAACAAAAGGTGATGGAATGTGTACTTTGCCTGAATATGGAGGAAATGGGACCTACTCATTTGCTTTATGTGGCTGATTCAGAAGCTACATTTGTGGATTTGTTAGGATTGGGGGGTAGGAGCAAAAATAGGCAGTTCAACATGCAAAGATCTCAGTCAGACAGTTCTTTCTGTGTCACTTCTTTGGAATGCAGAATGTATTTCCCCAGAGAAACAGTCATAAATGGTGATTAGGTTTCTAGGCCCCACCAGGCCAGGCCAGGACCGCTAAGTCAATTTAACTCAGAGTGCTAACAAATTATTATTCTGTACTAATAATCCTCTGGAACACTCCAATCTTATTTTTTCCATTATTAGTAAAAAATGTGAGAGTAAAATTAAAGTCCAGAGTAAGTTGACGCTTGTGAAAAAATGCTTAGCATGATGAGAGAAAGCGAGTTTGATTTTGAATTATGTTAGACACTGAAGAAGCAGTGATCGGTGCAGAACTTGAGGACAGCAGAGAAGACAGAGAAAAGACCTTATCAGCTTCTGTATTATTTTGTCTTTTCCGTTAATGAAGGTGAACTTAGATTAAAATGATTCAAGCTCTTGTGAGGGGCTATACATGCCCATGCTGCACGAGGATATTTTAGAAAGGGATATAATTGTTCCAAATGAATTTAAATTTCCTGGCTAGAAAAATTATGTATCAGCCAGGGTATTAAAAGAGCTTGTAGATTTGCTCGTGGAATCGCAGTTGGTAATCTTGAGTTGATATGGCAACTGGGACAGGTGCCAGAATAGTATAGGGGGACAAAGGTGACAATCTTTACAAAGAAGGGGAATTAAGGTAGAAGTTTGGCATAGACTAAATTCTGATAAACGGAGACATTGAAGCTGCAGCATTAGTCTCCTAGAATAGTACAGAATGAGATTTTTAAGCAGATGGTTTGTGAATGTTCGAAAAAGAAAAGGTCATCCGCACGAGCCAACATGAGTTCAATAAAAATAAGTCATGTTAAGCTGAGCACATTACTTTTTTTTTTAATGGGGCTATTAGACTGGTAGAACAGGAGAAAGCCACAGACATTTTTGTGTGTTTTGATTTGAGCAAGGTATATGGAAAAATCACATTTAAATATGGAATGAAGAAATGTAGGCTTAGTGAGAGTGTGCTTATCTGGGCAATTGCTCTTACCAAGACTGGAATAATGGATGGAAATCAATTTCGAGAGGAGACAAAAATCAATATGAATTAAAGTAAGTTCCTGCTCCTAATCCATAAATATCGCTTGCTTAAGTAAAGATCATAAGAGCTGAGGCTAATGACTGATCATGTGAAAAGGCTAGGTATTTGACTAATTAAACTCAGTATGAATCGAGCATGTAATAACAATGTCAAAAAGTTAATGCAAACCTAGGTTGCATTTGTACCTATGTATCCAGAACAAAGAAAGTGCTAGGTTTCCCCCATTCAGTATTGATAAAGCCACCTCCCATTCTGGGTGCTCCATTTTCAAGGGAAGCATGTTGAGAGGAGACAGATCAGCATGGTGGTGGATCCTGACACTTAGGCAAGAACATGACAACAAGTTCAAATATTTGACAATAGTAATTGGTGGATGAAGTTGCAAAATACAGTATGAAGACCCATGAATAGAAGGTATATATAGGCAGACAGATGTCATTTCAGTAGAAAAATGTTCTCATAATTAAAATACTTTAACTACTTGGAGTAATTCAAATACAAATGGACTGGAAAACATTCTAGGCAGGAGATGATGAATGCTTGAACCAGGATGTGTCAGTGGGGATGCACAGGAAGGGCATACATGTGTTATGTGTAGCAGGACCTGGGAGCTGATAGAAAGTGGGGAATGAGGGGAAAAGAGGGTGTTTCTGGAAATATACCACCCCAGTGAGTTATATGTGGCTCGTTGATGAATCTGAGTTGCTTTCATTTTATTTTTTTTCCTTCGTTCAACCTATTATCATCATCAGCCAAATTATGTAATTGATTAAAATCCTTTTCTCCGTATAACTGTGATCATTCTACCTGGTTTTATTCCCCTATTTTTAGAAACCCTTGACTGTAAAATGCTTTGTGAATTCCTGCCCCACAAAGTTCCCATTTGAAATTTAACAAGCTGTCTATTATCTGGGGAATGTCAAGATTAATTTGACAAAAACATGCATGAGGAAAGCAGGGAGCCCTGGGCATTCTAAGAGCATTCTGAACAATGATGTGATATCAGTACTTACCATGAAACTCATTTGATTATAAGTCATCGAGAAGCATATCACAGTAATGGCCCAAAAAGCCCACAGAAGCAAAAGAATTGAGTTAAAGTTGAGAGTCTGCTGGTAAATAACCTGACCGCGTCGTGACCTAAAAAACAGCATTAATGTAAAAAGCTGTAATAAAAATTTAAAGAGAAACACAGAACTTGATGGAAATGTATACCCAATATGAAGTCACAGGATTCCTGGAAAATTGAGAATGAGAGGCCAGTGGGATTTCAACTGTAGTTGTTCCTCTCATATTCTGAACTCTTAATTAATTTGGAAGGCTTAAGGGTTTTGGAAAGATGATTTTAAATCCTTTTATTTCTGAAGTCCCCCTAGTTAACTGTAGTTTTCCCTATTTCAACAAATACTAATAAAATGCATCTTTACTAGAAGTCTCAAATGTATTCCTTAAGTCTATCTCTGGTAAAAAAAAGAAAAAGAAAAACTATAAATATGCTTTTACCCAGAAAACTCTAATGACTCCTTCCAAAGGAAAAGGCATTTACAGTTCCTTCTCCCAAGTCACTTCTTGAAATGTACATAAATGTGACCGGACAGATTGTAATAACTACCAAAGAGCGTTTTCATTAATTATAATGGGCAAACCAATAATATGGATCTTTACGATGTTCGTATGAATTAGAATATATCAGGTCAGGACCATACTTGTAGCTGGAGTAAAATTTGGCTGCTAAACCCACATCCTTTAAAATAAAAACACATAATGAAAATTTTGACAGATCATTCAGTGATGCTAATGGTATCACCATCATTTCATGTACTTCCGCTAGTCATAAGTATGTTTAAACAGTAAATATACTGTCTGGTGAAATAGGAAGTAAGAAGGTTGAAGAAAAGAGAGGTGAATGAGATGAGGTACTTCTGAGATTTTGAAAAGTGTTTTTACTGCGTTTTTTTTGGTTAGGGAAAGTCATTCTAAAAGTCCCCCCAGGAAGCTGAGTGTAAGAGGGAATTCCAGGGAATTAGAAGCTCTCAGTTACTCTACAGCCCTGCTCTCAGTCCCCTGTGGGCAAGTCGCTTTTCCTTTTAGGACCTCAGTCTCTTCATGTATAAAAAACCAGAAAAATCAGCAGATTTCCTCACCGGGGTGTTGTTCGGTTACTGCACTGGGATTGAAAAGCATTTCAGCTATCTTAAAAGCATATTCATGAAATAATAATACAGTGAGAAGTCTTATGTAACATTTATGGATGCTTATAGTTGACAGGGCACATTGCAGGCACAGGGCTAGCCAGCCTTGAAATGGCCTCAGCCCTACGTTGCTCATCCCAGCCACACCCCTTCTCATTCCCTTTCAAATGAAATCAGACTGTGTTGGCATCAAGAATTGGTTCTGTTCTTAGAAGAGCACACAGGAGCATTTGTGACTTCTGCTCCTGAGAAAGTAGTTACAGGCACTTAAATGTCTACCAAATTATCAGTGGGTTGAGAATTAATCATACCTAGCAGTATTATAAAATACCAACAGTACAGTCTATCAATAAATAAATATGTTGAGCACTTACTAACACTTGCTAATAGAATTTTCAATTGAACTAGAAATAAGAGCTATTTAAACTATGCACTATTTTGAATAAACCACTCCCAGCATCACTATGTTTTGCAATAAAATTTTCATTTATTCACTCATTTAATATTTATTAATCAGTGTGCTTCAAGGAATGCCAAGCTGCATATCTCACTGTTTACCCTCAAGGCCAGAGTGGGTATGCTGATGCCTCCATCCCCTGCACATTGTCTTAGTATGTGACAGATGTTAGTCATGCAGCTGATGCTGGTTGGTTGATGGGTTGAATGGAAGACTATCAGGCAGTGTGCAGTGTTGGATGAGTTCCAGCGACACTTACAATGAAAGTGCTAGAGGAGTTCAGTTAGGACCACAGTTCTCAACCCCCTGCTGTGTGTCAGACTCACCTTGAGAGAGCTCTTCTAGAAAATGAAGGCCCAAGCTCCACCTTCAGGTGCTAATCTTTGCTCTTGGTTAGATCCTGAATATGTCTGTATAAAGTTGACAAAAGTGACTCTAATGTACAGCCACGTTTGAGAATCATTGTCTTCGAAACAACAGATTTGTATTTTTGAAGGAGGTGGTATATAGTTCAAGCTTGAAGAGTACGTTTCAGTAGGTACTGAAATCTATATCAAAATCAATCAAGGTTTTACCAGAAAACAGAACCAGGAGGACATGTATATATACATGCACACACACACATACGTATATGTGTGCGTGTGCATGTCTATATCTACATACACACGTGTGTGTACATATATGTATATATGCAGGTATATATCTATAGCTATGTACACACGTGCATGTGAGCGTGCACAGAGGGAGAGATTTATTAAAGAGATTTATTGCAAGGAATTGGCTTCAGCAGTTATGGCGTCTGCTCCGTAGGGCACACTAACAGGGAGGGCAGGCTGGAAACCCTTGAGCAGGGGCTGACCCTGCAGTCTATAGATAGAATTTCTTTGTCTCAGAGAAGCCTCAGTTTTCCTCTTAAGGCCATTTGATTGGATGAGTCCCACCCAGATCATGGGGAATAATCTCCTTTACTTAAAGTCAACAGATTGTAGATGTTAATCACATCTACAAAATACCTTCACAGCAAAACCTAGATTAGTATTTGATTGCATAACTGGGTACTATGGCCTAGCTAAGTAGATGCATAAACCTAACCACCACAGTGGATACACTACAGGAGGGTGTCCTAATAGCATTCCATCAACAAATAAATGAAAGTGGACACGAGTGAGGTGCCTAGTTTGTACTGAGCATACAGAGTTACTCTAGGGGAGTGAAGTTAGAAAGATAGTTTAGGGTCAAATGTAGAAGTGTGGGATTAAGGGTTCTGACTTTTGAGCTGGAAAGACAAAGCAATGCTGTAGCAGCACTATCCAACAGAACTTTCTCTGATGATGGCAATGTTCTGACTCTGCTGTCCAACACGATAGCCATTTGGCCCTTGTGGCTGTGCAGACGCTTGAAATGTGGCTAGTGAGGCCACATTTTTAATTTTGTTTATTTTTAATTCACATAAATTAAATAGCCACATGTGGCTTGTAGCTACTGTATTGGACAGTGCAGCTCTAGAGAGATCAATCTGGCAGGAGTATACAGGGTGCATTGGAAGGAGAATCAGAAAGCAAGCAGTCCAGTTAGACGATGCTTATAGTCCCAGTGTAGGGTGGGTGGAAGCAGAGGACTTGGAAAGGAAGAGAGAGGAGAAGTGAGGGAGAAGGGAATCAAAGATAATCTTATGATCGGCCTTTTCTCTATCTTTCTAACCATTTCTTTATCTTTCTGGCCATTTTTCTCTTTCCCGCCGCTTCTCTACCTTCTTGCTTTCCACTCTTCTCCCACCCAAGCCCTTCCTGTCTGTTAGATTTCCCCAGAGTTCATCCTAGCTCGTCTTTTCTCACTCCTCTCGGAGTCACTTCCTTAGCTTCAATTACAAGCTCTATGTTAATAACTCCCTAATTCATACTTGCAGTCTTAGATCTTTCCGCTCAACCCCAGACCCCTGATATCTCCACTTGGAAATCTCACACTCTTAGTGCTCCCCTCTTAAGCGTATTTCTCTTCCAGTTTTCTGAATTTTGGTAAATATAATCGCCATCCTCTCAACTGCGCGAGCCAGAAACCTGAGAATCCTCCTGACACCTTGTTTCTGACCTGCTGATTCCAAGTGTAAGTTACAGCTTCTCTCTGTCCCTTTCTCCTCATCTCTGTTGCTACTTTTCTTTTCTGGACTCACACAGTATCCCCATGACCACTTTTGCCACCCACTGTCTGTGCTCTAAACAATTCCTTTAAAAACAGAAACCAGATCATTTCATTTTTTCTGTGATGTGTAATGGAATTTTCCCCGTGTTGCTTTATCTATCATATTACAAAATGTCACAGGATAAAGGGTTAACTAATTTCGGTTGATTTATTTAATAATATTTATCCATTTAACATTTCTATAACCCAATTAAGCAGATACTATTGGGAAATATCACCGAAATATTCCTTGGGGCATATATTCTAGTGAGACAGGCATTAATCAAATAATTACACAAATAGATAGATAATTAAAGTTGTGAGATGTGTCATTTAAGGAGGAGTATAAGGTGCTCTGAGAGTATATAAGAAGGAGACCTAAGCTAGTCAGGAAGGTCAAGGAAGGGCTCCATAAAGAGGAGTTAGCTAGGGAAAGGCAGAGAAGGAGATTCTAGGAAGTGGGAACTGCATGTGCAAAGAAAGGAGGGAAATACCTTATTTTAATGGAATACAATGTAACCATTAAAAATGTTAATGAAATATAGAAACTGACAGTTGCTTTGGGGTGGAATGTGGTCTTAAATTTTCCAAGGCACTTGGAGCAGACTTTGGAAACCAACAAGACTGAACCTTTATAAAACTTGAATAAGATGGTTCTAGTAAACACTTTGACCTGAATATGTTATCTCAAATCAATTCAGCAATTCTGTTGGCTTACTTTCCTAGGTGTTATAGATTAAAAACAAAAACAAGTTTTAATCCTTCATTGTTGTAATCGAATTATAATGATAGTATGTATACATAAAATAGTTAGATGCTGTTATAATATTTATGTATTGTATTATACTATTATAATTTATGTAATACGAAATTAAGAGCCAACATGAATGGTACAGAACAGTGGTCTAAACTTTTATGTTACACTTTACACTCTTAATAAAATATTGACCCCAAAGAGCTTTTTTTAATATGGGTATATCTATTGATATTTATTGTATTAGAACTTAAAACTGAAAAAAATTAAATATTAATTCATTTAAACATAACCATTAATAAACTCAATACATATTAATATAAATAAGATATTTTTATGAAAAATAACTATTTTCTAAAGCAAAAATTAGTAATAAGTGTGGCATTATTTTACATATTTTATAGATTTCTTTAAGAGAAGACAGCTGGATTTTTATATCTGCTTCTGCAGTTAAAAGCTGTTGTTTTGGTTGAAGTAAATGAAGTAGATCCAGCCTTACACAGATAGATAGTCAAAAAAAAGAGGAGTATTTGAAAGCCTTTTCAGGTAATTATGGGTATTCTTCTTTGATACCACATTAAAATTCTACAAGTGATAGTTTCTTAAAGGTTGGATATAATGTGGAATGTGAAACCCTATCAATGAACTTTTTTTTTGTATATTGAAAACCTATCCTGCATTTTGAATAGATCTTTACCCAAGCTTGATTTTTATCACCATACATAGGGCTGTTGGAAAATATTGGTTCACTGAGTTAAGCAGCTTTTACACAGGTCAACCCATTTCATTATACAATATGAAAAATGACATTTGTTAGCACACCTCCATTCTCTTCAGGAAAGCCGTTGACTATTGGGAAGCTGTCAAGTTCACAGTGGTGAATACAGGTTGTCCTAAATTCTAATATTTGCTTGAAAGCTCGAATTTTATCATTAGCAATAAATATTGTCGGTTGTTTTCCTTGAAATGACAGTTTCACTTTGTTCATTTTGGGGAAAATATCTGCTAAATACCCAAGTCTGTATAGCTGAATTTTGTGTCAGTTGTCTGTCAAGTAAAAGGGTCTTTGAAAAAAGTTGGCAACTCAAAAATTGCACACGCACTTTTCCTCGAGACAACCATCACACTTCGATGTGCAGCAGAAGTGCTTTATGGGCATAGCCATTTCTTTACACGGAATATTAAAAAGCTGTATGCTCAAGGGTCAGGATTTAATAAAGTGAGTAATTGGTACAGCTTCATCAAGAACATTTTTAAGTGGGGCCGGCCCAGTGGCGCAGCGGTTTAGTTCGCGCTTGGCAGCCCGGGGTTCGCCGGTTCGGATCCCGGGCGCCGGCCGACACACTGCATGTCAGCCATGCCGTGGCGGCGTCCCATATAAAGTAGAGGAAGATGGGCACGATGTTAGCCCAGGGCCAGTCCTCCTCAGCAAAAAGAGGAGGATTAGCTACAGATGTTAGCTCAGGGCTGGTCTTCCTCACAAAAAAAAAAAAATAAAAAACAACATTCTTAAGTGACTCTTTTTTTTTTACCGCACGTGAAGAATACAGTGATGACTAGTACAATTTGGTGCCACTGCCGAGTTGTGCTAAGATGCTGGCAGTTTTACCCACCATTGCTTTTGCACCATCATGGGAGATGTTAATACAATGAGAAAGATAAATAATATCTTAGTATTATTATAAAAATAGTTGTGACCCCATGGGCCCCTTGAAAGGGTGTCAGGAATCCCCAGAGGTCCTTGGAACATGTATCCCTTGGCGTAGACAGTAGTATAGTGAGGGAGAAAGAAACATGAGCCCAAGTGGTTAGGAAGGCTAAAGAGAGAAGAACTGAGCTGGACCTCGAAGGACATTTAAGATTTGGGTAGGTGGTAAGGAGAGGGGAAAGGGATTTCAGGAGGGGAAATGTTGTGAGCAAAGGAGTAGAGGCAGGAAGCAGCATGGTGTAGTCAAAACACTGGTGAGAAAGGATGGTTAGGAATTGGGGAGTGATAGTTAATAAAATGATAATATAATCAGATTATGAGGGATCTTAAATACCCATCTGACAAGTTTGCACTTTATGCAGAGATCGCTGGGAATAACTGAAAGTTTTAAATCCTTCTGTGACTTGAACATGTTGGTTTAGGAACATACAAATGGTGGCAGTGTATAAGGTGAATTGGCAAACAGGACAGCTGGGTCCAAGGAGACTGATGGGGATGTTAATTGTAATCTAGTTAGTTACAGTCAAGAGCACAGATTAAAGTGATGGCAAAAATGGAACAGAGTGAAATGGAGACATTGCTTCAAAGGTAGAAGTGATGTGAAAACTAAAGACAAAAAGTCAAAGGTTACCAGTATATTATATTTTATAACCCCAATTCCTTGCCAAGGACATTGTCTGTTAGGGAAATGGACAAAAACTGGGTGTTTCTATATGAGGTCTCACATGACACTTTTTTCTCAAAAAAAAATCAGAATGCTTCCTTTTTTCTGATAGCAAGGACTGTATCCTTGAACACGTTTCCTTTTTGCCCTGCTACCAGGAGGAATTGTGCCAAATGTCATGTTAAAATCACGACCATGACAATTGTCTCTATGGTTAGTACATTTTCTTCCTCCTCTTTCTCTGGCCCTGATTGTCTATCTCTATTTACAATTCGTTAATCTTATTGTTTTCATTCTGTTTGATGCCTGATGTCATAAGACCTCTTTTGAAAGAGATTGGGGGAGGGGAAGAATATAATTTAATGATGATATATTAACCCTTACCATATTTTTCTCATTTCTGGAATGGGGCCGTTTTCTTCAATCACATTTTACTCAAAACCTGAATGAAGCTAAAAAGCCTCTGACATCCAAAAACAAAGCACCAAGGCTTAATTTCAAAGAAATTGAACAAATTCAGTTAATCTGGTTACTCAGTTCAAAGCAGATGAGAAGCAGTAAATAAAAGGGTAGTAGAATACCTACTAAAGATAGGTAAGTTGACAGCAAAAGTGACCCCCTCATGACCTTAGTAAGGGAAGAGAGAAAAAGCAAGCTGCAGGTGGAAGCTCCTGATGATTATAAAGTCTGTGAGTGCACCCGTCACAGCTAGTTATCAAGAAAGAGTTGTTATGTGTTAAAGTAGACAACACCAACAGCTCACATTTATTGGGCTTTTACTGTGTTCTAGGCTGTGTGCTATTGCTTTACATGCATCATCTCACTTAATCTTCACAATAACTGTATTTCTTTCTATGATTTCCCCCTTTTTACACATGAATAAATTTAGTTTTAGAGAGAGAAAATATATACACTAAAGGCACATGGCTAGTTGTACAGTGTTGTGGTTTGAACCCAGCTCTGCCCGATACCAAAGTCCATGTTCTTCTTCTTTGGGGCTCCCTTTATTTTTGTGTCCTTAATAATAATGGTAATAATTTTAATCATAGCAGCTAAGTTATGTTCAATATCCTCTCTTTAAGAAATCAAAAAATACTATGTACTATATTTGAGAAAATTTTGAGCACAAAGAGATTAAAGTAACCTTTTTAAAATTAGTATAAAGTTTATCTGAAAAGTCGTTTCCTCAGAGAACTTTATTTCTTGAAAATCCCCAATAATTGATGGGAGGAAGATTTTGTAAGGTGTTATTTGTTATCTGTTGTCAGTTTAAAACATTTTTGTGCCATTGTTTTAAATGAGTCATTTGGTTTTTTAATTTTGTTTTGGAAACATCTCTGCATCCTCGTTTGCATACCACAAACAACAGCCGTTCTTGTAAACTGCTTTTTCAGTAAAGGAAAGGAAGTAATATCTTTATGATCATTACCAGCTGATAGGAGTTGTCACAATCCTTTGCTTTCTGGGCACTAGATGCACTGATTTGTTTTTCTTCCTCTTGATTTGAATGAGGTTGCAAACATTAGTTCTCAGAGAAGTAATCTGAGAAGATTATGGCCAAGGGATTGGACACAACATTCCAATGAGGAAGTTACAGTTGGTGACGGGACTCTTGTGCTGCAAACCCTGAGCAGCTGAGAAGCTACAAATAACTCAGGGCAGTTCTTTGACCAGAAATGGAAACCTCCAGTGAAAGATGAAGCTCTTTCTGGGAGTGACGGATTGTAACTTAAAGGGAATCTGAAGAAGAAGTATACGGGAACCTAGTAAAGAGATTAAGACTTGTTGCCTTAGTTACACCCTCTATTACACCTCATTTATCTTCTTCAGCCCAATAGTCTGAGTAGCTATAGCTTGAAACTCCCTTTTCTGTTCATTCTCAGATAATATTCACCTTTTATGAGATAAGCTCTTCATTCAAAAGCATAAAATTTCAGAGACTGGTAACCTGAGTCATGTGTGACTCAGGTGACTGAGGAAAGGGGGTTAGTTCACAGCTATGGATTCGATGAGTGAAAACTACCAATAAATATTTTGGGGGTCATAACCAGTTAGTTTTCCAAGAACTGATAATGGATATGCTAAAGACAGTTGAAATATGGGTAACTAAGAGAAACAAGAAGATAGGGGAAGGGGAACCGGAAGTCAAGCTAAAATGGTTGTTCCTTAAGACTAAGGATCTTAAAATAAAGTTGCAGTTAGAATATTGCAAAAGTCCATTAAGTCATGAAAGTCCATTAAGTCATGTAGTAATATTATTTTGGTTCTAGTTTAATTCCAGAATATAAGATTGGAAGCTATTTCTTAAAAGTCCAAAAATGTAATTTAGGATGACCGTCTTCCCCAGGTGGAAAACCTACAGAACATTCTTCCCCAGGAGGTGGTATAAAGTGAAAATGCTATAATAGGTTCAAAAAAGTGTTATGAATATGAAATCTATGATGGTATAGTAAAGCAAAGAAGACACTTTGAGGATATTGAAACTTGAAGAGGTTAGCCTCTACAGGGATAATCATTCTGTCTCACAAATGTCCTCTTGTACCACCTGTCTTGTTTTATTACATCTCTCACTTAATCTTTCCTAGGACTGTTAGGAATATCTTACAGGTTAATCTCACTCACATTTCTTTCACCAATGTTACCACTACTGGATGAGAACAGTGCAGATGATGGTTTCTTCTAGAAAAGGAAAAGTATGAAAACAACCACTATAGACATTTTCACATTTTTCCTTTTTTGACTCTTCTTTACTTGTTCCTCTTCTTTTCTGTGGATTACCTTTAAGGAAAGCTAAATGGAGGTTTTAAAATGGTGGAAAACCTGTGGGAAAACAGGATAGCACAAAAAGTTTATAGTCATGCTAACGAAAATCCAAACCCAACTCTAACTGTGGGTGTAAGGTTCAGTCAGAGTCCCTCCCTTCTGAGAAGGCTCTTAACTAAGCATCTTCCTGCAGTAGAAAGCTTATTATCTACCCTAGTTACTTAACGTTTTTTAAGGAAGCTTTATTTTAAAGGTCATTGAAAGTTCTGTTTTCATATTTCCTTAAGCCTGATTCAGAAATTTTAAGAATATTTAAAATCAGATGAGAACTGCATTTGATGAAACTGCTTCCTTGGCATAGACTAGAGGGAAATAGTTAACAATAATTATGCTTATGGCATTATGCCTTTGCCCTCACCCGGGATCTGAAATGGGATGTTCTAATAATAGAACTCTAGAGTTTGTTTTAACAGAAGCAAAGAGAAACAAAGGCAAAATGCATAGTCCAAATCTGGAGGCCTTCGGCATGTGAACATTCCTTTGGGTATATAACAAAAAAAAAGAAGAAGAAGATTTTCATGGCACAATCTAGTGATATTTATAAGTGGATTATATCTATCTTTGATGAGAAATGACTGAAAATAAGGAGTACAGCTATTTGGGAACTAGTTATAGCCACTTACCAATATAAAATAGCAGGATGGTTTTTTAAGAATTTATACATCAATTTTTAACTTCCAACAGAAATAATTTATAAACTAAGTGGTAAGTTCTAAATTTTTAAAAAATATACAAATCAAAACATATAACTGATATTTGGTAGTTATAAAGGTGGCATGTAAACCATAATGGAAAGTATGTCAACTAGGGGGCAGTGACCTCTAAAACTAGTATTGCACATTCCAGTTCAATGTCTACATTTCAGAAAACATGTCAACATTATTGAATCCAGGGGTGGCTGACAGTGCCTTAGAATATTTCTCCCTTTCCCTGTTGGGACTTGGTAATCCTAGGGGCCTCATATATTGCTGTTCAACCACTAGCCCCATTTGCCTGTGTGGTCTTTAGGATCTCATGAGTAAAACTCAACAGAATCTACTGGAAAGGGATTAAATAATAAGATAGTTCAGTTAGGTCAAGAATAGTAATTGGCATTTCACAAAAACAGTAATTCAGTTAGGCGGTATGCATAAACATGTTAGAGCTCTCTAATTAAAAAGTGCAAATGAAAAAGAAGTATTGTGATTATTATGGGAAAAGTGAAAAAGACTGATATCTAGTGAAGGTAGAAAAAGGCACTTCCATACTCTGTTGGTGGAAGTGTTCACTTTCATAAATATTTTGGATGACAGTTTGGCAACCTATATATCAAAAGCTTCTAAAAAGGCCATGCCAGTTAAAATCTGCTTCTAGAATTTAGCCTAAGGAAACAGTAATTGAACATGTGCATAGATACATATTTACAAGGATGCTTATTGCAGCAGTGTTTATAAAAGCAACAAATTGGAAATAACTTGTGTTCATCAGTGGAGGAACTGTTTAAATTACATTGCAGCTATTAAACATAATGATGCAGAGCTCTATATCAAGCTAGAAGAGTGTCTATGATAGATGTTTATAAAACAGTATGTATAGTATGGTACCATTTTGGTTAACGTGTGTGCATGTGTGTGAACACCCAAAAGGATGTACTCAAATATTAAGAAGCTCAGCTCATCTTTGGGAACTGGGATTACATATGACTTTTATTTTTCCCTTTATACATTTCTGTATCTTCAGAATTTTTTTGTACTAAGTATACATTACTTTTATCATCAGGAAGAAAACCTATTTTTATTCTAAGAACAAAGTCAACGAGCTCCTGCTACATGCAGAGGCTCAGCGGAGAACTGAGGGTGAACAAGACCTGGCCACTGGCCTTCAGAAGTTAACAGGAAACAGTGTGATTTGTGCAAAAATCATTCTGGGTCACTACACCTTGATCGTCATAGAGTCACCACCAAGGGACGTTCTTGGAACATCCTGGACCTTGTAACAGACTTGGAGTCCTCGCTTCTATAATGAGCCCCTTTTCCACCACACTTTTTCCTGTCAACACAGTCCTGAATACCTGGGTCCAGTCAAAAACATGCTCACTCATCCCCAACAACATGCCGGTCACTGAGCTGACTTCCGGTGTGGCTCCCCTGTGTGTCCATGTACTTCTCCTTATCCCTGTGGCTGATGTGTTTCTTCCTTCTCTCCCACCTCTGCTTCTCACAATACTCGTTTTTGCACCTTCAACATCCAGCCTTCCAGACCTGCAGTTCTTGGCATTTTTCTTTGTACTCTGCATTTTCTCACCGTCAGTGTTCTTACAGGCCAAGGAGGTGACCTAAACAAAAGGAATAAAATTTGACCTGGTCTCTTCCCTCTCTGCAGTAATTTTGCACAGTTGTGCAAAGGAAAAAAGTTCTGCCATTACTTATGCCTTGAATCTGCCTGAACTCTGCTACACTTAGGGAAAACACTTAGGAATAGATCTATTCACAGCTGCATGGCATGTCAATAAAATTTCACTATGTTCCGTATTTTGTGATAACCTAAATATTTACATAAAGGCTTTTGTTTCTGAACTTTTGTTTCCCTAGAACTTGCTAAGTGCATGGATTCAGGGTTTACTGAAAAATACAAGATCCTATACTTTCACTTTAGTTCTCTGCTTTGCTTAAAGTTTTTTTCTGTTGTGTTCTTCTTGGCATTAACTACTTTGTTTTGCTAGTCCTAAAGACTGCAGCCACATGTGTTTTCTACATTCAACTACATATCAACTGCTCTTTAACCTGATTATGTGAGTGTTTTGATATTGTTTATTTTTTGTGGTGCAATTCCTCAATTATTATTGTTAGACAATGAAACTTTCTTGCATCCTGCTTTGTGTAAAGGTCAAGACCATTAACCCAAACAAGCCTGGAATACTCTCCAAGCTCACAGTAAACAACAGCCATATCAGGGCAGGAATGGATTAGTTGGAAATTCTACAGAGCCAATCAGACCATATCACTTACTGTCCAAGTTCCCAGCACCCTTATACATAAACAAGAATTTGAGCAAAGATCCCAGTCTGATCACTTTTTATCCAGATCTCTGACAAATAATTTAAATTCAGCATTTTAAATGCTATGAGTAGATGCCTCTGTTGTGAAATGGGACTTCCAATCTTGGTTTTGCAGGGTTATTTGAGGACCCATGTTGTAGATACTTGAGAAGTGTAAAGGTTGGACAAATGTTAAACAGCGAATTGTTTCATGGACTGACCAAGTGCTGAGGCCAGGATTGCAGGAGGGTACTTGGTAAGATGGGCTGCTCACCTACAACTGACCTAAATGCCACAGAGCAATATACTCAGGCGGCAGTTTCCCAGATGCTCTCACACCCCAGCCCTTCTTTCTCCGCCCAGAAGACAGATGTAATCATGTAACCCTTCATATGCCTGAAGCATTCAGGAAGAAATCCAATGCCTTATTTCATTCAGAGATTGCTTATGAGAAATTTTCCTACCAGGTAATTACTAGAAAATGCTCATCTTTGGACTTGTCTTTCTGTCCACTAGGAAATTCTTTCTCAACCACTTGTCCTATCATACGGAGGTCTCAACCAGCTCTAGGGCAGAACTGGTACCCACACGTACTTCTAGCCAATAGCAGAAAGCCATATTTTTTCATGTTCTCAAACTCACAGCTCTAGCTTGAAAGCACTGGGCAGAGTAATTTTGCTGCTTGCATTTTTATTCTGATTTGATTAAGGAAGATCCTACCCTTTAGGGCTCTTTTGTTGAAGGAGCTGCCCCACAAATAAAAGGAGGAGAGAAGCCAGCTGAGAAGAGGGAGGCCTGGAAAACATCCCTGTGTCAATCACACCTGACCTCCCTTCATATTCTTTACTGCACTACTTGGCCAGGCTCTTCTCAGATTGCCCCTTGGTCAGACCAGGTGTGTCTCCTCTTCATCACAAGTGTGAAATGTTAATGCCAACAGCCAAAGACAGAGGTGATCAGATCACTATTCTGCAATAGTTGGCAGCATTGTTTTGGTTTATTTTGATACAATGACAAAGAACATAGGTAGTTTTTCTAACCATTAACTTTTAGTACAGTATTAGGTATGGTTGCTGCAAATGAGTAAATGATGCTAGCTTGGTGAAATCTAGTATCCTTGGGACCAGAGAAGGCAATGGGTATGAATAGATACAATGTACTGTAGACTCCAAACTGTAATTAGAAATTTACTTGGTGTTTTTTTTTTCAGGAGGAAAGAAGTATTAACAGCTAGAGACTGTTTCCTTCCTTGGCATTGGAGACATTTCCCTAAGACCCTCAGGGTAACAATTAGTAAGTTACCCTGAGGAGTGTAAGAATTAATGTTTCCCAGTGGGAAACTCAGTAACCATACTAAGCTCTGATCTCTAAAATGTTGGTACCTGATAAATTTTAAACCTTCTCTTCAAGTGTTTTAAAATTTAAGCTGCTGAACAGGAAAAGTTGGGTTTCAGGGTGTGTTTCTATTTTATCTTGGTGCCATTTGACTTGGTAGAAATGACTAAAGATCAAATTTTGAGTAGTCTCCCAGAGAAGACATATAGGCCAGGCCTTGAATAATCCATCTCTGAATAATCAGTCATTTAAAGAAGATTATCAGTATTTATCTTGAGAAATTATTGGAATTTTACTTCAGATAAAGCAAAACTTTAAGAGAGGAATCATTTTTTTCATTTTCTGTCATTTCAGTGTCCTATTGGGTGAGTTAGGCCTATAGTGGAACTTATTACTCAAAAATCCAGCTTTTTTTTTTTTTAAACAGCACAATTTTGTTCATAGAGCAGTGTTTTTTCATTCAGGCCAGTTCCCTCGTTTGTTACCTAGTCTTTCCAGCCCAGTGTTTAGTTTCTCCTTTCTTCACAATTGCCTGGTAGAACGTCTTCTGCCTAGAGATGGGAAACCTGGGTGTCATGACAGTAGAAAATTGGCAGTCTTTTCCCTGGCATTGCATTCTAATAATACTATATCAGAGTTTGACCTAGTTATTTCACACAGACAACTGTTGCCAAGTCTGTGGGGTTTTTCGCCAAACAAAGGCCATGGTCTTCTCTCATGCATGAGAGATGTGCGTGCAGATCAGGTCACCTGGGCACCAGGTGCCCACCTATGTGGCTGAGCAATGTCCATGCAAGGAAGAGTGCCTGGAGCCATGCGCAGGTGTGGTTCTCATTCCAGGCCTAATTCTTCAGAACTCACCTACAGCGAGCTCCTGTTGAATGCCGCCAAAGGCAACAGAATGTGAACGACGGGGAACAAGTTGCTTTTGTACGCTTTTCAGGCGTCTGTAACGATGACCAGGTTTTCGTGACTACATTCCACCCTACCCCACCTCCTCTTTGCCATTCTGAGAAATTATTCATTTTTTTTTGTCTATATACAGAATTTTCCTCTAGCAACTGCCCTGGTTGTCACCAATAGTAACATCTTCATTGAAAGGAAAAGAAATTGAAGGGGCCTCAAGGACTCTGTGGCTGAAATGAAAATGACAGGTCTTAGCATTTTTGTATAGCTTACAATACTCTTAAAGAAATTAATACTCTTAAAGAAATTTTATTGGTTTTAAATAGCTAAACTGCAAATAAGAGAATTGGATAGTGGCATCAGCCTAAGACATTGGTGTGTTGGTTTTCCTGGCCCCTCAGTGGCGTGGCTAGGAGAGGTCTCCAGGCAAAGTCACACCGTCATGGTTAGAATCCCTGGTTAAATGCGGCTGCGATGAAGGTGTGTTGAGTTAGGTTACAGCAGCAGCGTGCATTCTCCAGGTGGAATAACCTGCTAAACAGGAGAAGCTTCCAACACTACTAATAAACCTTCACACGCTCCATGGTGGAAAAGAGAAAAGGAATGACAAGTGTCAGGTTGTATATGTTTAACAAAAAATACGTCTTCTCAAAAGTGTGAAGAAAAGGAGGAAGTGGTAGTAAAATTAGGTGATTTTTGTACAAGTTGACACTGACTGTGGAGGAGAATAAATCACACTTAATGATTAAGTGGTTCCGCCAAATGACTGCAAAATGCAATCTCCCCATGAGTTTTTAACAAAAAAATTGAAAAATTTGAAAATATTACTCATCAGTTAAAAAGCAGTCTGATTCTTACACAACAAAATTCTCATAAATATCCTGACAAGCTGTGTGAGAAACACAAATTCATATCTTTCCTTAGAGCAAATAAAACAATTCTATCCAAATCCATATGGTAATTGAGACTGTTTTAAACTGTACTGGGTTTGTGTTCTGTTGTTATTTCTTTGTTTTTAAGCCATAAGGTGTTTAAGCTCTAAATTAAAGGTTCATTTATTTTGTTGTTGTTCCTGGGCTTTTTGTTTGTTTGTTGCTGGGAGTAAAGGGGTATCTTTTGTGGATCTGGGGACAAATGTCAATAACCAGTGTAGCTTTTGTGTATATCAAAGCATCTTCCGGCATTTGTTTAAGGTTATAAGATGATCCCTTCTATAAAGGGGTGAGGTCCTGAGAGAAGTCATGAAAAATGATGAAAAGGTTAGGAAGTATGCCGTCAGAAGGATGAGATTTTTATGAAACAGTACTTTGTCTTAGATTTTTCTTCTTGTTAAATGAACTTCAGTCCTTCAGATAAGCACCTCTGGTTGCTGTGTTCACTTCCAAACTTGATACTCCTTTTGCTACTGAATTGGGAATAATTCTGGGGTGATTGTGTTACATACAGAATACTGATATTTTCCCATGCAGTTGTAGAATAATGCTAAACTGCTCAATTCAAGGACTTCCCTTCACCAAGAACAGACTATGCTTGTGAAGATCGTGGTGACCATGACCTCTTGGTCAAGGAACTAGCAATGGATGTATTTCTCTTTCTCTATAAACACATCAATGTACCTATTAAGGCTAGAAAATAAACACATATAAATTGGCACTTTTGCAAAAAATATATTAAAATTAGTTTTTCTATTCCACACAGGCAGAATTTAATGGAAAACCTGACTCCCTCTTTTTTAATGACGGCCAGCGAAGAATTGACTTTGTTCTAGTGTATGAAGATGAGAGTAAAAAAGAGACCAATAAAAAGGGTTCAAATGAAAAACAAAGGGTAAGTTTTTTATGCTGTTTTCCTTTTTATTCCTTATAATATTGTGAAATGAAAAAAAAGTGTATTTTTATGTAAGCAACAAAGGGAAACTGATGTTTGAAATATCACATACCAAACACAGTTTCATATTTGCTTTGCTCATTGTTCCCCAAGGCATGTTAACAAAAATTTTTTTTTAAATTTGATCCAGAAACTTCCTCAGGCTCTTAACCTCAGTTGGTTTCACAGCTGAAGGCAGACTTTCTTCCAAGGACTTGTACTGTCTATCTGTAGAAGAGATTTACATTAAAAGCACACTTGGCTATTTGCGACTAGGTGGGAAAGGAAGCTAATGATTAATAATGACAGCAAGTGTAATAAACAGCTAGGGTTCAGTATGTGCTCACTCACAGATGGTATGTGCCTTTCGCGTGCATTTTCTCATTTAATTCTCATAATAACCTGTGACAGAGCTGACCCTTAGAGAGGTTAAATGATTGCCCAGGGTCGTGAACTCTAGTATAGGAAATAGTGGAACCATGGTTCAAACTCTTGAATCTGGAACCTGTGCTCTAGACCTCTCCATTTTCTGTCATCTCCCTTCCTTCCTTTTTGTCCATTGCCAGTCAAGCTGCTCTTTCATCCCTTTCCTTTGCTTCAAGCTCTTTCAGGTAACAGGACCATCTTTATATCAAGATATGAAACCATTTAATAGGCTAGGGTTGTGACAACTACCTGAATCTTCTTTACCTGAACCCAAACTGTATTAAACTCAAACAGGACAAAAAAAGAGAGCGTAGATGTGTCACTTGTACTCACTTTGAAAATCCTCCCCTGATTCATTGTTTTTTCTCACATCTGTGCTGTTACACACACACAACTTTAATTGTCCCTCTCTGGATTTTCTGTCTGAAATACATCATTCTTAAATCTGTTGATTTCTGCCCAGTCTTTCAAACCAAGTGATGAAACCTGCTTAAAGCAATCAGTCCTGTTTTATTCTGGATTTTTGTTTGTTTTGGAAGGAATAAGTTTGGAGGTTTGTATTTGCATGGTGTCACAGAATAAGACCAGGCTTTGGAAACTGAGATTCAAATTCTGATTCTGCCACTATATTATTTGGAGGAATTCTAGTTGATGTAACAAACTGGCCTTGAATTACAGTGGCTTGACATAGTAAAAGTTTACGTATTGCTCATGTCAAGTCCAGTGTGGCATGCCTCTTTGGCACGATGGTTTCGGAGTGCTGCTGGCACTCTGTTTCTTGTAGTCGTGCAGGAACCCAGGCTGTGACACAGAGGCTTTGCCATATTCGGTAGGTAGTTTCCAAGATCATCCTAGGCATCAACATAAATAGTAAATAGGTTAAGAGGGAGGATGGAGAAAGTACTTGTGCTTCTTTACCACTTTAGCCCGGGAGTGACAATATCAATTGTGTTCATATTCTGTTGGTCAGAACTCAGGAAGGTGGAAAGTGTAGTTTCAGGCTGGACAGCCATTTCTCAGTGGGAACTCTGCACAGTGGAAGTGGAACACGAGTATTTAGTGGACAGCTAGCTTGTCTTTGCCACAGCTACTAACTGGCTGTGTGACTTAGGTGAATTTTCTTATCTGTATGGTGTTTTATTATTATTTTTGAGATGCATGTTATTTTTATATTTCGACATCTCAAATCGGGGTACATCTTACAAATGGTGTATCATAATTTCATTGGCGGAATTTTTCTTATTGGTGCATAAAAATATTGCCTCATCACACAGTCTGTGGCATCTTAGATTCAGGAAAATGGGACTCCCAATACCTAATCCATAGGATTATAGTTAGGGTTAAGTAAAATATCATATAGAGATGTTATGTAAATTTTTAGCACATGTTAGATAATAGATGTATTAGGTAATAGTTAATTCCTGTACCTTCACTTTTATCTGGCATTTTCTTAAAAAATGCACTAGTATGAAAAGGCATGACTCTCCTTCTGTTATTGTATAATTTTATCACTAGAGTAAAATAGCTTAGAGTATTTTATCGTTTTCCTGTAGACACTAAGATAGATTCTGTACAGTCATAGTCACCATCATCAAATATTTATGAAGCAACCATATTACAATGGAACTGCGTTGACTGCTATATAAAGTAAGTTAAACAAATTTAATCCATTAAAGTATTAAAGGAAGCAGTTCTGGTTTTAAACAAGAGCTTCACGGCCATGGTGAGGGGGCCCTAGAGCCGCTTACATTATTAATAAGTTCTGCATTTGCTTTACACAGAAACATAGGTCCCAGGGTAACTCGCATAAATCAGGAGGAAAAAAAATCATCATTAATTTGGCAATCCCTGAACTCATGGATGGATATACTGTGATGTTGGTTTTTATAAGCTGTGCTTTGAAGTATTTTGAGTCTATATTTGTACATATTACTTAATTTAGACTCCACCAGAATTCAAAGTTTGGCGTGGAATCACATTTTTATTAATTGGAAAAACATTTGCAAGTTCTATCATACTCCCTGTTAGGCTTATTCAGGATTTAGGACAACACCAAGGAAAGGCAATTTCAAAATCCTGTTTTCTACGAGAGAAAAAAAACGTTATGTATAAACTATATTAATTTCCTAAAGTCAACACCAAGGTTGACTTTGCCAGGGGCTGATCTAAAGAGTATTGTTAAATAGTTTTTTAAAGATGCAGAAAGATAGAAGTGATGGGGCCACAAACATCAAAAACAGAGAGGAATACAAGGCTGCATCTTCTCATTAGCATAAGAGAAAATATTTTTCTAGCCAAACCTCCAAATAGCGTGTAACTTTGTCTCCTTATATCAGTGAAAAATACTACAGAAACTTCATACCTTCCTTTAAAAAGCATAAACCATTTATATTTAGATGATGCATGGGGATGATTATAAGTTGTTTCAGTAAGTGCTCATTTATCCAGGACTGTCCTTAGCATAGAATCAGTTTGAATGTTTTTTGCTGCAAGTAACTGGAAAACCAAACTCAAAATGGCTTAAATGCTAAAAGGAAATAATAATTTCCTAACTAACCTGGAGATAGGACCATCTCTGGGTTAGATAATTTACTGGCTTAATGAGGTCATCAGGATAAACTCTTTTTAGTTCTAATAGTTTCTAAAGCGTGTTTTAAGTTTTCTAAAAGGAAGGCCATACAGTCTACAAATGACAGTTTTGCTCTATTTTTGTCATCTTTTTACTTCTTTCCTTTTCTTGTCCAAGTGCAATGGCTAAGACCTCTTGAATAAAACCAGTGAAACATAGTAGTCACCATTATAATGTTCCTGATTTCAGTGGGAATGTTTCTAAAATTTCACCATTAAATATCACACTTGCTATAAATTATTGGTAGTTTTCTTTTAAAAAGTTAAAGCAGGGGCCGCCTGGTGGTGCAGCGGTTTAGTCTGCGCTTGGCAGCCCGGGGTTCGCAGGTTCGGATCCCGGGCACCCGCCGATACACTGCCTGTCAGCCACGCCATGGTGGCGTCCCATATAAAGTAGAGGAAGATGGGCACGATGTTAGCCCAAGGCCAGTCTTCCTCAGCAAAAAGAGGAGGATTGGATGGATGTTAGCTCCGGGCTGGTCTTCCTCACAAAAAAAAAAAAAAGTTAAAGGAGTTCCCTTCTAGTCCTAGATTGCTAAGTTTTTATAATTAAGTTTTAAATTTTATCAAATGCTTTTTTTTCCTCTCAGGATGATCACATGGCTTGATTTCTCATTAAGTCTTATGTGCATTAAGTATATTTGTGGCTAATAAGACAATAACTCAAAAATCATTCATTTTTGGCTTCAACATGCAATGTATAATTTTTATAGTCATTAGCTCTCTACTTATGCTAACATTATGTTAACATAGTTTATTTATTTATAATTCATTAAAAAGTATTTGAGGTCACCTACAGAAATATATCAAGACTAAAAGTAATTAGATGAGGAAACCAGGGTGACAGAAATATAAAGGCCCAAAAAATAAAATGAAGCCTTGTGTCAGAGTAATAAACAAAATGATTTATTATTGACCATAGGGTCCTGTTTAGAAGTTAGAGTTCAGCTGCAAATCTGCCTCTGAGTTTCCTAGTAGCCAAAGAAAATAGGGGATGTTATCAACAACACGGTCTAAAGTTTCAACACAATAAAAACAAAACTGATTATTCAAAAGAAATATAATGTTCTGGTCCGAGGATCCCCTAGAAAGAAATTTCTCCCATGGAGCCTCATAAAGGGGAAGGCATGACTGAATAGACTTAACACTGGCGTACCTTCTCCACACTGAAGAAACAAAGGAGGGCAGAAGGGGATTATGAAGAATCAGAACAGTATAAAAAATTTCCTGGAAATGACATATTGCCACAGATAGTCCATAAATTGGAAACTTGAGGCTCATGTTAGGACAGGTTAAGAAGAGATGATGGCAATCAGTGTTGGGTGGTTTCACCTTCTCAGATCACTTTTGGTGGGTGTTGTGTCTTTTGTTGTAGGCAGTGAAATCAGTTCTAGCTTCAACTCCTTAATACTTTAGACTAAGGCAGAGAGCTCTTTATATTTTTATCTCCTTCCCTTAACACTCTGCTTGCTTATACGAAGATTGTAGGATAAAAGGAATAAATTAAATTAGAATCAGCAGTTTCAAATTGCAGCTTACGAAATGTGTTGCTGGTATAAGCATGTGTGGTTTTATTTTTGAGTGCTCAGCACGAGAGCAGTGAAGCCAAATCTTGCTTCTTATTTCCAAAATGGGAAGTGTCCTTGGGCCTAATCCTTAAAAACAGGCAAACAGAGGACAGTGAAATCCTGAAAGGTAAAGTCTGATTACTCCATTTCATCTCACAAAGATGTGGAGAAGAGAAAACCCTTTTTTCCGGTTGGTCCTTCTGAGGTCTGGCCTTAGGTTTGAATGAAGAAGCTGTCATTTACCCTGGTCTCAACAGTCACCGTGTCTCACTTTTTTAAAGGGTCATCTGATAAATAATCATAAAAGAATAGCTGCTTATGTGCACGGAAAAGGAGTGGCCTAAAAACAGTATTTCTTAAACTTGTCTGATGATGAGTCACCTGCTTTACTTGTTAAAACTAGATTATTCAGGCCCCATTCTATACCTACCTAGAATGTCCAGGAGACGGGCCCAAGGATCTGCATTTTAAGCAAGTACTCCAAGTTGTTCGTGTAAGCAGGTAAAGTCTGGAAAACACTGCCCTAAAATGTTTACAGTAGTAGTTATCTCAGCAGTGGATTATAGGTGATTTTTTTTTCTTCTTGGAAAATTTCTGTTTCCTAAGTTACTATTTATTTATTTATTTTTGTAATTACACCAAAAATGTTAATTTAAAAAGAAAAATTGGAAGTGAACTTTAGCTAGATACTCACTTCCATTCCGTGCTTATCATTTAGAGTGCTCATCTGTCTCTGACCCCTGATGAACACACATTACCTCCTTGAGTAAAGCCCTCATCAGATCGGTCCACTAACATTAAATATTTTATCACCAGTGTGTGAATTTAAATTAAGTCCTGATTAAATAGTTTATTCTGCTTACCAAACCTTCTTGAGCTCATGATATATAACTAATAAATAGCACTTAGAGTAATTAGACAGTAATTTTTTGCACAAATTAAGTGCCTTGACTTATTTCTCATCCATCTTTGTAGGCCTAGCAAAGATTGGCAAGGTGAAAAATACAATGACAGCACCATCAGTACTTTGCCTAACAAAGCTGAAAGAATATTTGAAATTAGTCTATGCGTGTGTTTCATTAATCCCAACTGATTTATGCTTTATTATCATCACAGTGTATTCAGTAATTTTACTTCTTAGACATTGCAACCCCTGCTTTTTGTGCTGAAAAAGCTGAGCGACATAAAGAAAATGGTAGATATTGGTGTTTACAATGAGTGTTATTACTGGATAATTCACAAGTAAGTCATTCCCAACAATGACTTTATTAAGCCAAATGGGATGTGTAATCTAAGGTGCTTAGGGACAGAAAGCTTTCTTAATTATGCCAGCCTGTCCTTTGTGATTTTGATTGCTTTATTCTTTACTCCTCTGACAGCTCTATTAACCTCTTAAAAGAGGTATGAATAAAATTTTAGTTTTGGTGTTGGGATAGATGCTCTTGTCTTCTTTCACTTTGAACCCCCAGTCCCAACTGTTACAGTATTCAACAGTAATAGAATCGTGTACATCTTTTTATGATGTACATGGGTCCTCAATGATTATAGTCGCTTTGGCTTTACTAGAAATAAGTAAAAAAAGATAGATTCGGGTTGCAGTGCCAGTGAATGGGCTCTCCTAGTGACAGAGAGCCAGTGAGTCTAGTTTAGTCATTTTGTGCTGCCAAATGCAGATCATAGACTGTAAACATAGTTTAGGTTCTTATATGTAAGATTTTCCAACAAGGCACATAGATAATTTTTAGTTAAAAATAGTGTGGCATTAGATATTAATTTATTCAACAAATATTTATTGAGCAATGGTTATGTCAGGCGATATGCAATATTAATTTTCTTTCATTTTTAACATGGAAGACGGCTCTACTCTAATTTTTTTAAATGTCAAGAACACTGTTACTTATCCAAGTGTAAATTCTATGGAGAAGTAAAGATGATAATTTCAAATTAAATAGATTTAAGCAATCTTTTCTTAAGTAAGCAGTCTTTTTCTGATATATGCCTGTTTGACAAATATAGCACATATGCTAATTTACTTTAGCTACTTGACAAACCATGAAAACTGGTTTGATCAATTTTAAAAGTATGCCCCTAGATCTTTGTGAATTGCCATGCCAAAGGAAAATAACAAGAACTGTCTTATTCAAGTAACACCAAGGTGATATATTAACGTGTTTAAGCAAATAAAAATGTCCTGTCCTTGATTCAACTGTTTAAGTATTTATAGTTACTGGTAAAATAGAGGGCATTATAAAGCAACTCCAAGGTCTGCCAATTATCTTGAGAGAAATCAGGTAAATATCTCAGGAGTTCTTTGTAAAGAACTAGATCAGAACTAAAATAGGATAAATTAGTTCAACCTTCCTGGAGGGCAGTATGGCAATACGTGTTAAAGAACTTAAAATTGCATATACTCTTTGATTACCAATTCTGCTTCTAGGACTTGATCCTGAGGAGGTAATAATGGATGCATAAAGATTGTTCTATGAGGATGTTCATAGTAGTGAAAAATTAGAAACAACCTAAATATCCAACAATTTGAGATTGGTTAAATAAATTACAGTAGATCTCTCTGAGAGAATATTATCAAGCCATTAAAATGAGATGGAAGAGAAGTATTTTTAATGTTTTCTACATCTATGATAGTCACGTGCGCTGTACACTTATTAGTGACTTCCCTTGTTACACACAGAAATGGGGCAAAAAAGAGGAGATTTAAAGATGTGTTTACATCCTTCAGAGAATGAAAAGGATATGCATCCATCTGATATTAAGGTTATCCAAGGACCAGGATGACTAAGTGGTATAGAAGAGTCAAGAGGGAGGGCTGAGTGACTCAGCGTTAAGATCCATTCCTGGAATTCTAGTAAAATCGTGTCATTGGTGTCCCACCGGAGGGATTAAGGTATCATTGGGTGCATAGTGTGGAGGCCAAGTGGGTTGGGCTTGCCTATTTTTGTCCAGATGTTTACCATTAAAAAGGAGAAGTGAGCCTCTAAGGCCTGCAGGGTAGAGAGGATTTATTTATGTGTGTATGAATGAATGAATAAGAGGGTAATGATGGCTAACACATCTACAGGGCTTTTTATATGTCAAGCATCATGCTGAGGACTTTATATCCATGATCACATTTAATCCTTAATCTCCAAGATAAAGGTATTTCTTATCCCATTTTTGAGATGAATCCACTATACTTGTAGAGTTTAAGTTATTTGCCCAATGTCACAGAGCTAGCAAAGGGCAGAACCAAGATTTGAATTTTGACTCTGAGTCTAACCTTTATGCCTAGGAGTAAAAGAAAGACCCAAACTGCAAGAGCTAAAGGGGCAATATGATAGACTCAAATCTGGGAGGAGAGAGTCCCATGCAGGTGAGAAGGAGTTACAGCCTCAAGTTAGAAATTCCACAGAGGAGAAGCTGTGTCTAACTTGCACTGTGCAGCGTGGTGCAGTCGTGGTTGACACAGCCGATACAACCAAGACAGGAGTAGCTTGTGTTTGGTATGTTTGATGACAGAACTGCCTTCTGCGGGTGCTGGTTCATTCCTGGTTCTCTGAACCGTCCCCCTTTTGTCATCTAGTAATTCAGACTCCAAGGTGTCTGGAAATAACTTCATGCTCTGGATGCCCTGAGCTATCTGGTGCTAGTACACTCCAGAATTAAACTCTCTCTCTTCTCCATCATATCCTATAATACCCGTAAGTAAAAGTTCGTGGAACATTTTTGGGGGGCTCGGGAAAGGGGAGCACACTTGCTACACTGCAGTAATTTGTATTCCTCCATCCATTCCCACAGAATAGGCAGCCATCGATCCACCATCACTCGATTCATTCATTAATTCATCAGACATTTATTGCATGTTTATTCTGTTGTAGGCCTGTTCTAAGTGGCAAGGATATCAAGATGAAAAGACAAACATCTCTAGGGGCAGGGATGGTAATTGAAGAGCAGGCAGGCCTCTGGAAGGATTTAATACCTTTTTTTTTTTTTTTTTGGTGAGGAAGATTGGCCCTAAGCTAACATCTGTTGCCAATCTTCCTCTTTTTGCTTGAGGAAAATTATCCCTGAGCTAACATCCATGCCAATCTTTCTCTACTTTGTATATGGGACACTCCCACAGCATAGCTTGATAAGCGGTGTGTAGGTCTGCTCCTGGCATCTGAACCCACGAACCCTGGGCCGCCTAAGTGGAGTGTGCAAACTTAATCACTATAGCACTGGGCTGGCCCCTGGATTTAATACTCTTAAAGATGGAAAACATTTAAGGTGTTTGTTGGCTGAGTAAGAGCAATAAAGAGAAAAGAATGGAGAGAAGAAGAGAAGGTATTGCTGACGCAAGCTCAAGAGGAGATAGGAAAAGGATGCAATCTTCTGCACCAAGAAGAGAGATGGCGTCCAGCTATTGATGGGTAGAAAAAAAGATAACTGCCAGAGTTCACAGTGAGTGGCTGCCATTTTCTCTATGAGGAAGGAGGCAAGGTTACTCACAGAGTCTGCTGGTCTGGGAAATTAGGTGGGGAGCGTGAGGAACACCTTGAAAGTTTGGAAGAGCTCCCTGGTGGATGAGGAGGGGCCAGGAAGGAGACAGCTGCACATCATGGTGGGTCTAGCTGTGATGGGAACCGTGAATTTCTAATAAGGCCAGTTAACACAGTTCTCTGGTGTCTTTTTACCAGCACTTAATTGTTAATATACCTATTAAGCCACAGGAAAAGCTCCCCTTTTGACTGATTCTTCTTTCCTTCTAACTAGAAGGACGTTTGTCTACAAGAACTAAAATCCTTGGGTCTGAGCCTTCACATCCTAACAGAAATTATTCCTGAGTGGCTTCTAGAGGATACAGAAGACACCATCATGGATCCTGCTTATGACCTGCTAGTGAGACCATCTGGGTTGCCCCTTGTACAGCCTCAGAGCAAGTCATCTCCCCTGAAGGAGAGGAAGTCACAGCTTCCAGTCTACTCAGGACACCCGCTCCTTCCACTGTACAGTGACTTAGGTTTTAGGCTAAGAGGTTTTCCCTAGTTCATGGCTACTTTATCAGTCAGAAGTCTTACTGGCAAGTAACAGACATGAGCTCTAATTTAAGCAGACAGGAGTTTATCAGAAGAATGTTAGGGAGCTTACAGGTTCTTCCGAATCGTTGGGCAAACATGCCTGGAAACTAGGCCTCCAGAAGCACTGCCCCAAATCCCAATGCAGAGTCCACCTGGGAGACAAAGCATGGTTGCTCCCCTGGGCCTAGGGCTGCGGCTGGCACCACTGACCAGCAGTGGTCCCAGCAAGCTCCTACCAAAACCTCTGCTGTGTCTGGAGCTGGCATTCATTCTCCCAACCACCCCAGAATGGGTTCTGCTTGGCCCGACTTCTTGGCATCGGTAGCTTCTTATTCAGAGTCCAGAGTGAGTGATCTGATTAATAGGGCCGAGCTCATGTGCCAATAGCTCAACTTCATGGGAGACAAAGAACTGGAGTGTCTGCATTTTTATCTGCTGTAGTGGATGTGGGCTCTGGTGGGAGTTGAAATGTTGGGTGGCCATAAAGAACGACATGTCCATTACAGTGCCATGAAACACGTGAATAAATGTTTCAGTCTTTCTATACTGGGAGCAAGTCTTAGGTCATTGGATGCTGAGTTTCTCTATAGCTCCTGTATTGCAGACTATTTTGAATTCTTTGAATCTTCATCACTTTGCAGGATGTTCTCAGGAAGTGTTTGTAGAATGAATTAATAAGTGTTGAGTATATTCTTTCAACAAACGTGTATTGGGCATATACTCCGTGCCAAGCACTATGTTGAACAGTGTTGGCAGGATCAAAAATGCTTGTATGCAATAGTAAAGAAGGAAGCAATCAGGAACCAGGACTGGGCTACCTTGCAAGAATCAAAATATGAGGATTAGGATCTAGAGTGAAGAATTACCGCTTAGATACGAAGTAGCGTGAGTCTGAACCAGCTTCCCAAGTTGAGGTTGGGGATATGGCGGGTCAGGGATAGAAAGAGCAGAAATTCACCCCAGCAGGGTAAATTGCAGAGGCAGCCTGGGTGGGAGGCAGGCAGAGTGGACAATCACCTGCTCGGAGCAGAGTGGGAAAGTTGCACGTCAAGTTCTCCTCGCTCTCATCTGACTCGATCTTTTCTAGGCAGGTTGCTTGTTCATTTTTAGGGGAGCTGTAACACTTGCTGGCTTTTCTCTGACTATTGTATGCTCAAATTGTGATAAGCAATTAAATGTGTTATATTTGTAAAGCTCTTAGAACAATGTCTGGCATGTTTTAAGTACTATAACCATTTATTAAATATATAAAAATAAAGCAATATTCTGTTTCTGATACTTCCACAAAATATGTTAGGGATTCCACTTGGACTCACATCTAACCAAATGCCGGGTATATTTTTTCACCTTCTGACCTTTGACCTTTTTCGTATAGCATCTGCTTTACATTTATTAGGTGCTTTCCATATTCTAGGCACTGTCTGTAGCACAGCAGGTCAGCCCCTCCTCTGCCTGTTCACAGTTGGCAAATCATGGATGGTGCTCCCTGGGCGAAGTGGCCTGACTGCCAGACCCACTGGCTTACCAAGGCCTTGACCCAGTAATTCCTTTCTATCTTATAAACTGCTGAAGTTAAAAAAAAAAAAAAAAACAACTTTAATCCAGCCTTTTCAGTTGTCTTCAGTGGGAGAATTGGTCCAATTAACCTCCTGTTATTACTACAGATGGAAATTGTAGTTTATGTGGTTTAAATCATATAATCCTCATGAGAATCTCAAAAGGAAACTAATGAGATCTTCTCCATCCTGCAGGTGAGGAAAATGAGGCAAGAGAGTTTAAGTTTTCTGCCAAAGGTCAAAGAACTGATAAGTAATGGCACCAGAATTTGAACACAGGCAATCTGGTTTTAGAACTTGTGTGCTTAACTCCTATGTCCACTCATTTTCTTCTTTTCATAAAGCAGTATAACTGCTTCATTATTAAAAGCATTCTTTTAAAAGGTCAAACGAGGTGGCATGGCAGTTAAGTTCACGCTTTCTGCTTCAATGACCTGGGGTTCGCCGATTTGGATCCTGGGCACGGACCTACTCACCACTCATCAAGCCATGCTGAGGTGGCATCCCACATAGAGGAACTCAAAGGACCTACAGCTAGGATACACAACTGTATACTGGGGCTTTGGGGAGAAAAAAAGAGGAAGATTGGCAACACATGTTAAACTCAGGGCCAATCCTCCTCAAAAAAAAGGAAATACTCCTTTGAAAAAAAAAGGTCAAACTAGTCTCTACCTTTACATTATGTCTTACAACTGAGAACACAACTTGGCAAAAGCCTCGCCAGATAGAATTTAATATCAATAAATACAGTATGTTCTGTATCTTTTTAAATGGCCATGTAGCATGGACAGACACAGTATCAATCAATTAGGTCGTTATTTTGGTAGATTTAGATTTTTTTTATAGCTTCACAAACATTTCAATCTTGCAGAGAAAAAAATTCCCTTGAAGTTTGCCCAAATTGTGTTGTTTTATTGAATTTGGTCAAGGCATGCAGAGATGAAATATATGCATTCAAAATTGAACCATTTGAATGTCTGACATGGAAATAAAACTTTAAAAATCTAGAATGTCAGATCTGGGCTATAACTCTGGTAAATGATGTCAGTGAATGGAAGTCGAAAAACTTCATTTGTGTGCAAAACCTCTTAAGTCAAAGAAAAAAGTCCTTGAGATTGTGCCAGAGCCAGAGACTTGTGTGCACCTCAAATGGCCAAAGACTCATGGGGACAACGAGGGGCCTTCCAGAGTGCCAGAGGAATCCAGGTATACTCCACGGCATTCCGTCTGAGGAATGTAACACCCGCAAGTCACCAACAGCCAGGGAACCCTCAATGCTTCTGTGCCATTTTAAGCAAATGTATGTCTTCGTCAGGTTCAATCTGGTTTGTTGTTTATTTTTTCTTAAAAAAAAACTTTTTCTGCCCTTGGTAAAACTAAAGGCCTGGCGTATTTCCCAATTTCTTTTGACAGAGAAAAAGACGAGCATATGAGTCTAACCTCATCTGTGATGGCTTGCAGCTGGAGGTAACAAGATCAGTAAGTGTCTGTCTCTTTCCAACCTTTGGCTGACCATTGCTCTTGGGAGCCTGCCTGTCACTTGGAATGCTGGAATGGCATTTGAAACACGCAACCCCAGCCACACCTTAGCTGTAGGCTGGGAGGGGAGTCAATAAAAATCTGCATTATAGAATGTGTGCAGTCATATGTCACTTAACAACAGAGATACATTCTGAGAAATGGGTTGTTAGGCAATTTTGTCATTGTGCCAACATCATAGAGTGTTCTTACACAAACCTAGATAGTATAGCCGACTACACACTTAGGCTATATGGTACCAATCTTATGGGACAACTGTCATATATGTGATCAGTTGTTGACCAAAACATCATTATGCAGGGCATGACTGTATTTGTTTCTGATCGAAGCAAACATCTTTTTTAATAGCCAAAAAATGTAATCAGAAATATATGTATAAATTATTGTTTTCTTCTTTTAAAAACCTTTTAAAAGATTTTTTTGTTTAACACACTATAGTTTATGAAAAAATTACAAAATGTAGGAATAGTGAAAAAAATCATCTGTATCTTAATTATCATAAATAATTTTGTAGTCCTAAGTGGTTTTTTTGCTCAAATATATACATTTTTCCCTTCCAAAAAAGGGGAATTATTTTTTGTTTTTTAATTTGCTTTTTTCCCTTTAATATTGGTAAATGCATTTCAATATCAATAAATATAATTCTTCGACATCCTTTTTAATGGCCACACAACATGATATTGAACAGATATATAATAAATTAAACAGTCCTCTTCTAGGTTTAAGAAATTAAAAAATTGTCATTACAATAACACTGCAATGAATATTCTAGTGTTTTTATTTGTAGTCACTAATTTGAATGGTGGGCAAATTAACAAGTTTGCTTTTCTTCGTATAAAATATTAGTAATTTTATGAAAGAACTATGATAAGGATTTTAATTACTTTCTCAATGATTTGAACCAAGAAATTATCTTTAAGGCAAACATTTATAGTGGTTTGCAAATCTGTTATTATATCTTCACTTTCACCGGCATCCTGTGGGTAGGTGTGTTCACGCACGGATGTGCTTTAACTACCAGCAACATAAGAAAAATCTGTATGTTTTAAAATTGTGAAAATAGTTGGTTTGGTTTCCTAGTTTGTGTTTTCATTCTTCCAATGTAGGTGTTGGATGACAAGCTTGTATTTGTAAAAGTGCATGCCCCGTGGGAGGTGTTATGTACATATGCCGAGGTAATGCACATCAAATTGCCTCTGAAACCCAATGATCTGAAAACCCGGTCCTCAGCTTTCGGTGATTTCAATTGGTTTACCAAAGTCCTCCAAGTAGATGAAAGTATCATCAAGCCAGAGCAAGAGTTTTTCACTGCACCATTTGAGAAGAACCGCATGAATGATTTTTATATTCAAGACAGAGATGCCTTCTTCAATCCAGCCACCAGAAGCCGCATTGTAAGTCTAAATCAAATTTAGTTGCTGTCTTGGGGTGATTTGGAACCTGCTGTGGAATAATTAGTGGTTTGGTTTGGTTGGTTTAGTTTTGTTTCTAAAGCTGCCAAAAGAAAAGAAAAGAAACATGCCTACAGATTGCTGTTACAATAGTAAACAACGGTTGGTTAGTTACACTGTATAAACCACACGTTCTATTTTGAAATCTTTTTAGGTTTACTTCATCCTCTCTCGGGTCAGTTATGAAGTGAAAGACAACGTTAAAAAGTTTGGGATTAACAGACTTGTGAATTCTGGGATCTATAAAGCAGCTTTTCCTCTCCATGATGTAAGTCACATGGCAAAAATGAAGTAAAATACCTAATATCTACTCCAGTGTTAACAGGGAAGGGCTAATTTTCTTGACCTTAAGTTTCTTCCTCAGTAAAATGAAGATAATATATTGCAAGATTACAAGCTCATTTAGGGCAAGAACCAGGTTGTATTGTTCACTGCTGAATCCCAGGCATAGATAATGTCCTCAGTTTAAATGAGCCAGTGAATGAATGAATGAATGAATGAGCAGTAGCTGTCCCACAGTTAATGTGTAAAGCAGTGTAGGTTAGCAGTTAAGAGCATGGACTCTGGGGCCGAAATGCAAAATACATATTAGACCTTCTCATTTATCATTTTCTGTAATTCAGACTTTTTCCTCCCTGAAGTACCATTTTCAAACCATGCCCTGTAATATCATGGGGCTCTTAAAAAGGCATATGTCAGCGTCCTTGTCACAATGGCAATGCGGCAGTGTTGACATTTTTTAAAGACTACGTTCTGAGATGACAGCCACTCCTCAAATTCAAGAGCACTTCTCCAGCTGATGACATGTCTCACGAAATGAGATTTTTAAAATGTGACTGTTTCAGACCCTTAATGATTTCATAAATGCAGAGATATTGTATCTAAGTTCTTTAAATAAATTCTGTCATTGACATAAATTAAATACTACATTATATTGCACTGTTACTTTGTTACATTCACTGTCAATTTATCTGAATCCCTAAGACCAAAGAAAGTAGAGACTGAGATTGATAATTGCTACTGTGTGGTACATGTATTTGTGGATGAAGACAATATTGAAATGTACTGTATAAGATGAGAAAACTAGGACACTAAACAGCTACTTGATACACATGCATAAATAGAGGACAGGGAGCTGGGTGGAGAAGTAGACGCTGAGCTTCCTGGCTAAGAGACCCAATGTAGCAGTCCAGCCTAACAGTCCATGTGTTTTATATTTGTGCCCCAGCAAAATTAGCAATTATAGCATGACATTAACCCTGGGGACACTAGCAAATAGCTGTCATGAATATTAATCTAGGATGCCAAGGTTCTATAGTATTCAGTTGGCATCTGCCCATGCTCAGTTCTTTACCTCTAAAGCCTCTTGTAATTGCAGTGATGCCACATCTAGGCTGAGGAATGATCTCGTGTAGTATTTGGAAGGGAGGTGAGTGGAAGTCAGGACCTCTGTTAAGGCTTGGCTGGGTGATAATCTGGTTCTAGTACAGGAAGAAGGAAAATAAGGTAGGTGGGAAGGAGAATGACTGAATTTAAGCAGAGGCAGGAAGTTTTGTTTCCTGAATAAGCCAAGTGTATAACATGATGTCAAGCTTCTTTGTTGTTTATATTCTACATGTTGTCACAGAATCACTGCTGAATTGGGGGACAAAGAAGCCTGGGTTTTATAATTCACCCTGCTGCTAACCAGTTGGAGCCCTGGTTTCTCCGGGTGTCCAAGGAGGGAGCTGCGTTATCAGGTGTTCCTCCACTGTGGCAGTTTTGGCACTTGAGCAGCCCAATTTTTCATTAATTTAGGACTGGCCCACTTATAAGACATTTTGCATCCCCAGGGCTTCCACTCAGTACCAAGTATCTGTTCCCCAGGATTGTACCAACTGAGCATTCCTCCCCACCCACATTCACAAATGGCTCTCAAGGGGTTAGTAATACACCTGGTTGAGAATCAGTAAAAATTACGTGGTATTTCCTTCCCTTTCAGCAAATGAGGGCCCCTTATTCACAAATGACTGTGAAGTATTAGTACCACATTTAATAAACGGATTTGTGAACACATGGTGATTGGGATGCTCACTCGTTTGCTTCTGCTTCCCAGTGCAACTTTGGCCATCCATCAGAGGATCTCAGTTGCCCTAATGAACGGTACCTTCTGTACAGGGAATGGGCTCATCCTCGAAGCATATACAAAAAGCAGCCCTTGGATCTTATCAGGTGAGTTGGTATAGAGGGTACTCCAGTGGGAAGGGCTCAGGATTGCCCTTATGGCATCTAAATTTGACAGTACAGAGTAATGCCAACCAAGGAAGCTCACTCAGACATCTGAGTTGCACAGAGCTTTTTTTGAGGCTTCGTTACATAGGCACAGTTGATTGAGTCATTGCTCTCGTGACTCAATCTCCAGCCCCTTCCTCTCCCAGAAGTCACTCCAATGTCATGTGGCTCAAAGCCCCAACATTCTAATCATGTGGGTAGTCTTTCTGGCGTGGCCAGCCCCCATCTTGAGTCATCTCATTAGCACAAACCATTTAGGAGTCCACTATGAATAACAAAGATTCCTACCTTGGAAAATTCCAAGGGTTTCGAGGTTACCTCCCAGGAATTGGGACCATAGACCCACCAAATTCATCGTTACACAGGAGTAAATGTTTGGTTTAGCTTAAATGGCACGATAAGAGATATAAATTTTCACTGCTTTCCTGTATCTGCTGTTAGATACTATTTCACTGTATCATGTGGATATAATATCTAGCTTGGCATTTGTCTTCTCAAAGCACCCATGTCAGCTGCTCTCCAAAAGTTTATGTTGTTGGGCAAGGCTGCTGGAGAGAGACCAAGAACAACCAAACAAAGAAATAAAAATGAGCAAACCAATAAGTAAACAAAATTTCTGATTGAAATGAAATTTTCATAATACAGTGGTAAGATGGAGGGGTGTGGGAAGTGAGTCAAGGAAGTTATCCTTGAGTAGGTGACATGTGAGCTGAGACCCCCTTTTTACTAAAGGGGCCAGTACTTTGAGGATTTGGAAGAAGTCATCCCAGGAATAGAGGTGGCTTGTGCAATGGTCCCAAGGCACAAATACAGTTGACGAGTTTGAGGAAATATCAAAGATTAATATGGAAGTGCTAATGTGAGAAAGAAGGATGAGACACAAGGTTAGAAAGGGTATCTGGAGCACAGAAAGGAGTTTAGACTTGAAGTGCTGTGAGAAGCAGTTGTAATATTTTAAGCATTCAACTAATTTTATCTCGTTCCTGTTTTGCAAAGATAGTGTGGAGAATGGATTATAGGGCGCACAGGAAGCAGGGAGATCAGATAGGAGGCTGTTAGAGTGGGCCAGATGAGAGACTGTGGGAGCAAACCTGGAATGTGTGTTACGAGCAGAGTTGACGAGACTTGGTTATAGATTGGATGTGGAGGGTGAGGAGGAGAGTCAAGGCATCCCCAAGTCGCCTGGAGCCGAGTGCCTGTTCTTTCGATGATGTCTCAGTGCCCCATGCAGGTGCCCACCTACTTGGGAAAAATCTCTTAGTCTTAAAAGTGAGAGTTTTAAAACCCTGAATAATTTCTGTTTTGTTTGATCTTACATCTTATTATGGGAAATTTCAAGCATATACAAAACCAGAGAGAATAATACAGAAAACCTGCAGGTATCTGTCACCCAGCTCCAAAAATTATAAACTCATAGCCAGGCTTGTTTCATCTTTGTCTCTACTTATTTCTTTCTCCTCCACTGGATCATTTTGAAGAAAATCTCGAATATCATTTCATTAGTAAAATGAGAAGATTTCTTTTAAATACAACCTGAATACCCTTATTTAAAAAAAAAAAGTCACGTAATAATCAGTGTTCACGTTTCCTTGATTGTCACAAAAAGATATTTGTTAATAGTTTTTTGGTTCAAATCAGGATCCAAACAAGGTTGAGATGTTGCAGCTAATATCTCTCTCAAATGCCTTCTAATCTGTCATTCCCCCTGTTTCTTGTTCTCCTTGCAGTTGTTGAGAGGTTTCTCCATTCTCTATTTTGCTGATTTCATTCTCCTCTGTGGTGTATTAGACTTATTGCTCTGTCGTAGGTATTTACTTCAGCTAAGTAATTTTTTTATTGAGGTAACATTGATTTATAAATTATATAAAATTCAAGTGTACATCATTGCATTTCCACTTCTGTATAGACTACCTACATCCTGTTCACCGCCAAAAGTCTAATTTCCATCCATCACTATCCAAATGTGCCCCTTTACCCCCTTTGCCCTACCCCTAGCCCCCCTTCCTCTCTAGTAACCACCAATCTGTGCTTTGTATCTATGTGTTTGTTGTTGTTTTATCTTCCACATATGAGTGAAATCATATGGTATTTGTCTTTCTCTGTCTGACTTATTTTGCTTAGCATAATACCCTCAAGGTCCATCCATGTTGTTGCAAATCTTCAGGCAAGGGAAACAAAAATAAACAAATTGAGACTACATCAAACTAAAAAGGTTATGCACAGCAAAGGAAACCATCAACAGAACAAAAAGACAACCTATGGATTGAGAGAAGATATTTGCAAATCATATATTTGATAAGAGGTTAATATCTAAAATACATAAAGAACTCATACAACTCAACAACACAGAAAACAACCTGATTAAAAAATGAGCAGAGGATCCAAACAGACATTTTTCCAAAGAAGATATATAGATGGCCAACAGACACATGAAAAGATGTTCAGTATTGCTACTTACTAGGGAAATGCAAATCAAAACCACAATGAGATATCACCTCATGCCCATCAGAATGTCTGTTATTAAAAAGACAAGAAATAACATGTGTTGGAGAAGATGTGGAGGAAAGGGAACCCTTGTACACTGCTGGTGGGACTATAAGTTAGTACAGCCACTGTGGAAAACATTGAGATTCCTCAGAAAATTAAAAATCAAACTACCATATGATCCAGCTATTCCACTTCTGGGTATTTATCCAAAGAACATGAAAACACTAATTCAAAAAAATATATACACCCCTATGTTCATTGCAGCTTTATTCACAATAGCCAAGACTCAGAAGCAACCTAAGTGCCCATCAATGGGAATGAATGGATAAAGAAAGTGTGGTATATACATACAATGGAATACTACTCAGCCATAAAAAAGATTAGCTAAGTAATTTGATCCTCATCTGAAAGCCTGATCTGATTGAGGTTTGACTTTGTGCAAGAATAGTTTGTACATGGAGTTTTCTACTTGTCAGAAGGTACATAATGTGCAGTTGTCTCTCCTTTTTGTGATGATAGCAGCCACTAATGATTGTTTATTTATTTTTTCATAGATTTATTATTTATTATTATTTATTTCATAAGGGATTTTATTTCATTACGTTTGGTCATATTCTGATTTCCTCCTTTATTAGCTAGATTACAGGTCATATTCTGATTTCCTCCTTTATTGGCTAGATTACAATCATGAAGAGGCACTTTCATTAATTCTGGTTATCCTGTAGAATAAAGTTTTAAGAGGATGTTTGTATATACGTAAATATTTGAAGTTGACATTCATGTGAGGTTTTCCTTTTATTAATTTCCTTTTATGTTAAACCTATAGCCTCTATGACAGGGTGATGGGTTCTTAATCATTCTTTTTGGGTTGGTTGGTTTTTTTTTTTTGGTAAAGAAAACAACTTCCCCAATATTTTAAGTATATTTTGCTAAGGAAAACACATTTAATTATTCCCTGTCGTTGGTCCACATGTTCCCTTCATTGCTTCCCACTAGTAACCCCGTGAGCATTCAGGATGTTAAACCTTCATCTGTGGTTCCCAGGGATTACCAGAGGGAAAATGAACTCTTTCCCAAAAAGCAAACCAAGCAAACTAGAAAGAGCAATCTGGAGGAAACAGACTTTGCACAGAAAAAAAGAAAAGTTTCCCCAAAAACTCCCTCAGAGTGATAAGAGAAGATATGTATCCACAAGACAAGGACAGGATTCTATAAAAAAGGATCATTCTGAGAATAAAATGTAGCTCTTGGAAATTAAAAATGTGACAGAACAGAAAAACCCCAACAACAGTGTCAGAAAATGAGGTGAAGAAATTGTGCACAACATAGAGCAAAACTGTCAAGAAGATGGGAAATAAAAGGTGGAAAAGATGAAAATTAGAAGATCAGTTCAGGAGGTGCAATGAACAAATAATAGGAGTGCTAGAAACAGGGACAGGGAAAATGTAAGGAGGAAATCAGAGAAATACTTCAAGAGAAGTACCTGAAGAACTGTATTGGAGAACTGAACGCCATGAGTCTCCAGAGGGAAGGAGCCTTACTGAGTGCTGCCAGAGAATGAAACGGGAGCCCTTGGGTCGCTACAACATGATGTCTCAGAACACGAGAATCAGAGAGAAGATCACATGAGCCTCCGGAAACAAAAACAGGCTTCATATGAAGGAGCAAGACTCAGAGTAGCGTTCTCAGAGTAGCATTGAACTTTTCGACAACACTGCAGGGGAAAAGAAAAGAGAGCAATAACTTTGAATTTCTGAGGGAGGTGATTTTTCAATTTACAATTCCATATATGGCCAAACTGCTAATTAAGTGTGAGGAATTTTCATAGTTTAAATGTGCAAGGTGTACTGGAGGAGGTGCTGCCCCGAGAAAGAGAAAGACATGGATTCAGCAAACAGGGATTCCCAACGTGGGAGAGGGACTGAGAGTTGCCAGAGAGCAGCTCTGCCGGCAGGGCCAGCAGGTTGGAGGAGATCTGAAGGGATTTCTCCAAGGAGATGAAATTGACAGACTACCTCACGTGTTAGGAGGTACTGAAAAAGTTACACATAGGGGAGAGTCTGGGGTTTCAACTGTTGATAAGTACACGGGAAACTAAGCAATGAATCACCAAGACAATTACTAACTCCAGGGAAAGCAAAATACTGGGCAGGAAAGAAAAAGGAAGCAGAGCGGGTGACTTGCTTCCACTGTGAATAGTCTTTACAGAGTCATAATGTAAAGCCAAGGATATTGATCTAACCAAAATTATGATGTACCTATGTTGAGAGAATGGAGGTGTGGATGTGTAAATGAGACAGGAGCTGAAAGAGAGCTTAACCCTCATCTTCCAAAGTAGAAAGCCAATAGGTGATAATAAAACTGAAAAATCAATAAGCTACACTACAAGTATATTATTTAGAGATATGGAGGTAAACATTCCAAGAATCAGCTATAAGACTTGAAAGTGGTTGCTTCTGGGCAACAGGAAATGGGGGAGATTTTGGGGGACTGCTCCTTTTAATAGTAAGTCTTCTAGAACTATTTGACTCTTGAATGAATGTATCGTTATAACTTGGATAAAAAATCAAAGCTGAATTTTTAAAAATTGGCATTAAGAATTAGGATGTTTTTGGCAGAGAGAGAGAATGATCAGAGAATACCACATTTGAAGAGATCCTCATTATTCCTAGCCTTTCAGCAAGAGCTAGGAGGCAAGCTTCTGTTTAAGATTCAAAAATTCTTTTTGACCATCTTGCCTACAATGTAATGGGATACCTTCGGAAATAATGAACTCCCTGTCGCCGTAAATATCCAAGCAGAGGCTGCCTGACAGCTCTCTAAATGTAGCAAGATGTTTTTACTATTTTGGGGTTGGACCAGGCAACTTCTAACATTCTTTCCAATTTTAAATGTGGCATTTCCGGGATAGATGGTTGATAAGAACATACAACAGGAAGTCTAACAGCAAAGAGTCGAAGACATCATAAACCCATTGCCAGGCATGTCTCTCTCAGGCGCTTTCCTGAGCCTGCCATTTGCCTGCCATCTGTGAGCCAGACAGCAACGCCCCAATCACATGAAAATGGACACACTTGTTCCTCCTGTCTCCTGTTGCACATTGGTCTCATCCTTTCCTTTTCCCCACGGATGTGGCCTACACACAGGCCTGTGGCTATGAAGCTGGTCTCACAGCTGCCCTGTGAGCACTGGTCCAGCCCGAGGATGTTCCTGTCTGAAGTCCCTCAGGTCTCCTCGTTGTTCTCAGAGCTAAGTCCCCAGTAGGATAAGCCCAAGGAGCTCACCCAGCTCCATACTGAGCTGGAAGTCTCATAGGCCTCAGATCTAAGTAAATCAATAGGTTCAGCTGACCAAGACTGAGCCAGAAGTGAATCCATCTAGGAAAGTATCAACAACAGCATAGTCACCTAAACAGTCATCTCCTTGCTTTCCTCTCCTCCTAAGCCCTTTCTTTCTGCCTAGCTGTATTTGTCTCCCTTTCAGGAACAACCTGGCAGTGCTTCATGCCTTCCTTCTTCCAATCTTGCCTACCTGGCCTCTTCCATTTTATCCCAGAGCACACCACTGATCAGTTTTTAAAACTTGGAAAAAATAGAAGTACCAGATACGAGGAATACGGGGCAGTGGATTCCTCAATCATATCCATCCTGCCCTCTCCCATTCTCACAGTGAGCTTTATAAATATTTTGGTCAGAGAGACATTCCACTACTAATTGTTATTATTATTATTATCAGTCATTTTCTTACTATTTGTGATTTACCTTTCATTTGCTCCAAGGAAGTTTCCTAGACAAACAAAAGCAGGTAACTGTGAGCAGATTTTTCGTGTTCATTTGTTTCATGCATGATCTTTTGGAGAATGTGTCAAATGTATTGGTCTTTACAAAAAATGATGGTGATGCTCTCTATTTGCTCCATATTCAGCATTTTCCCCTCCTTTGCTCTATTCTAATTTACTTTGTTTCAGCAGGGTAACCAATGATCAGTACCTCTGTGATATGTAAGATACTTTTTGTTTCATGGTGGACTTTGGGGTCTGCTATGAAAATGAATATGTTTTGTGAACAAAGTCAGAAGTTTAAGCTTAAAGCCTCCTTTATTTAAAATCAGAAATTAATATTAGGATAAAGTTGTAGAGTGATTGTGTCTATTTTCTTTTTTTTTTTTGTGAGGAAGACCAGCCCTGAGCTAACATCGGTTGCCAATCCTCCTCTTTTTGCTGAGGAAGACTGGCCCTGGGCTAACATCCATGCCCATCTTCCTCTACTTTATATGGGACGCCGCCACAGCATGGCTGACAGGCAGTGCGTCTGCGGGCGCCCGGGATCCGAACCTGCAAACCCTGGGCTGCCAAGTGCAGACCAAACCGCTACGCCACCGGGCGGCCCCGATTGTGTCTATTTTCTAAAATTAATTTTCTGTCTGTGTTTAGGAAATATTATGGAGAGAAGATTGGAATCTATTTTGCTTGGCTGGGCTATTACACTAAAATGCTCCTCTTGGCAGCGGTAGTTGGAGTGGCTTGCTTTCTCTATGGATATATTAATCAAGATAACTGTACGTGGAGGTAAGCTCTTTTTATTCCTTGTTACCACGCTGCAAAGTTGATTAGACATGAAATTATTTTCAAGGCCTTAGACTGTTTTAGTAAAAGAAGACTCCTCGCAGAACACTAACTGCTTTGGATAATATACCCCCTTTGTTCTGAGTATAATAACTTAGTGAAGTGGAAAAAATTTTTTCTTAGATAATGCAGCCCAATCTCTGACAAGAATATTGCCCTTAGGAAATGCTCCAGTATTTTAAGACAATACTTTGTTTGAAAAAGAAGGGAGGTCTGAAGGGAGGATCGTCCTTCAACTTCCAGCCCCGGGAGGAATGCTTTGCTCAGCCCTACAGATTGTGGGCCAAGAGCAGCTCTGATTTCTTCAGCGTTTCAATGGCAAAACTGGTAAAATTGGTGTTTTTATGCTCTTAGGAATGACTTCTTAATATATATTAAGAAATATGTGTTTAAAAACTCAAGTAAACAATATTTTTGTTATACCTTTAAAAGGTAGCCCTTACAAAGTTAGGGAAAGAAATAAGTGGTAAGAATTAGTTTGTGCTCAATGTTGGAATTCACATACCAGCTGCACCGTCTAAAGGGAAACACATGGGTGCCAGGGCACTGAATTTCACCATCACTATTCGGAATTGTGTCATCCTCTGCTTTTGGTGGTCTCCACCTCTGGAAGAGATGCAGCACTGAACCAGGCATTTTCTCTTGTTAATTTAGCCTCCCTCCAGGTGTGGCAGCCAGATCAGAATTTCTGGACACCAGCGATGAGCTGATAACCAAATTTTCCCAGCCTCAAGCACGCCAGCCTGGCCCCCAAGGCAGGAAGCTTCCATGGCAGCCCTGACATACAGACATCATTATCCATTCTGTTTAACAGAGGATTCTGAGTGTTTTGTACCCATTATGGCTTCTTAGCTAGAAAGCTGCAGATGGTCTTTGAAGTGCTCTACTCTTCACTGAAAAAGAGTTTAGGGCCAAAGGCTGAATGTTGATACTGTTTGCCTAAATCATCTTTGGCTTCTCCATTGTTTTGTATATTGTTCCAACCAAAAAAAGGCATTTCAAAAATACACTTTCGGAGTGCACAAGTAGCATTTTTATAAGGTTCTTGCATGGTGGGTCTCATTATAATTCATTTTATAAAATCACCGTGACAGTCACACCATGTATTTCCTACTATTCCACACAGATTAATCTACAGAAAACTGGGGGTCTTGGGGATATACTCCCTGTGCTCAAAACTATGTAGGCTTTAATTATTATATATTTTTAAAATAGTTGAAATATATGCACTTTAAATATTTTGAGTTAATTTTATTCCATACTGAGTAGATTCACAAGAATAGAAAATGTATTTAAGGTATAAGAATAATGATCCATCACCCAATTTAAGAAAAAGAACATACTGTTACCTGTGAAGCACTTTGCTCGACTGTATCCCTCACTTTCCACTTTGGAAATAACAATGATACTAAATTTTGATTTTTGTTATTACTTTACATATACTGTATATTCTTTATTACATAATATTGTATCCCTAGAAGATATATTTCATTTTGTGTGCTTTTGAAAATATATATGCATAAATGGAGGATGCTATAGGTATTTTCTCTTCTATCAAATGCCTCTTTTTAAAGCTTATGCCCCTCCTTTAAAAATAACAGCTTTATTGAGATATAATTCACATATTATAAAATGCATCCTTTGAAAGTGTACAACTCAGTGGTTTTAAGTACACTTACAGACTGTCTAATTTCAGAACATTTTCATCACTGCAGAAAGAAACCAGTACCCTTTAGAGGTCACTTCCTAGCCCATCTTTCTTTAGCACCTGGCAACCACTAATCTACTTTCTGTCTCTGTGGATTTGCCTATTCTGGACATTTCATGTAAGTGGAACCATATAGTATGTGGCTTTTTGTGACTGTCATCTTTCACTTAGTGTAATGTTTTCAAGGTTCATCCACGTCGTAGCATGTTTCAGTACTTCATTCCTTTTTATGGCCAAATAATATTCCATTCTATGAATATACCACATGGTTTATCCATTTGTTGGTTGACATTTGGGTTGTTTCCACCTTTTGGCTATTATGAATAATTCTGCTGTGAATGTTCATGTACAAGTTTTTGTGTGGACTAATGTTTTCAGTTCTCTTGAGAATATATCAGAGTGGAATTGCTGGGATATATGGTAACTCTATGTTTAACATTTTGAGGAACTGCCAAAGTATTTTCCAAAGTGGCTACACCGTTTTACATTCCCTTTAGCGATGTATGACAATTCCAATTTCTCCACATCCTCAACAACACTTGTTATCGTAGGGGTTTTTAAAATATATTAGCCACCCTAGTGGATATGAAATGGTATGTCATCATAGTCTGTATTTTCCTAATGCCTATTGATGTTGAACATCTTTTCATCTGCTTATTTGCCATTTGTATATCTTCTTTGGAGAAACGTCTGTTTAAATCCTTTGCCTATTTTAATTGTATTTGACTTTTTATTGTTGAGTTGTAAGTGTTCTGTATATATTCTGGATAAAAGTCCCTTATCAGATATATCGCAAATATTTTCTCCCATTCTGTGGATTATCTTTTCATTTTCTTAATGGTGTCTCTGAAGCACAAAAGTTTTTAATTTTAATAAAGTCCAGTTTACCTAATTTTTTTCTTTTGTTATTTGTGCTCTTGGTGTCATATCTTAGACACCATTTGTTTCCACTGTAACCATTTGTAATCCAAAGTCATTTTCTCAATGTTTATCTTCTAAAAGTTTTATAGTTTTAGGTCTGTGATTCACTTCGAGTTAGTTTTCGTAAATGGTATGAAATAAGGGTTCAACTTTATTCTTTTCCAGGTGTATATCCAGGTGTCCCAGCACAGACTATTCTTTTCCCATTGAATTCTCTTGGTACCCTTGTCAAAATCAATTGGCCACAAGTGTAAGAGTTTGTTTATGGACTCTGAATTCTTTTCCATTGATCAATATGTCTGTCCTTTTTGCAACTACCACACTATATTGATTATTGTGGCTTTGTAGTAAGTTTTGAAATTGGAAACTTTGAAACGTGGTTCTTTTTCAAAATTGTTTTGGCTATTCTGGCTCCCTTGCATTTCTGTATTAATTTTAGAATCAGCTTGTCCATTTCTGCAAAAAAGCGAGCTGGGGATTTTGATAGAAATTGCATTGAATCTGCAGGTAGTTTGAGGACTGTTGCCATCTTAACAGTATTAAATCTTCCAATCCATGAACATGGAATGTCTTTGTATTTATTTAGGTCATCTTTAATTTCTATCAACGATATTTTGTAGTTTTCAGTATACAGGTTTCACACTTCTTTTCTCTAATTTATTTTAAGTATTTTATTCTTTTTCGATGCTATGGTAAATGAAATTGGTTCCTTAATTTCATTTTTGGATTATTCATTGCTAATGTATGGAAATATAATTGCTCTTTGTATTTTGATTTTGTGTCTTATAATCTGCTGACCTGGTTTATTAATTCTAAATTGTTTTGGTGGATTCCTTAGGATTTTAATATACAATATCATGTCTTCTGCAATAGAAATAGTTTTACTTATTCCTTTCCAATCTGGAGGTCTTTAATTTATTTTCCTTGACTTGTTGCGCTGACCAGAACCTCCAGGACAATGTTGATCTTGGGAGGAAAACATTCAGCCTTTCACCATTAAATATGATGTTTGCTGTGGGTTTTTCATAGATGCTCTTTATCAGCTTGAAGAATTTCTCTCCTATTCCTAGGTTTTGCCCATTATTCTATTAATATGGCACATTACATGAATTGATTTTTGTATGTTGAACTATCCTTGCCTTTCTGGGTACCTCCCACTTGATAATGATCCTCTTTGTATGTTACTGGATTTGATTTGCTAGTATTTCGTTGAGGATTTTTGCATTTATATTCATAAGAGAAATTTGTCTGTAGTTTTCTTGTGATGTCTTGGTCTGGTGTCAGTGTAATACTGGTCTCATAAAATGAATTGAGAATTGTTCCCTCCTCTTTATTTTTAGAAGAGTTTCTGGAGCATTGGTGTTAGTTCTTCTTTACATGGTGGACAGAATTCACCAGTGAAGCCATCTGGTGGCCTAGGCATTTCCTTGTGGGGAATTTTTGATTTCTAATTCAGTCTCTTTACTTGTTATAGTTCTGTTCAGGTTTTCTATTTCTTCTTAACTCAGCTTCAGTCATTTATGTCTTTCTAGGAATTTATCCATTTCATCTAGATTATCTAATTCGTTGGCATATAATTATTCATAGTATCCCCTTATAATCCTTTTTATTTTTGTAAGATCAGTAGTAATGTTCCTCCTTTTATTTCTAATTTAAGTAATTTGAATCTTTTCTCTTTTTGCTTGATTAGTCTAGCTAAAGATTTGTCAATTTTGTTGATTTTTTTCAAAGAACTTTGTTGATTTTTCTCTGTTCTGTATTTAATTTATTTCTGCCTTTTGCCTTTTGATTGGACTGTTTAGTTCATTTACGTTTAATGTAACCTCTGACAGTGTTGAAGTTACATCTGCCATTTTTCTGTTTGTTTTCTATATATTTTTTCTCTATTCCTCCATTACTACATTTTTTTGGTATAAAATAAGTATTTTCTATTTTACCTTTTTGATTTGTTGCTTCTTATACTCTAGTTTTTTAAGTTATTTTCTTAAGTGGTTGCCCTGTAGATTATATATAACATCTTGTTTTAAAACAATCTAGTTCAGATTAATGCCAACTTAATTTCAATAGTATACAAAAACTTTGCTTTGTTATAGGTCTGTTCCCCTAGCCCCTACCCTTTATGCTGTTATTGTCATACAAATTACATCTTTATGCAGTATGAGCCCATGAACACATTTTTATAATTATTATTTTATGCAATTGTCTTTTACATCAGATAGGAGAAGAAAATAATTACATGCAAAAATATATTTGCACTATCTTTTATGTTTACCTATGTAGTTACCTCTGCCAGTGCTCTTTATTTCTTCAGGTGGGTTTGAGTTACTGTCTAATGTCCTTTCATTTTAGCCTGAAGGACTCTTAGTATTCCTGCTTAGCAGACAGGTCTGCTAGCATCTGATTCTTTCAGATTATATTTATCTAGGAATGTCTTAATTTCTCCTTCATTTTTGACCAATAGTTTTGCTGTATATAGAATACTTGATTGACAGTCTTTTCCTTTCAGCACTTTAACTATCATCCCACTGCCTTCTGGCCTCCATAGTTTCTGATGATAAGTCAACTGTAAATCTTACTGAAGAGCCTTGGTATGTTTTGAGTCACTTTTCCCTTTCTGCTGTCAAGATTCTCTCTTTTTCCTTGTCTTTTGATGCTTTAAGTAGGATATGTCTATGTTTAGATGTCTTTGAGTTTGTCCTGCTTGGAGTTTTCTTGGATGTGCAAATGAATGTTTTCATCAAATTTGGGAAGTTTTCAGCCATTGTTTCTTCAAATATTCTTTCTGCCCCTTTCTTTCTCTCCTTTTCTTCTGGACTCATATGTATATTGCTATGATTGATGATGTCTCACCAGTTTTTGAGGCTGAATTCATTTTTCTTCTTTACTTTTTCTTTCTGTTTTTCAAAGTGGATAATCTCAATAGACACCATTTTAAATTAGCTGATTTTTTCTTCTGCCAGTTCATATCTGCAGAGGAGCCCCTCTGGTGAATTTTTCATTTTAGTTATTATACTTTTAATCTCTAGAATTTCCACTTGGTTCCTTTTAATTATTTCTATCTCTTTATTGATATTCTGTATATAGTAAGATGTTCACATACTTTAATTCTTTATGCATGGTTCCTTTTAGTTCTTTGAACATATGTATAATTGCTTATTTAAGTCTTTGTTGTCTAGTAAGTCCAACATCTGAGTGTCCTCAGGGACAGTTTCTATTGACTGCCTTTTTCCCTTGTGTCATGGCCACACTTTTCTGTTTCTTTGAGCATCTTGTAATTTTCTGTTGAAAAATGGGCATTTTACGTATTATAATGTGGCAGATTTGGAAATCAGATTTCCCCCCTCTTCAGAGTTTATTGTTGCTTCTATTTGTTGTTGTCATTGCTGCTGCTGCTGTTGTTCATTTAGTCACTTTCCTGAACTAAGTCTGTAAAGTCTGTTTTCTTTATCACGTGTGGCCATTGAAGTCTGTGTTCAATAAACTTAATTGTCAGTTGATTGGACATTGATTTCTTTATATGCCTGGAGCCAGTCATTCTTTGTGCTTTTGTAAAGTGGCTCCATGTTTGTGTGTTGGGGAATGCCTTCAACACTCCAGTAGGCAATTTGCAGCTCTTCCCTATTCTTGACTGTTTTGCTTATGTAGAACCTCAAGGTCAGCCAAAAGTGAGGGATTAAAGTTTTCTCAGGTCTTTCCTGGCCATGTGTATTGTCCCACACATGCACATGGCCTTCTACAATCCTAAGAATATGTTGGAGCTTTTTGAAGCCCCCTGTGGACATCTCATTCCCCAATTTTTCCTTATGAGTTTTTTGGTCAGTGTTTTGTTAGCCCCTACTGGTATCACTGCCACAGGCAGTTGCAGTATTAAACAATTCCTGCCAATTGCTTTCAACAGACACTCTGGGGATAGGACTGTTTGCACAGTATGAACTCTAGGACAGGTCAAAAAATGACAAATCCTGAGAATGAAGTTTTTCTAGAGAGCTGCTAGACAGCTCAAATAGTGACAGTTCTCTGGGGATGGGTTTTTGGGTAATCTCAAACACTTCTGCTCCCTACAGTGACTGCTGGGCTACTGTGTTGTGAGGCTCTTGGTTTCTAAGGCTACCATGAGGCTGAGGATGTGAGGATGGGGCTAGGTCAAGTTAAAAATGCCACAACCCTCACTGTTATTAGCCATTTTTCCTAGAATAGATACTCCTCAGTTTGCTGTAAGCCTTTGTTTAATTTCCAGAGTTCTGCAGAGGTTAATTTTGACAAATGTTGCCAGTGTTTTTATTGCTTTTATAGAAGAGCAGATTTTCCAAGATCTTTGCTCAGATATTCTAAAAGTGCTTCCTATGCCCATTTGTTTTTAACTGACTTATTTGCAAGACCAACTCATTCCACAACTCCAGTCCCACTCACATAAGAGTCCGTCTAAATGGCCTCTCCTAGAGGGAGCAGTGTGCAACCTGTTTTTAATTTGTTGTCTTTTTGTTGCTAATTTGTAGGGGTTCTTTAAATACTCTGGTGAATAGTCCTTTGTCATTTTTATGTGTTGCAAAACTTTGTGGCTAGTTCTTTTTTTCCTCCCTTTATGGTGTATTTTAATGAAGTTCTCACTTTTAAAAGATTTTGAATGTATCGATATTTTCCTTTATGATTTATGCCTTTTGGTTTTTCATTTATGGAATTTCTCCTTACCCCAAGGTTATCTGGATATTCCCCTATTTTTTTCTAATAAGTTGGTACCGTTGCATTCTCATTTTCCACCTGGAATTGATTTGTATATGATAGGATTTAGGGGTTTGATTTCATGTTTTTCCATATGGATATTCCATTGCAGCAGCCCTATTTATTGCAATGTCACTTCTCACCTTACTGATTTACTGGGCCAGCCCTGTCATGAGTCAGTTTTTGTATATGCAGAGATCCCTTTCTAAACTCTTTATTTTGTTCTTTTGGCCAGTTTTTCTTAACCTATGCCAATAACACCTTGTTCTCAAGGAGTGTCTTGACTGTTCTGAGCTCTTTTCTCGTCTCATTGAATTTATAGCTCAAATGAGGGAGAAATGACACCTTTAAATATTGATTCTTCCACATTATGAATGTGATAATGTTTCCATTTATATAGGGCTTCTTCTCTTGTTCAGAACAATTTTATAATTTTCTTTATATAAATCTTATACATCTTGAATTAGATTTATTCCTAGGTTCTTTATATTTTTTAAGCTATTGAAAAATGGTATTTTTAAAATTAATTCCTAATTGTTATAGGTCTGTAGGAACACAATTCCATATTATGACTCTATGTATATTTTGTATACTGATTTTGTATCCAGCAAACTTACTAAAGTCATTTATTCTCATGATTTATCTGTAGGTTCTATTGAGTCATCTGTGTAGACAATCTTGTTATCTGTTAGTAATAGCTTTTTCTTTCTTCCTTGCCAATCCTCCTGTCTTTGTTTTTCTTGACTTACTGTGCTGTAAGGACCTCCACTGAAAAGAGGAGGTGATAGCAGAATCCTTCATCTTGTTTCTGATCTAAAGGAAATACTTTCAGCATTTTACCTTTAAGTATGATGTTTTTTATGCGCTTTATGTAGCAAGGCTTTATCAGGTTAATGAAGTTCATTTCCATTCCTAGTTTTATAAGAATTAGTTTAGTTGTTTAGTTTTGTTTTCTTATCATGAATGGATGTTGCATTTTATCATGTTGCTAGAAAGGAAGTCCTATTTCACTAAAATTTTTTAAATTATCTTTTGTTTTTCTCTTTTCTTTAGCAAAGAAGTTTGTGATCCTCATATTGGTGGCGAGATCATAATGTGTCCTCAGTGTGACCGGCTTTGTTCATCCTGGAGGCTGAATATTACTTGTGAATCCTCAAAGGTAATTTTTCTTATTCCAAACATTGATAAGTAATGAAAGATTTTTTTCTTCTAATAATTTTAGTACAACATAGAAATTATATTTTCCTTCTGAGGAATTCAGAAAGGTACTTTTCAACTAAACCTTCATTCTAAAAGGTAGATATGGAATGTGTGTGTTTAATCCTCTTGTACAAATAATAAATTGAGATTAAAGCCTTATCTGAAATCTCCTGGAGGGTCAATGAAGAACTGTGGAATTGAAACTATTTGAGTATTTCAAGCAATCAAAGCAGAAATCACAAACCTGGCTTATCTCATGAATACCATTTAATAGGTTTACTGTTATAAGTATTTTCCTTAATTCAGAGTGGAAACCTAAAATTTGTACTTGTGTTTTCCCACTTTTAAAGTGTGCCAAAACTATGCTTGTAGTTTTAAAGACCTTGCTGGTCAGATTTAGACTGTATCTATAAATATGCATAAGAAAGGTTTTGTATATAAATGGTAACAGATACTTTGTCTCAAAACATTCCCACAAATCACATCTGGTTCCCCTTACACATGCAGATGGTCTTGAGCTATATGACTTCTTAAAATCCAGGAGATTTAGGACAAGCATTGAGACTGGAGGGAGCTTACTGAAAGGCATGCCAGAAACTCTAGACAGGAAGAAAAGATGGTCAGCTTGCTTTGCAGAATTTTCCTGACAACTTTGACATATTATTCTCCCTTGTCTTGATCTTTTCTCTGTCCCCTTGTTTTGCCATGAAAGTTTAGGACTCTTTATATGACCTCAGAATATTCTGATCTACTCCATATAAGTCTTATTTTAACTGAATACATTGCTATTATAGTGATGTTACTTTGTATTTTATAATTTGCAAAGTTCTTGTACTTATCACTTTTGACACACAAAACAACCTTGTAAGATAAGCAGAACAGGTATGATCTCCATTTTACAGATTAAAACACTGAGGATTTGAGAGATTAAATAATTTGCTCAAGGTCACCCACCTAGTAGCTGACAAAGCCAGAATTGACAGCAAATCTGCATTTCTTGCCTTTCCTGTGTTCTCACCAGCTGACAGTAGTACCAGCACGTCACTCACAAGTTGAGCTGTGTTTGAGAGATTATTCCACCACTTAATTAAGATGATTACAGGGTATTGTCAACACATGGATTTTTATACTCAATTTATGAATTAAAACAGATTTCATTGCCTCACCTTCCCAAACCAACACAAATTGTAAACTATAAATATCTGTCATAGATTTGAAGCTAGTAAGAGGGAAGCTGCCTTCCAGTGATGTTGACTCATAAAAATCACTAGTTTGTGCATATCCTTAGGTACTAGATTTAAGGCAAATGCCAGCAATAATACCAGAGGCAAATTGTACTCCACATAGTACAATTGGGAATTCCATTTTCCTTAAGAAATTCTCTCTTTCACACACCCCACCCTGTCTCTTCTTTCATTTCTTTTGCTCCACCCATCCATCCTTAAGCACATGACTTTCAAATATATCCTTGTATACATTTTTTTTCCATTGTTTTGGAAAAAATGAACTTTCATTGTATTCCTGTTTCCTGAAGGATCCCCTGAGTCTAGTCAGAGTGATGTACAAAGGGAAGGAAGCATATAAAAGAATGAGTAAAAGAATGAAATGAAAATAAGTTAAAAAAAAGGAGAAAAAGCACATTTGCATGCTTTTCTGTTTGTTGGTTAATTCATTCATTTCTTCATTCATACATTTATTTATGTATTCATTTCTACCTCTTTCTTTTGGAAAGAGATGGAATATTCACTAATTGAGATGTATGCTTAAAGAGTTAACAAATTAGAAATAGAAGTATAAAATCAAGATCAAGGAAATGAAGAAACAGTTATGGAAATAATCAGGATTAATATTGTTTTTGTGATTGAACATTAAATAAGGTTCTTAGGTTTTTCGCTGGCAAGATAAAAGGGAAACAAGGTAAGTTATAATATTTTGTTCTTAAACATACATTGTTATAAAATTTTGATTTTGTTCCTTTTGCAGGAAGAAAGCCTAACATAACAAATGGTCACTTTTCTAGATATTGACTGGTTCCTCTGCTTAAAATCATCCTGTCTTCGTATGCAGCTCTCTTTTCTTTCCTGCTCCATGTGACTAAAGCAGTATGCTGACTTGGGGCTGCTCTTAACACAGCTGTCTTTCCTCCTCTGTGCTGTCCTGCCAAGCAAGCAAGCCTAAGCTTCCTACTAAGAAAGCCCCTTGCTTACCTTCTCCCTACTTCCTGATTCCATATCGCTCATGGGCCATGTAAAGCAGAGAGGCCAGCCCTCTTATTCTTTCTCTCGGATCCTTGAGTCTTATACATGTAGCAAAAATGGTAACTTCCTCCAAGCCACCTAACTCTCTCTCATAGGATTGTGAGGCACATCCCTTGTCTTGAGCTAGGCAGCTGGGGTGATCTTGGCATACGCAGTAAACCTGCCTTTTCTTGCTGCTCCTATTTTTTCCTCTAGCACTGACAGATGTGCTTCTAGTGGCTTTTTCTCAGCATAGTGGGGCAAAGAATTTAGAAGCAGAATTTTTTTTCTTTCTGGAGTGGGTGGGCAGAGGTGTCAGGGCAAGTAGGGAGGTATCAGCACTGAGTCCTAAAAGAGTAGCAACATTGGGCAGAATCTTCAATAATCCCATTATAACATACAGGAGTATTTTTCATAGGGCTTTTCTTAAAATAATGTTCAATAAGGGATAAGGCGTAACATTAAAAGACAACTTTGAGAAGATGGTTCTGTAAAAGTCAAAGCTAAGAGATTTGAAATGTATGGCCCATGGAATCCCAGGAGTAGAGGAGTAGGTGGAGAGCGTTGTTCCCCAGAGCTGTTACTCCTTAATTCTGTCTTCCTTTAGCTGGATTTTTGAGAGGAGTAATTGGATGACAGACAATTTGGGATTGTACTTTCCGATCAGGGTCTATATGGTTGATTGAGGGGCTTCTATATGCTTTGGAAAACAGATGTATGAGAAGATGGTTAGGTGGATATCCTTTCTGAAAATAACATAACTAATGTTTTTATGTAGGGGAAAGTTTACCCACTTTACATCAGGATAAAGGGCAACTCAAAAAGTTACCTAAAACAAAGTAGAATTTTCCTTAGAAGCAGCTTGGAATTTTCTTTAACATTTGAAAAGTTTGCTTTTTTTTTAAACCTGTAGCTTCTTTTTCGACCCTGTCTTCTTTACTTTTCATATGATCTGTCGTAAAGTTGATATTATATATGCCTGCCACTTTTTCCATTAACTTTATAGGTTTTTATTAGGAGATGTTAAACTGCTCACTAATGAAAAATTAATAACTAATAGAAAGATTTGCCAGGAATTCATAGAGGGAGATAGACTAGGTGTATACTAGCAAAAAGATGAAACTTAACACAACTAGTGAATAGAGACTTCTTTGCACAGGTATGCCATTTATTCATTAGTGGTCCTTATGCCCATTGTAGCATCAGCAAAAGCACCTGTGCATCCTTATTCTCGTGGAAGCCTCTGTCAGTGAAGGTGGAAGCCATCTTTGGGTCTGAGGGAACAAAGGTCGCCTGGGAGAGAGCCATCTCAGAATAAACCCCAACTTTGTACTTCTCTTAACAAGAACAGCTGGAATTCAAGAACATACTCTCTGAGCTGGGTGGGATGATGATAAGATGCAAATCATAAATCTAAAAGTTGTTTGGAGTTCCTTGTATTCGTGGGACCATACTACTTCCTCAGTTGACTATGACAGTTCATAAAAAGAGGCTATTATTCAAAGGCCTGGCAGAGGCTTTAAACAAAGTGGGATCTTAACAGCTATGCCTATTTATCACGATACCGAAAGATTCCATTGGAAAATGCACTGTTAAATACAGCACAAGCTGTTTGCTTTCAAAAGCGTGAGAAATCCCGTCTATAAAGTACGTAGTAGATACGGTGATTGTGAAATTAGGTATCAGCTTTTCAAAGAAATTCAGACTATAGAATACACAAAGCATTGCGTAAGTGGAGAACGGGATTCATTTATATGTCATTATTGTATTTTCCAGAAATTGTGCATCTTTGACAGTTTTGGAACCCTAATTTTTGCAGTATTTATGGGAATATGGGGTAAGTTATTTTCATTTTTTTCAGTTTACTTTTGCCTCTTACATAAAATAACCTAAGATCATTCAAGCACCCAATTTGACAACAGTTTACAGTTTTGTATAGGCTATCACTTTTAGGACGTGAGTTGTCCTAAAGAGTCCCTTTATGACTCTTAAGGCCTTTGTGTCAGTTACTGCGTAAAAGACCACCTCAAAATGTAGTGGCTTAAAACACACGTTTATTACTTCACGTGATTCTCTGCATCTCCTGGGAGGTTCTTCAGGCATAGGCTGGCTCCGCTGGTCTCTGTAGTTAGTTAGCAGCTCCACTGGCGTAGATGATCTGGCAGTCACCAGGTTGGTTTGGTCCATGGGGCCCAGCTGGGCCAGCTTGTCTTGCTGCACATGGTCTTATCCTCGAGTGAGCTAGTCCAGGATTCTTCACGTGGTGCTTTTCAGGTTCCAAAGAGAAGCAAGAGAGGACAAGCCCCAATGCGCCAACATTTTTTAAGCCTGTGGTTGCATCAAGTTTGCGAATGTCTCGTCAGCCAAAGCAAGTTATGGCCAAGCCAACAACAGTGTGAAGAGGTGGGAGGACTACCCCGGGGTTTGGGCACAGGGAGGCATGAGTCACTGGGAGCCATTATTGTAACAATCCCCACAACTGTGACTCAACCTGACTGTCATGAGGTTAGGGTTTGGGGGAAGCAGCAATAGAGGGATTACAGGTAAGCTTTCTTCTCTATACACCTCAATATGAATGTGTATTTAATAAGTATGTGCTACTCTTATAATAACAATAATTCTGTTTAATAAATAGAACAGATATAATCCTGAAGAATACAATTTGCATGTATAAGCTTTAACACTATATTTATACTATTTACTTTGAACAGCATCATTAATGTAATGAGAAACTATCATTTTCTTTAAATGCAGATTTTAAATATTTCATTCATGTAAATATTCTACCATGGAAGAAAAAAATTACCATGTTCTAAGATAAACAGGTTTCCAATTTCATTGTGTAAGTCAAGGGGAAATAGAGTTCAGGTTTTCGATAGGTGGGGGAAGAAACTGAACCAAGTCTCTTTATTTTTGAAATGATAACACATCAACACATGGGACTCACAGAAACAGTTCTTTACAGGTGTCCTCGGCAGTGTTTCTCTTTGCAGGGGTTGTGCCTCTGAAAGGTTACCAAATGCATCACAGAACAGACAATCCAATTATTTTGGACACTCCTTAGAGATTTTAGTTGCCAGACCTGGATAAAGTGAACTGTAAGATGGCCAAACGTATCTAAAAATTACATTATCATTTAGACATTTAGCACATTTTGGCTGGAGACCAAACACTGGCTAATATTTGACACATGGAAAGATAAAGATCAAGTTCATGTATTAGGATTTTCTATACTCCTCCATTGTAAAATACATCTTTTTTTTTTTTTTCCAGCAAGAGCATAGATGCTGGACACATGAGTGGTAGGCACTTTTAACTATTGTCTTAACCTTAGACTCAACACTGGTTAATAATCTCTAAAATTCTAACACATCTACTGAACTCCATCTACTGTTGGATGCCGATGGTCCTAATTAAAAAAGACATTTTAAATGAAGCAAAAATATATTTTAATTTTGACACTGGAAAAATAAACCTCAAATTTCCTAGCTCACTTTGCTTTCTGTGATCATTAACTACATCCTGTTTATAGAACTGACTTAAGCATTTTGAGCTGCTGATTTTATTTCATCAGATTTTAGAATGCAGAACACATTTCAGCACGGCTTGTAATGCCATATGTGTGTCTTTAAGGATATGTATGATGAAGTCTTTTAGTGTCTTATATTGCTTTTCTGGTTACCTCTGCCTAATGAGAACTACTGCTGTGAACCTCTTTATAGAAAGTCTGAAATTACAGAATTGAAGAGAAAGGAGGATCGTTGGAGTTTTTCATATCACCATCATGATATTCCTATAGCTTCTCTTGTGTGCACAGATGTATGTGCACTTAGAGTATTTTTCTGCTCCCTAGGAATTATAAAAGTTGAGGGTAAAAACCTTTTATAATAAATGTAGTACAAATCATATACTTATCTGAAAAACATCCACCCACCCTTTTAGGCCAAGCCAGCCCACCTATTCATACTGACTCATAGGGTCCTAAACACCTGCCCCCGGTTGAAGTAAAGGTCCTGAACATATCCTCCTCTCCTCATTCCTTGTTGCTTCTTGGCTACTGCTATCTGATTCTGCCTGACTCCAGGCTCTTGGCTGCATGATTGCAATTTTTAATTTTGGCCTTTGAGTTCTAGGCTGGGCCTAGTGGTTTCCAGAAGAACACCAGACACATGGCTTGTAAGGGTAGGAGAGGGTGAATCAGGAAGCCTAACTAGCTGCGCTTGGGGATTAGGAAATCGCTGTTGCCACCGTTCATTCCAGATCTCTGCTGCTCCTGCTGGGGCCACACCAGCAAATAATGTAGCTCCTCCAACCACCTCTGCCTCCATTCAGCTTGGTTTCTGATTTAAGTGACTCACAAATGCATTTGATGGGCATTTTAAAAATCATATCTGGAACCCTAGCTGCAAGAGAGACTGAAAAATGTAGTTTTTGACTTTATAGCCTCTCATTGAGAAAGTTGGAATGAAGGCTGAGCAAGCTCATCTACCTTATCTGCCTTTGTGAGTGGAGAGGTCTGAATAATTTCAAGGCCCAACAAAAGGCCCCAGCCCTTCAGCAGCAAACTGTTACAGCAACGAGAACTCCCATCTACCACAGTGTGGCTCTTGTCCTTAGATATTGCTGGATATAACCACTAGTGCTTTACTGATCTGATCCCCTTTTCTGTATAGTCATGCGTTGCTAAATGATGGGGATACATTCTGAGAAATACATCTTTAGGCAATTTCATTGTTGTGCAAACATCGTAGAGTGTACTTCTAGAAACCTAGATGGATGGTATAGCCTACTACACCGAGGCTATATGGTACTAATCTTATGTGACCACAGTCGTGTACGTGGTCTGTCATTGACTGAAATGTTATGTGGCACATGACTGTATATGGGCCTCTTCTTCATCTGATGGGTACTTTCTCTAAATGTAATAATATCATGATTAAGAGGACAAATTGTTCTTGATTCCCAGGTCCTAGGCAGCCTTCCCTGTTCTCTCATTATATGTTATGTAAGAGTCCTAACTGTGTCCCTCTCATCAACTAGAGCTTTGTGTTATGTGGTTTGCCAGAGAACATAAGTGTAGTGCCCCCCACTAGAGCTCTACCAGTTGTTTTTTTGCAGGGAGAGAGCAAAAGATACAGAACAGGATATTCCTGTCCAACATCATACAGTCACCCCAGGTCCTGGTGCTCCATCTGGGACACACAGCAATGTGAGTCAGCAGTGACATGGCCCAGGAGTACTCCAAAAAGTGGGTGGTTATACTAGGCTACCAGTGTCTTCTATGGACCCTGCAAAGTCCTTGGCTGTGTGAAATGAGGAACTAAGGAACTCCCACCCATTCCTGCATCTCCCAGAGTTTTCTCCTTGAAGGTTGAGCATTTGCTTACAACTCATTATTTTTCATCAGGTCATTTCTTGCTTGCATGGCAGTCATATGACTTCTTAGACAGAACTGCTCTTAAAGTTCAAGATTTGGTAAACAGTAAAGTTCAGGATTTTACCCCTTATATAAAAAGATAAAGAGGAGGAAAGAGAAAGGTATTCACTTGTTCTTCCCTTATATCACTGGCTAGAATTGCTTATATTGCTTTTTATGAGAAAAGTAAGCTTGTTTTCATAAATGGTCTCCTTTTGATACTATTGCTAGATACTGGGTAAATAAATATCTATTATACTCCTGTTTTAAAGATGAGGAAAATGACGTTCAGGAAGATTAAGTAAATTATTACCCAAGGCCCCAAAGACAGAAAATGACAAGCATGAATAAGAGCTTTGCAAATAATTTGGCTGTCATCAGCCTTTAGATCATTGACAAAATGCCGTGTATGTTAATATAGTTGTAGCAAGCTTTTAGAAAGATGCAGGAATATTTCTTTTGATTGATATAATTACACTCTTCTGTCTGGGGCTCTGAAAAATAGGAATTGGTTAGAAAATGTTGGTTCTGCTTCCTTGGTTCTTGCTCACCTGACACAGGTATGGACCCTTCTTTCTATAACAGGAATAAGAGAGCACCAGGCTTCCAGCCTCATTTTAACAGGCTTCGGAGATAAGTCCTGGTTCCTTAATTTCTGCCTGCCTATAGGTGCCAAAGTCCACAGGACTTTGATGTCCCTCGTCACAATTTCCCTTAAAAATAGGTATGTTGGGAGATATAAATTCATGAAAGTGAGCTGCTTTTTTCTTATAGAATGAAGAGTAACTTTCTTTACTTTGTAGAGAAGGTAGCTGAGGATTTTCTCTGTTGAAAATCAGTAAAAGAATTTCAAAAACATCTGTCTTTCTAATATTTAGATTAAAAATTGCAAAATTTAGAGGGATTTGGGGGAACACAAGAAGATATCTGGAGTGGCTTTAGGGAGATTTGACCAGGTGGCTGGGCTCATAAAGAGCCGTAATGGGCCAGACACCCCTTCCCACCCATAGTCCCTTTCCTGAGGTTGGGAAGGGCCGGGGATTCCCTGGTGTGCGGCCCTGGCACTTCGAGTGAGTTGTGAGGTGAGGAGAGATCACATGATGATTCCTTCAGTCTGTCTACCCTGCACTCCTCCCAGCAGTCATGGGGCTAGAACTATCATGACCACACCAATAAACTCAGGTCCTCCATGGTTTATTCCTCATCTCAGGTTATCTGGGCCCAAGTGGACTGGGATAGCAGAGTGGTGGAAAGTGGACGGTCATGCACAGAGAGGAGCAGCTGGAGTCATCTGGGCCATCTGAGTGGATGAGTCCATCTTTCAGGGGTCCCAGATGGTGGGGGACCTCCCTTCATTCAGCTAATGTTTTATTCAGTGCCTGCTGCATGCTAGCGTTTCAGCTGCGAACAAAACAAAATTCCTGCCCTCGTGAAGGTGACCTTATAGTGGGCCTGATAAAACAATGAATGCAGAAGCAAATGTAGGTCAGGATGCATGAGTGCTGTCTGTTTTGAAGTGCAGAATTGAGGTCAGCAGAGGGAATACAATGTGCCCTTTTTGGGAGAATGTACACCACCACTGGACTGATTTCGTGGTTACAGAGGAGGAGACAGATTGAATGAAACTTCAGGGGTGGAGGTTATATGTAATACTGATGGTAGAATTCTCAGGCAAATTAAAAAGTAGGGCTCTTCTGTTTGATGAGGAGGCATGGTGTTTATCAAGGAGATGCTGAGCCTAGGGGACTTTAGTAAAATGGGTGGCGTATACTGTGCTGCTTCATATGCAGCCCACGGAGGGTTGGCTTATTGGTGACTTGCTCCCCCCAGCAGGGGTCTCTTTGGGGAGTATCTGCCACACGAGGCCAGCATAGGTCAGGTAGGGAGCAGGACCATCCAGTCACAGCTTGGTCACAGGGTTACCTAATGCCCTCAAGCCTTTCGTCCCATTGATACCTCATTTCCCTATGGGTGGGGACAAGGGCACCAACGGCTGGGCAGTTTCTCACTGGAGGAGGCCTCACTCTCCATGCTGAATACTCAGCATTGTGGACCCCTTGCCTTGGCTATGGCCTTGGCTAGACAAGGCTGTGGGGTAGCTGAGTTAATGAGATGTGGGCGCCACACTTCCATTCTCACAGAGAGGTCTATTTTTGAAGGTTCTGGTCAGGGAGCACACATACTCTCTTACCCGTAAATGAGGAACAAGCTCTTTCAGTCTGCGAAGGAGGTACTGAGTCCAAGTACACGAGCTCGAGGGATGCATGGGCACGCAGAAGGAGAAGGAGGACCCTCGAGGGCAGGAGCTGCCAGATCAGTTTCCCTATATGGGGTCTGACAAGCAAGCCAGCTAAATCCTTTGTAAAGCTGATGAATGTAAACTACAACTTGAGGGGGCGCAGGGGGTGGATCATTCCTATGTGAAGAGGCTAGAAGGCCTCACATGACCCCTGCACTGGGCTTCAAAGTTGCACCAGGGGGACTAGCTTCCTTCCGTCTCCCCAGCCCAGTAGGAGATAAGAAGTTACCCCAGTAACTTCTGTGCCTCCCTTAACAGTTCTGTGCCTCCCTTAACAGCAGCATCTGTAGCCCTGTCTTCCCTCGTAAACCTCCGGGTAGCCTCAGCAATGGCATCGTGAGGGTTGGTGTACCCAAGAGGCAGAGCATGGGGCAGAGGGCAGTTCCTCGCATTACGTCCTGGAGGAGTGCCAGAATCAGACACTGGAAAGCAAGCAGTGATGACATCTAAGCAAAGAGTGGGTGCCGTGGTCCAGAGCCCAGGGAAGGCGGTTATGGAGCAGGCAGCTTGGGCAGTACCACATAGCAGGAAGAGCATGGGCTCTGGAGCCAAGAAGGCCTGGGTTCGATTCCTGGCTCCAACACTGTAATCTCGGGCAAGTATTTGAACCTCTCTGTGCCTCTGTTTCTTGGTGTCTAAACTGGGGAGAGTGATAGCAGTTACCTCAGAGGGTTGTGAGGGCCTTTACAGACACTATGTCATGAAGCTCACAACAGCCTATGAGGTAGGTTCAGTTCCCCCCATTTTACAGACAGGGAAATGGAGGTTCAGAAAGCTGAAACATTTTACCCAGTAGTCACATATCCAATAATTGTCAGAACCAGAGCTTGAACTTCCAATGTCCAGGTTATTTCTACTCTCACTCACTGTTATTGGAAAATTAGTAAAATCAAAACAAACACTGCTGGGAAGTGCGTACTTTAAACACTTCCATTTGTCTTCACCACTGGGAGTGTTGAGTTCAAGCTCCTCACAGCCACATCCCAAGGTTTGCTCCTGCATCTCAGGCTGCCCGCTGCAGGGCCTGCAGGATTTTGGGCCAGCCTCTCTTTGCTGTCTACGCCAGTGATTCTTAACCCTGACTGCTTAGTAGAGCTTTTAAAAAAAAACGAAAAACAACGCACAGGTCCCATTCCAGACCAATAAAATCAGAATCTCAGGGGTGGCGTCTGGGATCACTGTTTTCTAAAAGCCCCCATGTGCTCACAGTGCTTCTCATGTGCAGCCAGGGTGCGAACTAGCCCTCCACACCTCGTTTAGTGATCTCATCCACTCATGGCCCCAGTTACCACCCAAAACAATAAAAATTCCTGGCTCAACCCAGATCTTTCTCCCGAGTTCTGGACTTTTACCTGCCATCTCTCCTGTGGCCCACAGGCATCTGATCGGAACTGAACCAGTTGTCTTCTCTCTCAGAGTTGCTCCTCTTTCTGCTCTTATTTCAGGGAATGGCACTAGAATTTAGGACATCGCCCAAGCCAGAAACGTGGCTGGCCTCCTTGACCTCTTCCTGCCCCTTTTATCACACCTGCATCCACTGCATCTACCTGCTAAACATGCCATCTTCTCTCTCCTCCTGGCCAAAGCAGGCCTCCTCACACACCTGCCAGTAGGTCCCTCTGCCTCTAGTTTCTGTCTAGACCACCTTAGGTGTCTCCCCTGCCTTTGAGTTAAAACCAGAACTCCTTTCAAGGCAGGCAAATCCCTTTGTGACGGGCCCCTGTGGATCTCTCCACCTGGCAGCCCTAGCTCCCCATCACACCATGTGCTCACTCCCAGACTACCTGCAGCCCCTGGAAAGTACCTGGCTCTCTGTGGCCTCCTTGCCTTTGCACGTGCAGCTCCTTAGGGGGAAATGGCCTCAACATTCCACCTTGACCCGATCAGCTCTCAGTCATCTCAGAGCTCACCACAGTGGTCCCCTCCTCTGGGAGAGCCTCCATTACATGCTCTGGCTCTGTGTGCCCAAAGCAACCTCTGCTTACCTTTATCATAACAGTTTATTGCTTCACCATTGTTCTCCTACACCTAGGAGCTCCTTCATGTAGGGACTGTGTCTTTTTTTCTCTTTATTCTCACCACATAGCAGAGACTCAAAAAATATTTGTGGATGAAACAGTGGAAATTCCAGAATTTCTATATGGGAAGTGCTTAGTGGTAGCAATCTGATTGGAAGAAGGGCCTAGGAATTTACCCTGAAACTACATTTTCAATTAAGTTTTACTATGGTCTTAGTATTTTAAGTTACAAATCTTGAGAAATAATGATTTCTAAAAATTATTTTATTCATACTTTACACAAGATTGAGAAAAATATCAGTTTTTCATATTTAAGAGTATTATTATTTTAATTTGGGGTGGCTTGAGTGGTGGTCAATAGAGATTTGGTGACTACTAAAGCGTCTGCCATGCCAGGCCCTTAGGAAGGGACAGAGGGGAGGGGGAAGAGCAGACTGAAGGAGGGACCATGAACTGCTTTTGAATTATGATAGTTATTTGTGATTTTTTAGTTGGCAATCAAGTGCTGGTAGCAGATGTTTTAGCATTAGACACACTCGCATACCTTCTGACCATCACATTACCTTTCCCAAAGCTTTAGTCTCTTGTCACAAGTTGACTAAATCAGCAACATTTTCTAAAGAAAAAACATTAACTCATTTTTTTCTTTTAAATATTAGTATCACCTATAAAATAGATTTTATTGACCATATACAAAAGTATTATGGAGAACTGATATTATTCAGTGCAGATTTCTGAACCTTCAGTCATCATTGAAGATCCAAATGATGCTGTTCTTTCTCTTTGTTAGTTACCCTGTTTTTGGAGTTTTGGAAGCGGCGCCAGGCAGAGCTTGAGTATGAATGGGACACTGTTGAATTACAGCAGGAAGAACAACCCCGGCCAGAATATGAGGCACAGTGTAATCACGTGGTGATCAATGAGATTACTCAGGTAAAGAGGATGTGATTTAAATGCAGTTTAGTCTGTTTATTACAGGGGTTCTCAACCTTGGCTGCACATTGGAATCACCTGGGGACCTTAAACAGTATTGATGGCTGGGTTCCGTCTCTACGTACTCTGATGGTACTTAGTGGCCTGGGGTGTGTTCTGGGCACAGGGATTTTATAAAGCTCCTCTGGTGATTCTAATGTGCGGCCAAGGTGAAGAAGCACTGCTTAGAACAGTGGACATAGGAGATAAATGAGGTTCCTTCTTTTATAATAACAGTAAAAGCAAACAAAAAATTTGACATAAATGTGTAAGAATTGGTTTGTGTCCTTTCTTTCATAATACCAGTAAAAAATGCAAAAAAAAAAAATTAGACTCTGACGTGTAGATGTATAAGAAAAGATGCATTGGTTTTTGTAGTTGACTCTCAGTTTTTCACATGCACCTTCATCATTACAGCCCCTTTTTCATCCTAGACTAGCTGCCCCTTTGTGTGTGCTAGGCCTCAGTCACTGCTCCACCTTCTGGTTGGGATATGCACAGATAGTGTGGTTCTTATCCTAAGGTCGAAGAAAGGATGGAGGAAAAAGGGAAACGTTTTTGAAGTTTAACTATGTTCAGGCACCGTGCTAGGCATTTCATATGATTGGAAAGGTAAACTTGCTGCTGCAAAATAAAAAATAAAACTATATCTCTCTCTGTATAAATATTCCGAAGCCATTGAAAGATGATTTTTGAATCATCCGCATTATTGCTTCTTTCCATCAACACAGACAATTTAGAGCTGATTGTACTGGCAGTCATCAGCATAAGGACAGTAGGTTTTGAATACGAATAACTCTTGGGAAGAAAATGCTTTTACCAAGAGCATCTGAAAATGTCCCCAACTATAGATTTTATAAATTGAATCACTGATTTACAGAATGGCAGCTCTAAAAAAGACTAGAGGGAACAGTTCAACTTCCTCATTTTATAAATGGAAAACAATGAGGTTAAGTTGTCAACAGAAGGTGACAGTTGTCTTTTACAGTGTAACAAGCTTCAAATAGTCCCCATCATGAATAGTTCCCACTGTTTACTACGGAAGATGGAGTCAAAGCATGTGTTGTTGAAAGGCTGTACATTCAGAAATGAAAGCTGAAACTTAGACCAAATTAGATGTTCATAACATCTTTTGAGTGCTGAAAGAGAAAAGCTTATAATATTGGCAGTATAGGAAAAATACTGAAGAAAAGACAATTTGGTAATTTAAACCTGCCGATTTTACATTTAAAATTGCCAACTAATGAGTTACGTTTCCATTGGAACGTTGCTTGTTAAAAACATGAAGATGAGGGTTCAAGTTTCTTGACCTTTCTTCTTCATTTTACTCTTGTTGCTAATACATCCTCCGTTGGTTTAGAGATGCCTAGGTGGTGAAGTCTTGAGAATGAAACTGCCTGAATTCAAATCCAAACACAGTAACTTACTAGTTGAATGATCTTGGACAAATTACTTAACCTCTCTGTGCCATAGTTTCCTCAACTATAAAATGGGAATAATAGAGTTGCTTCCTCATATGATCGTAGTAAGGATTAATTGATTTAACATATAGAACCTGCTTAGAATAGTACCTGGCACAGAGTAAATGCCATGTAAGTATTGGCAGCTATTATTATACAATAGCTACTCTTACAATCCAGGTAAATCTTGAGAAGTATTGATTTCTTCTCTTAAAATTTTAAATATAGTCATATAAACTATAAAATGGAAACTCTAAAAAGTCATAGTTATACCAAATTAATATATAAAGCTCAACTAAGAAACACATAATAATGGGCCGGCCCAGTAGCATAGTGGTTAAGTTCATGCACTCTCCTTCAGCTGCCCAGGATTCATGGGTTCAGATCCTGGGCACGGACCTATAAACCGCTCATCAAGCCATGCTGTGGCGACATCCCACATACAAAAATAGAGGAAGATTGGCACAGATATTAGCTCAGGGCCGATTTTCCTCACCAAAAGGAAAAAAAAATGAAACACATAATGGATACCTAATATTTGCAGACATCTGTGAAGCTTTTTGTTCTGCGTGGGCTCTGTGCTATCATTGCAGCCACTTCTAATATCTAAGACAAGCTCAGGAGTGTAGCTTTACAGCTTAGCATTGTCAGATACCCAGATTCCTGAGCTCAGGTCATGGCACATAAACAGTTTATTATTCACACTTAGATTTGCAACAAATATTATGAAAATAAACACTGCACATGTTTTGTTTGTATGTTTGAAATTAACAAACAATATGCTATTAAAGTAAGGAGGATATGTTTGAAAACTACTTTTCAAAAAAATTAAGCCTAGGATTTAGTGACTGATTAGAAAGAAAATCATTTCACTGGTGTAAACCCTTGATTGACTAAACTTTTTTTTTTTTAAATTAGGAAGAAGAACGCATTCCCTTTACTACCTGCGGAAAATGTATACGTATAACCCTGTGTGCAAGTGCTGTCTTGTTCTGGGTAAGAGTCTGCCACAAATTTTTTTAATATCTAATTTTAAATGTGGAGGAAACTAAAAGCCAAGCTGGAGAGTATGTAGCCTCACAGGGAGGTTGTTTCCAGAGAACTACTTAGCCACCCCGTGGAGCTACTCTCCACGTTTCAAAATATCGATCTGTTCTCAGTGGTTCTTCCAGCTTCTTTGACGTCATTTGTTTAAATCAGATCAATGGTTTGGAATTTTCCAGTTTCTGGGGAAGAGACCAAGTGGGAGGTGGTAAGAATTCTAGAATTTTCCAACAGTAACAATTAAAATAAAATGTCTAGGAGTAGCCTTAACAAAAAGATAATAGGAACTATCAAAGAAAACATAAAAACTACTGAAAGAGATAAAAGAAGTCTTAAACAAACAATTCTAGATAAAAAGACAATATTTCTAAAATATCAGAACTTCTGAAACTAATTTTTATTATTAATAAAATCATATTAGTAATATAATAATCAGTAATATAATGAGATTTTATTGGCTCAAGAAGAGCCAGATTAGTGAATAGGACATGAAACCCAGATATGGGCCCTGATATCAATAGTAATTTAATATACGAGAAGGGAAGCATTATAAATCAGTGGGACAAGTGAAGATTATTCAATAAATGGTAATGGAACACTTGTTAGCTATTTGGGAAAAAAAAGTAAAGATTGAAACCATACTATTAACCACATACTGTAGTAAGTTCCAGAAACAAAGTAACATCATAAAAAACTAGAAATAAATATCAATGAATATACAATCTCTAGATTTAAAAAGACTTACTAAACCTAATAGCAAGGGAATAAGTTTCAGAGGAAAATATTTAAAGATTTCCATACATCGAAGGCATCCTAAGTTTGAACAAGACACCAGAAGAAATATTGTCAACAAATAGGGCAAAGGGTGAATACCTTCAATACATACAGTCCAGATCATTTCTAAGATAAGACCCAGGAGAACCCAGGAGCTAAGGAGGCAGAGAAACATGAATACGCATTCACAAAACAAAAAATATGGCAAATGTCAACCCTCAGTAGTTAATTGAATCAGTGCACATTGAAATGAAATACGGTTTTTCACCTTTTAAGCAATAAGGCTCGGTGTGTGTGAGGATGAAGTGCAGTGATCAACTCCTGTCAGACAGGCTGCTGGAATTTGACACTACTCTGGCCCTCTTAGAAAGCAGGTTTGCAGTACATATCAAGAGTCAATATTCATGTGCTTTAATCCACTCATTCAGCTTTTAAAAACTTTTAATCAGGAAGTATTTCAAAATGGTAAGTAAAAGTCAGTAAAGATTTTGTCACAGACATATTTATTTCACATATATATATCTCAGCCAAGATATCCTACTTCCAACCCTTCATACAGTAGAATATTGTGCAGCCATGAAAAAGTGTGTCCATGAAAATATTTTGTGACACGTAACAATGTTATGGTTAGGATAGGCTTAGGGAAAGGATAAAATTAATGTGTAAAATGATTTTTAATATGCAAACAATGCATAGTTTTTTGGGTTTTTTGTTCTTTCCATTTTTTTTATTGATGTCTTAGTTTATAACACTGTGGGGTTTTAGTTGTACATTTTTGTTTGTCCGTCACCTTGTGGATGTAACCCTTCACCCCTTGTCCTCCCCCCACCCCCCTTCCCCTTGGTAACCACCAATCAGTTCTCTCTGTCCGTGTGTTCTCTTATATTCCATATATGAGTGAGTTCATGCAGTGTCTGGCCTTCTCTCTCTGGCTTATTTCACTTAACGTAATACCCTCTAGGTCCTTCCATGTTGTTGCAAATGGGACAATTGTGTCTTTTCTTATGGCTGAGTAGTATTCCATTGTATGTATATACCACATCTTCTTTAACCAATCATCAGTTGAGGGACACTTGGGTTGCTTCCACTTCTTGGCTATAGTGAATAATGCTGCAATGAACATAGGGGTGCATGCGCCTCTTGTGATGGTTGATTTCACGTCCATTGGGTAGATGCCCAAGAGTGGTATTGCTGGATCATACGGTATTTCTATTTTTAATTTTTTGAGGACTCTCCATACTGTTTTCCATAGAGGCTGCACCAGTTTGCATTCCCACCAGCAGTGAATGAGGGTCCCCGTTTCTCCACAACCTCTCCAGCATTTGTTGTTATTTGTCTTTGTGATTGTAGCCATTCTAACCGGTGTAAGGTGATATCTTAGCGTAGTTTTGATTTGCATTTCCCTGATGATTAGTGATGTTGAACATCTTTTCATGTGGCTATTGGCCATCTGTATCTCTTCCTTGGAAAAATGTCTGTTCATATCCTCTGCCCATTTTTTGATCGGGTTGTTTGTTTTTTTTGTTGCTCAGTTGTATGAGATCTTTATATATTACTGAGATTAATCCCTTGTCGGACAAACGATTTGCAAATATTTTCTCCCAGCTGGTGGGTTGTTTATTCATTTTGATCCTGGTTTCATTTGCCTTGTAGAAGCTCTTTAGTCTGATGAGGTCCCACTTGTTTATTTTTTCTTTTGTTTCCCTTGTCTGGGTAGACATGGAATCTGAAAGGATCCCTTTATGTCCAATCTCAATTAGTGTACTGCCTATATTTTCTTCCAGGAGTTTTATAGTTTCAGGTCTCACTTTCAGGTCTTTGATCCATTTTGAATTGATTTTTGTATATGGCGATAGGAGATGGTCTACTTTCATTCTTTTGCATGTTGCTGTCCAATTTTCCCAGCACCATTTATTGAAGAGACTTCCCTCCCTCCATTGTATGTTCTTTGCTCCTTTGTCGAAGATTAGCTGTCCATAGGTGTCAAACAATGCATAGTTTTGAGGAAATTATGCTTGCATGTAGATAGTAGATACATTTTTTCCTATTCTTTATAGTTAGGAGTCTGTCAGTTATCGTGACAGAAAATCAATCTCCAATTGGTTTAAACAACAACAACAAAAATGGGGGTGAGTGGGATTTCTTGGTTCCTGTAACTGAAAACCCCAGGTTTGAGGTACAGCTTCAGTCAAGGATGATTCTGCAGCCCAGATGACGTCATGGGCTATGTTTTGTTCTGTCTTCATTCTGTGTCTGGTGGTCTCCTGGTATGGTGGTTCTAGGCACTCCCTTTTGGTCACAAAATGGCTGCAGCATTCCAGATCTCACATCATATCCAAGCCAAGAGAGGTATCTTTTAGCATCTCCCTCATTGACAGAGGAAACTTTTCTTTCCCATGGGCACTAGCAGATATCTCCTCACATCTCAATGGCTCTTATTATGTTGTCAGACCTTGAGTCAGTTGCTGAGGCCGATAGGATGAGATACCTATTTGTCTCAAGCCAATTAGGATCTACCTCTGGAGCCCAGGAGAGGTAGGGGGACAGTCCAGCCCAAACCACAGGACCGAAAGTGGAGGAGAAGTTATTCCCCTAAAGCAAAACCTGGTCCTCTTCTAAGACTGGGAACAGATCCAGGGCAGCAGAAGCAACCAGTGTCCACTGCAGGGTACTTTCAAATTTTCTGTCATAAGTATGCATTAAAGGTATGATTAGAAAAGTATATTAAAGTTATAATCAGAAGATTTGTAAGAAACACAAGGAAGGAGAATGAAAACCTTCCCTGCCTTCTATGAAGAAATATTGAATCTATCAAGTGCCCTGAAGAAGTATGGAAACATGCCAAGTTTGTGAAAGCTCTTGAAGTGAATTAGAATTCATTTCCTCAACTGTGTGGGAGGCAGTGCCATGTCGAGGTTAGCGTGTGTTTGAGTGTCTCAGTTCTTTCCCTTACTGTTGGCTCAATTTGAAGCAAATTGCTTCATCTCTCTGTGGCTCCATTTCCTCTAATACTGTAAGAGAGATATAAGACTGTAAGAGAGATATAAGACTGTAAGAGAGATATAATACTGTAAGAGAGATATAATACTATCTACCTCACATGGCCGTTGTGAGGATTTGAAAAACAGACATGTGCTGAGGTGACTAGTAAGCGTGGAAAGAATCTTAACTGTTAGAATTACTTAGTAATTTTAAAAAGTATTATGAAGATCGTTTTCTAAAATACATGCTATTTAAATGGCCTATATGTGTTGTGCTGAGAGAGGAAGACTCGATAAACCTTCTCTAATAGTACATTTTTCCCAGCCTTGGCTGATTTTCACGTACACTCACACACACATGTTATTCCTTTCACAAATATTAAGCCTTCACTATGAAGGAAAGGAGATAATCAAAGAGATTAGAGGATGAAATATAATGCCTCCTCTACAAACTAGTGGCTCAAAAAGTAGGAAAAGCATCTTGCTAACACTTTGGTCACCATAAGCAGCTAACATTTATGTGGTATTTTTCATGTGCATTTTAATGTTCTGAGTGTTTTTACCCGTAGTAATTTGTTGAATCCTCACAGCAATCCTATAAGTAGTTGCTGTTATTATTCCCCCATCATACAGATGAGGAAACTGAAGCCCCAAAAGGTTAAGGAAATCTGCCCCAGGTCCCACAGCTCGTGGCAGAGCCGGGATTCCAATGCAGGAGTCGGGCTCCAGGACTGTGCCTGTAATCACCCCTTCACTGCTCTTGGCAGGTGGAAACCAGCCTCTCTCTTCGACTGTAAACAACATGACATTTGCTTGGTCCTGAAATTCACATTCTTTGTAACTTTTCTGGTGGTAGTCATCACAAGCAGTCAGACACATCGAGTACATGCTTCTGGAGTAAGTCCAAGAAAGTAGATGTAGGGAAAACAGTTTAAAAAGGGGACTTTTAATATGCATTGTTCAGTGGCCAGAGAAAACCTGCCAAGTGAGGAAATGAGATCCTACCACGTGCAAACTATGCTTCTGACACTGGGTCTCTGCAGTCAAAAATGCAGTGGGTTAGTGAAATGAATCCTGTGCAAATGCAGGTATGAATAACTGCCGGTTTAAGATCTTAAGATCCTAGTGTGAAAAGTGTGTGAATCTTCTCTCAGCAGAGACCTGCTTCCATTTCCAACAGTGACCTCAGGGCACCTCTGCAGTTCATTGGTCCCCGGAATCTCCCTGCTGCGGTGGCTAAGACAAGAGCTAGCACCTGCTGCCCTTGAACCAGGGATAAGTTGTCTGTTGGAAGGAAGCATATAATTCATAACCTAAATCTGTAATTATAGAAGGGATCTCTTTACTGGCTCTGCTGTACAGAGACTTTTTCCTTCTATCAGAACCTGCTACCAGTAATTCCATTTTTACTCCATCTGAAGATACACTGTCTCTCTCTTATTTTTTCAATAGACCTTCTTTTTTAGAGAAGTTTTAAGTTTACAGAAAAATTGCACAAAAAGTACAGAGTTCCCATGTACCCCTTATGCCCCACACAGTTTCTCCTATTGTTAACATCTTACTTCAGTGGGTGCCCAATTTCCACCTCTCTTGTGGCAGTTATGTGAGATTTACATCACTTCGGACATGCACCTTGTCCATTTAAGTGTGGGGCCAATTTTTTGTGTGTGTGTGAGGAAGATTGGCCCTGAGCTAACATCTGTTGCCAATCTTCCTCTTTTTGCTTGAGGAAGATTGTCCTTGAGGTAACACCCATGTCAATCTTCCTCTATTTTGTATGTGGGACGCCACCACAGCATGGCTTGATGAACGGTGTGTAGATCCACGCCCAGGATCCAAACCCGTGAACCCTAGGCTGCCAAAATGGAGCGTGTGAACTTAACCATTACGCCACCTGGCTGGCCCCTACATGTGGGGCCAATTTTTAAGTATAAAAATATGATTATAGGTGAGTCTCATGCTGTTGTTTTTATTGTGTTTTCAGATCCTATTGATCATCGCTTCAGTTATTGGGATCATTGTCTACAGGCTGTCAGTGTTCATTGCGTTTTCTAGAAAACTTCCCGCAGCCTTTAATGGAACAGACCCAATCCAGAAGTATCTGACTCCACAAACAGCCACGACCATCACTGCTTCCATCATCAGCTTTATCATCATCATGATTCTGAACATGATATATGAAAAAGTGGCAATCATGATTACTAACTTTGGTAAGGTCCTATTATAGCTTAGGTCATTCCTAAGACATTTTTAGGACCCGGTAAAAATAGAGACTGTGTCTTTTAGGCATTTTAATTCCAGGATGTTACAATTTTTAGAAAATTTCAAAGTGAACATATTTTCTCTAGCTCATATAGGAAATAAATTATCTACAGCTTTGCATTACTAAAAGGGACAAAGCAAAGACAATCATTATAATGTCCAAGCTCTGTGTAAACAGATCAGTGCTGAATAATATTTTCAATTACATTAGATCATGTACCCTATTGTTGAAAGTAAGTGGTCTCTTTATTGCATGTAAATGGAATAGTGTCATAGTTCCAGTGGCAAATATGCTCCTCTGTTGCTGAGAGGACAAGTCATCACACTTGTGTGTCTTCCCCCCATGCTGTTCATTGTAATATAGATCCATTCTCATCAGCTCTGGCTTTTGTAATAAATGTTTCTTCTCCCTGGCTTATATCCCAGGCAGCTGCTTAGCGGCCAAAGTTAAGTGCTTCCCACATGCTACATATGCCTGGGTTGTTCTCCAAATGGCCTGCTCAGTGGTCATCCTCTAAAACTGGTCAGACTGATTTAAATGCTAAAGTAGGAGGAGAACCTGTTGTATCTTCCCCAAATGCTTCTAGCAAGTTGCCCCTTGTTTTGTTTTCTTTAACAGACCTACCTTATTGCAATTCAGGAAGACAGGAGAATATCATTTAGCAGGCTATCCAAAAATCATTTTCTGTCAACTTAGACCTGAGAGAAGACAGTTCTTACCCATTTGATAGCATTTTGCTTGTAAATTTTAAGGAAGAGTTGAATATTTTTTGCTTTGTGGTGGGGATATTATATTCTGCTGGGGAGGGGGGAGCTCTTACAACAATGTGTAAACTTGGAATTAACACAGTAGCTATATTAAGGAATTCAAAACAGCTTTAATGGAAACAGTGTGAATTGTATTTTTTTTACCATGTTAACTCATGTATCGGTGTCTGTGATTAGGGTCTCAAAGCTGTTCGCAATTTTAAAATCCTCCTTTTCTTTGTTTTAACTACAGAACTCCCAAGGACCCAAACTGATTATGAGAACAGCCTAACCATGAAGATGTTCTTATTCCAGTTTGTCAACTATTACTCTTCCTGTTTCTACATCGCATTCTTTAAGGGCAAATTTGTAGGTTATCCAGGAGATCCAGTTTATTGGCTGGGAAAATACAGAAATGAAGAGGTGTGAATATAGAATTGTATTCTCTTGACAATTGAAGTTGCTTCATGTTTTCTCTCAGTTGCCCAGTGAACAGTGTTTTCATTGTATATTCCTTAGATTTTATTTTTTTTTGCCTAAACAGAATATCAAAAAAAGTAAAATTAATGACTCTTTCATGTTAGACTCATCTAAAATTTAAATGAGGTTTTCTTAACATTCCAGTGTGACCCAGGTGGCTGTCTCCTTGAATTGACAACGCAGCTGACAATAATCATGGGAGGAAAAGCAATCTGGAATAACATACAAGAGGTGTTACTTCCGTGAGTATTAAGTTGTGTAATCTTGGGGCTAGGACAAGACATAGAATAGCCCACCCATTCAAGTCATTTGCCTACGTGTCCACATAGCTGAATATCAACCTCTAAAATGGAGTAGACTGTATGCTTGTTAAAGATCTCCAGACAAGATGGTCCCAACCAATGGTGTAAATGTATCCAGTGTTTAATAATTATGTTTAAAAACCTCCTTTTTTTTTTTACTGAGGTTCACCCTGAGCTAACATCTGTTGCCAATCTTCCTCTTTTTGCTGAAGATGATTTGCCCTGAGTTAACATCTATTGCCAGTCATCTTCTTTTTGTATGTGAGCCACCGTCACAGCATGGCCACTGACAAGTGATGTAGGTCCATGCCCAGGAACTGAACCTGGGACACTGGAGCAGAGCACGCCAAACTTAACCACTAGGCCACTGGAGCTGGCCCTAAAAACCTCCTTCTTTATATTTACCTTAAATCCCCATCTGCTATAGTTTATGCCTGTTAGCCCTATTAGTTGTTGGTGGCTGACTGATGTAGCCCTTTGGGAGATGGCCCTTGTTGGAGCCATGAACTAAGTATTTCCACAATTTCCCACAACTTTCTCCTCTCTTTATACCATGCATTTGAAAACCAGTAATAGTAATTTGTTTAGTTCCTAGTATGTGCTAGTCACTGTATTAAGTGCTTTACATATATATCTCTCTCACGTAATCTTCCAAACTGTCCTTATTTTTATGTCCCTTCTGCAAATGAAGATTATATGGCTTAAAGAGGTAAAGTGATTTACCCAAATTCACATTGCCAATAACATGCAAAATTAACAGACCTACCTAAATTTGTGGGATTAAATAAATCCCTAAATTTGTGGGATTCAAATCTAAGACCCCATGACTCCAAACCCACTTGCCTTCAAGAATAGAGGTTCTCTCGTGGTCCTAAGGCATGGGGTTAAAATTGTCTCAAATAATAACCACAAAGCTTTTGACTGTTCTTTCCCTAAAAAGTGAGAAGAACACATCTTAGCTAAGGTCACACTATCCTTTTAAATTTTTGCTTATGCCCAATCCCATATCAGTGGAAAGTCCAAAGCCATCTGCAATTTCTGGGAGCTTACTGTATTAGTTTTCTATTGCTGCTGTAACAAATATCCCCAAACTTAATGGTAATAGGAGGGAAATGAAAAGAAAAACACAAACAACACAGATTTAACATCTTATGGTTCTTGAAGTCAGAAGTCTGCCACAGGTCTCACTGGACTAAAGTCAAGGTGTTAGCAGGGCTGTGTTCCTTTCTGAAGGCTCTAGGGGAATCTGTTTCTTTGCCTTTTCTAGCTTCTAGAGGCCATCCACATTCCTTGACTTGTAATCTCTTTTCTCCATCTCAAAGCCAGCAATATTTCATGTCTTTGACTCTCCTACTGTAGTCACATCTCCCTATCTCTCTCTTCCTTTTCTGCCTCCCTCTGCTACTTTTTTTGTGTGTGTGTGAGAGGAAGATTAGGACTGAGCTAACACCTGCCACCAATCCTCCTCTTTTTGCTGAGGAAGATTGGCCCTGGGCTAACATCCGTGCCCATCTTCCTCTTCTTTATATGGGATGCTGCCACAACATGGCTTGATAAGTGGTGCATCGGTCCGTGCCCGGGATCCAAACCTGCGAACCCTGGGCCGCCAAAGCGAAGCGCATGAACTTAACCACTGGCCCCTCCCTCTTCTACTTTGAATGACCCTTGTGATTACATTGGGCCCACCTGAATAGTCTCTCTTAAAGTCAGCTGACTAGCAACCTTAACTCCATGTGTAACCATAATTCTCCTTTGCTATGTCACCTAACATATTCATATGTTCTGGCGGTTAGGATGTGGACATCTTTGGGGGGACCATTTTTCTGCCTACCACACTTTTCAAGATAATTTCTGGCTCTGAGTCTCTCTTCTCACAAAATTTTTGATTTCTCTTCCATCTAGCCTCCCACATCTAGACTCTGCTCCAGGCCAACCTGAATGTAGAGTGTAGCCCCTCTCCTTAGTGTCTTCCCAAACCACTCACATGCTTTACTGATGTTTGGAGCACAGAGGCAGAAACTCAAAAAACTTAAATTCTGAAATAAAAAACCTCGATCTTTTTAAAGACTTCCATCCCACTATACAACTGGGATTTTTTTTTTATGCTTATCACTCTTCTTTGTAGGCTCCAGTCTCCCGCCATTTTACTTGTCTTCCCTCTGCTACATGCAACTTCCCTCTCTTTCTTTCTCCTCCCTCTCCTGTCTTCTCTGTCTCCTCCATTACTAAATTTCTGTTCATTCTTTTTGTAGAGCAGCTAAATTCTTTTTTTTCTGTTTTTAGAAAGCAGAAACCTCTGGATTTCAGTGTGTCCTTCCATATTTCTTCACCAGGGCTTCATCCTCCATCTTCAATGTGAATTACCAGGGTCTCTCTCTAAACAAAGACATCCCCCTCCTCCCAGAAAAGATTGTGATCTTAGCTGTTAATATTTCTGTTACCCTCCTGTGCAGTAAATATCCCTTACCTTCTTTGAGCTCATATTCAGATTTTTCCAGATGAGTAAAGGTAGGTCATGCAAAAATACTGTGCTCCTATATGAAAATAAATAGAGGAAAGGCTTAACTCAGATTATTAAAAAGTGTTTTCTGAAGGAAGTAGGTTAATTATTTAACACTAAATTTTCATGACTAATTGGTTGTCAGTGAGCTATTTTCTGATTTAAAAAATTAGGGGTGGAGGGTATATTTCCTAAACTGGTACTGAGAAATTCATATGAAATGAAACTTGTTCACGTGAAATATTTTAAAATAAAGGATGTGTTATAGTATCTATCCATGGTCTGTTTGTACCTTCACTTTAAGTAAGTTGCATTACTTAATTGTTGCATCACTCCATTGTTGCAAGTTACAGTGACCTGAGCTTTGCCTTCGCCTGTTTCTACCCCTGGCCTAAAATATTAAACAGTGTGGTTTTAAATTATCTTTCCCTTGTTTGAAAACTGGAAATGCTAAATGTTAGCCAAATCAGAGAGTGACTTGGGCTCTTCTCATCACTGCTTCTTCTCTTTGCATAGGTGCTGGTTTCCTTCCTCCTTTTCTCATACAAAATCTTAACATATCAAAGATGTGTCAGTCACTCTTGCTACCCAAAATTACATCCATCCCAAAAATACATAAAAAGGGAGAGAAACACCTTATAAGTCAGCAGCTGTTTTCACACCATTTAAATATTTCAAAAGAAACATAGTGAAGTGAGTTTCACCATAAATTTACCTTCTTCCTCCTCCCAACCTGACTTGGGGTCCTTGACTAGGATTCTTGGAGCAAATGAAGAAGCCTGTTTGGCACTGTGATCCAGTTCCCTTTAGCCTCTCTCCCGCACCTGGAGCAGTACCTGGCATTTCGTGGACACTCACTCCGAAGCACTTGAGGGAATGAGTGACTCATGCGCTTCAGATACATAACATCAGCAAATTAATAGAATTGTTTGTTGGACCCAGAGAACAATCTGAGAGCTCTTTGGTCTTCCCAGCCTCACTTAGTATTTTGATACTTGAGGCATTCCTGGGAATTTTATTCCATACTTGACAACAGGCTAGTACAATTCCCGTGTTAAGCAGCTCGCTCTCGAGAAATTTTTACGATAAAATTGTAAGGAAGATAGAGTTAAACATCCAAAATTCCAATAGCATCGTCCTTTGGTGTTTAAATAATGTAATTTTCTTCCTTGATATGTTTTCTGTATTTTCCACAATGGGTATGTACTACTTATATAATAAGAAAAAGTGAACTGTTCTAAGAGAAAATATCCCTTCTCAAGATATGATTTGGCTAGAGGATGAACCAGAGACATGCAATAAGAGAATCCTAAATACAGGTACCCCTCACTACCTACACTCACTCTTTAAATTCAGGAACAGTAAACTGAGGAATGAAATAGATTCAGTTAGTGAAAGATGCTTGTATTCAAAATTAGCAAGTGGGAATACTGTAGTATGTCCTAAGCAGAAATGGTGATTGTCTGTAGTATGTGGATTAAACATGATAATGAAGATACAAAGACAAAATGAGATGTAAAATGCTTCACACCTTGCTTTACACGTAATAGGTACTTAGTAAAGGGTAACTTGTTATGATGCTGTTAATGCTAGTATGCATGGTAAATTCCTAAGAAAATTATTTTGTAACCCCTGCTAGAGGGAGGAAGCTTCCAGCCTTGGCCAGGGGAAGAAGTATCCGGCATCTGTGTTTTTTAAAAGCTCCATAGGTGATTCTAATGTACAGTCAAGATCGATATCCCCACACTGGAATTGTAACCCAGTAGGAAACCCAAAAGACCAAGGACAATGACGGATGGACTACAACCCAAGATTTCCTACTACAGATGAGTGGGTCAACTCAGGAAGACTGAACAAGAGGCGCAGAGTCTGTAGTTCAGTAAAGAAGGACTTCTAAAGTGACCTCATGTGACTGGGTGGGGGAAGCCAGTACAGCACAAGAGGGAAGTGCCAGATGAGTTAGTTGTGCCAGTGGTAGCCAGGACAGAAATTTCATTCCGAATCCGAATTGTGATGGATTTGGGGCCTCAATAGTAAAAGACCCGCTTCTCTGGGGCCTGGAGAGGATTCAGCAAGAGGCTGAGGCTGGAAGTGGGAGGCAGAGCAAAACGTAAACCAATCGAAACCACTCATCTCAAGTTAAGTGTCATGAATGGTGATGGACATGTGTGGCCCTTGTTACCACCTGCATCACAAGGCCCCTGAAATGGCTGTAAAGCTTTGGATTCCGGGCCATACCTCAGACTTGACTGATGACAGAGCTTCGGGTTGGGGCGTAGGAAGCTGCACTATCAACAAGCATTGCACATCGTTCTTCTAAGTGCTGAATTGAGCTCCACCAATCAAGACAGCATTGTGTCCCCGAGCCAAGAGTCTAAGTCACTTAGGCCTTATTTCCAGTTGGCTTCAGCTAGTATAGCCTGTATCAGTCAGAAGAAAATCCCACGCAGGGAATTTTGATGTGTTCGGAAGTGTGCTAAATACCTTGCCTGTTTTAAATGGTTTAATCCTGAGAGCAACGCTGGGCAGTGTTGGCTTTTTCACCCCATTTCATTTGAACTTGACTAAAGTTAAATAGCAAGTAAGCAATGAAATGTGGGCTCAGATTCAGGGGTGTCTGAGTCTGTCTCCCCTCCACTTTCCACAGCCTCCTGCTGTGTCCCTAATGTCGTAGAAGAGAAGTGGGGAAAGATTGTGAAGCCAGGGGTATGTTCTGTTGCAGAGAAAGCTCCCCTTAGTAACCTGTGGGGAGAGGTCAGTGATAAGTCAACACTGAGGTCAGTGGCAGTGGGAAACCCAGCACGGTGAGCTATTTCTAAACCCCACGCGTGTGTGTGTGTGTGCATAGCATATGCAACTGTCTTTACAGTGGTGTGAAGCCTTCCCACTGTCTGAATTTGAAATCCATACAAACATGTTTCATCAGCCAAAGCTTAGGCAGATGTTGATATCTGTATTTGAAGTTGTTTGTTGCTCTGCCTCTTCCGATGCGCCCCACAAGTAAACCACAAGCCAGCTGTTGCTTTAGGGGACAACGGTTCCGTAGGCTACAGGTGCGCACTTCATTTCACTGCCAACTCTGACTCCTTTTCAGGACAAATTGCTGTAAAAAAGGGGAAGCATTTATCTGGGCCGGGAGGCTTTGAGAAAGAAAAAAAAACATAACACGTAAGACAGACAACAGACAGCTCTGGGGAGGCAGGATCTAGTAGTGGGCAGAGCCCTGGGCCACCAGTTGAGGCTGTGCTTTCTCCTAGCTCTGCACTGTGACTTTGGCCAGGCATTTCACTTCTCTGGTCTTTGATTTGTTTGGCTTAAAATAGGCTCTTAGACCCATTTTAGCTAATGTCAAAGTATGTCACTTTTCTCTCAGTGGCTCCCCTACTTCCCCTGGAGTGAAAAATGCCTGGATCCTCACAATGACTTCTTACACCCTAAACCACCAGACTTGTTTCCTACCAGTCCTGGACCACACCAGCCTCCATGCTGTCTGTCAAGTGTGGGAGGCCTGCTCCTGCCTCTGGGTCTCTGTAGTCGCTGTTCCCTCCGCCCCTTTCCCTCCTTCATACCCTTATTCAAATGTCCCTGCAGTGAGGGCTTCCCTGCCACCATCCCGACTCCCCCCACCACAAATGCACACACTCTCCATTCCTTGCCCTACTTAACTTTCGCCACAGCACTCATCACCAGCTCACATACCCTGTCTCTCTTTTATTTTCTCTGCTGATTTTCCTACTGCAAAGACCATTTTGAATAAGAGAAGGGAAATGAGAAAAAAAACAAATTTAATCAAATGAGGGAAAGTATCTTTTAAAAACTAAACTGCCCACATGAAGAGGAGGTAGGAGAAAAAAATAGCAGTTACAATTTTGATAAACCCAGGTACATAGTCAGTACTGTTTTTCAAAATATTCTGGGATAAGGAGGCAGAAATAAAAGTTTTAGCAAAAATTAGTTTCTTGGGAAGATTATGTGTTCAGCTTCAGATATCAGCAAAATACTTTTATGACCTTGGTCTGATAATATTCTAATTTATAATTTGATCTTTTTTTGGCAGTTGGGTCATGAATCTGATTGGACGGTGTCGCACAGTTTCGGGAGCAGAAAAGACAACCCCACGATGGGAACAGGACTACCATCTACAGCTCATGGGCAAACTGGGATTATTTTATGAATATCTTGAAATGAGTAAGTCATTAGTGAAGTTTTAGGTGATATAAATTACATTGGAGCATGTTTGGGAACCCAAGAGCATCCATTATTGAACCAAATAATTATCTAGTGTATTGAAATGTCTAGTGTATTCTCCACTAGATAAAATTATACAATCAGGCTTTCAAATAAGGTGACTGTGTGTATCTTTGTCAATATTTATGTTGTACAAAGCTAAAGATTTATTACCAAGCAATGAAATAGAATATTCACTGAAGTACACGTTCACCATTAATTCTCAGAGCATTCTAGCCATGTTGTCTGAGAATGAACTCAGAACTATTATTAGATGTGATTCAGCTTGGGCTGGAGTCCATGCAGGCACAGCTGTTGGCTGATACACTTCTGAACCGAGTCATTTAAGCAAGCCTGTACAGAAAGCCTGCAGGAGCATGCTGCTTGGTGGCAGGAATGATCAGAGGGTCTCCCCTGTCACACCTCACACCTGCCTTTGACAGTGTGTGAGGTGTGAAATAGATATCTGTTTCTTCTGGCAAGTGGTTTCTGCTTGGTTCCTTGAGTGACCTCATGGTTAATCACTGGCTTGAATTCAGAACCATTTTGCTGGTCTGGAATTAAGATTTAGCACAGCTCTCCTCCTACTTGAATGTCTTTGTCCATTGTGTAGTATTTGCTTGGGCTCTGTTTCTCTTCAGCTGAACTTGATTTTGAGCTCTCAGTTGCCATTAAATGGAAGCATCTCAAAAAAGATTTCCGTAGGAAACACTATCTTTTCTATTATGCATGACATGCTTATGTCTAATAGAAGGCTAACAATTTACGTGTTTTGTGTCTGTGCCATTTCAGCTAACCATTGCATTGAATTACAATATTTTTAAGCTTAGGAGAATAGAAAAGGAAGCACAACATTTTGGTTGACAGGCCTTGCATTTATGCATACAGGTTGGTGTGTTTGCAAAGACGCCGCCCTTTGTGGTTCCTGTTTACACGTCTGCAGATAGAGGGTGGTTTTTATTAAATCGCATTCTATATATAAAATAATTGCTTTTAAAAATATACATTATACATAGAAACACATCTGCTTCCTTCGGTGAGTGAAAGGTTCGTCTTGTAGCTTCTTCAGTCAACAATGCTTTGCAGCCTGGAGTCTGATTTGAATTTCATTTTTGCTTTTTTATGTTTCGTGACCAGGTTCTATTAAGGGTGTAGCTGCAGTACATAATGCAGGCTTTATGTTTATTTATTTATTCTGTTTATTTTCAAAAAGACTGCAAGATAATTACCTGTTATTCCAAAATGAGTCATAATTGTAAATATTTCGTATTGGAGCTATTATCAGCATTAATAATAACAACAACATTCTGGGGCAGAATATCATTTGTTATTTTAGCCCCCAAAAAACTTGAAAAAAGTTATTTTTCTGTAGTTAATTAGTCGAATAAATGGCATTAAGAGGAAAAGTTATATGTTCATGCTTTGGGGAGAAGTTAATATGACTTTTAGAGTTTCATAGTCTCATGAAAATAATTACCAGCTAAATAATTCGGCCTCACCCTACCCTACAAGAAAGGGTGGAATAACAACTGTTATAGACAGATTTTTTAGATTTGTTAAATTGTTTTTCTATTATCCAAATAATGAATTAGAAAAATTAATCCATTTCTGAGAGTAGGCAGTCTGTTATTCTGTATTCCACATGAGAGAGAAATCTATTTCTTGTTCTTTTAGTTTGTGGGAGATAGAATTTTCAAGTGCCTCTTGAGTTATTTTTGTTCTTCTAAAATAAATATAGAGTACCTTTCACCACAGTTTCCTCCTTCCTGTTTTTCCCGTGTTCATTAATGATGCCACATGTACCTTTTTAATCAGCCTCCCTGCTGCTGAAGGGAAATGTCTTCTGAAAAACCACCCTGGAGCCCTCCACCCTTCCTTAGGCCTTGCCCCCAGCCACCGTCTCTGTTACCCTCTCCCCATAGAAGGAACTAGAACTTGCCTCTGCCTGAAATACCTTTCTCCTTTCTACCTGAGGAATTCCGGCCAAGCCTCAGCAGTAACCCTCAACTTTTCACACAGATTTGCTGCTCTTTTCTCTAGGCATTAACAGCACTTAATTCCTGTCTGATGGTCTATGACTGTGTGCGTGCATCTCTCCCTGACTACCCTGGTCCTTTTGGAGGTAGCAACCAAGGCCTTTGCATCTTTCAGTCCTCAGCTGGAGCACCACTGCCTGGACCACGATAGTACTCATAAATATTTATTTAAATGACCTGAGTTTGGAGTTTCAACACGCACATACAACTGTTAATTGAGTTTATATTAACATTGCCCCAGCCAGCCCCACCAAGTTCTGTACAGCATATGTGCTTGGGGATTTTTTGAGTGAAATTTCTTTTTTATCTTATTTAGTAAATTTCCCACCATCCTTTGAAATTATTAGAGTAACCCTGGGGTGTTAACCAAAATTGCCTCCCCAAGTATATGGTCCTGACTTCTGAGAACTCAGACGTGGAACATAAGAGAAAGAGTCAGTCTTAAAATCTGGAAGTCATAAGATACTGTTTTGTCCTTAGAGCACTACACGGCACCAACACCAGTCCCTTGAGAACTTGGTGATGCCTTCTCAGTGGGCAGGTGCCACAAATCAAGTGCAGTCTCAGAATAGATTTGAAAGTGATGAAGCGGGCTCTGGTTCTGCCTCTTCCACCCTTGCCATGTTAACTTGACCTTGCCTTCCTCCATCTCCAAGTTAACTTTTTAAAATCTTTTAAAACAATGGCCTTCATATAGAATTTTCTCCATGAGTTTACTGTAATTAATATCAGCTGTTCTGGAACATCTCCTTGTACCCACCCCTGCACTCCCAGGACTCAGGCCTGCCTTCCCCCTCCTCCCTCATCTCTGCTCTGTTTCTGCCCACCACCTGCATTGATGTTTCCTCGTCTTTGCATGATGAGCTTTCCAAAATGGCAACTAGGTAATTGGGGAAGATTTGCAGGCCTCCTTTCTCTTAACTCATTCATTCATTCATCCAATAAATGTTTATTGAACACCCGCTATGCCAAACACTGTATCAATTGCTGGGAAAACCAAGATGAGTAAGACTTGGTGCCTGCCCTCAAAGGGCCAAGTGAGGGGTGGGGAGTACTTGGTGGATTGTTAGGAAGGTGAATGCAAATCAGACTTCCTAGAGCAGGTGACATGTGAACTGGATTTTGAAGGGTGAATGGAAGTTAGCTATCTAAAGTATGGTAGGGAGAATGGACATTCATGCAGAGAAGTGGACACATTTAAAAGTACAAGGGCATGAAACAGCTTGGCCAGTTCAAAGAATGGCAAGTGTGGCTAGAACAAAGGATCCATAGGTCAGAATATCAGGTTAGCAAGGGCTATATCATGATGGGTCTTGTGTGCTTAGCCAGGGGACTTGAACTTATCCCTAAAGAAACAGGGATACATTGGAATATTTGTAAGCAAGAGAATTGTATAATGTTAATGTTGAAGAAGGTCAGATTACTCTGGCAGCAGAAGGGAACATAATTTGGGTAGAGTTCATATTTGGTGGGAGGAGGCTATTTCAGGAGGCTAACCCTGGGTAACTCAGACAACAAGTGATAAGTGCCTAACTTGAGGCTGTGAGGATAGGAATAGAGATGGGGAGACAGATTTGATAAGTGTTAAAGAGGTGACTAGGATGGCAGATGAGGAATAGAATTTTTGAGATAACTTCCAGGAGCCTGAACATAAGGAGAGGAGCTGGTTTTGAGGAAATGGTTCAGTGTTGGATATTTTGTGTTTTTTTTGTGAGGAAGATTAGCCCTGAGCTAACATCCATTGCCAATCCTCCTCTTTTTGCTGAGGAAGACTGGCCCTGGGCCAACATCCATGCCCATCTTCCTCTACTTTATATGGGACGCCGCCACGGCACGTAGTTACGCGCCCGGGATCGGAACCTGTGAACCCCGGGCTGCCAGAAGCGGAGCATGCGAACTTAACTGCTGGGCCACCAGGTCAGCCCCAGTGTTGGATGTTTTGAGTGTGAGGTGTCTATGGGACATCTGAGAGGCGATGTCCATTAGCAAGCTGGATTCACCACTTAGGAGCTCCAAGGAGCTGTGGGTGAGGCCATGGGGGTGATTCAGGCATGCCAGGCAGAGAATTGATGATGAAGCCATGGCAAAAAGGGATATTTGAAGGATGAATGGGGCAAGAGAAATACACAAAGAGAGGGGAGAATAGCAGAACAGTTGGAAGAAATCTAGCAGAGAGTTGTGTCAACACAGAGAAGGTTTAGAAGATGATAACATTACTTAACAGGAATTTGACTAAAGGGAGCATGATGAAAAATACGGGGGGTGGGGGAAGCAAGAGCTAAAGCCCACACTTCATTGCTTGGACTGTGGGGAAAAGTGGAAGAAGCAATATAGCTAGGTAGCTTTTCTTAAAAAAATACACACACACCATATCTTGACTTTTTAAAATTATTTAAGTAAAACAAAAATCAAGGAGGAAAAACATTCCACACCAAAATGTTTGGCTATATCAAAAGCTGCCTAGTAATCAACTAAATAAGGACTGAAAATGTACATTGGCTTTGGAATATGCAGCCACCAGCAAAGTTAGCAAGAGTTTCAGTGCAGTGGTGGGGCCACAGCAGGAGGTAGGGTGTTGAGGAGGGAACGAGTGATGGAGAAATAATCATTGTATGTTCTTCTTCAACAAACTTGAATGTAAAGGGAAGAAGAAAGCATAGAAAGTATTAGAGAGCAATATAGAGTCATGAAAAAGTTCCAGGCAAGGGTTATCCTTGTTTTTACAATGGGTGTTTTTTGCCTTGCTGAATTGATAGGTCTTTTTTGTTGTTCTTGGTTTCAAAAGTTTAGATAGTTCTTCTCACTTGAATACGAGAACAGATTATACCATGTTGGTTTTTTCTGGTGCTTTATTTATTTATTTTTGGTGAGGAAGATCAGCCCTGAGCTAACATCTGTTGCCAATCCTCCTCTTTTTGCTGAGGAAGATTGGCCCTGGGCTAACATCTGTGCCCATCTTCCTCTACTTTATATGGGATGCTGCCACAGCATGACTTGACAAGCGGTGCGTCGGTCCGTGCCCGGGATTGAACCTGTGAACCCAGGCCACCGAAGTGGAGCGTGTGAACTTAACCACTGCGCCACGGGGCCGGCCCCGTCTGGTACTTTAGTTTTTAATCAAAAAATTTGAATCTATCTGGAATTTATTTTGGTATCAAAAATGAGGACTCCGTACCAGTTTTTCCAATGATTTAGCTAATTGCTCCAATACTTGAATCCACTGATTTGAAGTATCACTTTTATAATATACAAAAATCCCATGAACATCTGCATCTTTTCTTGAAATCTCTTCTTCTTAATTCATGCTATCTGTTAATGCACTAGTTCTAAACTGTTTCAAAAATCATAGCATTATAAAATGCATTATTATCTCCTAGAGCTGGTCTCATTTTATCCTTTTTCAGAACATCCCTAATACTGTCAATTCAAACATCCCTCCTTATTATTTTACTTGTGTATATTTCATGAAGAACTTTAGCATCACCTTTCAGCTTTTTTTCTTAAATCCATTTGGGATTATTAACTAAATTTGCATTAGAATTCTAACTTATATTTTGGAGAAAAAAATTTGATGTGTCCTCAAACTTGAGTCTGCCCAATTAAGAGTATAGTACATCCTACCGTTCATTCATTCATTATTTGTTTTTCTTTATTTTTTTAAGTCGATTATCATAACAGTCTTAACATTTCTCACTAATTTTTTCCTAAATGGCCTGTGCTTTTGTTGTCATTATAAATGGTATCTTTTCTCTTTTGGATTTTTAACTGGGTTTTTTACTAATGTAGTCCTAATTTCTGGTTTTTCTTGGATAATGAGATCTGGCAACATTGGGCCCTCATTCCAACATGGGGACTATGAGTGGTCCCACTCATTAGGACATGCACTTGCCAGTTTACCACAGTTGACTGTACCTACTCCACACATTTCTATTACTTTCCCAGCTCCTGTGGGCAGATGAGTTTATTTAGGGCTATATGAGTCAGACACAGATGTTGACAATCACTGCTTAGTGCTATGCTGCTGACCCTGTGACATCACCAACTCTGGTCCTTGCCTGACTTCCCCGAATATTATGGCTCCTTCCTGGCTTCTGGACCTGCCAGATCTTTCCAGCCCTGTCTGCTCTTGTGCAACATACCTTGGCCTCTCAGACCAAAAGCAAATGCCAGCTCCTCCTACCTACCCACCGCTTCCACAGTCTTGTTCTTCCTGGCCAGATGGTCCCTGTCCCTGGTCTGAGCAGTAGCCCCACAGGGGCTGTAACTTTTCCTCTCATCCAGTCTTAGTGACGTACCTTAACTAGTTTACTATAAAGCTCTACCATTTAGGAGGAAAGGGTCTAAAACTGAAAAGTTTCTTTTTAGATCTCTGGCCTTATTATTTCTAACCTCTCCCTCTCCGTGGTACAGCTAACCCCAGACCTCTGCTGCCCCATCTTTATAGCAAGGCCAATAAATGACAGACAAGGAGAAAAGAACTCCTAAGCCACCACTTGAATTTTGACTTACTGTGACGACATAGACTGCAACAACTTCAAGATAAAAATTCCTAAAGAAGGATTATTTTTTGACTTATTAAGACACTTTTATAACATACATTTCTGTGATTTGTAAGAATACCACAAATTCTCTGAATGCACTGCACTTGCATTCACAGACTCGGGGGAACTGGCTCACTTCCCTATTTTCAGCATATTTCCTCCGACATTCTCTAAGCATAGCCTTCCCAAAGGTACATTTCTTATTTCTTTTTACTTGTTAGATACGTCCACAATATTCCTTTTTTTAAAATCTTAAATCGTGAATCATCTTCCAACATCGTATTATTTCAACACTGAGAATCAATAATAGGCCTAGAGTGTCCCAAGTTCATTCCAGCAAATAACTTTGGTTGATTAATGATTTTTAAATATATTATTCCTAGTAAGTGTATACATGTGAAAGACACAGGCTATAATTAGTCTTCTTTCTAGAGGTTTCATATTTGTCTTTTGTTTGGATTCTTTCACTGTTGAACGTTATTATTACCACGATGTCTTTTCTCTTTGGGATTTAGTTTATTGTTTACCTTTCTCTCTCTTTGTAAGAGTAAAGGAAAATATGTTGTCCTTCCATCCATCCACCACTCCATGATGTGTGTCCATTCCATTGACAGTTATTCAGTTTGGGTTCGTCACCTTATTTGTGGCCTCTTTTCCACTGGCCCCTCTGTTGGCTCTGGTGAACAATATATTGGAAATAAGAGTGGACGCGTGGAAAATGACTACCCAGTATAGACGCATGGTGCCAGAAAAAGCCCAAGACATCGGAGCATGGCAGCCCATCATGCAAGGAATAGCAATTCTGGCTGTGGTGACCAATGTGAGTAAACCTAGGCTTGACAGGGTGAAGACCTTGAAAAGTCCAAAAATGCATTAGGGTTGCTGTTTACGGAATCAAATGTTTGGTACTTTTTTAAATGGGAGGAATATGCCTGTACTATCATCCGTGTAAGTGACATAGTTGTTATAACTATAATTGTTATTCTTTTTTAAATGTATTTTAATTGTTTATTATTATTCTTGACTTACCAAATCAAGACCTCTTACGGAGCCAGTTGCTAAGAAGAGTGACCATGTATACTTTTGTTGCTCATTTGCTGAAGTTTATATTCAATAGAAACATGGTAATAGTGATAAGAATGAGTACTAACTCTTTCAATCCTCACATGACTATGAAAGGAGTTACCCAATAGTTCTTTTATAATGGAGACAGAAATCCATCCATTTAGAGTTTTAGGACTCTAAAATAAGAGCTATTATTCCACCATATTTTACTATATATCCCAAACTATCAACTTAAAATATTAATTATTTGATGATGAAGTATAAGCACTTTGTGCATTTTGAATCGTGTGTGACCTTCCTTGTCCTCCAGGGCAGAGGTTCTTCAAAGAGGCAGTTTTAGACCAGGTCCCATCTTTCCTTCCTACGCCACTCATTGGTCTTTGTGAGCCACTCTCTGGTCATTAACTAAGCAGCCTCATGCCCTGCATATATCCCAGCTGTGAAGGACCAGAATTCAGTTGTTTATAACCTGTATTGATTATGGACCAGTGTGAACACTCCTTGTTTTCACACAGGCCAACAGGAAGCTCTCAGGCAGAGCAATTCCCATGCCAGCCCATCAGGGGACCTCCTTCCCTAGAAATACACTTAAAACCAGGGCTATTTCCTCCCTTATTTCACTGCCAATTTCACTCCCCAGTCACAGTCCCTAACAAAATGATATCCCAGTTTTAATTTCTTAATCAAGCCACGCTTGCCCTGAGTCCCCAGCCTTTTCCCACGAGCACTTGTAGAAACAGAACAGAATTCGGCAGTGCCTGTGGGTCAGGCCGCTGGATGAGGGAAGTTGCTGAGCCCTGCAGACTCTGGCATCAGACCCCAGCTCCTGCTCCCAGCACTGCAGCTTCCCAGCTGCATGATCTTGGGCCAGGCCTTAACACGTCAGAGCTTCATTTTATCATTTGTAAATTGAATAATTCCCTATCACATATTTTAAGAATATAATATACCACAGAGGGCGGTTAGGGAATTCAGCGAGTATTAACTGAATTTATTAGCATGGAGTAAACAGAGCCTTGTCGTCATGGAATGTTAGCTGCTGCTATTTTATCATCTTTATTATTCATCCTCATTAACAGTGACTCTGTGTAGACTTTCACAGGTGTCTAAACTAGAGGCACAGTAATTTTACAATGTGTCACTGTCTGGACCATGGTTACAGTTTTACACAATGAAACAAGTTATTTGGAACCCAGCTGTCACCCCCTCAATTTATTGGAATTGCATGCTATTGCAACTTTTTGGAGAAAGTTGCAGATCACACACAAAAAACGACTTCTAGGTTATGTCAGTTTCCATTCACCCAAATAGCCCACACCTTCAACATCCACTGTGCTGTGAAATGAAGACTGATGTTCAGAAATACGACAGTGAGGCCTTTCAAGTTCCACAGTCATAAAAGGATGAATCTGTCATGTTCAATATGCTATACAGCACTAAGCAGGGCAGGAATGTGGACTCATGTGCTTTAGGAAAATTTTCAGCAACAAGGTTTGAAACTAAAAGCGTTTTTGTTTGACCTTCAGCTAACCAGAAAATTCAATTGACTCATACTCCCCATCCCTCAAGCGTTCTGGTTTGATTGTATTAGGCACCTTTTCCTGGTCTCCCCAGCATGGCTCCACTCCATTAGCACAGATGGAGTATTGGCTGTGTTTCCAAGGCTACTCTAAGCGTGTGTGTGTGTGTGTATACACACACAGGCATACACACGCCCGCTAATTGGTGTTACTGGTTCTTATCCACTAGTTGTTTTTTCTTTAACTTAGGCATCGCTTTATCATACTGTAGGAAAACTGCTTATTGAATCACTGATTAAACTATGGGCAATCCCATAGTTTATGGGATTTTTTATGGCTTCCAAGATGCAGGTCCTGTGTATGTTTGTATATATGTACGTAAGAATTAAACATATATATTATCCTTTCAATTACCTAATGTGTGCCTCCACAATCTAATGTGCACAAAAAGAGCTAACTTCCCATGATAGGAGAACTTCTAACTATAGGAAGAAGAGAATAGCCATCAGAGATCAGAATGAACATCAAGCAGCAGTTTGGTATACAAATCATTCATTTTAAAGCTGCTGGTTCAATAAATAAGCTGAATTGACATTGTTGTATCATGCCAGAGCATCTGCTATTGAAGAGCAATTTTAATTTATTTTGATATAAATGGAAAACTGTGTTCAGAACAGCATGGGAAATGAGCCCACTGCATTTATTTGTACTCTTGCACCGTGTCTCAGAGCAGCTCAATTCAGGAGGAAAAAGTATCTTGTTAGAAGACAATAGAATTATATTCGTTGTTGGAATTTTTATAGCTTCCTGAAGCACATCTGCAGGTGATTCTATAAAAAGCTATCGTTGAGTTAAATGATAACAGGAAATTTTGATCTACTGAAATCTGGAAAAAGTAAAATATTCTTGCTTTACCCCACTATCACCACTACCACCAACAGGCAGACTCACACACGCGGACACACACACACACACATAGATAGTTCACTTCAGAGGAAATGACAAAGCTGGTTCTAGTGGGGAAATTTACCATAGAAAAGCCCCTTAGTTGTTTTTCTTGCTTTGCCCGAGATCTTGTTTGTTGGCTTGTGGTCTCACTGTGCCTAAACCATATGTTCAGATGAATACTATTAAAAATTATGTTGTGCCAAAAATATGTCTGTTCTTCTGCTTCAATAATGACTGAATCATTTAGCTTTGTTTATTCACATAGAATTTGGATTATAGTATATTCTTTACTTTCTCCTTCCTTCAAACCATTGTTATACATTGGAAAGCTTAAAGCCCAAATTAAAGAACTTTAGAGAAAATTCATGTAATTCATAATAGTTTTACATCCTAATAGATGGCAACCTGACACAGATTCAGGTTTAAGATTGACTCGTGTTTATTCCTTTAATCTGGGAACACATTAAACTTTCTTTGTTATTTGATAATTTATAATGTTCACAACTTTGTCCATTTAATCTTTTGAAACTTCAGAGGCTCAGACAATAGATCTAACAAAATAGACATCATTACTTGACTGTGTGAATGGAACAACTCCAATATAGTTTCCTGCTACCTACATTGTATTAAAATTAATAACAAATTCTGGCTGTCTAATAAAGCAACATCCATGAGTATATACAGAGAGTTTGAAATGAATCAGACTAGAGTTGACTTGTCTAAATAAGTCAAAATACTATAGAGAAAAAAGTACGCATTTGAAGGCCGTTATTTACTTAGATCAAGGATAAAATCAGTTTTATATCAATTATTTACTCTACAAAGGGAATTATATAAAGCCAAACTATTTTCGTAATATTGACCTTAGTATTACATATACAAAAGGGCCTTCTAAATCTAAGTCATAAAAGAAAGATTAAAATTCTATCAAGCAGAGCTCCAAGGTTGATTGAATTTTGTTACACTCTAATTTTTGAAAATACCAATTTACATACAATATATGCAAGCAACTCTCGAGTTTTCCGCAATACCCTAGTGTACAATTATTCTTATTGTATGTAAGAAACATAGTAGGTGACTCGCAGGCCTTTGCTTTTGAACTGCAAGTGGACTTCAGCACATTCCCTTAGAATTGAAGACCAAAAGGAAAGTAACTATTCTACTTTAAAGCAACTGCTCGAAGATTTTAGGACATTCACTATCTATATCTATTTGACAGGGAAGAATTAAGATTTCTGAATCTTTAATTTAAAAAAAATCAAGGGGGCCAGCCCGGTGGCATAGTGATTTAACTTTGCGTGCTCCACTTTGGTGGCCCAGGGTTTGCAGGTTTGAATCCCGGGCACGGACATACACACCACTCATCAAGCCATGCATGGTGGGATACGACGTAGAAAATGGAGGAAGATGGGCACAAGATGTTAGCTCAGGGCTAATCTTCCTCAGCAAAAAACGAGGAGAATTGGCAACAGATGTTATCTCAGAGCTAATCTTCCTCACCAAAAAAAAAAAATAAAATGATGAAAATGCGATTCTGGTATGTTTGTTAACTCTAGCTATAAAGGCTCTAAATTAATGCTTTATTGTTTTCCTCCCGACACAGGCCATGATCATTGCTTTCACGTCAGACATGATTCCCCGCCTGGTGTATTATTGGTCCTTCTCCGTGCCACCCTACGGGGACCACGCTGACCACACCATGAAGGGATACATCAACAGTACACTCTCTGTCTTCAACATTTCGGACTTGAAAGACCAAAGCTATGAGAATTCAGATTCTGAGCTTGGTAACTACACCACGTGCAGGCAAGTTCTGCTTCCGTGTTTAAAAACGCATTTCATCTTTTAAAGGACTTTTATTGTCGTGTAATTCTGTTTAGTATCATTGAAGTAAAATTCCTAGAGACATTTTTTCCTAGCTTTCTTTTCAATCAAACTTAAGAAAGGATAAGATATAAAAATTAATACAGATGAGGGTTAGAACTTTCAAATCAAACCGTAAAGCAAAGTTTAAAGATGAGAGTTTCAAATGATTACAGGGACACTGCTCCAGGAGAAAAGTCTTGTATCTTAGAAATGAAGAAACTCTAAGAGTTCAAAAAGCAAGATAATTCAGTTGTTATGATTAATGTGTCATTCAAGCACAACCTGATATATTGAATGATGACAAACTAGCACCCACACTTAAACAAATACAAAGACAGGAAATGTAAATACTTCAGCCCAGCCTCGCGGTATTCTCTAAAAACATTCCAACGATGTCTGCATTGATTTCAGTGGCTGGTAGGTATACTTACAACTGTGGACAGTATACATCAACTAAATTACCAATTGGTAAAGTTTGTTGACTATAGGTCATAGAGTCTTTTTTTTAATCAGTCTTAAACCTAAAGGTGGCTTTAAATCCATTTACTACGACTCCTCAAAGCCTTCTCTGATTCAAATTCTCAACAACGTAACCTAGAAACTAGAAATAGGCCCCAAATCAGTGTTTCAGAGTTACACATTGAGTCTGCTTGTTGTTACTTTACAAATTCTAGAGAGTAATTAAACTTGTCTAGGTCTAATAGGTTACAGGAAGAAAATTAGAGATGTGTTCCCTGAAGGAACAAAAAAATTAGGTAAGAAAATTATAACAAGCAGTACTCTGTATAGGGAGAGAGAACCCCATAGCTGAGTGAACCCTGGTGACACCATTATATAATAAATTTGTAAACATGTTTCTGAAAATAGACTACATTGTTTTAGTTATATTCTTTCAAGAAAGCAGGGATAAAACTCTGGCAAAAAAATTTAAGACACTTTTGTTCTTTCTTACAAAAATGTAATCTGTCATTACCGTCATCTCCCTATTGTATGTTAAATGAAGTATCACTGGAGTAGTTATTTCAGGGTTTTGTCAATAAATTAAACTCTTGCAGAAAATTTATATGATGTCCAATTTAAGAGAGCATTACATTAAATATGACCTCTCTTTAAATGGGCCCGTGTGTACAGTATTTGATCAAAAGGAAGCATCTCCTGACATGCCTCCATTTTGTTTCCAGGTATCGTGATTTCCGGTACCCTCCCGGACACCCACAGCAGTATAAACACAACATCTACTACTGGCACGTGATTGCAGCCAAGCTGGCTTTTATCATTGTCATGGAGGTAGGAGAAGTATACTTTGAAATAGTTTGTAAAACAGTGTATTTGCAGACCTTTTCTTAGCTTCAGGTGTTGCCAACTCTGACTTAAAAAATGTACCATACGTTCTTATCTCTTGCTAATAATTATTTTAGGACATTTATTAATCAGATTTGACCTGAGAATACCCATAATGCTCTCATTAATTAAATGAAGTTCGTTATCTGCTTTGAAAGTTAAAAGCATGTTGTATTTTAAGGGGATTCAGTTCCTTTCAATTCAGTATTAATTGAGTGCCATTGTTTTATCTGGGGCATCGGGCTGCATGTTAGACTATGAAGGGACTTATTTAAGACAAATAAGACGTGATCTCTGCCCTTGAGAAACTTTTATTGCTAAAATAGTTCTATTTGTTTTATTATTAAGTATTGTTATTGCATTTTCATAATATACCTTCTTACAATAGTTTTTTATATCCTTAAAATTAACTAGCTCTAAAAAAATGACTGAGGCAGCTATAAATTTGAAATTGATCTAGCCAACTTTACTTCTTACACTGAATGAATAACTATTACCAAATTCCAAAGCCTCAGAAGTTACTTGATTGCTGTGGTCCATTAGGCTTACATTTAGCTGCAAGAAAGAGAAAGCCCATCTACAGTAGCTTAAAAAAATTAGGGTTGATTTTTCTCACATAGCAAAGTTCACTAGAAGTAGGTGGTGGCTCCTGAATCGATACTGCTCACTGAAGTAAGGACAGTATCTCTGATTCTCTAGGTTTCTCACTGCATGTCACTTTATGGTTGTAATATGGCTGCTCCAACTCCGCCTAACACATTTATGTTCTAGGCAGGATGAAGGAGAAGGGCAATGCTGGCCATATGTATTCCTTTTGTCAGGAAAGAAAATGCTTTGCCAGAAGCCCCCAGAGCAGACTTCCACCTACGTCTCATTGGCTAGAACTATAGCACAGGGTTCCTCCCAGCAGCAGGGTAGACTGAGACAGGAGGTATTTGGTTTGCTCTAAATAAAATCAGAATTTGTTAGCAAGAGGGAAGGGGGGATAGGTGCTTTGATAACTTGTCTAGTATTTTTTTAATAGCTACCAAACATTAACAGAAGAAGAAAATAATTCATCTTTAACTCATCATCCTAAGTGGATTCTTGAAGTACAGTATCTAATATATCAGCAAGAGTCACTAATTTGTATTCAGATATGTAATGTTTAGACTTCTGTTTTTGATATCATGGTAGACTAGATGCTGTGTGGAGCCATCTCATACAAAACATTTAGAATCAGCTTAAAACATAATTTCCTTTGCATTTTTGAGCTCACTAGAAGGGAGGAGAAGAAAAGATGATGGGCTAAAATAGAGCAGTGAGCACCCCTGACATTCAGGAGTGCTCTGTGAACAAGTGCTATTGTCAGTGCCTCTGTCTAGAAGCTCAAGGAGACCAAGCCTTGGGTCAGAAGTGAGGTGGAAGAGCTGAGCTTGAGATTCATGGATTCATCTAGGGACCCAAAAAGGGCTACATTTGCCTTAGAGCAGAAGGAAATGCATATGTTCTCTCGAGAAAAGTGTCCTTAATTTAGACTCCAGGTTTTTCTCAGATTGAGATAATCAAATATGAGCTTACAATCAAAGTTCAACGATGACAAGGGGAAATTGACAAAAAAAATGAATGAGATTCAGCAGAAAAAAACAACTGATTACAAATAAATGACCAAATCAAAAATGAGCAAACAGTAAGAAACTATAAAAAATTATAAGGCAATTTTGAAAAATAATTCAATAAAACTTCTAAAAATAGAGATATATATCATTGAAATGAAAAAATTAACATATAGATTAAACAGAAGTTTAGGCAATTCTGAAGAGAGAATTAGTGAGTTTGAAGATAGGTCTGAAAAAAGTTACTCCTAACACATCACAGGGAGATAAGAAAATGGAAAATACAACAAAGACGTCAAGCAATATGGAAGAAAGAATGAGAAAGATTATCTTAAAACAAATCATAGAAGAAGAAAATGGATAATAGAGATGCAATATTTGAAGAGTTACTGGCTAAAGTATTTCCAGAACAGATGAAAGATATCAGTTCACAGAGCGAAAAGCACAATATATATCAAGCAGAATAAAGAAACCCACACTTGCACACAGCATAAGGAGAAGGCAGCACACCAAAGATAAGGTCTGAAAATTAACCAGAGAAAAAAGACAGATGACTGAGAGTAAAAATAAAGATTAGAATGAGAGTAGACTTTTTAAGAGCAACAAAGGAAGCCAGAAAAGAGTAGTCTAATATCTTCAAAATGCTAGAGAAGGCTGCAAACCTAGAATTATAGGAAAACTTTGAGTAATTGAAAAAATCTTTCCACAATGAAAACACCAGGCCATAAGATCATAAGAGAATGATACCCAAAATTTCTAGAACAGATTATTTTAATCTTACAGAAACTCCTCCAGAGGTCAGAAAAAGGAAGTACTCTCCAACTCCTTTTAGATCCTAAAATCAAACAAGAATAGAAAGGAAAATTATAAGCCAATCTCATTCATTGTATAGATGCAAAGATCTTTTTAAAATGTGCAAACTGGATGACATCATGCCACATTGGCTTTATCCCAGAAATGCAAGGTAACATAGAAAATCCACATATCTATAAATGTTACCTACCTCAAAAATAGATGGAAAAAAAACAAACCTCTCTTTCCTACAATATCAATTTTTGCCTTTTGACTATGTAATTTTCATCATTCAGACACACTAATATCTCTCTCATCTCAAAATATTCTCCACCCTCACATTATGTAACTTATCAGAAGCATTTGACACAGCTGATCACTCTCTCCTCCTTGAAACTCTTCCTCACTTGGCTCCCAGGAAACGCATTTTTTAATTTCTTAGTTTTCTTCTTGATTTCTTTGCCAGTCCCTTCTTTCTCTTCTCCTTAATGATCCTGGGGCTCATTCCTTGGTTGTCTTCTTTTCTCTCTGCTCACAGCCGTGGTGATCTCATGTAGTCCATTGGCTTTAAATGCCATCCTTATGCCAATGACTCACAAATGGATATCTCCAGAACACCTCTCTCCTGAACTCAACCCATGAATCCAACTGCCTACTTGACCTTTCTGCTCGGATATCTAACAGATATTGCAGCTCTACTGCTCCAAATTGCCATATTTTCTTAAATCCACTCCTAAGGTAATCCTCCCAACCCTGCCCTAAATCTGTTCCATTCACAGTCAGTTTTCCCCCTCTCCATTATGGCAGTTCCATCTCACCATTCAAGTCAGAATTCTTGGAGTCCTCCGTGTTTTCTCTCTCCCTCTTACCCCACATCCTGCCCTGTTGGCTTTTCCCTTGAAAATATATCACAAATCTGACCATTTCTTACCGACTCTACTGCTACCACCCAGGTTGGAGCCACCATCAATTCTTGCCTGAATTAGGGCAACAGTCTCCTAACTGGGCTCCTTATTGTCTTCATATCTCACTCAGAGTAAACCAAAGTCCTTACAATGATGTACAAGGCCTCACACAATCTACTCGTGCTCCATTACCTCTCTGATATCACTCCTCTCCTCCTTGCTCTACTTGAGCCTTGACATTCCTTCAATACTTCCTGCAGGCTTCCACTATATAGACTTTGCACTGACTAGTTCCTTTGCCTAGAATGTCTTTCCTCTTGATATCTGCGTGGCTAATTCTCTCACCTCCTTAAAATCTTTGCTCAATGAGGCATATTCAGAGTAATCTGTATAAAATCTATTTAAAATTCACCTCCTACCATAGCACTTGCAATAACTCTTACTCTGCTTTATTGTTTTCCCATAACTCTTATCACTTTTGAACACCATGTATAATTTATTTGTTTTTAATTATGTTTACTGTATATTATCTTGATCCCCTTCCTAGGTCAGGGATCTTTAAATAGTGAATAAATAAAAAGGTGTTCAACCTCATTAGTCATCACGGAAATGCAAAGTAAAACCAAAGTGAAAGTCCATTTCATAATCACATTGTTGGTTAAAAAAAACGTCCAGGGACTGGCCCAGTGGTGTAGTTGTTAAGTTTGCACACTCCGCTTTGGCTGCCCAGGGTTCGCGGGTTCAGATCCCCGGTGCAGACTTACACACGCTTATCAATCGTGCTGTGTCAGCATCCCACATACAAAATAGAGGAAGATGGGCACAGGTGTTAGCTCAGGGCCAATCTTCCTCACCAAAAAAAGTCTGTTAACAAGTACTGGCAAGGATATGGAGTAGCTGAAACCATCACACGCCGCTGCTGGGAGTGTAAGCTGGTATAACTGCTTTGGAAAATACTTTGGTACCATCTTGAAAAATTGAACATTTGTATAATGTAGAGTCTGAGTTCCACTTCTAGGTGCATACTCTTGAGAAACTCTCACAGATATACACTCCAGAATCCAACCACAAGAACCTTCCCAACATCGTTATTTCTAATACAAAAACTAGAAGCAAGCCGAATACCTTTCAAGAGGGGAACGAATAAATTATAGTGAACTCATACAGTGGAATATTATACAGAAGTGAAAATAAAAGAAAATGATATACATATAGTCACAGATAGGATAGTGTTTACTTTTGGGAAAGAAGCCTGGGAACGAGATAGGAAAGGAACACACAAAAAGATACTACAGCATTGTCAGGGTAATGGTGAGTGATAGAGATATTAGATATATTCTTTTCTACACATCAAATAGTATTTTTGAAATTTATGAAGTAACAAAATGTAGCTCCTGGGCAGAGCCACGTTACGGCAGGAGAGATTGGATGTACACGTAGAATACCCACCGTCTCGTCCACACATACTGCCCTAATGACCAGCAAAAATAAATGAAAGGAACTCTGTTCCCCTCCATTTCTCTGTGATTGATGTTTTTCTTCTTCTCTCCTTCAGCATGTCATCTACTCCGTGAAATTTTTCATTTCATATGCAATTCCAGATGTATCGAAAAGCACGAAGAGCAAGATCAAGAGAGAAAAATACTTAACCCAAAAGCTTCTCCATGAGAATCACCTCAAAGATATGACAAAAAATTTCGGGGTCATAGCTGAGAGGATGGTAGGAGTAATAGACAATGATTTACGACCAAAATTAGAATAAAGAGCTTTATGTTCTGAGAAGCACTTTAAAGAATTTAGCTCTATCAAAATATATTATGAATCACTAAGAAGAATGTTTAAGTTAAATCACTTTGGCAAATATGAGTCTTAACTATTGCCATTTCCATGTAGATTATTTTTCAGTTTCAGCTAGCGATGCAGGAACTGGAAAATGTAAAACTTTGATCAAGAAGGGCATAAAACTAATCATCTGGAAAATCTAAAATGTTAACTTTTTTTTGATAAATTGGGATTTCAATTACACAGAAAAAGTCTCTTAGTGTGTTTGAAAACCACCCCTTCTAAAACAGAATGAATTCTTTTTTCCCTCCATTTGATTACTTTCATTCCTTTCTATTCTCAAGCACATGATCTCTTACTGTCAGACAGGGTTTCATTTCTTCACTTGGCCAGATCCGTCCTAGAATTATCTTTCCCTTACAGCACCATCATTAAAGACCAGACATGCTAGCTTTGTGTGATTAAAATAGTTAACTCAGAATTCAGTTTGAATGCTGTATTAAGTGGCAAATAGACTCAAGAATTCACAATATTTAGGTATGTTATTACATCCCTACAGAAGAGGAAACCTCAGTGAATAAAAGGAAATAGTTTCAGTCTTCATTTTGTCCTGTCTTTCCATCTCAGAGAAATACTCTTAATGGATTGGAATAAAGATAGCAAGGTTCTGAAGCATATTTGTGCTAATCCACAGTGACACCTTTTATCTTCCAGGAGCTCTCCTAGAATGTTCTGTGCATAATCAATGTTGACTGCTTTGCAAATCTCAAGGGAGTAGATGACAAAAGCGGGGAAAGTTACAGAGTCAAATAGAATTGTAACTCACATTGATCAGGATAATTAATTTACCTCTTCTAAAGATGTGTAGTTTCTTGAAAAAAATGAAATCAAGTGATTAAGATTATGTTTTTATCAGCATAATGGTCCGGAAAAGATAAGCCCATCAACTTCCCACCAGTTGCCCTTTATTCATTAGGTACAAGAAGTCCAGTATTACAAATCACAGGCACCATCGTGAATGGCGCACTATACAGCCATTGTGACATGTCGGTGCTGCGCATGGTTAAGAGAATGGCGAGTGCCCTCGTGAGCCGTCCTGTGTTCCTGTGTGGGATTGCCTTTTGGCTCGTCCAAGTGGTCAGCATACCAAAGCATCTGCCATAGTGAAGGTAGCTCCTTGCACCCTCCATTCTTTTATTCCCAGCCTAGTAACTTGTTTGTAATTGCACATTTGCACCAGGAGAGCGTTTGCAGGGAGGAAGGGGGAGAGACGGGAGTATACCCAGATTATTCCCAATCAAGACAAGAGACTCTGATTTGATTTGAGCTTCCAGCCTCCCCTAAGGCCAATCAGGCCATTAAAGGTAAGAAAAGAAAATGGTTTGGTCCCAAGCCCTGCCATTAGCTGGAGGTAACTTCCTCCACCACCAAGGATATCCTGCCCTTGGTTTGTTCAGCTCGTCAGTCTTTCCTGCACTTCACTGCCTTTTCAGGTGCCAGGCGCTCTGGTACACTCTGGAGAAGACACGGCCCACACCCTCACCCTTGGGCTGAGCTGGGTGCAGGAGAGGGTGTCTTGCACCAGCTTCTTGCTAGATGGGCCACTACCCATTAGGATGCTGCTAAATGCTCAGGTGGCCCAAGAGCCAAGCCACTCAGAATCCCAGCAGCAAAAGAAACTGTTTCAGTGAGTAGATTTAGAGGCTTGTTATCACAGAGTAGCTTAACTCCAGGTCACAATTCTAAATGTCTACCATGAATGTTAAAAAAAAGTATGGAGGATTCATCAAAGCAGTATTCTAGACTTTTGAATTGTCCCAATGGATCAGGGACAACATTTCATTAACTTTCTTGATGATGTTAATGATATGATCAGAGTGCTTACGACAGGCCACTTGCGGTCTGACTGCACAGGGAGTGAGAAATGAATTTCTTCCCAGTGGGGAGGCTGTTTCTCATTGTGCACAGTCCAGACGGCAGTGCACTGCTCCTTTCCTCTCACCTTTGACACTGCTCCTGGAAGTGAGGTCACCTCCTCTCGTATTACCTCTTCTCTTCTCTGAAGTGTATGACTATTACCTAGTGTTGGATTTTGCAATTACTCACTGTTTATGGATGCATAGAAAAGGAAATGTTTTTGCCTTATCTCCTTGTATATAAAATAGAACTTTAAAAGAATTGTACATTTATGTTTTCATAAATCATCTTTCATAAATCGTCTTTATAGTTTAAAATGTGCTTCTGTGGACAGGAGGGAAAAAACCTCTACATTTTCAAAGTCAGCAAATGTGATGTATGACACTGCCAATATTCCCAAACAGCTACGTTGTAGTGGGGAACCCAGGGTCATCCGTGACACCGACAGTGTTAATGTAAGTCTAGTGCTGACTTGTCAGTGCTGAAGAAAAATGTGGGGCTGTGTCTGCAGGCAGTTGTGGGCTGGATCTATAAAGTGAGCAGAGGCAGCACCCCTTGAAAAAGGATGGCTGTGGCAACGGACCTATGAAGGGAAAATCGGGCCCTAGACCTGCCCAGTGGTAACCACTAGAGACATTTTAGTTTTATATTCTTTTGTAATGCCTGTGAATTTTAATGGATTGAAGCATTAGACCAAACTATTCGGGATTTTCCTTTAACGATCCCTCAAATGTTTTAGATATGCTAATAGAAAGGGAAAGCTATCATTTTTTTGTTTGAAAACAACACGAGGCCATCTTGTAAACTGTTTGTCACCAAAAGTCTTCTCTTTTAATTGCATGCACATCTTGAATTTCAGAAAACAGTAATTCACAATACGGGGGCAGAATATGCTCTGTTGTTGAAACACTTCTTGTACCGTGTTCCCATGTTCATGTTATATTTTAAGGTGTTCGAAAAGTTAAAATGTATGAGCAGCTTAACTAAAGTAGAACTGAAATATTCATGATGCTTTTCATACACTGTGGCATAAGATGTGAAGTTTGTAATGTTTTGTGAATTTCTGTGCATTTTAATGTTCTTTTATAATTATGAGCATTTTAATAAATTCATTTTTAAAAACAATTCTGAGGTCTACTCTGTACTTAATTGTCTTAAAATTTTTAAGAAAGAAGGCAGATGTATTTGCTATTTACCAATTATGTATGCTCAGATAACAAATGTGCATTTTTGGGTAGATTATACCTAAAATTATATTTTCACAGCCTACACTTACTTTGAAACTGGTTTTTCTGGGAAAAATTGGGGGTGGGGTTTCCACCAGGGCTGCTGCGTATAGTTGTTGGGACTGTGCCCTGTCCAGGACACAAAGCCTGGAGACCAGGTGGGAGCTGAAAATCAGCCCAACCTCTCCTCACTGCACCAGGTGCCCTAGTGTCAGGCTGTCAGCCAGGGGAAAAGGTGCTTTTCTCTAATTGCAGAAAGTTAGCTTCTGCATGCTTAACCAGGATCGAAGGCGGCAATGTCACCCAGAGAGGGCATGTCTGTAATAAGTCTCAGAAGGGCTCTGTTTGGACCTGCCATGGCCCTGGGTATAGAAAGGAGAAATTATGGAGAAGAATATAAAGGAAAATCTCATTACAAAAATCAACCTTTTTTTAAATCCTGGACAACATATAATCCAGATTTTAACTCATTCCATTCTTGGATTTTTTTTTGACCAGCTTAAATCTCATTAAGGTCCCAGTAAAACTATAAGTCAAATGTAATCCATAACGGGACCCACAGGAAGAAGCCTTTTCTGATCCTTAAATGCTGCTCTTGGGACTGGTACTGATAACGTTATTCTTCCCTTCAAGCAATTTAAGTCCAGCAAAGTGGCAACTAGAAGTTAATTTCTTAAGCAAAGTACCCCCTTCTCCTTTGGGGGGGACGATGAGATCTTGAATAATTGGTATTTATTGGACCCCCACCAGGCACTGTGCCAGCTGTTTACTTACACATTATTCCATCAACATGATTTTATTTATTTATTTATTTTTTTGAGGAAAACCGCCCTTAGCTAACATCCATCACCAATCCTCCTCTTTTTGCTGAGGAAGACTGGCCCTGGGCTAACATCGTGCCCATCTTCCTCTACTTTATATGTGACGCCGCCACAGCATGGCTGACAAGCAGTGCATCGGCAGGCACCCGGGATCCGAACCTGCAAACCCCGGGCTGCCAAGCGCGGACTAAACCGCTGCACCACCGGGCGGCCCCCCCCAACATGATTTTAGTGCAAACAGATCTTAAGTGGCTTTAAAAGAAATTATAAAAGAAGTATATAAATGTGAAAGAAATGCAACATGTTGTTAAGAAATCCCAAGCTGTACAAAAGGGCTGTGCAGGAAACGTAAGTCCTACCCTTGCCCCAGCCCAGCCACTCCCCAGAGGTCCCACAAAGTGTAGTTGGGGCCTTCAAGGACAGTCTTTTTAAAAAGCCCAAAAGAGACCAGAGATTTGCTTCCTTTATTTCACATTGCTATCTAAAAAATGATATTCAGTGTATTAAATTTGCAGATCAGAAAAACTAGTTCTTTCCTTAAGCTTTTAAGTTCAGCCCAAATCCTATTCTTTTCATAAATTTAGCCAATTTTACCACTTTTTAAGGAACCTTTGAATGTTTGGTTCCACTTGCAAACTCAGTGAAATGCTTTAATATATCTGAAATAGCAGTCATGAATCTAGTCTATTCCATTTCCTTGTTAAGTCCTCTGGTTTTCCCACCAACTGTGGCCCAGAAGCTGTAAGTGGCAGAACGACATACTCTTCTTTCTCCTGCTCTTCTCTTTAGAGGACACCTTTCACAAAGCCAGTTAGACCATGTCCTCACCTGTCACCCTCCGTTACTGGGAGCCTGACTATACAAGTGAACAATGGACAGCCCATATATAAAAATAGAACTTGGACCCACAACCTGCAGCAACCAGCCCAGGAAACCAACCCCTTATCTACAATAATCAGACCAGGAAGCCGGCCAGACTTGTAGGAAGTCAGACAGTTTTATCTCTAGTGACATTCTAGGAAGCCAAACAATAACCACTGACACAATCACCCCCAAATGGCCAGGACTTGATTAATAACTGACAGCTTCCCTAATTTTTATCCCAACTTCCAACTTAGGACTAACCAGAGAAAGCCAACTATGCTCCCTTAACCAATCACATAGGATGCCCCGCTCCTAGTTAGCCTGCCGCCAACTTCCTCATGCCAACAGCCTCCAATCAAGACACACCTGGAGCCTTCCCTTCTTTCCCCTATAAAGTTTTCCCACTCCTCTGCCTGCCTTTGAGTCTCTGCCACAGTGCAGTCAATGGTGGTTGACTCCCTTGCTATAGGGAGCTCAGAATGAATAGACTTGGCTTGTTCTCATTTGGTATGTCTTCATTTATTTCACGTTACTATTTCATGGTTACCATCCTAAATAAGGTAGGCATGTGTTTGCTAGGCATGGTAGGACAAACACTGGGAAGTGTTACTTTGGCTAACTCCTGCCCTTGTCATATTGGGGTTGATGGGAGCGTGAGGGTTGGTAATTATGGCAGATGAATCTTCTGGACGTGTAGATTGGACCACCAGGAGTGAAGCTGTGAAGTTACAGTTTTGCCTTTGATAGGCAATGGAGAACCAATGAAAGACTTCAGAAAGAAAACTGAAGGCAAGAATCTCACCTTTGTCCCTGATGAAGACTCATTTATTTCCTGTCTCTGCTCTCATTCCTCTGAGATGCTCTCTGAGCCTGGGCACCTTCAGATTCCAGAAGGAGTTTGATACCGGTTCTCACAATAGGGAGGCTGCTTTGCAACATTCCTGAGGTGAGGGGAGGTGACGGGAAGTGGGGGGTTTACCTCATCTCAGAGCTTTCAGATTCCACGGGGCATTCAAGCATAAATTGGAGGGAAGACAATCCTGGGATAAGCGGCTGTGGCCATCACAATTTCATTTTATTTGGGGAGAAGTTTCCCTTTGGTTATGAAATAGAAGATGTTGTCAACACTCTTAAAAGACCAGTATTTCCATTTCCCACCAAAAACCATCAAGTAGATGTCCCTGTAAACCCCTTGCCTCGTTTCCTAAAACTGTTGAGTATATCTTTTGCACTCCTGGCGTGATTTGATTTTTTTGTCATTTAACCTATTGGAAGGGACCCCCATGGTCACCTGTCCCCACCCTTCATTTCTCATCCACTCATCTGGGCACTGTACCATGATCACACCTACTTCTTGCAATTAGAACCACTTCACACGAGAACCCTAAAGCAAGTAGACGGTGATCCCTAATGTTGTTCTGCGGGGATAAACACATTTATGGTTACAAAATACCCTGCCATTACTTCTCTCTTCTCAGTGTCACTTGTGAGTCAGTGAGTCACTTGGCGACTCATCACTTGGCGAGTCAGTGATGAGCCTCCATTACTGAGGAGGAAACCACGGACAAGTTCCTACTCTGTGGTGCAGAACAAGCTGCACATGCTAAGCGCACCAAAATTCAAGGGCTCACCTCACCACTGGGCCTTTTCTCCTCTACTTTGTTTTTAAATCAACAAATCAAAGTTTACCTTCAAGTGCTTTGGGTCCTTTGGAACAATCTGTATCCACTATCCCAGGGCTCTAGCTCCAAAATCAAAATTGTAGAGCAGTCCTTTTTCCAACACTGGATAGAAGAGGAGGGTGGGGGGTAGTCTAAAGAGTCCAGGGAAATAAAGACACTCAAGCAAAAGAGCAGATCTCTCAGGAGACTCCAAGTAGTGGAAGGCTCCAGGTCCCTCATTTCTGCTAAGAGAAAGCCACTGGGTATAACTATGAAAAAATACTCTATTTGGGGTGCACCCCAAAATACTTAAAAGCAAACATATATAAGGAGCAGCTCCCAGGAAATTGTCTAAATCTCCCTTTCTATTGGTGGCGGTGGGGCAGATACAACCCCGGGGGCCTCACTGGGGCCCAGAGGGAACCGTCACATTAATGCTCACACTTTGTTAATAATGAGATGGGTAGTGTTCTCTTGGGACTTCTTCAACTTCCTTCATAGGGATAAATCACTTCACGATCTTTCTCATTTTAATCTAGGAGATTGCACTGAAAACCTAGAATAAAACTTTTCCCAGATACCATTCTTCCATATCACCCATGCGATGTAAACAGTGTGATGGTGGCATTCCACACCATGAAAGGAATAGGTCCCTGCTTGTCTCTTTAGGGCTTTCTCCCTGAGTCTTCCTGGACTCCAACCCTTTGCAGTTTGTCAGACTGGATAATACCACAGGATCGTGGTTTTCCCAATCTTGTCCCACTTAACATCTCCATTCATTCGTGGGCACCTAATTGCTTCGTATTAGTTCGCCTGCTTTCCTCCAGCTGCTGCACCAAAATGTTAGAAAGGACACGAGCATCCTGCTCACAAACCACCCCTCCATGCTGCAGCCCATGGATGCGGCCTGGATGACCTGTCTGTTACAGACATCTCTTTTCTTCAGTCCTCCATTTTCTTAAGAACTATTTGGCTGTGTTGCACCATTCAAATTAAGCCAAATCTTTATATTCTGTGAACCAGGGCCTGGGGCAAATGTACCCCCCCACCCTCCCCACCCATCCTGCATATTGTAAACCATGAGAGAAAGGAAGAGAAACTTTGCCTAGGGAACAAAGCGAGGATTTTAATCTACGCATCTTGGTATCTCAAGAATATAATTGGCCTCACCACAAATACATCGTGTTTTAATTAGAGTCCACAAGTACATTTAGAATATAACGGAAAGTCACTCAAGAAATGAGGGCAGTGTTTGGGTGCAAGACAGTGTATATAGTTATTTTACCTGGGTTCCAGGCAGCCTGTCTGGGGTACGGGAAAGCAAATATTTAGAAATAGAGCAACTTGGTTCAAGTCCTGGATCAGCCACTGACTAGCCTCAGAACTTTTAGCACGTTAAAGATTGAATTATAAATAGACAATGGCCAGAACATAGATAAAAATAGAACTGGGACCCACAACCTGCAGCAACCAGCCCAGGAAACCAACCCCTTATCTACAATAATCAGACCAGGAAGCCGGCCAGACTTGTAGGAAGTCAGACAGTTTTATCTCTAGTGGCAGTCTAGGAAGCCAAACAATAACCACTGACACAATCACCCCCAAATGGCGAGGACTTGACTGATAACTGACAGCTTCCCTAATTTTTATCCCAACTTCCAACTTAGGACTAACCAGAGAAAGCCAACTGTGCTCCCCTAACCAATCACGTAGGATGCCCCACTTCTAGTTAGCCCGCCTGCAGCTTCCCCCATGCTAACAGCCTCCAATCAGGGCACACCCGAAGACTTCCCTCTTTTCCACTATAAGGCTTTCCCACTCTTCTGCCTGCCTTTGAGTCTCTGCCGAAACACAAGTGACGGTGGCTGACTCCCTTGCTATAGCAAGCTCTGAATAAATAGACTTGGCTTGTTCTCATTTGGTTCATCTTTATTCCACTAAGTTATTTAACCTCTCTAGGGTCTAGCTTCCTAATCCATACAATGGGGCTAAATAGTTCCGACGAGTCAGGGTCATTCTGAAGTCCCCAATGTCTCACACTGGATTCAGTGTACCAGAAAGTATAAGAAACCACAGGATGAATATAAGACATCTTGCAGGTGAGTGTTTCCTTAATTAGAGGAGAAATGGTCATTTTAAAACAAACACAGATATGTTATGGAGTTGAATGCAAAATGTGAATGAATTTTTTCACATAAAACAATAATCTTCAAAGAGATTCCATGCTTATGATGAGCTGCTTCATCTAGACCCCTGGGTGATACCTTTGCTTTCCTCTCTTCATTGGAACTTGGGTGGAAAAGTCTGAGAAATGTTGACAGATGTTGAAAGCACCTTGTCAGCCATGAGATTCTAGAACAGCAGTTCTCAAAGTGTGGTCTAGGTTCCTTTGGGAGGATCTGAGACCTTTTCAGGAGGTCCACAAAGGCGAAACTATTTTCATATTAATACGAAGACATCATTTGCCTTTTTCACTCTTTCTCTCACGAGTGTACAGTGGAGTTTCCAGAAGCTACGTAACACAGGATATGGCCACAGATTGAATGCTGAAGCAATTACCAGCATCCAGCTGTCTTCCGTTTAGCCAGACATCAAAAATATAAAACAGTGCACTCTTCTCACATTGTTTTGAAAAATACAGTTAATTTTCATTAAAGCACTTTATGTTTCACATGCAATAGATTTATGTCATTATTTTAAAATTAAGTAAATTTTTTACATTTCTCAGTTTTAATTTCCAATACACTAAATAAATATGATTTATGTAAACAAAAGTTGTTTTGGGTCGTCAATAACTTTTAAGAGTATGAAGGGGTTTGGAGACCAAAAAGTATGAGAACCACTGCTTTATAATAAAAATTTGAACCAGAGCAAACCATGGCATTCACATTTGATTTGGACAGTCAAATTTCAAGTGTGAGGGTAGCAGAAAAAACCAATGCGCTCTTTCCACTCTCAATACATGTGAACTCCATCTTCTGGTCAATGTCTAATGGCCTCTACTGAAGCTTGGGCTCCAGCACAAGGGTTGCATTGGTGCTTCTGCTCGACCCCCTCACCCTTCCCTGATGCCTGCTGAGGTCTTAGTCTTTAGTTCCTAGTTGTCTGTCCTGGGCTGCATAAGTTGATGAGGTCTGCTGCAGTTTCTTTTTTATATCCTGCCACATTTAGCACATATTTGTGGATATATTGTGGACTCCAGGCTGTTTTGGTTGGAAATCTTGGGATCCCAGGGAAGGAAATGTGACCAGCAATATTAGTGGACTAGCAAGCAAAAAGTGGTCAGAACTGCAAATCCTAGTGCCGTTTGGAGGCCCACTGCAAAAACATGGTTGTCTGTGGATCCTACAAACTATATGCAGAGAGCAATCTCATTAAAGATATTTCCCTCAAACAAGGAGGATAGTGTATTTATTCACTATTGTATCTATAACAGACCTGGCAGAGAGTACATGTTCAATAAATATCTGTTGAATGAATGAATGAACGAATGCCTTACCTTCCCTGATATCAGGTTTTTCCAGCTAGGAGATTTAGGAAGCATACCCATATAATAATGTTAAAATGGAAATGACAGTTGATTTCTCAAAATACCAAATCAAGATGGATAAAGTGAGAGGTGTTGGTTTGGTACAATGACGAAGTGGTCAGAAGTCCTGATTGTGAGCTGTGAGGAAACGTGTCCTATGTCTCTTTACTACAGATGCTGCTACTTCTCCAGCCACCACTGACAACTCTCTGCTGGCCACCAACCACCAGCCTACCACTGAAGTGAGTCACAGTCCAATATGCAGCTACAATTGCCTTCTGAGGTGGGTTGACACCAATAATTTTGTCACAGGACAATGTAAAAGGCCAACGAAATGTATCTGGGATTCTGAAGCTCTCACTCCCCCTATTCAAATGCTGCACTGAACAAACTTCTGAATTCATCTGCTGTGTGATTCTCATGACTGATTCCTACTTGGTCCCTTCAATTGGAGACAGACTCAGCTGGAGGCAGATTGAGCAAGGCGATCATGATATTGGTGTCCTGTTACTCCTCGTCCATAGGAAAATGGTAAAAGGGAGTCTGTCTGGGCATGTGGGCACTTGAATTTGGGTCTTTAAACAAACACTCAAAGGTAAATGCTGGCTCTCATTTTCATTCAGCCTAGCTGGAAAAATAAACACCAGGGTATGCAAGATATGGTTTGACTACCATATTTGACATAGGTTTGTCCATAAAATTAAACTTTTGAAAGAGCCAATTCTTGACTTTGTTGACTCACTCTACCATGTCTTTATTTTCTATTCAATAATATCTATTTTATTCTTTACTATTTTCTTCAAGTTTACTCTGTATTCTTCTTTATCTAATTTATTAAGTTAGATTCCTTCAACAATTCACTGAACAAATATTTGTGTCTATTTGTGACAGGCATCATTTTTGCTTTTGTTTTTGTTTTTTTTGGTGAGGAAGATTGGCCCTGAGCCAACATCTGTTGTCAATCTTCCTCTTTTTTTTCTTTAGGAAGATTGTTGCTGAGCTAACATCTATGCCAATGTTCCTCTATTTTTTTGTAGGTGGGATGCTCCCACAGCATGGCTTGATGAGTGGTGTGTAGGTCCGTGCCCAGGATCCAAACCGGCAAACCCTGGGCCACCAAAGCAGAGTGCAGGAACTTAAGCACTACACCACTGGGCCGGCCCTGAGGCATTGTTTTATATACTGGAAACAGAGTACTGTTGCATGGTTCATTAATTTTCTAATAGTGGCATTTAAGATAAATTTCCCTCTAAATTCCATTTTAGATGCAACCTACAAGCCTTTGTATGTACAGATTTTTTTTTTAATAGTTGTTGTTAAATTCTATGTATTTAAAACTGTTGTTCACGTTTTGTTTTGCTTTTTAATTTGAAACGCTTTTGTGACTTTCATTCTTAAAAGGTAGTTTAAGTGTAATTTCCTTTTTACCTAAGAGATATTTTGTTTTGTGATTTGAAATTTCTAACAGTTCCTTTGTATGATGAAGTCTGACCTTAACTGCAGCACAGCAAGAAAGTTTCTTATACTGTAAAACTTATTTTTTGACATTTGTCAAGATTTGACTTTTAAACTGGTATATAATCTATTTTTGTAAATATTCTATGTGTGCTTAAGAATTTCTTTCTCAAATGACGTCAGCAAGACAGTGTAAGAGGAAGCTCCGGGTCCTTGTTCCCCCAAGGAAACAACAAGTAAACAACTACAGATTGACTCAAATAGCTTTGGGGGAGCTCTGGGAACCAGTCAAGGATCTGCAGCCACCAAGTGAACACCCAAATCAGAAAAGCCCCTATGAGATATCTGATTTGCAAATATTTTCTCTCAATTGGTAGGTTGTCTTTTCATTTTGTTGATGGTTTCCTTTGCAAAAGAAAAGGAAGAAAAAAGCAAAGAAAGAAAAAGCCACACTCAAAATCATAGGAAATTTTGTGATGTTTCTGCTCAACTTTGCCCCACCCACTCTCTGATGTGGCAAAGCGTGGTCAGGAAGAGGTACTCAATGCCAGGTTCCCTCCCACTGGAAGGAAGAAAAAGAGAAAATATTTGCAACATTCTGGCCTATCTTTTGGCTGCCCAAGGAACTGGTTTCTGTCTTACCTGACCCAGAGTTCAGATGGGAATGGCAGCACAGTTTGGATATTGGGTTGAAAGCCATGGATGGTGCTGCAGGCACCTGGCCATGTAAATAACAGCAAGGGGACTTCAGATTGTGAACACCTGGGGGCAATAAAGTACAGTAGAGCATCTGGGGCCCTGAGAAGAAGCACGGATGAAACTCCTAGGGAAATTAAGGCATTTATAAGCAGCTGTGTATACAAAGCTACTGGGCGGAGGGGGGGGGGGGGGGACACACACACACAGCCCCAGAGAAGAGACATGCCAGGAAAAGGCCTAAGGACACCTTAAGCCTTCACACTGGCCTGATTAGGGGATATCTTCCCCTTCACCGAGCTAGTCAGCAAAGACTGGAAGAGGTGGCTGTTTTCTTAAATTCCCAATTTTCAACGAAAGATCAAAAGCCATACAAAGAAACAGGAAAGTGACATCCCCAAGATGGTGATGTAGGAGACCCTAGCCTCTGTTTCCCCATAAAAAACAACAATTAGACAGCTATCCATGGACAAAACCAGCTCTGGGAGAGCTCTGGAGGCCACTTAAGAAATTTCAGCAACATAATGAACAAAAAACCTGAGAATATCTGCGCAAAAAGAGAAGGAAGACAGCTTCATTTTGTCTGCATCATCCCATCTCCCAAACCAGCATTGCTCAGGACCAAGAGGGAATTTCACAGCTAGAAAGAGTTCTCCTCACTGGGAAAGAGAGAGTGGGTGAGCAACCAGCTTCCCCAGCCTTTTGGGACACCACATGAAGGTCCCACTTTGATTTCACCCCACACAGATGGGCAAACCTGGGGTGTATAGAGACAGCTAGGAACACAGAAGAAAAGCAGGCACTACCAGGAACAGCCATACAACAGGAGTGATCACAGTTCACAGTGACCTGCTCTACAGATAAACGCAGCAGCTCTCACCACAGAAGAAGGAACCAACGACCAGCACAGCTGCTGTGGGCCCCCTGCAGATTTCACCGGCTTCCACCCCACAGATATTTGCATTCACTGATGCCTACCAACTCAGTCCCTCCCTGCTCCCTTCCCCCATCAGCCTCCCTGCCAGCTGGAGCCCAGGAACCACACCAGCAGCCAGCCCAGGCTTCTATGGCTGCGTGAGTGCCAGGTGCCAGCCTAGACCTCTGTGGCTGACCCCCACCACCATGTGCACACTCGGGGCGAGCCCCTCCAGCTGTGCATTTGCATGTTGCTGGCCTGATGCACATTACCAGCCTCTACTGCAGTGTACATGCCCGGGTGGAGATTGTACAGCCACGGGAGAGCACATTGACAGCCAGGGCCATGCAGCTGCCAGTGAGCCTGTAGTTGTCCCTAGTCCTTGCTGTCTGCTCTGGCCCCCATCACTACGTGCATGTCTGCAACCCCTGACACTACATGGACAACTGCAGCTAGTTCAGGTAGCTGAGTGTGTGCACACCACTGGCTCTAGTCACTACTGCTGCCTGCCCTGGTGCCTAGCCACTGGGCATGACGGCACCACTGAGGACCCAAACAGCCCTTGCAGCCACTGCAGACCACCCACATTGTTCACCAAGGACCACAAAATTGTCAATTCTATGGACCCCAGCAGCTTGATCCAAAAAGACATCAAGCCTCCGGGGACCCAGTGCCACCATACACCACCATACACCCCCACACTTGGCACCATACACCATTAGACCTGGGATCACAGCACACTCCAGCATGCCCCTACCTGCAGGTGAGTCTTCCCTTACTGAAGCCAGTCCATAAAGTCTGGAAGAGGTGACTGCTTCTTCAAATATGCAGACACCTTTCCAAAGACACAGGGATCACAAAGAACCAGGGAAAAATGACTCTACCAAAAGAATACAGAAAACATCTAGTAACAGGCCCCAAACAAATGGAGATCCAGAAATTGCCTGATAAAAAATTCTAAATAATTGTTCTAAAGATGCTCAGGGAGCTACAAGAGAACATAGATAAACAATTTAACAATGTCAGGAAAACAATACAAGGAAAAATGAGAAGTTCAACAGAGAGATAGCAAACAAAAAACATAAAAAAGAACCAAACAGAAATTTTGAAGCTGCAGAATACAACTTAACTGAAGAATTCAATAGAGCTTCAACAATAGACATGACCAAGCAGAAGAAAGAATAAACAAGCTTGAAGACAGGTCAATCAAAATTATTCAAATCAAAGGAGCAAAAAGAATGGAAAAATGTAAAGAAAGTCTATGTGATCTATGGAGTACCAGCCAAACAAAAAATTTGAGAATTATTAGAGTTCCAGAAGAAGAAGAGAGGGAGAATAGGGCAGAGCTTATTGAAGCAATAATGGCTGAGAACTTCCCAAATCTGGAGAGAGATTTGGATATCCAAATCCATGAAGCTCAGAGGTAACCAAACAAAATCAATTTAAAAAGATCCTCTCCATGACACATTATAATAAAACTATCAAAAATCAAAGACAAAGAGAGAATCTTAAAAGCAGCAAGAGAAATAAAGCTTGTAATTTATAGGGGAATTCCCACAAGGCTATCAGAGGACTTCTCAGCAGAAATTCTAGAGGCCAGGAGAGAGCAGGAAGATATACACAGAGTACTATAAGAAAAAAATGCCAGCCAAGAATATTTCACCCGGCAAAGCTGTCCTTCAGAAATGAAGAAAAGATAAAAATTTTCACAGACAAACAAAAGCTGAGGGAATGTATCACCACTAGATATGCCTTCCAAGAAATGCTAAGAGGAATTCTTTAAGCTGAAATGAAACGACACTGATTAGTAATGTGAAAACATGAAAATATTCAACACACTGGTAAAGGTAAGTGTAAGTCAGATTCAGAATACTCTAATATGGTAATATGGTAGAGTATTAACCAATTAACTCTAGTATAAAGGTTAAAGAAGAAGAGCATTAAAAATAACTATAGCTACAATAATTTGTTATCAGATACACAATATAAAAAGAGATAAATTCTGACATCAAAAACATAAGAGGAGAAGTAAAAGGGTAGATATTTATATGCGATCAAGATTAAATTGTTAGTATAGACTGTCAAATATATAGGATGTTTTGTGTAAGCCTTATAGTAACCACAAAGAAAAAACCTACAGTAGACTCACAAAAGATAAAGAGAAGAAAATCAAAGTATACCACTACAGAAAATCATCAATTCAAAAGGGAAGATAGCAAGAGCAGAAGAAAAGAACAAATAAACTACAAAACAACCGGAAAACAATTAATAAGATGAGATTAGCAAGTCCTTACCTATCAATAATTACTCTATAAATGAATTGAATTCTCCGATCAAAAGACAGAGAGTGGCTGGATGGATTAAAAAAACAAGACTCAACTATATGCTGCCTATAAGAAACTCATTTCAGCTTTAAGGACACACATAGGCTCAGAATGAAGGGATGGAAAAAGATATTCCATATAAGTGGAAACCAAAAGAGAGCATGGGTAGCTATACCGATATCAGACAAAACAGATTTTGAGCCACAAATGGTAACTAGAGACAAAGAAGGTCATTACATAATTATAAAGGGGTCAATTCACGAAGAAGATAGAACAATTATATATATATATATGCACCCAATATTGAAGCACCTAAACATATTAAGCAAATACTAAAGATCTGAAGGGAGAAATAGAAAACAATACAATAATAGTAGGGGATTTCAGTACCCCACTGTCAATAATGGATATATCATCCAGACAGAAAATCAAGAAGGAAACATTGGACTTGAATCATACTTAGACCAAACGGAGCTAACAGGTATATATAAGACATTCCTTCCAACAGCAGCAGAATACACATTCTTCTCAAGTGCACATGGAACATTCTCCAGGATAAATCATGATAGGTCACAAAATAAGTCTTAGCAAATTTAAGAAGATTGAAGTCATACCAAATATCTTCTCCAATAGCAATGGTATGGAACTAGCAATCAACAATAAGAGGAAAGCTGGAAAATTCACAGATATATGGAAATTAAATAACACATTCATGAAAAAACCAATGGGTCAAAGAGGAAATAAAAAAGGAAATCCAAAAATATATTGAAATAAATGAAAATGGAAACACAACATATCAAAACTGCTGCAAAGCAGTTCTAAGAGGAAGTTTATAGCAATAAACACCAATATAAAAAACAAAAAAGAAAGATTGAGCCAGTCCTGATGGCCTAGTGGTTAAAGTTTGGTACTCTCACCACTTTGGTGGCCTGGGTTTGTCTCCTGGTCATAGAACCATACCACCCATCTGTCAGTTGTCATGCTGTGGTGGCGGCTCACATAGAAGAACTAGAAGGACTTACAACTAGTATATACAACCATGCACTGGGGCTTTGGGGAGAAAAAAAAAAAAGAGGAAGATTGGCAACAGATGTTAGCTCAGGGCAAATCTTTCCCTGCAAAAAAAAGATCTCAAATAAACAACTTAACTTTACACCTTAAGAAACAAACAAAAAAAAAGAACAAACTAAGACCACAATTAGCAGAGGAAGGAAATAACAAAGATCAGAGCAGAAATAAATGAAACAGAGCCCAGAAAAACAAAAAAGATAAACAAAACAAAGAGCTGGTTCTTTGAAAAGATAAACAAAATTGACAAACCTTTACATAGACTAAGAAAAAAAGAGAGAAGACTCAAATACATAAAATCAGAAATGAAAGAAGAGACATTATAACTGATGCTACAGAAATACAAAGGATCATAAGAGACTACTACGAACAATTATGCTCTAGTAAATTGAATAACCTAGAAGAAATGGATAAATTCCTAGAAACACACAACCTACCAAGACTGAATGAAGAAGTAGAAAATCTGAACAGTCCAATAATGAGTAAGAAGTTTGAATCAATAATGAAAAAACTCCAAACAAAGAAAAGCCCAGGACCAGATGGTTTCACTGGTGAATTCTACTAAACATTCAAAGAAGAATTAACACCAATCCTTCTCAAACTCTTCCAAAAAAGTGAAGAGGAAGGGACACTCCCTAACCAATTTTATGAGGCCAGCATTACCCTGATACCAAAACCAGATGAAGACAATACAAGAAAAGACAACTACAGACTGAATTTCCTGATGCAAAAATTCTCAACAAAATATTAGCAAACTGAATTCAATAACATGTTACAAGGATCATACACCATGATCAAGCAGAATTTCTCCCTGGGATGTAAGGATAGTTTGACATATGCAAATCAATAGCTGTGATACACCACATTAACAGAATGAAAGATACAAATCATACGATCATCTCAATAGATGCAGAAAAAGCTTTTGACAATATTCAACATTCCTTTCATGATAAAAACTCTCAATACGTTGGGTATACAAGGAAAGTACCTTAACACAATAAAAGTCATATATGACAAGCCCACAGCTAACTTTATACTCAATGGTGAAAGGCTGAAAACTTTTCCTTTAAGATCAGAAACAATACAAGGGTGCCCACAGTCACCACTCCTATTCAACATAATAGTGGAAGTCCTAGCTAGAACAATCAGGAAAGAAAAAGAAATAAAAGGCATCCAAATTGGAAAAGAAGAAGTAAAATTGTCTTTGTTTGTAGATGATCTGATCTTACCTGTAGAAAATTCTAAAGACTCCACCAAAAAACTTTTAGACCTATTCATGGAATTCAGTCAAGTTGCAGGATATAAAATCCACATACAAAAATCGGTAGCATTTCCATACACTAAGAAGAAATTATCTGAAAAAGAAATATGGGCAACAATCTCAGTCACAATAGCATCAAAAATAATAAAATACTTAGCAATAAATTTATCTAAGGAAGTGAAAGGCCTGTACCCTGAAAACTACAAGACTTTGATGAGAGAAATTGAAAAAGACACAAATGGAAAGCTTGTGTTCATGAAACAGAAGAACTAATATTGTTAAACTGTCCATACTATTCAAAGCCATCTATAGATGGCTTCATTTCAATCTCTATCAAAATTTCAAAGCCATTTTTCACAGAAATAGAAAAAAGGATCCTCAAATTTGTATGGTATCACAAAACACCCCAAGTAGCCAGAGCAATCTTAAGAAAGAAGAAGAAAGTTGGAAGCATTACACTTGCTGATTTCAAACTATACTACAAAACTAAGTAATCAAAACAGGATGGTCCTGGCATAAAAATAGACACATAGACCAATTGGAACAGAGTCAAGAGCCCAGAAATGAACCCTCAGATATATGGTTAACTATTTGACAAGGGAGCCAAGACACTCAATGGAGAAAGGATAGTCTCTTCACAAATGGTGATGGGAAAAATGGATAACCACACACCAAAGAATGAAAATACAGCCCCATCTTATACCTCCCGCAAAAATTAACTCAAAATGAATTAAAGACTCAAGAATTGAAACCAGAAAATTCCTAGAAGAAAACATACAAAAAATGTTCCTTGATATTGGTCTTGGCAATGATTTTTTGGATATGAAACCAAAAGCACAAGTAACAAAAGCAAAAATTAATAAGTAGGATTATGTCAAACTAAAAAGTTTCTTCACAGCAAAAGAAACAATCAACAAAATGAAAAGGCAACCTATGGAATAGGAGAAAATATTTGCAAATCATATATCTGGTAAAAGGTTAATATCCAAAATATATAAAGAACTCATACAACTCAATAGCAAAAAAAAACCCAAACAATCTGATTTAAAAATGGGCAGAGAATCTGAATAGACATTTTTCCAAAGATGTACAAATGGCCAACAGGACATGAAAAGGTGCTCAATCACTAATCATTAGGGAAATGCAAATCAAAACTACAATGAAATATCACCTTACACTTGTTAGAATGGCCTATTATCAAAGAGATAAGAAATAACCAGTGTTGGAGAGGATGTGGAGAAAAGGGAACCCTGTGTACTGTTGATGGGACTATGAATTGGTGAAGCCCCTATGGAAAACAGTATGGACGTTCCTCAAACAACTGAAAATAGAACTACAGTACAATCCAGCAACCAAACTTCTGAGTACATATTGAAATAAAATGAAAACAGGATCTCAAAGAGATATCTACACTCCCATGTTCACTGCAGTATTATTCACAATAGCCAAGATGTGGAAACAACCTAAGTGTCCTTAGATAAACGGATAAAGAAGAGGTGGTATATAGGTCCAATGGAATATTATTCAGTCATAAGAAAGAAGGAAATCCTGCCATTTGTGACAACTTGGATGGACCTTGAGGGCATTATGCTAATTGAAATAAGTCAGAAAGAGAAAGACAAATACTGTACAGTATCACTTACTTGTGGAATCTAAAAAAGCCAAACTCATAGAAACAGAAAATAAAATGGTGGTTAATAGGGGCTGAGGGGTGGGGAAAATGAGGAGATGTTGGTCAGAGTACAAACTTCCCGTTATAAGATGAGTAAATTCTGGGGATCTAATGTACAGCATAGTGATTATAGTTAATAATACTATATTATATACTTGAAAGTTGTGAAGAGCATAGATCTTAAATGTTCTCACCACAAAAAAGAAACGGTAATTGTGTGACATGATGAAGGGTTAGCTAATGCTCTGGTAGCAATCAATTTGCAATATATTAATGTATTAAATCAACACATTGTACACATTAAGCTTACACAATGTTATGAATAAAGCTAAAAAATTTAAAATAAATCAAGAGAGATGTTTTTAGGAGTGCTATTTGCTTGCCATGTTTATAACTTATTTCTCTAAATGGATGTGCTGACCATTCTATAAATCATACAGAGAAGTGATTAAAGACAGCTGTAATAAAGAACAAAAACATAAAGAACAAAGAGACAGGTTAGCATGGGCCATTCAAAGGAACAAAATAAATCTCCAGAAATCAACTTTAAAGAAAAACAGTCTTTGGATTTACTAAACAAAGACTAAAATAACTGTCTTAAGTATATTCAAAGAGCTAAAGAAAAACACAAAGAACTAAAGGAAATCTGGAAAATTATATTTGAACAAAATGAGAATATCAACAGAGAGAAATTATATAAAAGAAACACATTTTGGAGCTAAAAAACAATAACTAAATCGAAAAATTCATTAGGAAGACTCATTAGTGGACCCACATAGGTAGACAGAAAAAATCAGCAAACTTGAAAATAGGTCATTTATAATTACCCAGGATGAGGAGCAAAGAGGAAAACACATGAAGAAAAGTGAGCAGAACCTAAAGGACTTATGGGGCACCATCAAGCAGACCAATATACACAGTATGGAATCTCAGAAGAAAAAGAGAGACAGAAAGTCAGATAGCTTATTTGAAGAAATAATGGCTGAAAATTTCCCAAATTTGAGGAAAGACATAGATATATAAATGCAAGAAACTCAATGAACTTCAAGTAAGACAAACTAGAAGATACTCACACTGAGACATATTATGATCAAGTTGTCTAATGACTACAAAGAGAGAATTTTGAGAGGAACAAGGAAAAAGTGACCTATCACGTGCAGTGGATCCTCAAGATTACCAGGAGATTTCTCAGAAGAAACCTTACAAGACGGAAGGTAGTAAGATGATATATTAAAGTGCTATAAGAGAAAACCTGTCAACACATAATTCTATATCTGACAAAACTATCTTTCAAAAATGAGAGAGAAATTTGGACATTCCTAGGTAAACAAAAACTGAAGTAGTTCATTACCACTAGACCTGACCTAGAAAAAATGCTGAAGAGAGTTCTTCAAGTTAAAATGGAAGGACATCAAACAGTTACTCAAAACAAAAATATAAAGTTTTCTGCTAAAGGTAAATAAATGGACAAATATAAAAAGCAATATGATCATGATTTTGTTTCATAAATTCACTTTTTATTATTCTACAGGATTTAAAAGAAAATGCACAAAAATAATGATAAATCTATGCTAATGGACACACAATATATAAAGATGTAATTTATGACATAACATAAAGGGGGCAGAGATGTAAAGGAGTAGAGTTTTTGTATGCAATTGAACTTCAGTTGGTAACAGTTTAAAATAAATAGTTATAACTTTAGGATGTTATACATAATCCCCAAGGTCACTATAAAGAAAATATCTATAGAATATACATGAAAGAAATGAGATGGGAATCAAAATGTGTCACTATAAAAAATCAACTAAACACAAAAGAAGGCAATAAGGGACATAAAAGCTATAAGACATATACAAAACAAACAAAAAATGGCAATGGTAATCCTTCACTATCACTATATACTTAAAACCTAAATGGATTAAATTTCCCAATCAAAAGACATAGATAGGCAGAATGGATGAAAAAGCAAGATCCAATGATATAAAGTCTACAGGAGACTCACTTCAGATCTAAGGACACACACAGGCTCAAAGTGAGAGAATGGAAAAGATATTCCATGCAAATTGTAACCAAAAGAGAGCAGGGGACACTATTCTAATATCAGACAAATAGAGTTTTAAGTCAACAGCTGTTACAAGAAACAAAGACAGACATTATATAATGACAAAAGGGTCAATTCACTAAGATATAACAATTATAAACATATTTGCAGCAAACATCATATGAAGCAAACAGTGCCAATAGAAAGGAGAAATAGACAACTCTACAAAAATAGTAGGAGACTTCAATATTCCACTTTCAATAATAGATAGAAAAACCAGATAGAAGATGAAGAAAGAAGTTGAACAACATCATAGACTAACTGGACCTAACAGACATATATGGAACACTTCACCCAACAGTGGCAGAATACATGTTTTCCTTAAATGCACATGGAACACTCTCTAGGACAGACCATATGTCAGACCAAAAAACAAGTCTTATAAATTTTAAAAGATTAAAATTAGGTAAAGTATCTTTCCTGATAACAAAGGAATGAAACTTAAAATTCAATAGCAGAAGGAAAACTGGAAAATCCAAAAATATGTGGAAATTAAATGACACACTCCTAAACAACCTTTGGGTCAATGACAAAATCACAAGAAAAATGAGAAAACATCCTGAGACAAATGAAAATGAAAACACAACATACCAAAACTTACAAGCTTCAGTGAAAACAGTGCTAATTGAGAAATTCATAACAGTAAAGACTTATATTAAAAAAAGAAGAACAATCTCAAACCAACAACCTAACTTTAACCTTAAGGAACTAAAAAAGAAGAAAGTAAACCCAAAGCCAGCAGAAGGAAAGAAATGATAAAGATTAAAGCAGAGATAAACAGAATAGATATTAAAAAACTAATAGAGAAAACCAATGAAATCAAGAGTTGATTGTTCAAAAAGATCAACCCAAATTGTCAAAACTTTAGCTAGACGGACTAAAAAAAGAGAGAGAAGACTCAAATAACTACTATCAGAAATGAAAAAGGGGACATTATAATAGATTTTACAGAAATAAAAAGGATTGTGAGAGAACTATGAACAATTATACACTAACAAATTGAATTTCCCAGATGAAATGGACAAATTCTTAAAAACACACAATAGAAGAATTAACATCAATCTTCCTCAAACTCTTCCAAAAAATTAAAGAGGAGCGAATATTTCCAGACTCACTGTGTAAGGTCAGTATTACTCTGATACCAAATCCTGACACAGATACTACAAGAAAAGAAAATGACAAACCATATCCCTGATGAATATTGCTACTAAAATCCTCAAGAAATACTAGCATAAAGAATTTAGCAACAAATTAAAAGGATTATATGCCATGATCAAGTGGGATTCATTCCTGGAATGCAAAAATGTTTCAACATAAAGGTATTAATCAATGTAATACACCACATTAACAAAAAGAAGAGAGTGGGGGAACCCATGATCATCTCAACTGATTAGAAAAAGCATTTGACAAAATTTAATTCCTTTCCATGATATAAACACTCAATAAATTAGGAATAAAAGGTAACTACCTCAACATAATAAAGGCCATCTATGAAAAGCCCACAGCTAACATCATACTCAGTGGTGAAAGATTGAGAACTTTTCCTCTAAGATCAAAAACAAGACAAGAGTACTTGCTTTCATCACTGCCATTCAACACATCACTGGAAGTCCTAGCCAGAGCAATCAGGCAAGAAAAAGAAATAAAAGGCATCCAAATTAGAAAGGAAAAAGTAAAATTATCTGTTCACAGAAAATATGATTTTACATGTAGAAAACCCTAAAGATTCCACACACACAAAACTAATAAATTCAGCAAAATTACAGGATAGAAAAATCAACACACAAAAATCAGTTGCATTTCTATGCATTAACAATGGAAAATCTGAAAAGGGAATTAAGAAAACAATTCCATTTACAATGGCATCAAAACCAATAAAATACTTAGGAATAAACTTAATTAAGGAGGTGAAAGACTCGTACACTGAAAACTACAAATCATTGCTAAAATAAAGAAGACATCAATAAATGGAAAGACATCTGAGGCTCAGGGATTGAAAGACAATATTATTAAGATCTCACTACTACCCAAAGTGATATATAGATTCAGTGCAATCCCTATCAAAATCCCAATGTAATTTTTTGCAGAAATAGGAAAATCAATCCTAAAATTCATATGGAATATCAAAGGACTTCAAACAGCCTAAACAATCTCGAAAAAGAACCAAGTTCAAGATTTCACACATTTTTTTGGCTGAGGAAGAGTCACCCTGAGCTAACATCTGTTGCCAATCTTCCTCTTTTTTTTTTTTTTGGATGTGAACTGCCATCATAGCATTGCCACTGACAGACCAGTGGTGTAGGTCCATGCTCGGTAACTGAACCCGGGGTGCCAAAGTGGAGAGCACCAAACTTAACCACTAGGCCACTGGGGCTGGCCCTCACACTTCTTGATTTCAAAACTTAACTATAAAGGTGCAGTAATCATTATGGTACTGACAAGACATTAAATCTACTTGAATTTATGTCCTATATCAGATAATTCAACATCAGAAGGTCTTGGGTATCTAATTTTGCTTTTTGTTTTTTCTGCTAACGTTGCCGCACAATTGTTTATTTCCTATGTGTTTTGAAATTTTGAATTGTGCAGTCATATTTGGGGTTTAATCTATAAGAATCCTGCAGAGCCTGAGAAAGGAGACAAGCCTCCCTGGGGGATGGGCATTTGCTTTTGCCTGGTGCCCTGGGGTCTTCTCAAAAGAGAACCACTTTAATTCCTCAGACTAGCGTTTCCTAGACATTCAGGCAGTATAAATTCAAATCCCAAGCCCATGCATGAGAAGGCCTCAATTATATCAGGGAAGACATTTTTTTTCCAACTTGGAACTTAAGCCATGATAAGCAAGTATCTTTGTCATTTCACTTTGCCAGCAGGTGGATTTTTTTCTAGTCCATTCTTTCCTTCAGAATGTATCCCTTGAGGTCTTGGCTTTAGAAGAGTCTCTAAGTTCCAACTCCCCATCCTTCGTGGATCTAAAGCCTTTTCTTCTCTCTCCTGTTCAACCATTAAAAGGACAGCCTCTTGGTTACTGAAATTGACAAAGCTTCCCGGGGAAGTCAGTGCTTCGAGGTGAACTTGCCACACAGGTTTCCAGCTCCTTATTTGATTTTGGCTCCTGGAGATTTTTATATTCTCATGATTTCAGCTATGCGTTCAAAGGATGTTTGTTATATTTTATCCAGCATTCCTAGGAGTTTTGTATCGGGTGGACTTTCAGGATATTCACTCTACCACATCGCCAAAATTAGAAGCCCACGTGTCACTGTTGTAAAGAGAAAAAGATAATAATTTCCTTAACAAAAAGAAAATGAAAACATAGAGGAGTCTTAGACCAAGGTCTATACTATAAAATCTTTATCAGATATACAACTCCTATGTTCACTTCTGTTATCTCTTCTTTGTTTCCCAGGTTGCTTTAGTAGTACACTACTTAAAATAAGATAGACATGGGTCCATAAGTACACTGCTATTGGGGGGGTGAGGGGGGAAAAGGGAAACTCCATCTTGCTCTGAGTCTAGACCTGAAAAAAGAAGAACTCCAAGAACTAGAGTGGGGCAGAGCAGATAGCGAGAAGAGAATAAAAATCAGGCTGAGTCCCTCAGGGCTGTAATCAGGAGAAAATACAGGAAACTCATCAAAGGCTTAAGGGGCCCGGGGACTCACAAGTTGAAAACACAAATATCCAGGCACCAGGGGAGAATTCTTCAGCACCCCTAAATCAGGCTACTCTTACCCTGCCTACTTATCAAGTATATTTATCCAGACTACCTCTAAGGTTTCATGAGGACTACACTAAATGAGTTTTGTTTTCTGACCTCATCAGGAAAGAAAACAACTCATGGAGAATTGAAATAACTGGCACCAAAGCTGCACATTTGTCCACCCCTCAGTCAGAAATGAAACTCAGGATGGACAGGCTCTGACCCTCTGTCTGATCTCTCCTCTGTCCCAGCAGGTCTCCTCCACCATCACGAAGGAAGTAAGTTCACACTGTGACATGAAGTGACACAGAATTTCCCAGAGGAGAGAACATTACAGAGAACATTTGTGGACTTTCTGAGGGTCTCTCCTGGGTTTGAATGGTTTATTACAACCCTATCTAAGAAAGGGGATCAAGCTCTGGGTATCTCCAAGACAACAGGTCAGCACAGTTCTTTTACATTCATAATTAATTCACTTCTAGGAAAACAAAAGAAAAGAATCAAAGTGAGACTTTCCTTAATCCAAGCTTTAGCAAACAGTGGTACATGGGCCACATCTGGCTGGCCACTGGCTTGTGTGAATAAAGTTTTACTGAAACACAGCCACAGCAATTTGGTTATGCATTATCTATAGCTGCTTCATGCTACAATGGCAGAGTTGAGTGGTTGTGATGGAGACCATGTGACTTGGAAACCTAAAATACATTATCTGGCCCTTCACAGAAACAAGTTTGCCGACCCGTCTAAACTCTCTATTTCAGTCTTCTTGACTAGTCATGATCCAGTATGACCAGTCAGAGGTAATGAAGATGTCTCAAAGGATGTTTTCCTCACTATTTTGCTGGAGACATCCTAGCCTCTGTTTTCTTCCTTGCCTCCACTCTACTGCTATACTACTCTCTCTACCACTATAGTACTCATTATATCTCTAGCTACAGTTTTCTCATTTCTAAAAGGAAATACGTATAGTATTTCATTGGGTTTATCTTCATCGGGTTATTGTGAAAACAACAGGAGATAGGATAAAGTGCTTCATGCAGAGGTGGCACGTTGTAAACATTCAGTAAATGGTGGCTATGATTAAAATCCATCCATTCATTCAGCCCACAGTTACTGAGTTTGTTATGGGTTGAATTGTGCCCTCTCCCAAATGCATGTGTTGAAGTACTAATCCCCAGTATCTCAGAACATGACTTTATTTGGAGATAAGGTCTTTATAGAGGTAATCAAGTTAAATGAGATCATAAGGGTGAACCCTAACCCAATATGACTGGTGTCCTTTTATGAAGGGGAAATATGGTATGAACACTTACAAAGGGAAGATGATGTGAAGACACAGAGAGAAGGCGGCCATCGATAAGCCAAGGAGAGAGGCCTGAAACAGCTCCTTTCCTCATAGCCCTCATAAGATACCAACCCTGTGAACACCTTGATCTCAGACTTCTAGCCTCCAGAACTGTGAGACAACAAATTTCTAAGTGCTATGAATAAGCTCCCCAAAATTCATAAATTGAACCCCTCGTCCCCATTGTGATGGAATTTGGAGATGGGGCCTTTGGGAGGTCATTAGGTCATGAGAGTGGAACCCCCATGATGGGATTAGTGCCTTTAAGAAGAGATACAAAAGAGTTTGCTTCCTCTCTCTCTCCTCACCATGCGAGGATACAAGAAGGTCCATCTGCAAAACAGGAAGAGGAGTCTCACCAGGACTTGAATCACCTCCAGAACTGTGAGAAATAAATTTCTGTTGTTTAAGCCACCCAGTCTATGGTATTTTTGTTATTGGAGCCTGAACTAAGACATTAAGCCACACAGTCTGTGATACTTTGTTACAGCTGCCCTAGCAAATACAGATTTATTCAAGGAAACAAACAAACAGTGATGGTGAACAACTAGGAGGTGCTACTTTGAATTACTTATTCATCTCTCTGAGATGACATTTGTGCTGCGACCTGAATAGTTACAAGGAACAAACCATACAAAAATCTGGGGAAAACTCAAACCAGCTGGAAGAAATCATAAGTGCAAAGGCTCTGGAATGAGTTTGCTGGTAAAACTTTTATCTCTTCTACCTTTTTCTTACCTTGAACATGGATGATATAGATGTGATGTCTGGAGCTGTAAGAGCCATCTTGGGACCATGAGGCAAAAAGCATAAGGTCAAATGCCAGCATCCTAAGAGTGACAGAGAAAAAAGAAAGAATCTGATTACTACATGGAATCATTGAACAGCTGCACCAATACCACCACTGCCTACTCAGGATTTCTTGTTCTGTGAGAAAAATTAATCTCTTTTTGCTCAAGGCACCATTAATCAGTTTTTCCATTACTTGGAGCCAAAAATATTCTTAACAGACATAACATTGTACAATGTGGTAAGGATTACTAGGCTTTGAAGGTTTTTAATCTGGGGAATGACAAAATCTGATTTAAGTTTTAAAAGAACATTTTGTGAAATTAAGAATTGTAAAAAATGTCATCATAGAATTCCAAAATAGATCTTTTAAGCTTTGTATGCCATGATAAGCTCAAATTTTATTCTAAATGTAATAGGAAGCTACTAGAGGAAATGTCAAATCTGATTTGTATTTTTTGATGCAAACTTGTATTTTAGATATCCTCCGGTTGCAGAGTTAGTAGATCAGTTAAAAGACAATTGTAATGGTCAGGAATAATATGGTGGTGAGTTGACAAGGGTGATATGAGTAAAGATGGAGAAAATTGGAGGGAAAGAACATTCTGGCTACTACTAGAAGGAGAGAAACCTGTTGGACCACTATCAGTCATCAAAATGAAGGTTAATGGTAACTGATGGATTTGGGAAACATTTTTGGGTGTAGTCTTGAATGAACTTGTTAATGAACTGGATGTGGGATGAAGAGAGGAAGACAGGAATTGAGAATAACTCATTTTTTGCCTGGCAAGTTGGTGGATGGGGATGATATTGTTTAGAAGAGGTCGGTATAAAATTGAGAGTTCTGTTTTTGTCATGTTAAGATCTTAATAATCAGATCTTAATAAGACTTCCAAGTCAGGATATCAGGGGAGCACTGGGTATATAAATGTGGAGTTCTGGGATGCCTTGAGACCTAGATATGTCAGGTTGGATTCATATGCAGGCATGCATAAGACTGGATATGATCTCCAAGAGAGAGAAAAGAAGATCATCCCAAACCAAGCTCTGGCACTTGTCAATCATTTAAACAATGATCAGAGAAGGAGGAGCCCAGAAGGAACTATCAAGAGGAAGGAGGAAAACTAGAACAGTAGTTATTGTGGAAGGCAAGAGAAGATATTTTATGTGGGGAGAGGGTCATCCATTTGAAATGCTGATAGGTCAAGAAAGGTAAGAAGGAAGGGACATTCAGATTTGGCAAGAGAAACCTTGAAAACACAGTTTCAGTGGATTGATGGGATCAGAAACCCCATTTAAGTGGGTTACAGAAATCATTAGCCATAAAACAAGAGGAGACAGTGACTATAGACAATTATAATGGTAGAGCTGGAAAAAAATACCTATACTTCCCTTGAGGCCTACCTTCTTTCCACTTGCCATTTTTACCATTTTTCCTACTGTTTCCCTTTGTGCTACGTGGTCCTCTGGGCTAGTGCCTGAAGCCCAGTGAGAAGTAAGTGGTCTGGGAGCCCCAGGTGTGGTAGTCCAGGACAGGGAGTAGACATTCTCCTTACTTTTTCCTGTTTTTCTAACTGCACACTAGCACTGAAAATTATGTGTTCACAATCAAGGACAGAATTCTGAATTTTCTGACTCTACTGTATGCCACATCTTCAGCCTAGATCACCTTCCTTTAGGTCTTTCATTTAATTTACTTAGTTTCTCAAAAGCAGCAGAGAATGAGTCGTGTTTACGTCAGTTTGTTTTAATGTATAATGAGCAATTCAAATGATTGCACATCACACATTCAAATTTTGTTGAATGTGTAATCATTTAAGTGAACACAGGTGCCACATGCCCGTGTGCGCCTGGAAAACCACCCCCTGTGCTTCATGTGGAAAGAAAATGATGTACTTGGCTGTACAGAGCTCATATCTTAATTTCTTTTTAATTTCGTTCTTCCTCTACTGCTTTGTTTTTTCCATCTAATAAAACATGCTGAAGCCTGAGAGCTGTAAGGTAGACATTTGGCCCAACAGCAAACCTGAAACCATTCTTAAACACACATGAAACAGCAAGCTTGCAAATGTGGAATGTGTTTTTAACTTTGGGGATGAAAAATTACAAATCCGTGCTCTTTAAAATTAGCATTTTCAGGAAGGTATGAAACCCTGGAAACAAGGATGAAAGAAATTAAATTATCCTGTTTGATGATTTCCTATGAGGTAGGAATAATAGCACTACAACTTCTTTCATGTCACTGCTGACAGTTTAGTATCAATCTTCCGAGGTGAGCTCATGTAATCAACTCTGGCATGTTTCACTGTCGTGCTGACTGGCGTGGCATTATTAATACGCTCATGTTATTTCATAATTAACTTACCTTTTATTTTTCGGACAAGAGCTATATCTAGTAAAATGAAAGCACTTGGGGTTTCTCTGAATAGGCTTCTGAACTGTTTATACATCCATATCACTAAATCCCAGTCGAAGCTCACGTGTAGGACCCCATTCATTCTCACTACCTAACCTGTTCTAGTCACTATGGGGGAGTGAGAAATCATTGCGCACTACCATAATGAGGTATCATCAAAGAAATTCTTCACCACTAATCACTTCTTACACCTGGATACACATTAATACTCAGCTGAGAAACCAGGGCTTCTCAAAATGAGGCATGTGGACCACCTTCATCAGACTCACCTGAAGGGCTTATTAAAAAGTATCGATTTCCTGTTCACCACCCCACTCAATCAGATCTCTGAAGGGAGCCCTGGCATCTGCATTTTTAATAGCCCTCTAAGGGTATTTAGGCCCTCTAACACTTAAGAACCATTGAATTAAACTATTTTATATTAGCCATCTTTACATATGATACCACTTGCTTGTCATTAAGCCATTTCCAGTGTGTGTGGGTACGTGTAGGTATAATCTTGGGTCCTACTATATCACAATTAGAATGGGAGTCTACACCCTCCTCTTTAGTAATACTGGTCTCATAGACGCTGCAAAAATAAGTAATGTATCTAGTGGTAATGACGCCACCACACCCATCAAAACTGGTTTGGTGTGAGCTGGACCTCTGACCCAAGCTGAGTCAATTAGAGCCTCTCTCTTAATAATTCAAACTGAGATAAAACTATACTAATTAGTGGTAGTCACTGGAACTGGACAGTCATATAGACCTTCGAGGCTGGGAGCTTGGGAACTGTGTAGATGGATGAGAAAGCAAAGAGAACCATACCACAGTGAGAAGCAGATGCCCTAAAGAGGTAGAAATGAAATACACTGTGAAGAGAAAGAGAAGCTAAGCATGGGCAAGAGAGAGAAAGGCAAAGAATAGGAATCTTGGTCCCTACAGATTCCCAGTTTACAATTCTAGACTCTCATTACATTCAACTATACTTCCAGCTCTTAGATTCCATTTACTGGTGTTTATTTGTTTCTGCTCCTTGCAACCGAATGGACCCTAAACTCATCAAGGATACTTGGCTTTTCAATGTTCAGGATAAGCTAAAAGAGTTCCTAGTCTATTACCAGGACCTCCCTGGTAAACTAGTAAAAAAAAACAAAAGTAGGTAAACTCTCCTGGTTTTTTCTTTGGAAAACTGCTCTTTCATATTCCTAGGCAGAATTCAGTTAAACTCACAAAGCAGAAATGTTGACTATGTGTGTTGAAAGGCCACTAGTGAGACTAGCTGTCTTACTGTTCCCTGCCTCCCTTTGGAAAATTCGAGGGACAAAGTGGCAGGAAAAAGTCCAATTGCCTTCAAGGGTCATCCATCTGCTTCTAAGCCAGCAAATACATCCCTATCTTGAAAACCTGCAGCTGAGATCAACTAAAAACAAAAAACTCTGAAATCTTTGCTTGGAAAATAAGTAAAGGGAAAAAGATGCCAGTGTTGACCATGGCCAACACCTGGCTGGCTTGCTAATGGAGTGCTGGGAACACAGACTTCGTCCACTGACTGTTCATTAGGCATAGAAGAATTTTCATTTCCCCTCCAGACAGATTCCAACGATTGGTGGGAAATCTTTGAGAAAAGGATGGCATTCCACTCTCCCCCACCCATCCTCTCTTTACCTCCCCCTCTTCCACTCCTCCCTCCACTCCCCTGGCAGCTGTTCCAGGAAAAGGAGCCGGGAGCTGGAGGGGGGCCCCAGGCTGGTCTGTGTAAGCATGGGCTGTGCCAGGTTTTCAGCTGCAATTAATTTTCCAGATAAGCTCTAACCCTCTGAAACGCATTTGAAATTGAAATGCTGATACAGTCGTCAAGCACCGCAGTACACAACCATAAATCTTGAGTACAGATAGTTGTTTGTTGGTAATAATGAAGTACAATATACATTTAATTAGTGTGAGATTTAGGAAATCTGCAGTGTAATAAAACAATATTCTAATTAGGGTGGGGAAACTTGTTTGAATACGATTTGCGCAGTACCGTCAAAGGAGTTCTTACAAAATACACTGAAATCTGGTTTAACTAAGCAGAAAAAAAAAATTCAAAGAGACAAGGTCTTTATGCCATTGAATATTAGTCCCAGGGACAGCACCAGATTAAAAACAAATGTTTGGTGGAAGTGGAGTGGTCAGCCCAGGGGAAAAAATGGAATCCCAATGTGAAAGCCCTAGCTTGATTGTTAGTGCAAGTCCAGGCTGTCCTCATACTTCAGTTTCTTTTCCTGTGATTTTATTCTATAAGCTCCCTAACTTCCTGTTGAAACCCATCATCTGTTACCTGGGAATGCCACCTGTGCCCACATCCAAGGATGCTGTGATTAATGATGCATTTCTTAAGAGTCCCCAAGTCCTGCAGAGGAATCAGTACTCTAAACAGACTCTGTGAAAGAACAATAGCCTAATAGAAGAAACGCATCTGGGTCAGGAAACTTACATTCTAATCCCCGCCTCTATTGTAATTTTCCCTGTGACCTTGAAAAAGTCAGTTAACACCTCTGTGCTTCAGTCTCCTTGTCTGAAAACTGAGGATAGCAGGGTTTCATCTGGGCAACGTTTTATAGATCTCAGATAATTCCTATACTATAATGAATGTGACTAAAAAGTGATGGGAGAAAACAAGATTATGCATTAACCTCTTCCTCTTTGTCACATATACATACACGCACACAACCACACTCACATACACATACATACAAATACACGCACACACAATAACAATTGGAAAACAACAAGGAGTAGTTTCTTAGCTTATTGAATTGGTTTTTTTTTTTTTTTTGTGGGGAAGACCAGCCCTGAGCTAACATCTGTTGCCAATCCTCCTCTTTTTGCTGAGGAAGACTGGCCCTGAGCTAACATCCGTGCCCATCTTCCTCCACTTTATATGGGACGCCGCCACGGAATGGCTGACAGGCAGTGAGTCAGCGGGCGCCCGGGATCCGAACTCGCGAACCCAGGGCTGCCAAGCGCGAACTTAACTGCTGCGCCACCGGGCGGCCCCTTGAATTGGTTTTTGTTTATCTTTTAAAGGGAAGATGTAAAGACTTTTTAAAGTCAGGGCACTTAGTATTTAGAAATAGTTCATTTGGACTATAAGTCAGAAAATTTCCCCTGGATCTAACAATCCACTTTAAAAGGGTAAAAATAATTTTAATATCTGCCTAAAATAAAATCTAGATAATAGGAATTTTTTGAAGCTGCTCCTTTGGAAAAATAGAACTATATATATTTTAAAATTCTGGATTCAAAAGATCAAGTGTAAAGTCTGTGTGTGATTTGGGGCAAGTTAATGAATCCTTCTGTGGCTCTGTTTCCTATTTACAAAACATTGCCTTACCGAGAAAGTGGTGAAGAATAACTTGGCCAAACTAACCTCATTTTCTCTCTTCATTTGGAGATGTTGTTATATGAATGTAAATAATATCACAGAATTTCATATCTGGTAAAGTCTTTAAAAACCACCTAATCTAAACCCTTCCTTTTGTAGATAAACAGGCTGAGGCCCAGAGAGATTAAATGACTCGTTTGAGGTCACACAGGTGGCCAGGTCTTTGTCCCTGTGCAGTGTGCTTTTGCCATATTACAGCTGCCTCCTGGTTTTGAAGGAGTTCATGCCCCTCCAAACAATAAACAGAGAAATCTACTCAGAGCCAACGGCTACAATTTCTCTCAGTTCTGCAGTACTGCATATCTGTGAAGATATTACCAATCTTTTTTTTAATATTGAAAATATATCAGGTGATATTACCATTATTTTGACAGTCAGAAATTCCAGAAAGAGGAATTAACAGCTAATCATTTTAGAACACCTCATAACACTAACTATCGGGAAGAGTGATTTTGACATTTTTATATGATTAGGTGTGGTTTGTTGTAAACACTGCATTTGCTTAACTGAAATCTATTTCAGTCGTCCTTGATTTCTGCAGAGAATCCTCACCAACTTAAGATGAAGTTCACACACACTAAACAAACTGATGGCAAATTGGCCCTCAGGGATAGCACCTAATTAGTATGGGTTTCTTTTATGGCATATTTTGCTTGTCTTGTCAGCCAGTGGGAAGGACCCTTGATTACAGATTGGTTTAATCCTCAGCTAATATTCACCTTCTAAGTTTGATTTATCCACATTGAGTGAAGTTAATAAATTGTAAAGGTTGTTCCCTAGTTTTGGATTCATACACCAAGAAAATTCTGTGCTTACCCCTGTACTCCACCAAAATTAGGAATGTACATAAGATTTTCAACTTCCAACTTTTAATTTTGCTAAGTAAGAAAAAAATAGCTAATCAACTATTACCATCATTTCATGAAAGAAACAGTGTAAGCCAAAAACACAATTTATCACATTCTCAAAGAAGTCTTTAAATTAAATACTCTGACTTTATGAAACACTGACCACCATATCCTTATTTTACAATTAAACAGTGACAACTCCTTTACAGAAATCATCAAATGGAGTGTATTTCAGATGTTAAATTGATTGAGAACTTAAATGTATTGGACAAAATACATCTACATTATCTATTTTATTTTCTAGTCCTTTAAACTGTGAGGTCAGTGAATTAATTACCTGTGTTTAATATTTGACGAATGCAGATGCCTGAGCTGCACCCCAGACCATTTGGGTGACTCAAGCTTCACTATCCTGGGTGTGATCTTATTGTGGAATGGCAGCAGTACAAGAAGCCAAGCAAACACTCAAGAACATTTAAAATCTCTGTGTTATGACATTTCATTGGCCCAGCCCAACATCAATGAAACAAGGAAATATACTTCTCTGCTATTGTGGGAGGCACCACAAAGTCATATAACAAGGGCGTGGATGTCTTATAATTCAAAACAAGGGAGGGAATAAAGAATGGGAACATAATCCAATCTACTACAGCTTAATATCTGAAAATGTGTCATACTACACAAATAACAATGGCCTACCTCATCATCCAGACACATAGACAAGATTTCTCTTCTTCCAAATAAGAGTTTCCTTAGGAGTGTTTCCAGAGAAAGGTGCATATATAAGCAGGCCTACTCGTTGGTTTCCATCTTAAGAAGTAGGTTGTCTGTCACAATTTATACCAAAAACAAGGTTTGTCTTTTATTTTTCTTTTTAATAATTTTCATGTTAAGTGCTTAATATGCATTGTACCCTCTTATCATTTAGGCAAAAAACTTCTCAAGGGAAGACTTGTCACAGATCTGCTGTGTAGAACATAGCAGCAATTTATGCACCTGTTTTACTTCATTGCCTAGGGCAGTGGTTCATTAAATCTGACTCCCAGAGAGTAGAGCCTAGGCACTGGTATTTTTTAAAAGCACCTCCAGGTGATTCAAAAGTACAGCTAGGGTTGACAACCATTGACTGGGCCTTTGACCCCTGCTTGAATAAAAATACCACAAAGAAGTTGTACCACACGCTAAATCCCCCTGTGCCAGAAGAAGCCACAACGCCAGTTTGCAAGGAAACAGGTTGTTTGTAAAATTTCCTCTGGGGCCCACTCAGACCAGGAGTGTCATCATCACCTGAGAGCTTGTGAGAAATGCAGACTCTTGGGCTCCCCCCAATACAGACTTAGTGTATCAGGAAATTATAGTTTAAAAGATCCCCAGGTGATTCAAATTCACGTTAAAGTCTAAGAAACACTGCTGAAAATCTTAAATCCTAACTAGGCAAGACAAATCAGTCTCCCCTTAGGACATTTTCTTCTTATCACGTTTCTGAGATTTAAGTCCAGGATTCAGCATCAAGAATATTGCAGGTGAATTAATTACTATAGTGAGATATATATGTAAAATGGCATAGTGTAATGTAATGTATAATATAATGTAATATAATATAATATAATTTCCTTTCCTTTTCAAGTAAATTTATTTGCAGAGGAGGAAACATTTGATTGTGTTATGAATAGACAGAGTAGCATCAATTACCCAGCACACTAGTACTTTATTGCCACTTTATTTCACTATGGTGGAGATAAAATAGACAAGATCTGGTCCTTGCCATCAGGCTACTTACATTCTAAAAAGGGATGCTGACAAGTAAACAACTAACCAGAACTTAATGTGGTCTAAAGTCCTAAACTAGATGGAGTCAGATTCCCTGGGTTAAAATTCTGGTCCTAGCTGAGGGATTTTAGACAAAGTACCTAACTTTTCTGAATCTCAGTTTTCTCATCTATAAAATTTAAAAAAGTAATAAGATAAAATACAGTCCTAAACTAGAAACACAGCAATGTTTTAGGGCAGTGATTCTTAAATGTTAATGTGCTTTAGAATCACCTGGAAGGCTTATTCAACCGCAGATTGCCCCATCCCCAGAGTTTTTCAGTAAATCTGTGGTGGAAACAGAATTTCCGTATCCAACAAGTTTGATGCTGGTCAGGGACCCCACTGAGAACCACTGGGCTAAGGATACAGAGTAAAAAGAACAGAATTCTGAGACTCAGGTGGGTGGCAAAGGATAAACCAAATGCTGGCAGGAAGAGAAGAAAGAGAAGTGCATTCCTGGTTGGCACAACAATCAGAGTGGGGCATATTTGAGGATCTGTGGGAAGTCTGCTATGACTGGAGCTCAGGATATGTGAAACGAGGAATAGATGAGATTGGAAAGATGGGCCAGGGCCAGCTCATGGAGGGTCTAGGACAGCAGCAAAGGAGTTTGAATGTATTCACTGAGGAGTGATGGAGGGTATGTGAGGATATAAAGATTTTTTTTTAAAGGCATGATCCAAATTTTACTTTAGGATAGTAGTTTAGGCAGCAGTGAGGAAAGATGGACTGGAGGGGCAAGAGAATGGAAGTCAGGAGAGCAGGTGAGAAGCTATCCCAATGATCAAAGAGAATGATCCATAAATAAGGCCACTGCCAGAACATCTGGTGACCTTCATACTTCTAGGAAGCACTAGGAGAGCCCATAATTGGACAGTGACAGTAAAGAAGGAGGGTCATTCATTCAACATGTATATATCGAATTCTTCTTCTATTCTCAGCACTGTGCTAGGCACAGAGGAGGTAGTGATGGGGACAGACAAGGTTCTTACCCTCGTGGAGCTCTTGGACTAGCAGGGAAAGTAGACAAGGCAATAAGGCCAGTAAAGAAGAGGAGAGACTACGGTACAATGTGTGTGTGATGTCAGAGCTGGGATGGGGGCTGGTTGCCTCACCCAGTTTGGGGAGTGAAGGAAGGTTTCTGGAGGGAGGGACACTTAAGCCTAAATTTCTTGATGGCCAAAATGCTTAACAGGGCCTATGAGACCCTGGATGACCTGGGCCCACCCTTTATTTTTAGCTAATTATAATTAGCTATTGTTTCTATTACTCTCCATGCTCTGGAACTGGACCAATTTCAATTCTTTGCAGCCTCAGGACCTTTGTACATGCTTTTCCCTTGGCTTGGAATTCTCTTATCTCTCTAACCTACAGAATTATTTCTCATTCTGTGAGGTTCAGCTTAAATGCCACTTCCACAACGGTTTCCTTGTGCCCCCAAGATTAGATGAATGCCCCTGTTTTACTCTCTGAAATCTTCCTGTATTTCAGCTTCCTAGCATTTATCACAATAGTAATTAATTCATTATTTGAGGATTATTTGTTTAATGCCTATATCCCCTAATAGATTATAAGATCTGTGGGACATTTTTATGTCTTCTCCACACTTGTATTCTGAGCTCTTAACACAGTATCTGGAACATAAGTACTCAGTATTCCATTCTGTAAATGAAAACTGAGAAGTAAAGAATAAAGAGGAATAGGGCAAAGAGGTTGAGAAGGGAAGGGACAGCGGGCGTGGAGCCCCTGAGGTAGAACAGAGCACTACTCAATAAAGGAACTGCAGGGAGACCAACACGGTTGGGTTGTAGGCAGAGAGAAGTAAGAGATGGGCCTAAAGAGGCAGTCAATGGGAAGACACTGAAGGGTTTGAAAGCAGGGAATCTCACATCAGATCTATGCTTCTAAAACCTACTCTGGCTGCTTTGTGGTTACTCCAGCTCTGGTTTGGGGGGAGCGAGAGTGAATAATGATATCATTGTGAGGATTTCCCAGGAGTCCATGTGCTAGTAACATTGGGTAGGGAGGTGGCAGTGAGAAGGGAAAGATAAAGACACTTGGGCAAGACATTTAGGAGATAGTCCTGATAGAGCGTGGTGGTGGATTGAACGTGTGGATGAAGGAGAGGAAAGGTCATCATGGTCGGCATTCAGGTTCTTGGTTTGTAGGGACAATCAGTGCCATTTACTGAGATGGAAACAATGAACTTTCTGGGTCATGTAGAAGTCCTCCTAGCAATGATACAGAGTCCTTCTAACTAAGAGCGTAGACATGTAGACTGTAAGAGGCTGAGACTCGAGTAAACCTAGAGATACAGAACTTCAGAGACCACCAAAGGGACCTTAGAGACCATTCCAGAATATGTGTGTGCATGTGAGTATATATTACATATTATATATATATAGTGTATATACATATTATATATAGTAAATATATATATAGTTTCACATTGAATAAATAACAAAAATTATTTGAGGGGCTGGCCCCATGGCCTAGTGGTTAGTAGTGGCCTACACTCCACTTCAACGGCCCAGGTTTGTGGGTTCTGATCCCAGGCACAAACCTACACTACTTGTCAGCCATGCTGTGGTAGCGACCCACATACAAAATAGAGGAAGATTGGCACAGATGTTAGCTCAGGGCGAATCTTCCTCAGCAGCAAAAAAAAAAAATTGAAAAAACAAATTTTTAAAAAAATTTTTTATTGTGGTAACACTGGTTTATAACATCATATAAATTTCAGGTGTACATCATTCTACTTCTATTTCTGCATAGATTACATCATGTTCACCACCTGAATACTAACTACAATCCATCACCACACACGTGTGCCTAATCATCCCTTTCACCCTCCTCCCTCCCCACTTCCCCTCTGGTAACCACCAATCCAATCTCTGTCTCTATATGTTTGTTATTGTTTTTATCTTCTACTTATGAGTGAGATCATATGGTATTTGACCTTCTCCCTCTGACTTATTTCACTTAGGATAATACCCTCAATGTCCATCCATGTTGTCGCAAATGGCTGGATTTCATCATTTCTTATGGCTGAGTAGTATTCCATTGTGGATATATACCACATCTTCTATCCATTCATCCCTTGTTGGGCACCTAGGTTGCTTCCAAGTCTTGGCTATTGTGAATAATGCTGCAATGAACACCAGGGTGCATGTATCTTTATGCATGCGGGTTTTCATGTTCTTTGGATAAGCACCCAGCAGTGGGATAGGTGGATGGTACGTTAGTTCTATTCTTAATTTTTTGAGAAATCTCCATACTGTTTTCCATAGTGGCTGCACCAGTCTGCACTCCCACCAGCAGTGTATGCGAGTTCCCTTCTCTCCACATCCTCTCCAACAATTGTTTCCTGTCTTGTTAACTATAGCCATTCTGACAGGAGTGAGGTGATATCTCATTATAGTTTTGATTTGCATTTCCCTGATGGTTAATGATGTTGAGCATCTTTTCATGTGCCTGTTGGCCATCTGTATATCTTTTCTGGAGAAATGTCTGTTCACGTCTTTTGCCCATTTTTTAACAGGGTTGTTAGTTTTTTTGTTGTTGAGATGTATTCGTTCTTTATATATTTTGGAGATTAACCCCTTATCAGATATATGTTTTGCAAATATCCTCTCCCAGTTGGTAGGTTGTCCTTTCATTTTGTTGTTGGTTTCTTTTGCTGTGCAGAAGCTTTTTAGTTTGATGTAGTCCCATTTGTTTATTTTTTCTATTGTTTCCTTTGCCCGGTCAGACACGGTACTTGAAAATATGTTGCTAAGACTGATGTTGAAGAGCGTACTCCCTATGTTTTCTTCTAGAAGTTTCATGGTTTCAGGTCTTAGATTCAAGTCTTTAATCCATTTTGAGTTAATTTTTGTGTATTGTGTACGACAACGGTCTACTTTCATTTCTTTGCATGTGGCTGTCCAGTTTTCCCAACATCATTTGTTAAAGAGACTTTCCTTTCTCCATTGTATGCTCTTGGCTCCCTTGTTGAAAATTAGCTGTCCATAGATGTGTGGGTTCATTTCTGGAGTCTTGATTCTGTTTCATTGATCTGTGTGTCTGTTTTTGTGCCAGTACCATGCTGTTTTGGTTACTATAGCTTTGTAGTATATTTTGAAGTCAGGGAGTGTGCTACCTTCAGCTTTGTTCTTTTTTCTCAGGATTCCTTTAGCTATTCAGGGTCTTTTTTTGTTCCATATAAATTTTAGGATTCTTTGTTCTATTTCTGTGAAAAATGTTCTTGGAACTTTGATAGGGATTGCATTGAATCTATAGATTGCTTTAGGAAGTATGGACGTTTAACTATGTAATTCTTCCAATCCAAGAGCACAGAATATCTTTCCATTCCTTTGTGTCTTCTTCAATTTCTTTCAACAATGTTTTATAGTTTTCAGTGTACAGATATTTCACCTCTTTGGTTAAGTTTATTCCTAGGTATTTTATTCTTTTTGTTGCAATTGTAAATGGGATTGTATTATTAATTTCTCTTTCTGCTACTTTGTTGCTAGTGAAAAAACAGTTCTGCTGCTAAAAATATCCATCACCACTGTGCTGTGCCAACACTGTTATACCTTGGTAGATTGACAGGTGATATACAATCTCAATTTGGTTAGTTCATATATTAGTGTGGTTATTGATATCTATATCCAGAGGTGGAGATTTTTCTCCTAAATCAGTGGTTGGCAAAATTTTTGTATAAAGGGCCAAATAGTAAATATTTTATTCTTTACAGTGATACAGTCTTTGTTACAACTATTTGACTCTGCCATTGTAGCTCAAGAGCAGCCACAGACGGGCGTAAACAAATGAACATAGCTGTGTTTCAGTAAAAGTTTATTTGTGGACACAGAATTTTGAATTTCATATAATCTTCACATATCACAAAAATATCCTCCTTTTGAGTTTTTCAACTAATTAAAATGTAAAAACCATTCTTAGCTCACAAACTATACAACTACAGTATTTGGCCCATAGGCTGGAGTTCGTGGACTTCTATTCTAAGTGAGGGACTTTTCCACAGAGTCACAAAGTATAGGTAAAGAAAAGCAAGCCTTAATGACATACCCAGGTCTTATGTAATCCAATGGGGAAAAAGGGACAAGGTTCCTAGCCAAGGAAAGGAATTAAAGCTTCTTATGATTCCAGGCAGTTGTGAGCTGCTGAAAGCAGAGAAGTGAAGGGGGAACCATTCCATGTCGTCTGTTTGGGACCAGCAGATCTCAGTGGCCCTAAAATGAAGTGCCACAGGCTGCCAGGTGCAGTTCTGACTCATATTCTTACTCTTACTCAGGACTCAGGTACATCAAGCGAACCAGGCATAGTAACTTACCAGTCCTTTTAAGATATAAAGCTAAATGCCAATCACATTCTTAGTTTTCAAGCATAGCACTGGGACCTAAATTCCTTTTTTTTTTTTTAATTTTCCTTTTTATTGATGTCTTAATAGTTTATAACATTGTGGGGTTTCAGTTGTACATTATTTTTTATCCGTCACCATGTGGATGCATCCCTTCACCCCTTGTGCCCACCCCCCACCCCCCTTCCCCTTGGTAACTACCAACCAGTTCTCTCTGTCTGTGTGTTTGGACTATGAACTACTTGAGGCTAGGGATCTTATTCATCTCTGAATTATCAGTATCTACTATAATTACTATCACACAGATGATGCCTAATAAGTGTCAGTTGAATGAGTTAATAAAAAGGTCAAATGTTATTAAAATTGTTAATAGGAGCAAAAAGTAATATATATTTTTGTTCCAAAATACAAAACCTCATCTTTAAATAGATACTGAGGAATACACTTTGTGTATGCACCTCTCTGTCTGAATACTCTGGAGACTAAGGAAGTCTGTGATAAAATAAAGGTGATAAATAATAAATAAATAACAGAATTTTTCGCTTACTTACCTGAGGATCAAGTGGGATTTTACTCATTAAGTAACCCTAGGAAAACATTGCTCAATCTGTTTACCCAATAGCCATTCCCACCCTGCTTCTCTCTTGCCACCTTCCACAGCACAGGCTGAAAAATGTAAAGACTCAACTTTCTCAGTCTCTGCAACAGAGATGTCCATGTGATCACATTATGGCCAATGAGCGGTAACCTGAAATCTCCCATGGACCCCTGGGAAATATGTGCTTTCCTGATACAGGGTCTGATAACTGGCACCAACTTATTCTCTTCTTCCTGCTCTGACTGTGTGACAACAGGAACCAATTTGCAACCATGAGGATAAGGCCAGAAGAATGCTGACACACATTCTGGCGTCACTGAGCTGCTAAACCAACACCTAAATCTTTCTGTCTCCAGGCTTCTTAGATGAGAAAAAGTAATGAAATTAATTAAACCACTGATAGATAATTCTTTTTCTTGCAAAGGAACACACTCCTAACTGATGCAAAGCCTATTTTGCAAAACAAGGACTCTTATGCGCCAATTAAGTAATTTCCAAATGTTACAGCACAGTCACTAAAAAGTATCTTACTGCCTTCTGTTTAGCTAAAGGTTATTTGAAGGTCCTTTTTAAATTTCTGGTCCCCCAGGTCTATAACTATTTAAACCACTGCCACTCACTGCGTCTTTGATACCTCTTTTTACTTACTCTGAGCACCAATCTCTCAAGAAAATCTTAGTTTCTTCTACTCAACAATATGAAGCACAAATATGTTAATACTCTATAATTTGTTTCCCTCTTGTTTTTTTGTGAGGAAGACCAGCCCTGAGCTAACATCCATTGCTAATCTTCCTCTTTTTGCTGAGGAAGACTGGCCCTGGGCTAACATCCGTGCCCATCTTCCTCTACTTTACATGGGACGCCGCCCCAGCATGGCTGACAAGCAGTGTGTCGGCAGGCGCCTGGGATCCGAACCCGCGAACCCTGGGCTGCCAAGCATGAACTAAACCGCTGCGCCACTGGGCCGGCCCCTGTTTCCCTCTTAAATGATGTGAATTTTTTTTTATTTATTCAATTTCTCCATGACATGTTTCCAAAAAAGATATAAGGTGACTTACATCGGAAGTCTTATACAGGAGAGTGACATCAGCAAGATGGCACACTAGTAAACTCTACACCATCATTCTTCCACAGAAACACCAAATAAACAACTTACAGACCAAAGTAGCTTTGTCATAATTCTAGAAACCAGTTAAACAGTTGCAGCAAACAAGTGAATGCTTAACCAAGAAAAAGTCACACTCAAAAGGGTAGGATAATTCACAGCATTTCTGCTCACCCTTGCCCCATCTCCTCCCCAGTGGACTGAGGTATGTTTGGGAGGAAGATGCCCAATTCCTGGATCCTCCCTTGAAATAGAAAAAAAAAGAGTGGAACTTGCTTGCAAAATTTTGGCTTCTCTAGGGGATGCCTGGGGGACTGGTTTCTGTCTCACCTTACCCAGGGCACAGATGGGAATGGGGGTATAGTTTGGATATCAGGTTGGAGGGCTCTGGAAGCAAAAGTGGGCACTGTGGTGTGTGAGAGCCGCAAGAAGACTGCAGACCTGTGGACACCTGAGTCAAGAGATTATGGGCAGAGGAATACAACAGAACATCTAAGGGCTTGAAAAGGAGCAGGAGTGAGACTATACAAAATTAAGACATTTAAAAGCAGCCATGTATATGGGGAAATTGGGAAAAAAGCACAAACATGGGACCAGGGAAGACATATCTCCAGAAAAGGCCTGTGAGGACCTTGAGCCTTCACACTGAACTGATTAATGAAGGTTTAACCCTGCACAGAGTCAATCCACAAAGATTGGGAGAGGTGCTGTCTTTTTTCAAAAGCCCAGTTTTCAGCAAAAGATCACAAGGCATACAAAGAAATGGGAAACATGGCCAATTCAAAACAAAAAAAATAATACTCCAGAAGCTGAAACTAAAGAATCACAGGCCTCAGACTTACTTCACAAAAACTTTAAAATAACTGTTTTAAATATGCTCAATGAGCTGAAGGAGAACTGGACAGACAAATAAACAACATCAGGAAAATGATATAGGAACAAAATGAGAATATCAACATAGAGATAGAAATTATAAAAAGATCCAAGCAGAAATTCTAGAGCTGAAAAATATAATAAGTGAATTGAAAAATTCACTAGAGGGGTTCAGCAGAAGATATGAACAAGCAGAAGAAAGAATCAGCAAACCTGAAGACAAGACATTTGAAATTATCAAGTCTAAGGTGCAAAAAAAAGGAGAATGAAGAAAAGTGAACAGAGCATAAGGGACTATGGACACCATCAAGTGGACCAATATATGCATTAAGACAGTGTCACTGTAAGAAGGAGGAGAGAGAAAGGAGCAGAGAAATTATTTGAAGAAATAATGATTGAAAACTTCCCAAATTTGAAGAATAACATAGACATATAAATACAAGAAGCTCAACAAACTCCAAGTAGGAAAATCCAAAGAGACCCACACCAAGACTCACAAACTGTTGAAAGTCAAAAAGAAAGAGAATTTTGAAAGTATCAAAAGAAAAGTGACTCATCATGTACAAGGAATCCTCAGTAACATTATCAGCAGATTTTTTGGAAGAAATCTTGCAGGCTAGAAGGCAATGGTCTGATATGTTTAGTGCTGAAAGAAAAAAACTATCAACTGAAATATATTATATCTATAAAAACTTTCCTTTGAAAACAGGGAGAAATTAAGACATTCCCAGATAAACAAAAACTGAAGTAGTTCATTACCATTAGATCTATCCTACAAGAAATACTAAAGGGAGTTCTTCAAGTTAAAATGAATGGACACTAGACAGTAGCAGAAATCTTATGAAAATATAAAGTTATTTTGTAAAAGTAAATATATGGACAAATATAAATACCTGTATATTGCATTTTTAATTCATAACTCCACTTTTACTTTGTTACAGAATTTAAAGACAAAAGTATAAACTATATTATAATTTTATTATAATTATAATAAAAATTATATAATTACAGTTAATTATAATTTATAATATATTAAAATATCTGATATATATTATAATATATTAAAATATATGTTAATAGGCACACAATATACAAAGATGTTATTGGTGACATCAATAACAAAGTGGGGAGGGGCAGAGATGTAAGGTTTAGACTTTTTGTTTGCAATTGAATTTGAATTAGTAACAGCTTAAAATAAACTAATATAATTTTAGGATGTTTTATGGAATCCCCTTGGCAATCAGAAAGAAAATGTCCGTAGAATATACACAAAAGAAAATGAGAGGAGAATCAAAATGTGTCACTACAAAAAATCAACAAAATAAAAAGGAAGACAGTAAGGGAAGAAATGAGGGACATAAATCTATAAGACATACAGAAAACAAATAACAAAATGCCAATAGTAAGTCTTTCCATATCAGTAATAATTTAAATGTATATGAATTGACTTCCTCAATCAAAAGACAGATTAGGAGAAAGGATTAAAAAAATAGGATCCAACTATATGCTGTTTATAAAAGATTCACTTTAGATTTAAGGACATGCATAGGTTGAAAATAAAAGGATGGAAAAAGATACTCCACACAAATCGTAACCAAAATTGAGCAGGGGTGGCTACACTAATACCAGACAAAATAGACTTTAAGTCAATAACTTACAAGACACAAAGATGGACATTATATAATGATGACCTCACCAAGAAGAAATAACAGTTATACCGTTATACTCTGTGAATCCACAAATATGAGGTACCTAGAATAGTCAAAATCATAGAGATAGAAAGTAGAATGGTGGTTACTAGGGACTGAAGGGAGGGGGACTAGGTAGTTGTTTTTTAATGCGTATACAGTTTCAGTTTTTTTAAGATGAAAAGAGTTGTTTAGATTGGTTGTGCAACAATGTGAATGCACTTACTACTGAACTGTACACTTAAAAATGGTTAAAATGGTAAATTTCATGTTATGTGCATTTCACTACAATTAAAAAAAATTTTTTTTTATCAATGTTCAGAGATTTTTATTTATTTGGGGGGTTTTGTGTGTGTGTGTGTGAGGAAGACCAGCCCTGAGCTAACATCCGTGCCCATCTTCCTCTACTTTATATGGGACGCCGCCACGGCATGGCTGCCAAGCGGTGCGTCGGCGGGCGCCCGGGATCCAAACCAGCGGACCCCGGGCTGCCAAGCGTGAACTAAACTGCTGCGCCACCGGGCCGGCCCCTACAATTAAAAAATTTTTAAGACATATAAAATATTAGTAAAATAGACAAAGTAATTAATAACCAGGAACAAAAAAATAAAAGAAAATTAAAGTATTCTAGCCTACTAGTTAACATGGCTCCAGTGCTTAATCATCATAGCTTCCTGTCATCCAGGGCAAAAAGGGAAATATGATAGGTTTCATAATTCTTTTACCGAAAGGGGAATAAAAATTAGTTCTTTGGAAGAAATATGGTTTTCCTTGGCATGAAATCCTGATTCTCATTTCTTTGCAGATAGCCTCAGTTTTTGTTTTGTTTTCATTATTCACTGAAAACTTTTATGATTTTTCTCTTTATCTTTGATGTGCAAAATTTTACTGTAATGTGTCTGTCTGGGTTTTTTTTCATCTTCCCAGACTCTAGTGGGCACTATCAATCTGAAGATTTATGTCTTGGTGGGGAACTTCTTCTATTATTCATTTGATTATTTCCTCCCTATGATTCTTCGTGTTCTCTTCTGCAACACCTGCTATTCTGCAGCATCTGCCATGCTGATATTGGAGTTTCTGGAGCTATCTTCCATGTCTCAATTTTTCTCTCGTATTTTACCTTTTCTGTCTTTTTTTTTTTTTTGTAAGGAGGACTAGCCCTGAGCTAATGTCCCTTGCCAATCCCCCTCTTTTTGCTGAGGAAGACTGGCCCTGGGCTAACATCCGTTCCCATCTTCCGCTACTTTTCATGGGACGCCACCACGGCATGGCTGACAGGCAGCTTCAGTCCGCACCTGGGATCCACACCCGCGAATCCTGGGCTGCTGAAGCGAAGCACGCAAACCTGACCGCTACGCCACCGGCCGGCCCATAGCTTTTCTCTTTTGCTTTATAATCTGGAAGAATGACTTAATTTTCAATAGTCCCACTTTCTAACTGGTTCTTTAGTTATCTCCTTCTTCTACTGACAATTTATATACTATTTATTCATCTTAATACTTTTTTATATTTATAGGATCCCCAATTGGCTCTTTTTAATACTTGGTTCTTCTCATTTTGTGGCTATAATCTCTCTTGCCCCACTAAAGATATTAATTATGACATGGTAAAAGATATTTTTGCACCCTAGTAAGTCTATTTGCTCAGGTGTTGACTTTTAGGTTTCTTTGTTGAGCCTCTTTCATCATGTCGCTTTCCTTAAGTGGTTAGTGATTCTTAGCTGTGTGTTCATCTTTGTGGCTGACTCCCTAGTCTCCTCTCTGTGGCTACTTCTATTTATTGCATCTTGACAATGGCGACGGTCTTAAACTCCACATCCTCATGTCTTACCTAGTTTGGACATTGATTTTCCTAGTGAAATTACATTGCAAAAGTTTAAGTAAGTAAAGTTCTGCAGGTAGTCCTCAAGGTACGGTACCTAACAGAGGCCAACGTTGCTGCAAAAGTATTCACGTTTCAGGAATTCCGGTATTCTTGTCCATTACTTATACCTGAATTAATATATCTATTACCTTTGAAAAAATTCAGTCTTACCCAGACCATCTTTTTAAATAAGCCTTGATCAAGCCCTTAAGGAAACTCACAAGGTGGGAAATTAAGAGTGGATTCATGGGGCCAGCCCGGTGTCACAGCGGTTTAGTTCGCACTTTGGCAGCCCGGGATTCCTGGGCCCGGATCCTGGGCACTAGCCGTCACACTGCTTGTCAGCCATTCTATGGTGGCATCCTATATAAAGCAGAGGAGGATGGGCATGGACGTTAGCCAAGGGCCAGTCTTCCTCAGCAAAAAAAGAGGATTGGCAACGGATGTTAGCTCAGGGTTGGTCTTACTCATATACACAGAGACGGAGTGGATTCATGGAAGAGAATAGCATTTTTGCTTAAATTTGGTAGTTCTGTAGCTATTCATGGAAGGTCAAGAAATGATGTTGTTTTGGGTTGAGTTTTGGTGTAGGTGGTTTTTTCCTGTGTTACTCTGAATTCACTCTGGGACTAAAACCCATTACTGTTTGGAACCTTGAGCACTATAAACAATGTTGATGACGGTGAGGGGGCCCAGAGGAAGAGAGGGACCTGCTATTTTAAATCTGCAAGGCAGTTTTCTGTTTCTTTGCAGGTAAAGATTTGATTTAACTTCGAAAACAGACTACTTCTTCTTGGGGGGAAAGCATTTTAAGAGGACTTTTGGCTATAAAAAGGTAAGGTTCATATTCCAGAGCAGATAGGGCTTCTGATCCAAATAAAAAGGCATAAGATCATTTTCTTTGTGAGTAGAGTTGATTCTCATCAGTTGTTTCCTTAGGAAGATTGGTGCATTCTAAATACAAATTTAGACTCTATAATCTCTGAAATTTAGTTTTTATTCTTGGGGATGTTTGTGCATCTTGTATATGTAAAACAAGATGTGAAATCTCCTCTTTACCTCTTGCTTGTGAAGGAACCCTAAAGAGCACTGGACTGCCCAAAGAGCAAGGACTGCTGAAACTTAGACTATTCTCTGATGTGTTTTTGAGACTTATTCTGATATTACTGTGACATCAGAATCAGCCTCAGCAGGATGGACCCCCACCCAACATTTGGTTTAGGTGTCAAGACCGATGATGCCACACAAACACCAAGAGAGTATGAAGAGATTTATTATTACATAATGGAGGCTTTCTGGGGCAAGCAGGACAGGACTCCCAGGCAGGCCCAAAATAGCTCAGGAAAAAAAGAAAATGAGACTAGCTTTGGGTTTTTATTGTGGTTAGGGGATGCAGCTGGGGTGAGGGTTCCCCTGCGCAGGCAAAGACTTGCATGGTTTGAACCTCCTCCCACCCCAAAGGAGGAAGCACTCAGATTTCTTCATCAGCTTTCCCAGACATGGGGTGTAAGACGAAGAAGGAATGATAAGGCCTAAGAACGGCCTGCAGTCAGGCGTCAACAAATGGAGTCAGACTCAGAGTTGTAGATGTTAAACTATTGTGTTTGTGGAACCTCTAGGGCCAACCCCTTTGAGTAAGAAGTAAGTTGTCCTTATCAAACTACATTGTTTCAATTATCAATCAATCTGGGAAGATGTTAACCTGATCCAGGAAAAAAAATACTTGGAGGTGGCCCTTAAACTGTGCTGTAAAATAAATGGCTTCTTTTCTGGAGCCTCAATGAGTTTGGCAGCTTGAAGTATAGAAGGGGAGAAGTTCAACGGCACCACTCCTGGGGTCAGAGTAGCAAGCCTCTGCAACTTGAGGGCAGGCCAGGGGCTGGGAAGAGAGTGTCTGGTAGGGGACTGTGGAGGGGCTTGAGCCTGGGACCCTGAAAGCATTGTCATATGTGATTTCAGTCTATGCCACAATCCTCTGCATTGTACTCAAGCCTTGAATAAAGTCTTGTTGTTTTTATTTTTTTTAAAGGAACCAAGTGTGTGACTTTTTATTTATATTCCTGTTGATTTGTCTTTTTTTATTTTTTAGGGAGCTTGGTCCTGCGCTAACACCTCTTGCCCATCTTCCTCTTTTTTTCTCCCCAAAGCCCCAGTACATAGTTGTGTATCATAGTTGTAGAGTTGCAGCTCTTCTATGTGGGACGCCCCCTCAGCATGGCTTGATGAGTGGTGAGTAGGTCAGTGCCCAGGATCCAAACCGGTGAACCCTGGGCCGCTGAAGTGGAACGTGCAAACTTAACTGCTACGCCACTGGGCTGGCCCCAATAAAGTCTTGTTAAACAGGCAGCCAGGTCCCAGTTACTATGGTGGGGAATTTAGGGACAGGCCTGCACATCTGTGCCCATACCTGAGCAAAGTAGCATAGAGAGCATTGCAGCAGCTGGAAGAAAACCTATCTCAACGCAGCGAGAGGAGCCTGCAGAAGAGCTAAGCAGAGGTCGAGGCCAGAAGGCCAGCTATGGTGACAGACAACCAGGATACACTGGTGGTATATGCAAGCATGAAAGACTGTTCTCGAAGATACCTGAAAGAAACAAAGAATGGAATCTCTATTGGCAAATAGAAAGGGGACTCAGATGATTAAAAATAGGACATTCAAGGGAAATGAAATGTGGGACATTTGGATTACATAAACATCAAACCATAAATGACATGAAGATAAACTTGAAATTTTCCTGTTCTTGATAATTTCAAAAGAATTTTAGTAAAGAGACTAAACGTTTTCACAAGAAAATTCACACAATACCATTAGAACAGAATAATATTCAAGATTCTCTGTATCTCCTTGATAGACCAAAACACTTACCCCAGGAACACAATGAGTAAGAGGCCTTGGTTGAGGACAGTAATGGACTATCGTGGACAGGTGACTAAATTGTATGGTGAGAAATATTTAGAAACATTACATAAAATTTATATTAATCAATAGGCACATAGATCAATGGAACAGAATAGAGGACTCAGAAATAACCCCACAGAAGAACGGTCAACTGGTTTTTGACAAAGGTACAAAAAGCAATTTTTGAAAAGATAGTCTTTTCAACCAATGGTACTTGGGCAATTGGACATGCATAGAAAAAATGAACCTCGACCTAAGTCTCAGAACTTATGTAAAAATTAACTCAAAATGAATCATAGACTTTAATGTAAAACATAAACTATAAAACTTTTAGAATATAACACAGGAAAAATCTTGGGGATTTAAGGCTTAGTGATGACTTCTTAGACTTGACACCAAGAGCTTGATCCATAAAAGAAAAAAAATCAATAAATTGGACTTCATCGAAATGCAAAACTTTTGCTATGTAAAAGAGCCTGTTAAGAGGATGAAAAGACAAGCTAGAGCCTGGGAGAAAATATTTGCAAACCACACATCTGACAAAGGACTCATATCTTAATATATAAAGAACTCTCAAACTGCACCGTAAAACAAATAGACAAAAAGACAATCCAATTAGAAAATGGGCAAAAGATACAAAGAAACATTTCACTGAGGATATGTGGATGGAAAATAAGCACATGAAAAGATATTTGACATTACTAGCCATTTATGCAGGAAGTGAGCCTTAAGCCTGGCCTCAGATGAGTAGGATTTTATAAATTAATAGGAGGGGTATAACACAATAAGCTCAAAAGTCCTATTGGATCCCAACAACATTCTTTGGTCTAATATCTTTTGTTAAAGTTTAAATTTTTCTGAGAGTTATATATCCCTATGTCTAGTATGGCTCTGTGTGTGTTTGTATATATATATATATATATATATATATATATATATATATATATATATATATATAATTGGGAAAATTGGATCACTAGTTATTTGATGTTATTTAAGAGTTATTTATTTAGAAAATTTTAGGTGTGGTAATGGTTTTCAAAGTCCTTATCTTTTAGAGATAAATAGTAAAGAATTTACTAAAGAAATGTTATTATGCCTTAAATTTTCTTACAAAAAACCCAGTGAAGGATGGATGAAAGTGGGTGGGAGTATGGATAAAACAAGATTGATTAAAAATTGAAAACAGTTGAAGTTGGGTGATAGCTTTATATTGGCTCATTACAATATTCCAATTTTTTCAAGTTTGAAATTTTTCATAATAAAGATTAAATTAATATGTATTTACATATGTGTTTCTATGTGCATAGGAAAACAAAATCTGAAAGGATACATGTCAAACTGTTAACCATGGATATTTCTAGAGTGTAAAATTGTAGTGGAAGGAAGGGAAGTTTCTATTTTTTACTTTATATACTTTGAAATTTTTACAGTGAACATTGTGGGAGATCAGAATTGGCCACACCAAAATGTGTTTCTTTGCCTTGATTATTTTTAAGAACGAAAGACTCTGAAAGAAACTTTGACCTTCCCCCTAACTGCCTAAAATAATTTAAGAAAAAAAGGCCTGTTCCAGGAAGGAGCTAATACCATAAGACAACTGTAGTGTAATGTAAAATGTGTCTCTCCAGTCGCATTGTCTATAGACAGCCCAGAGAATACTTGTTTAACAAACATTTGAATTTCCATCTCCATGTAAAATGCCTTCCTCCCCTCTGAAGTCCCAAACCACTACCCCCAACATCCTCCTTTGTCTTTAGCTGAAGATGGTACTTAAGCTGGCAGCCTCGGCCCTTCTTGTGAGTTACTCAGTTTTCCTGGGTTTCTCTCATGTATACATGTTATTAAACTTTATTTGATTTTCTCCTGTTATTTTGCCTCTTGTTGATTTAATTCTTAGACCAGCCAGAAGGACGTAGAGGGTAGAGGAATTGTCTTTCTCCCCTACAACATACATATTATTTTTTAATTAGAAAGAACAATAAAAAATTTAAATTTATGAGATTGCTTTTTACAATTAATCTTTCTTTTAAGTAGTTGATTATACATTATAGAGTGTTTTCAAAGGTAAAAAATTTTAAGGATTCTCAGATATTGCTAGAAATTTACAGAAGGAGAAGCATGTAAAAAGTACTGTGGAGCTAAACTCGAGAACCTTCTTGTACACAACTTGACCCACATCTTATGGCTTCTTAAAGCAAATAAAACAATCCAACTGCATGGACTCAACCACTAGATTTACATTTATCCCTTTAAGGCATCAGAACAGAATTGGGCAAATTACCTACTGGAAATAATGTTAAACAATGATCCAGAAGAGTGAATTTACCTCAGGCTCAGTTCTTGAGATTTGAGTCTTTGAAAAATACACTTAATTCTATTCGTAACCACTAGGGCTCAGTATCTTCTTTAAAATGTGAAATTAATGCATTCTAGAAAACAAAATAATCACAAAACTTATTCTAAGTTGGTGCTGAATAGAAAAGAAATTGTCTTTGTGGTAGTCTCTGGTCTTACTTAAAACAAGATTCCAGGGAAATTTGTGAACGATGGGAGTGGATCCTCGTTAAGACACTTCTTTATTTCCCTTTCTCCTGAGATGATTGACGGGAATTTGGTTTGTTTATTAAAAAGAATACAATAATGCCCCCAGTGATGGATTTATATTTTTAGTCATTTGAATTTCTTCTTCTAGAGAGTTTTCCTATATTGTAACGGGCAAACTCATTGAGAAGAGCTGAGCAGAAGTGAACCCCCATTGTTTTGCTGTGAGTAAACTGAGGCCTAGAGTTTGGGGCTCTGCATCTGGATGGCTTGCACCGTCTGTTTCCTCACTGACGGGCGGCCTTTCAACACAGAACTTACTATTTTTCAATTTCTATGGGACTGCAAGGTAAACTCAACTATTGGAGTATGCTTTTTTGGGTGTTCAAACAATTCTGCTGCCTGGTGGAAATATTTTGGCTCTCACAGTGAATCTCTCATGTTAGCAGCCTTAAAGGCTGGTCACGTCTATCAATAGTACTGGCAACCCGGACCTGTGAATACCCCTTTCCCCTGAAGCAGCACTTTAGGGAGAAGTAATTATGTTCCTCTTTTCACATTGGCCCAAAGGGAAGGGAACGTCCACACATACTTTCTCTGTGACAAGGAAGTGCTAGAGAGGGAGTGTCCACCCCCTCTTACTGACCCCTGACCTCCCCTCCCCATGGGAAGAGGTCTGGCTCATCAGACAGGACAGGTATCAGGCCATGCTCTCTGTTGAGTGGACCCGGCATGCTAAGAGCCACTGCACACGTGATGCGTGGTCTCCTGCTCTCACGGCACAGGGTTCCTCTTCTGGTCTCTCCGTGTCAGCGCAGCGAGCAGGGCCTGCCCCCGCCAAGGCCGCCAGGTCTCTGTTCTCCCTCTCAGCATGAACCGAGTGGGGATGTGCTCCGTGGGTCTGCAGTCTTCCATTGGGATGTGTGGTAAGAGGTCCCAATTTCCAAGTTGGCCGTGACCAGAAGCCCTAATGATATTTCATCCCCTTTGTCAATCCGTCTTTGGTCTGTTTATCAGTCAGGATCCACAAGGGGCGGGGGGGTTGGCGAGTGAAAGTATATATGCACAAAGTCTCATCACCCCCAAAAGCAGTTTATGCAGGAAATGAAAACATGTCCCAGATACTCATGCTGCCTTCACATATGTAAATGGTTCCACCATGTAGACTCGATCTATGCCCAGTTCTGGCGTCCTGCATGCAGATTCACACGTGAAACCATCAGGGCTTCCCTGTACCAGAGCAGGTGACTTCCTTTCCCTGGGTGATATGAGTAAATAAGCACGTCTTTAGTTTTCCTTCAAAGACAGAAGGATAAACTTACGGATATATGTATAGTTCTAAGATTTTGGAGAATAATTGCATGAGAAAAGATTTTCAAGGGAACGGTTTCTATTGAGTTTATCCCCTCATCTCCTGACATTATAACAATCTCTGCTTATGACGGAGAGCTGTAATGTTCTACAGTGAGGGTTGCCAGATTTTTTAAAAACAAAACAAAACAAGATGCCTAGCTAAATCTGAATTTTGAATTTGAATAATGAATAATTTTTAGTGTAAGTATGTCCTATACAATATTTGGCGGGACATACTTCTACTAAAAATTATTCATGTTTATCTGAAATTCATATTTAACTGGCTGCCCATATTTTATTTATAGGACTGCATATAGACAACCCTATCTGTAGCAGAAGACATTCACTACAGAAGCCAAAGATTCTTTGAAAGCCCAGATGTTTGTTAAATAATATTTTCCTTATCACCAAGCAATTAGTAATATTCTTTCCTTCCTTCCTTTAATATTTAGTAAGTATCTACTGCATGCCAGATACTGTTTTATGTGCTGGAAAAAGATAATAAGTAAGTCAAAGAAAAAATAAATATAAATAATTCCCCCCAAATGATGAAGAAAATGAAACAGGTGATATGATAAAGAATGTCTGGGTGGAGTGGGCTACCTCAGCTCCCATGGTGAGAGAAGTCCTCCCCAAAGAGGTGATATTTCAATTGAGTCCTAAGGAACAAGAAATAGGCAGATATAAGAAGGTTTCATCCAAATAAGTTCCAGGCAGAAGGAACCATAAAAGCCCTAAGATGGTATATTAGTTTCCTATGGCTGTTGTAAAAAATCACCACAAACCCAGTGGTTTAAAACAACAGAAATTTGTTCTCTCAGTTCTAGAGGCCAGATGTCTGAAAACAAGGTGTTCACAGGGTCACGCTCCATCTGCTCCTTGCCTCTCCCAGCTTCTGGAGGCTGCCAGCATTTCTTGGCTTGAGTCTGAATCACCCCAATCTTCAAGACCAGCATCTTCAAATCCTCTCTTCTGTGTGTGTCTGACTAATCTCCCTCTGCCTCTCTCTTATAAGGACACTGGTGATGGCATTGAAGGTCCACCAGATAATCCAGAATAATCAATCTCCTTATCTCAAGATACTTACTTTAATCATATCTGGAAAAAAAATGTCTTTTTTTTTTTTTTTTGCCATATAAGGTAACATTCATTGGTTCCAGGGATTAAGACATGGATATATTTGGTGGAGGGAGCATTTTTCAGCCTACCACAGACAGGAAGGAGCTTCGCATGTTCTAATAGAGTGTGTGGCTAGAGCAGCATGCATGGAGAGAGAAGTGGAGGCCATAAGGGCTGAGAGGTAGACAGAGCTGGTAGGATTCCTATTTTAGTTTAATGTTAATGGACAGCCAGCAAAAGACTTTAAAGAGGGAGCGAGAAGACTTACATTTTTAAAAGTGTTTCTCTGATCACTTTGTGGAGGCTGGATAGTAATGGGAGCAAGAGTGAAAGGAAATGGAATCATTAGAGCAGGCTGAAGTATTCATAGTGATACTGGCCCTGATATCTGTTCTCCTAAATTAAACCCAGCATATATGGGGTTAAAACCAAAAGCACTCATCCCCTCTCCCTGCTTCTCTAAGCTACATTCATTTGTAAATATCAGGTTTTAAACCTTTGTATCCTGGAACTTCACAAGGTAAATAGAAGTTACAAATTGTTAAAAGCCCAGGTGGCCTCATGCTGGGCTCACACTAAAGTTTTGACTAATTACAAATCCTTGAGGTTTATTACAGGGAAACTGATATCCAGAGAATATCAAGAAGCTGAAGCTTCCCAGACCCCAACTCCTCAGCTTCTTGGCCCCAGAATCCACCACTCACCATGGAGGCAGAGAACCAAGGACACCCACCTGTGGATTCCCTTATCTCGCCATCCCCCTGCCTGCAAGCAGCCTCACAAGGCCAAACTCAGACTGAAGATGAAAACTAACCAGAAAAGTCCAGACAAGTCAAGCAAAAAGAAATTCTGTCTTCAAGGCCAGACACAGACTGGTGGGAAGGTGCCAACCAGCAAGGCCACATGCTCCCCCTCCCCTACCTAAAACCCCTACCTTTTTCCCCTTGGGGAGGTGGATCTGAGTTCTAACTAACTCCCATCTCCTCGTCTGGCTGCCTTTTGATAATAATAAACCCTTTCCTTGCCATAAGCCTGGCATTCCAGTTTTTATTTGGCCCCTGTTGTATGGCAGATAAAGAACCTGTGTTTGTGTCTGGTAACAATAGCTTGGTAGCAAGGGAGAGGAGAGACATGGTTGGACAGAGGGGATAGATTTTGGAGAGAGAGCCATGAGGACTTACCGATGGATTAGATAAGGAAGTGAAAAAAAAAAATGAGTATCATGGAATTCTCCTAGGCTTAGGGCTAAATGTTAATAAAAAGCTAAATGTCAAAGTTGGATGGAATTGGGTAAGAATCTCCAGTCTGCTCTAGGGAGAGGATTTCACACAGAGGCAAGGAAGGAGTGGGTTTTGTCTTGTCCAAAAATGCATTTGATAAAGTAAGCATGCTCTTCAGGAGAGAAATATTCCCTTTCTTCCACCCAAAATCGAGTCTTAACAAAGGCATCACACTTCAGAGCAAGAATGAGAGCAGTGCTGTTACGATGATTGATGACGACTTGACGTGCACCTGTTAATGCCTCCTGGGTCAGGTTCACTTGACAGGCAGCATCTTTCACGTCCAGGGTGAAGAGTGGCTCAGCAGCCAGGAAATCCTGTGTACAATGATGTTTTCCACCACATGGTGTTCATCAGTAAAGAGGGGCTGGCAACGAATCAATTACTGTATTGCAAGTTGGGCAGAGGTAACAGTGATGCTGAGAACTCTGACCAGAAGGTGCGGGAGTTAGTTCTGGTCTGTGTCCTGCCACCAATGACCAGTCACCAATGACCATTGTGAGTCATTCTCCTCCCTGGGCCTCAGTTTCCTCAACTGTAAGAGGCAAGAGTTGTTGAGAAGGTTAAATGAGGTAATGAATGTGCCAGTACTTTGAAACAATGAAGACTTAACAACAACTTTTCATTTTTATATTATACTATATTACATATTTTAGTATTTGCATCCTCCACAGCACCTTGCACTTAGAATAGACTCAATAATTTTTTCTCAAATTTAATTAAGTTGGTACAACCAACATGGCCCCAAACCAGATTGATTTTTTGGCAACTGCTGCTGGATTGATCATTGGAGGTGGGTACCATGGTTCCCGGACTCACATTCAAATGTCCTTTATCAGGAAAAGAAAATGGCCAGCTCCAGCTGCCCTCAGTCTGACACAAAGGATTCTGGCCAAAAACATGATACACCATGCAACCTCAAATGTGTTGTAGATAACTGCACTAAAATATCAAATTATTAATGGTCACCCACAGCCCAGTCTTAGGGCTTGAAAGAGTAGCTGTCACTTGCAAAGGCAAGTTGTTGGGTGAGTCTGTCTGACTGAAAGAAAGAAAAGTTTCATGTGGTTCTTGAAGATTTTATTTATGTAAAATAACTCATTCTTTCAGGTTTCTATCAAGTAGATTTGGGGAGATAACTGCAACTTACTGGATCCAGCCATCACCCTTGTCTGTGGCTACCCTGAGATCCCATTGGTTTGATGCTGGAGGGAAAATAGTGGAATTCTACATCCTCTCATACACAGCATTGTCTAAAGACAATGAAACACAAATGATAAATTACAAATGCAATTTTATTTTCTCCATAACCTGTCTCATCAACTAAGATTGTTCACAAAATTAAAAAGTTAAATTTATTTTCTAAAAGGTATGCCATCTAAACTCACTAATTCATGAATGGGTTACCTTTTTAAATATCACCCAGTTTTATCTAAGAGCTACTGTCACATCTTTTTTCATTTCTTTTCAAAAGTCCAACCTCTATATTCCTTTTTGTTTTCATACGGTCTTCTGTTTTGATAGAAAAGATTAAATGTCATACTTAATTTAAAATCAATATTTTCTGATGCTGTGCTGCAGACAGATCTGGACTTGGCCTTATAGTACAGTATTTAACAATAGAGCATCCTTCCAAATATGCATCTTCAAAAATAATTTATCATAACCATGGCTATAATAACAGTTTTGTTAGCGTCTGTGAATATTACATGTCAAAGTCCATCAATTTTATTAGCCAAGCCATGATAGAATGTTATTGAAGAACTGATGAAGATATTTATAATAATTGTAACTGGTAGAAATGGCAAAGCTCTGATTCAGTTTGCTCTTCATGTAATCATACAGAGTAGGAAGTCTTTGGGTTATCTTGTCTATTTCCATGATTCTAAGGGTAACTGGACATTATCTGGTGTCCTTTGTATTTATTTTAGGAGTAAAGTAGATCAGGAAATACAAGTAGAGAATAGCAGTAACCAGCAGCTTTTAAAAAATTCTGTCAAGTAGCCTGGCTTCCAGAAAAGTGCCTAGCCTGGCTCTTAGACATCATCACATTCTACTTGATAGACCAGTGCAGACTGAAAAAAAAGTCTACTCTGGGCATGAAACAATTATTTATCTACATATTCCCAGGCCATCAGGAAAAATCAGAGAGGTCTTCATGATAAGCATCCACTATAAAAGGAGACATAGCTTTACTTTCTACACCTTTTGTAAGAATCCATGTTGGGGAGAAAACTCTTAAGCATTTGCTACAGCTGGCAAACCCTGCCTGAGGCCCTGAGAGAACATTATCTGGTAAGTGTGGTACCCCTGAGGTCTGTGTGTGTATGTCTATGAATCCTGAGTCATGACCTTGATTCCACTCACGGGTGGGCATGACTAGAGGACGTCATTATCTCTGACCTTATGAGTCAATACAGATTTTCCAGATGTATAAGAAAAGAAAACTTCCAGAAGTTTCTCATTTTCCAGAAGCTCAGCTCCTTATTTACACCAACATCCTCTCAAGAGTAAATGGCCTTCCCCTTACAAATCCTGGGATGCCACTTTTAAATTGCAATTTGTCCCAAAGATGTCTATCTCTTCAAACCCCAGAACTAACCCACTCACACCCCTCCCATAGACTCCACCCCCCATCTTCTATGTAGTCTTCAATTGGGTAAGAAAGACTCTGTCCTCTAAGCCAGCGCTTCTCAAACTTCAGCGTGCACCCAAATCACATGGAAAATCAGGACCTCACCACCAGAGATTCTGATCCATTAGGGCCAGCTTTAGGTCTGAGAATGTGCATTTCCATCAAGCTCACTAATCACATTTCAAGAAGCACTGCTATAAGTCACAGTAAGAGCATCTGAACTGGTGAGCTTCGAATTTCCATCCCCTCAGTCACCATTTACTTTGCTATGGCGGAGGAGCCTTTCCTCTGTTCATAATGATTCTCACCTCTCCTGGGTGCTAATGGTCTGATTTGCCATGATGCTGCCATTATTCATCACCCCATTTGAGTGTTATAGCTCCATCTGCCACTAGTGAATGGAAGCCTCATCCGAACATTGACAGTTGGATACTTGAATTGCCGTTGCTGCTCAAGCTCCATACAGGGCTGTATCAGTGGTGTTCCCCATCAACTGTATCCTTGGAGGGGCACATGTCCTTTAGCTGCAGCTAGACTAGACTCAGGGTGGACATCTTGCTCAAATTTCAACCTATATCATTCGCTATGGTCTGAATGTTTGTGTCTCCCCCAAATTTATAACTTGAAACCTAATCCCAAGGTGATAATATTAGGAAGAGGTGATTAGGTCATGAGGGAGAGCCTTCGAATGGGATTAATGCTTTTATAAAAGAGACCCCACAGAGCTTCCTGCCCCCTTCTGCCATGTGAGGATACAACAAGAAGTATGTGACTGGAAAGAGGGCCCTCATCTGACCATGCTGGCACCGTAATCTCAGACTTCCAGCCTCCAGAACCATGAGAAATAAATTTCTGTCGTTCATAAGCTACCCCAGTCTGTGGTATTTTGTTGTAGTAGCCCAAACAGACTAAGACAATATTATGTCCTACTTTACCCATAACTCCTGCTGAATGGACAGTGGGCTCCATGAACATGAAATGTAAGAAGTGAACATTTGACCCAAAGAAAGAGGGATCCGCAGAGAAATCTGAGCCAACCAGATCCCTTCATTCTGTTTTGTTGTTTTGAAAGATTTTATTTTTTTTTAGAGTGGTTTTATGTTCACAGCAAAATTAAGAGGAAGATACAGAGATTTCCCAGAAACCCTTGTCCCAACAAATGCATAGCCTCCCTCATTAGCAATGTTCCCCACCAGAGTGGCACATTTGTTACAACTGATAAACCTACACTGACACATCATAAACACCCAAAGTACATAGTTTACCTTAGGGTTCATTCTTGGTGTTGTACATTCTGTGGGTTTTGATAAGTGTATAATGACAAGTATCCACCATTAGTAATCATATAGAGTATTTCCACTGCCCTAAAAATCCTCTGTGCTCCTGTTCATACCTCTCCCCATCCCAACCCCTGACAACCACTGATCTTTTAATATCTACATAGATTTGCATTTTCTAGAATGCCATATAGTTGGAACCATACAGTATGTAGTCTTTTAAGATTGGCTTATTTCACTCAGTAATATGCATTTAAGGTTCCTCCATGTCTTCTCATGGCTGGATACCTCATTTCTTTACAGCACTGGATAATATTCCATTGTCTAGATGGACCACAGTTTGTTTATCCATCACCTACCGAAGGACATCTTGGTTGCTTCCAAGTTTTGCCAATTATGAATAAAGCTGCTATAAATATCCATATACAGATTTTTATGTGGACACAAGTTTTTACCTCCTTTGGGTAAATGGCAAGGAGTGTGATTGCTGGATTATATTGTAAGAGTATGGTTAGTTTTGTGAGAAACTGCCAAAACGCCTTCCAAAGTAGCTGTGTTATTTTGTTTTCCCATCAGCAACGAATAAGAGTTCTTGTTGCTCCACATCCTCACCAGCATTTGGTATTATCAGTGTTCCAATTTTGGTCATTTTAATAGGTGTGTAACGATACCTCATTGTTGTTTTAATTTGGATTCCCCTGATGTGGAGCATCTTTTCTTATGCTTATCTGCAATCTGTATATCTTCTCTGGTGAGGTATCTGTTAAAGTCTTTGGCCCATTTTTTAATTGTGGTGTTTGTTTTCTTATAGTTGAGTTTTAAGTGTTCTTTGAAAATTTGGGTAACAGTCCTTTATCAGACATGTCTTTTGCAAATATTTTCTCCCAGTCTGTGTCTTGTCTCTTATTCTCTTGACATTTTCTTTCACACAGCAGAAGGTTTTAATTTTAATGACGTCCAGCTTATTAATTATTTCTTTCATAGATCATGCTCTTGGTGTTGTATCTCAAAAGTCATTGCCATACCCAAGGTCATCTAGTTTTTCTTTTATGTTATCTTCTATGACTCGCAGTTGTTTTTTGCAAGGATATAAGTTCTGTGGCTAGATTCATTTTTTTGCTTGTGGATATCCAGTTGTTCCAGCACCATTTGTTGACAAGACTATTTTGCTCCATTGTATTGTCTTGCTCCTTTTTCAAAGATCAGTTGATTGTGTGTATGTGGGTCTATTTCTGGGCTCTGTATTCTGTTCCATTGACCTATTTGCCTATTCTTTTCCACACTGTCTTGATTACTGGAGCTTCATATTAAGTCTTGCAGTCAGGTAGTGTCAATGCTCCAACTTTGTCTTTCTCCTTCAGATTGTGTTGGCTATTCTGGGTCTTCTGCCTCTCCATATAAACTTTGGAGTCAGTTTGTCAATATCTACAAAATAACTTTCTGGGATTTTGATTGAGATTTCATTGAATCTATAGATCAAGTTGGGCAGAACAGATATCTTGACAATATTGAGTTTTACTATTCATGAACATGGACTATCTCTTCATTTGTTTAGTTCTTTGGTTTCTTTCATCAGAGTTTTGTAGTTTTCCTCATTTAGATCTTCTACATGTTTTGTTAGATTTATATGTATTTCTTTTTGGGGGTGCTAATGCAAATAATGTTGTGTTTTTAATTTCAAATTCCACCTGTTAATTGCTGGATATAGGAACACAATTGACTTTGTATAGAAGTCTTATATCCTGCAACTTTGTGATAATCATTTATTAGTTACAGGAGTTTTTCTGTTGATTCTTTCAGATTTTCTACATAGATGATCATGTCAACAAAGTCAGTTTTATTTCTTCCTTCCCAATCTATCACTTTAATTTCCTTTTCTTGTCTCATTGCCTTAACAAGGACTTTCAATAATCATACTGTTAAAGGTGTGGTGAGAGAGGACATCCTTGCCTTGTACCTGATCTTAGTGAGACAGCTTCAAGTTTTTCTCCATTATATGTTAGCTGTAGGTTTTTGGTAGATATTCTTTACCAAGTTGAGAAAGTTCCCCTCTATTCCTATTTTACTGAGAGTTTTTATCATGAATTGGTGTTGGATTTTTTCAAATGCTTTTTCTGAATCTAGTGATACGATCATGTGTTTTTTCTTTCTTAGCTTGTTAATATGATGGAGTACATTTATTGATTTTCAAATGTTGAATCATCCATGTACACCTGGGATAAATCCCACTTGGCCATGGTGTATAATTCTTTTTATACATTGTTGGATTCAATTTGCTAATATTTTGTTAAGGATTTTTGCAACTTGATCTGTAGTTTTCTTTTCTTATAATGTCTTTGCCTTTGGTACTAAGATAATGCTGGCTTCACAGAATGAGTCAAGAAGTATTCTTCTACTTCTATTCTCTGAAAGAGATTGTAGAGAACTTGAGTAATTTCTTCCTTATATGTTTGGTAGAGTTTACCACCAAATCCATCTGGGCCTCATGCTTTCTGTTTTGGAAGGTTATTAATTATTGATTCAATTTCTTTAATAGGTATGGGCCTATTCAGAATGTCTGTTTCTTCTTGTGTGAGTTTTGACAGATTGTGTCTTTCAAAGAACTGTGTCCATTTCAACTAGATTATCAAATTTGTGGGCATAGAGTTGTTCATAGTATTTGGTTATTATTCTTTTAATGTCCATGTGATCTGTAGTGATGCTCCCTCTTTCATTTCTAATACGAGTAATTTACATCTTCTCTCTCTCTCATTAGCCTGGCTAGAGGCTTATCAATTTTATTATCTTTTTAAAGAACCAGCTTTTGGTTTCCTTGATTTTCTGTTTTCAATTTCATTGATTTCTCCTCTGATTCTTACTATTTCCTTTCTTCCACTTACTTTGGATTTAATTTGCTCTTGTTTTTATAGTTTCCTAAGGTGGAAACTTAGATGACTGATTTTAGATCTTTCTTCTTTTCTAATATAAACATTCATTGCTATTAATTTCCCTCTAACCACTGCTTTTGCTGCATCCTACAAATTTTGATAAATTGTGTTTTCATTTTCATTTAGCCCAATATATTTTAAATTTTCTCTTGAGATTTCTTCCTTGAACTTTGTGTTATTTAGAACTATGTTGTTTAATATCCACTTATTTGGGAATTTTTCCACTTATCTTTCCATTATTGATTTCTAGGTTAATTCCATTGTGATCTGAGAGCAGACGTTGTATAATTTCTACTCTTTTAAATTTGTTAAGGTACACTCTGACAATCACTGTCTTTTCATTGGTGCATTTATACCATTGATATTCAAAGTGATTATTATCTACCAATTACAGTTTAATATCCACTGATTCAGGTGGATATTAAGTTTTTCCTACCCCAACACTGGTTCCTGTGAGAGTTTCCACTTATGAATCTCTGTTCCAGCACAGCATGTCCTTCTATATTTGCCTGTCTGTCTCTCCAAACTCGGGGGCCACAATTTGCCCCTGTGTCCTGTCTTTTCTTATGAACTCTAGAATACTTGTTGATTTTTCAATCTGTTAAGCTTTTTATTTGTTGTTGGGATGGAGTGGTGACTTCCAGGCTCCTTACATGTGGAACCAGAAACCAGAAGTCTTGCTCTATTTTTGAACAGAGAAACACAGAAGAAAGCCCAAGTCTGTGGTAGGCACTTGAGCAAATAAGTTATAGAAATAGGCTAAGGCAGCCATGCTGGTCAATGTGCAAGATCAGTAACAATAGGAGTAGAGGAAGGTGGTCAGTTAGAAGGACGGATCAGATGATGAGGCTCCCTGCGGTCACTAAGAGACTAGATTTCAATGCTCTTGGCCAGGCAGACTTGTGCAGGACCCAACCAAGTCAGCAGCTCTGCCAACACAAGTTTTTTTGGTGACAGTACTATAGAATAGGCTGGGAATAGTTTGCCAGTCAATAAATATTGAGATAAAAGATACTACAGAACGCAGAGCAATGGTCTAAGGTAGAAAGTAAAAATGGCACAAGAAGGAGAGTCACTATGGTTTTCCACAGAGTCATGGATCCATGGATGAGGGTGGAGAAATGCACACTTTGGGAGCCTAAGACTTTTGGGACACAAGCCAAGATGATTTACCCTATCATTAAATTCAGAAGTTTTTTAAAAAAGTATTCTAAGTTACCTCAATGTTTAATAGTGTATATAACCTTGATCTGTCCTCCACAAAATGACTACAACTCACTTTTGTGTGTGTATGTATGTATGTATGTCTAAAAAGTCACTTTTATTTTTCTACTTTCTGGAGTGCCTACTATGTGCTAGTTTCTATTCTCTGTGCTAAAGATACAGAGGCAAATAGCCTAATTTCCTATTTCATGAATTCAACTTTTCATCACTATGTAAATAAGTAAGAACAGTCAGGACACACTAACATTAGAAAAGTTTCATCCCATAGAATATGAGCTGCAAATATGATGTGTTTCTTGATTTACTTACACATTTTTTTTCCTGATCTTTAGTTTGGTTCCACTTCCTTGTTGTCCTAGGTTGCCTAATTATTCTAATTTTATGCCAGGTATTTGAGATTGAATCTAGAAATGAAAGGTAAAGCGAACAGTCACAGAATAGCTTCTAGGTACACATCATGCCCATTCGTGATTTTTCTTATAACAAAAAGAGTATTCACAAGCTAAAGTACTTAGGGTATCCGAAAAATAAGGTAATGGCCCAGTGACATTGATAAATAGCCATTGCATGCCATCTTTTAGATCTTAGGAATCAAGTAGCCCAATAACTTTTCTTCTTTTGCCACAAAGATGAAGAGAAACACCTGACAATTTTGTAAGAAATAAGTTTTTAAAATCTTTAAGAAAATAAGGTCTAACGGAATTATGCATTTAAAGCTTCACAGAAAAGTGATCCACAAGATATGTCACCACACTCTGCTCACTGTAAATTGTGCTAGTCTTCTGGATTTCAGAAAGAAGCTCTTCAGGTGGATTAGGCTGTAAAAAGACCCTCTTTATAGTCAGAGAAAATGGAGAACTAATGTGATTGCTTGTATCATACATTTCAAGAATCACAAAGTCAAATGCCTGCAGGGGCCAGGCGGGTACGGTAAAAAGTTGATAAGGGCCACGTAGGGGTACTGGCACACTGGAGAGCACATGCCCTATTTAAGGGCTCCACTCAGCAAGAGCAAGAGTGCCCTGCAGGAACGTAGGCTCAGGACTCCCAGGGTGTCCCATTTTTCAATTAAAGACATGGATGTTGAGGTGCAGTCTCTTAATTTTAAGTGTTGAAAAGTATTCATAAAACTTGAAACCCTTTGCAGGACAAACAGAAGTATTCTGCAGATCAAATATTCGCCACAATTACCACAACCATCCAGTTGCGACATCCGATCTGGTTTATTACATCAATTCTCTGCTTCATCTGATCAAATTTTTGTATTGCTTCCTCTATGCAAAAAGAAGATAAGCCCTAGAGAGGGGGAAGTGCGGAAGTGGAGAGTTGTACTATAAAAAGATTCTAAAAATCCACTATGCCTTTAGAAATGATATAAAGGAAAGAGCTTTGACATCTCCCGTTAGGGTAGTAGAGACTTCTTGACAAGGAACTGTCTGCTCTGTTCTGTGGCACTTTAGTTATGCTAGGTTACTCATTTGACACACTCTATCTTTTTTAAAATTTGAAATCTGCTCACTCTCCAGAGTGCCCAGAGCTCAAGTCTAATTTTAACTAATCCAGTGTATAGAAGCTCATTTTTTTTGGATTCTTTCCTCATAATAAACATCTGGAAAATGGTTAACATTGTGTCATATTTTTACAATTAATTTTTTATAGAGAGTGATTAAAAGAAAAGGACGTTAAAGTTTCCTTTTCTATATAAATCTGAAGGATCTTCCTATAGACCACCGTTTCTCATCTTCCCTGAAGAGTCAGCCATAAAACATGCCATTGACCACTAAGAGCAATTTTCAGATGATCCTCATGAGAAGGGAAAAAACTTCCATATATTTATGACTTTTCACAATCTATTTCCTTCATGTTCCAAATCATGTCAGATGTCTTATTGCCGTGACACACAATGCCCAGTAGAGACAGTTCGGTATGGCTCCCATCACTTCCGATAACACATCACTCAGAGCAATTACACGTCAGCTTCGAGTGTTTTTTAAAAAGCAGTCTCAGGAAAAGCACTTCTGTTTTTCCAACTCAGTCTTTAAATTGAAAATATTGTCTATATCCTAAACTAGGACTGGCATTTATTCACTCATTCAACACGTATTTATTGAAGGCTTCCATATTTATTGATGCACTCTGCTAGGAATTAAGAACACAATGTATGTCAAACAGACACAATCCTGCCTTCATGGATCCCAGGCAACAGAAATTAATCACACCAATAAGCATATGATCACAAACATTAATAAGTACCCTGAAGGAGGATCATGAAATACTATGGGGGTCTAAAATGGAACATAACCTGGTCTGGGGATGGAGGAGATGGTGTGCTGGAGGAAGTGATGCTTAAGCTGATAGCTCCAGAGCAGTTAGGTACTGAAATGGGGAAGAGGAAGTGGGGAAGAATGTTCCACCCAGAGAGAACTGTACATGTAAAGGTCTAGGGAGGAAACATGCCCATTTAAAGAGCTGAAAGCAAGCTGATGTGGCTGGCATTCTAAAGGGAGGAGGATACAAACTAAGGTAGGTCCAAAAAATAGGTAGGGACCAGATCACTCAGAACCTTCTAAGGAGAGCCATGGGAAACTATTGATGATTTAGGATGGAGGAGGAATGTTTTCATATTTGTATTTTGAAAGCATCTCTCACTCTGGTGAGGGAGAGTGGATGCAAGGAGACTGGTTACAAGCATATCAATCGTGTGTTTCTGATGTTTTGATGTTTGTGGCCTTGCTCATCCTGGAGAGACTGCCCCTCCCAGGGCTAGCCAATTTTTAGAGATAGTAAAGGACTCACCTGCAAGTGCTTCTTTCATATGCAAACCAACTAATCCAAAGCATGAACTCCCAACCACCTCCTTTGTTGGTCTCTTTTACTCCCGGCCAGCAGCCACTTGCCCTAACCACCCCAGGGCCAGGTACCAAACAACTAGAGACAGCCCCATTCCCCAGAGACCACTGAAGTTATTCAAACTAGCTATTCGTAAGCCTGCTTACAGGGCCTTGCCATGGAAACCACAGTAAATGCTCTTGCCCACATTTTCCCCTTGCTCCCTCTGCCTACTGACCATCCTGGTGATTCCCCATGTGGCCCCTCGAGTGGCACGCCATGCCTCCTGTTTCTAGAGATCTGTGACTATAAACTTCTTCCTTCATGACAGTCATTTCTGTATCTGCACATCTCACCATACCTGATTAAAACAAACCCTGGGTACATTTTAAAACACAAGGCCACTGGGGCTGGCCCCACGGCATAGTGGTTAAGTTCAGTGTACTCCTCTTTGGTGGCCCAGGTCATGGGTTTGGATCCCAGGCACGGACCTCCACCACTCACCAGCCATGCTGTGGCAGTGACCCACATACAAAATAGAGGAAGACTGGCACAGATGTTAGCTCAGGGCAAATCTTCCTCAGCAAAAACCCCAAAAACACAAGGCCACAGTGGCAAGACAGGTGACTTCTGATGGTGGCTTGGACTAGGATGGTCTCAGTGGAGAGGAAGAAAAATAGACAGTTCCAGAAAAAGTAAGATGGATTGGAAGAGGGGATGAGGAAGAGGGAGGTGTCTCAGATGATTTCTGGGTTTACGTGTCGTTCAATTAAATGGATGATGGTGCCACATACAAAGAGAGGAAATCCAGGAAGAGGGCCGTGTTTGGGAGAAAGGATGATGAGTAAAATGTGCTTTCAAGACAACCAAAATTAAATGTTGCATGGACAGTTGGATTTAAGCTCATAATCAGGGAAAAGAATCCCCACCACACTGTCCATCTACCCATAGATGAGGATTCCAAGACAGTACTATTTACAGACTGTGAATTTTTCCCCTAATATATCATATTTCTGGCTGATGTAAATGACAATTTAAAATGAGAAACATTACTATATTTACATCTTACTGGTCGTGAAAAATTAATTTTCAGATGCTGCAGATGCTATTTGATATACATCTGTCTGCCGGCTGTCCGTGTCAAACTAAAATCCATTCTCATAGTGAAATATTCTCCAAATTGCCTTAAAGTACCCTTCATTCTATGAACCATAAGGACAGTACTTCTTTTAATGTGACAAGAAATCACATTGTCAGGTTCCTCTGATTCACCCTAATAATCGCACTTAGTTGAATCACACTGTAACACAAGTTGTTCTCAGATTGATCTTTAAATTTATGGGATGAAGAAGATAACAGTTTCAGGGAAAAAAATCCAAGTTTGCTGTTATTCTTGTAATTGGCCAGTCTTTTCATAGTCTCAGGATAAAAATAGAGAGAATGACAGAGTGACACAAGATATTTCGCCCCTCCCTTGAAACACAAACTACAGAGGTGCCAAAATAATGACTCTGCTACTATTGTTATTACCAAGGAAGTTTGAGGTTGTTTTCTCTCTTTATCTGTGTTTTGAGAAGTTTTAACAAAAGTGACTTCTGAAGTTGTTGTTATCTAGCTCAATTTTGCGTAAGGGGCTAAATTGAATGAAAGAAAGAAGTCTACACCCTTTCAGAAGGAAACAAGACTATTTCATGGTAACTAATCATACTCACAGGATCCAGATCTTGGGCTGTGTGAGAAGACTAACTGTCTACAAGCAACAGCTGTTACTTAGGAAATACAGCTGCCCGAATGTGGTAAGATAAGGAATGACATAACCAGTTTCTACAGTGTCCTAATGGGATGCAAGCAGAAGGATGCAACTGGTGGTCAGATCTGTGATGCAACTGATGGTCACATCCATGTTGCATTATGGACCCCAGTGAAATCTGACAGCTTCAAGGAAGGTTGCATAGTCAAAACAAGCCTGGCATCTAATCCACAACTGGAGAAAGAAGAAAAGAAGAATTTCAAGCCCATTTTATCTTGTTTCTCACTTACTATGGATCAAGAAGGTGGCATCTACAACACACTGCCACCTTACTTAATAATAATAATAACTAACCTTTTAGAGCCCATATGATGTATTGGCACTGTATCAATAGATTTACTTAAATTATCTCATTTAATCTTCATTACAACCCAATGAGGTCATTACTGGCCGTTATCCCCATAAAAGAAAAATAAGTACCATGTACGTCCAAATATATATTTTCTCAAAATTATCCATCAGAAAAAAGTTGCTTCATATTCAATTCTATAGAAAGTCCTCCCATATGTTAGAGCACATTTTTGGTTACTGAATTTTGAACACAAGAATAGCTTAAGAAAGACGTACTTACCTGAAATGATCATAATCAGTGCTAGTTTGGGATGCTCATGAAAGTAACCTGGTAGAATTGGTTAAAAAAAAAAAGAGGCAAAGAAATTGAAGCCAGATTTATTCATGACTCCAAGTCGGGCGGCTAACAAAGCTCATGACTCAAGCCTTTTAAAATCACTCTAAGAGGTTATGTTGTAAACAAAATGATTGTTTACCTAATGAATCTAAAAATCCTAACGTTATTCAAATGTATAGTTATGGAGTGGGATAAAATTTCTAGTGACAGCATCAAACGCAGATTCAAAAAGTTTTGATTCTCACACAATTTGGATGGATGTGAAGAGACACTCCAAAAAACTGGGTGCAGAAACTCAGACAAGCGGCCAAAGGAACGACAAAGACACGGATGTCAAAGACGCTTGGGAAGAGTTTGAAACAAAGTATTTCATGAAGTGTGAGGCTGAGAAAAAGCAATACATCTAAACTAATATGTTATTTCATATATAATAGAATTTTTTAAATGTACATGTATCTAAATGGGTAAATATTACAAATTACACCTTACAATTGAATCTTTTTTCTTATATTTATATATTTAAGCTGACCAAAAACATATTTTTGAGGTGGTCTCACTAGAAAAGTGAGAACTCACTTTATTTCTAGGTTTGCCTAATTCAAGCATCTGTGGTATTTTCCCCAAGGTCCCCAATCAGTCACCAAGGGGTAGAAGCAGGATTTGAACTCAAGTCTTCAGAATCTAAAATCTGCCCTTATTCACTCTTCTTTATTGCTTTGTGTGTGACCCCAAGCTTTTCTCTTCATATACTGAAAAACTGTGTGATGGTTAATTTTGTGTATCTTAGCTGGGCCGTGGTGCCTAGACATGTGGTCAAACATTATTCTGGATGTTTCTGTGAGGGTGTTTTTGGATGAGGGTAACGTTTAAAAAGCGCACTTTGAGTAAAGCAGATTGTCCTCCATATGTGGGTGGGCCTCATCCAACTAGTTGAAGGTCTGAATAGAACAAAAGATTGACCTCCGCTGAGTGAGAGAAAATTGAACTTGAACTGCAACATTGACTCTTTCCTGGGTCTTCAGTTTGATAGTCTTGAACCACAGCATCAGCCTTTCTCTGGGTCTCCAGCCTGCCAGCCCACCCTCCAGATTTTGGACATGCTAGCCTTCATAATTACATGAGCCAATTCCTTAAAATAAATCTCTCTCAACATATATACACATCCTATTGGTTCTGTTTCCCTGGAGAACCCTGACTCATACAGACAGAAACCATGCTCTCAATTTCTTTGATATTCTCTGCTTTAATCCTTTTTTTCCCATAGCAATTTCTGAACACAAAAAGTCCTCAAAATACTTGTTCATAGACATATTCAGTAAATATTAAAAATAAATAGATTTTGTCTTAGACTATTTAAAGCTTTTTACGATACCACTTTTGCTGATAGATACTTCCATTCCCCTCCGACCCCATAGGTGTCTTAAAAAATAGCAGTTCAGGGGCTGGCCTGGTGACATAGTAGTTAAGTGCACTTGCTCCACTTTGGCAGCCTGGGGTTTGCCAGTTTGGATCCCGGGTGCGGACCTGCGCACTGCTTATCAAAGCCATGCTGTGGCAGGCGTCCCACGTATAAAATAGAGGAAGATGGGTACAGATGTTACCTAGTGCAAAGCTTACTCAGCAAAAAGAGGAGGATTGGCAATGGATGTTAGCTTAGGGCTAATCTTCCTCACTGCTCCCCTCCCCAAAATAGCAGTTTGGCTAATGCACAGACATAAACCTCCTAGTTTTTCTCCTCCTCTCCTACGTTGCTTGGTTCCCAAACTTTCTGATTTCTTGTAGATCCAATGGAGTGTACTAAAGTAGAGAGAGTGAGCTGGAAGGAGGTAGGCAAGTTGAATCAGAAGATAAAAATGGACTTTCAGAGTTCAACACAGAGATTCAATTGTGTCCCTTTGACAAACCTTTATGAAATTCCTCCAATGTGCAAGGTACTGAGGTAGACCTATACAGGATAAAAAGATGAGTATTCATGGCATCATTATCCACTCAGCCCCCTAGATTAGAAGTCTCGGGGATTTAGTAAAAAAAAATAATAATTGCACTTACATACTTGATTCCAGGCACTATTCTCTGTGCTTTTTATTTTTTAATTTACTTTAATTTTCAAAAACAACCCTATGACACATAAAAGGTAACTATTATCATTGCCATTTTACAAAATCTGAGGTTAAGTAACTTGTCAAAGTTATAGTTAGTAAATGGCCAAATCAGGGTTCAAAATCCAGGGAATCTAGTGCCCAAGTCCATGCACTTTATCACTAGACTACCTGCCTCTGTTCATTGCCTTTCTCCCTTCTCCCTCCTCCCAGAGCTAATCTGTCACCATATTTGTAGAGAAGAGCCACACCTCCAGGAGTTCTAGCTAATACATTTGTGAAATAGCAAATAGGAATGGAAATAATTGGAATATTAACTGTTATCCTTTCAAAAAATACCAAGTCCTTTCAATATCTAATGAAAGCGACAAACCCACTCAACATGGTCACAAATTTTACACATAACTTTAGGAGATTCACAGCCTGTCCAGAGACCAGGACAAAAACCCTTGAACCAGACAAATGTGAAAACAACTGATGAATGCTCCCAGTTAAGCCCAGATGAGCAACTGTGGCTACAGAGATTGATAGCGCTCCTTGAGAAAAGAGGTGATCAGCCTTGTGTAGACCAGCATGGAATGCTGAACAAGTCCCTGAATGAGGGAGAGCCAGCACAACATAGGAGGAAAAAAAAATGAGGCAGAGCCAGTGCAACATAGAAGGAAGAGAATCTGGGTGGCACCCAGACCAATACACCCATAGTATTTCTAGCCTACACTATGCTTATCAATGTAGATTATTTATGATTGGCTGCCAGTGAAGCAAAATGGCAAAAAAGCACTGACTCCCTCCTCTTACCCCCAACTCTGAATATGCCACAAAAACAAGAGACTGGTTAGTGGCTCCCAGGACAGTGAGAAATCTTTGGAGAGACAGGTGAGTCACAGTTTGGGGAGGAAATGACAGCTTAGCACAAAAGACAGCCAGACAGTAGGGATGGGGATAGTTTAGAAATAGTATTTTCTATTTGTGAGTTTTTCCACATTTTCCTAGGCCTGTCCTATGGCCACTGTGGGAGAGGCAAACAGCAACACCAGCCCAACTCTAGCCAAAGGATGGAGTAAGGTCAGGGAAGTCTTAGATCTTGGTTGGGGTGAGGGATGGATAACAACAGGTGCAGGTAGGTTAGCTGGTCCCTGAGCATCTTCTCTCCCCACCCTACCATGGGTCAGGCAATTACAAGTGAGGAGAAGTAGCCTTGGGCAAAGAGCATTGGCAAGATTTTACTGGGGAACAGGGCCCCCGCTCTGTGTGTGTGTGTGTGTGTGTGTGTGTGTGTGTGTGTGTGTAGGGAAAGATAAAAGGGAATGATTACAATGCCAGAGGTTCTACATCCTAATTCATGCCTTTCCCCCATTCATTTAGGTGGACACAAGCTAAGGCCTGTGCTTTCTGCCTGTCTGTCCTCCCACGTACACAGTACCAGCCAAGAAATCTGGTAGACCACAGTGAACATGAACTTCCAGGAGGATAAGTAAAACACCTGAGGAGCACAAGTACCGTAAAAGAAAAACAACAAATTAAATAACTCATGTAAGAGAAAGAAGAATTAATTGATCAGATAGAACAAGAATTTAAAATATGTAAAATAAAAATCCTCAGAGAGATAAGGGAGAACATCAGAAACATGAAGAAGGAAAAGCGATCTGAAGGAAAACCAATTGGAAACACTGGATATAAAAAATGCTGCTGTTAAAATAAACAACTCAATCAATAAACTGAATGGCAGAATAAATAGAACCAAAGAATAAATTGGTGAGCTGAAAAACCAGGTTGAAAAATATCAGAAAAGAATAAAGACAGAAAGCATAAAAAACAGATTTAAAAGATATGGAGGAAAGCAGTAAAAATGTCAAGATCTATATAATAGAAGCCCTAGAGGGAGATAAAAGTAGATTGGGATGGGAGGGCAGGGCAGGAAATAATGGAAAAACTAATGACCAAGAATGAAAGAAAGATGTAAGACCCCAAATTTAAAGGATTCAGAGACTAGAACTCAGAGAAAATACACACAAAAAAACTTAACAACTAAATTCATTATGGTGAAATTTGAGAACACAAAAGACAAAGAGAACATTCTAAAGGCTTCCCAGTGAGAAAAGCAAATCACTTGCATATGAACAAGAATCATGTTGATATCAGACTTCTCAAAAATAACACTCAATGTAAGAAGATAATGGAATAACTTTTGCAAAATTTTAATGGAAAATAATATTTACTGAAACTAAGATTTGATATCCAGCTGAACTATTTGAATGTGAGAGCACAATAAAGATATTCTCAAGCATAATCAAGAAGCTTACCACATGAAGTCCCACTTTGAAATCACCCTCAGGGGAAATAACCCAAGGAGAAGATAAATAAATCCAAGGGAAAGCATCAAGAGATGGGAAGAAATAGCATTGATAATTTAGTAAACGTTATTGTTTGTCAAACCAGTGGGCTCTAAAGTGTGACAAATGAAAGCCAGGCCAACATAAGTTGTGCAGTATAATGGTTAATTTTATGTGTCAACTTGGCTAGGCTACAATACCCAGATATTTGTTCAAATGTGTCTGGATGTTGCTGTGAAGGTATTTTTTAGATGAGATTTAAATTTAATTTAATTTTAACATTTAAATAAGTAGATATCAAGTTAAGCAGATTACCCTCCATAACGTGGGTGGACCTCATCCAATCAGTCAAAGGCCTTAAGAAAAAGATTGACCTCCCCTGAGGAAGAAGAAATTCTGCCAGAAGACTGCCTTTGGACTTGAATTGCAACATCAACTCTTCTCTGAGTCTCCAGCCATCCAGCCTCCACAATTGTGTAAGCCAATTCCTTAAAATCTCAATCACTCTGTCTCTCTCTCTCTCTCTCTGCTTCTCTGGAGAACCTTGACAAATACAGGTGGTATGCTCTAGGAAGATATTAAGAAATCTACTTATTTATTTATTTATTTTTAATTTAATTTAATTTTTTTTTGCTAAGGAAGATTCACCCTGGACTAACATTTCTGCCAATCTTCCTCTACTTTGCATGTGGGTTGCCGCCACAGCATGGCTGAGGAGTGGTGTATGTCCGTGTCTGAGATCTGAACCTGTGAACCTGGGCCACTGAAGTGGCACTTGTCAAATTTTAACAACTAGACCCCTGGGCTGGCCCCTACTTATATTTATTTTTAAATTTCCTTTCTAAAAAAATGCTATCTTCATGAAACTTTTATAATGTACATAATTTATTAATCTGTGTATGTGATATTATTTAAAATTATGTGTGTGTGCATGCTCAATTTTTTTTTACTAGTATGGGCACGTGATCAAAAAAGTTTGCACACCACTAATCTAAACAACCGCTAAGTAATATATCCATGAAAGTACGTCATGAAAGCTGTAGTGAATACCAAAATGGAGGGGAGCTGGGAGAGAGAAGTAGAGACCAATGGGAAGGAAAGCAAGCTAAGGCACCTATTTTATTTTGAGTAAAGACACAGATATGGATGAGCTTAAGACATTCATAGAGGAAAATAAACACTATTTGCTAGAAAACTATATATAATTCATTCTAAAGTACATGAATTTAAAGATTTCATTTATTTATTTATAAAATCAAATTAAAAGCACCTCAGGTATTGATAAAAAAATATATGTATAGATGTCCATAAATGAGTCCCAGTATCAAATAGCAACCACTGAAATGTTTACACAATGGAGTGCAGAAAACACTGGAGTGAGAGAAGAAGACGTGAACTTTAATCTTATCTCAAATGTGTTAATTTCTATCCTTGTGAGTGTTTTATAATACAAAATATTAGTAAAATAGAATAAATGTGAAATAAATATGTATATATTTGGATGGGTGGATGAGTGTTCTTTCTTCTTTTTTTTCGTCTGAAAGAGTTACATCTTTTTAAAATGGAGAGACTACTATTGCCTTGGAGAATAACGCCTAAGCAGAGTCTATTCCTATCTGAGTGTGCTACTCGTTACACTTTCTTTTCCTAGCAAACTCCTACTCATCCTCTATGTTGATGTAACTCAGGAGCCACCCTTTGTCATAGAGGGTCCCTTCCAGGGAGTCTGGCCAGCAGGTACCTTCAATCTCCCCTCCCATTTACAGGGACAAGGCCCCACAGCACATCTGTGCTAGCTGAAAGGTTCCAAACACCTTGGTTACCAGTGGTGGTTAATCCAGAATTAGATTGAACTGGAACCAAAGTCAGATTAACTAGATTCTGTTTCTTAGAAATCCAGATTCAGAGACACTAATTAAACTCTGTTCGTCAATAGAAGCAAAGACCTGTATACTTGGGAACTATGGGGTAGGCCTTCCTAGAACAAGAGGAAGGAATTTCATCTTTGCTTAGCTTTGCTACTGGAGGCATTATGTTGCCAAACTTTATTTCATCTGTAAAGAACTTTAGTGTTTGTATTTTTTTCTCCCAACTTTTAATTTTGAAACATTTCAAACATACAAAAAGTTGAAAGAGTAATATAACAGTCACCTGTTTACTCTTCTCCTAGATTATTAATGTTTTACCACATTTGCTTACTTAATCTTTTTATCTCTCTCTCTGTGGATGTATGTAGGTATATATGTTATATAGTATATATATGCATATATACATGTATGTGTATAAACACACATTTTGAGCTGAAACATTTGAAATTAAATTGCAGATATCATGACACATGACACATTATCCCGAAATACTTGAGCATGTTTATCTTAAGGATATGATATTCTCCTTTATAAACCCACATAAACATTATCACAACCAAGAAATTTAATTCAATATTATCATCTAATATACAGTCCATATTCAAATTTTCCCATTTGATGCCAAAATGTCTTTTATAACTGTTTTGTAATTTCTGATCCAGAATCCAATCAAGGCTTTAGCAATGGATTTGGCTGTTATGTCTCTCTAGTTTGTCTTAACATAGAATAGCCTGCCTTTTTGTTTTTGTTTTTCATGACATTTGTTTTTTTAGAGTCCAGGCCAGTTGTCTTGTAGAATGTTTATCCTACATTCTGAATTTGTCTGGTTGTTTCCTCATGATTACACTCAGAACATTACAGGAGCATTACATAGACAACGTTGTGTATTCCTCATTGCATTGCATAAGGTAAGCTTATCTTATTATTGGAGATGCTAAATTTAATCCATTGTAAAGAATACCTTTTCCCTTTACAACTAATAAGTAATTTGTAGGATGATTCTTTGAGACTTTGTGAATAACCAGATCCCCAGTAAACTTTTACCCAGTGGTTTTAGGATCTATTATTAATCTTTGACTTAATCAACTAAGTTGTGGGTTGCAAAATGGTGATTTTCTAATTCTGGGAACATATTTGTTGGCATTCCTCTTTAAAGAAGTGCTTTTTTGTGTGTGTGTGAGGAAGATCAGCCCTGAGCTAACATCCGTTGCCAACCCTCCTCTTTTTGCTGAGGAAGACTGGCCCTGGGCTAACATCTGTACTCATCTTCCTCTACTTTCTATGGGACGCAGCCACAGCATGGCTTTACAAGCAGCATGACAGTCTGCGCCCGGGATCCGGACCTGCAAACCCTGGGCCACCGAAGCGGAGCGCGCGAACTTAAACGCTATGCCACCAGGCCGGCCCCAAGAAGTGCTTTCTTTTTCTTCCATCCCACCCTCCTTTACAACTCATGGATTTTTTTTTAATTCAACATATTACAACCCATTACCAACATTATGCTTTATGGTGCTCAAAATGTCACAAATCTGGCTTGTATTACTGAATCTCAAAGGCTCTATATATTAAACTGAGGGAGAAACAAAATGTAGTGGGCAGAACACCGGCTTTCAAGTCAGAGAGCTCCTGAGGAAGCTGCCACTTGCTAACAGTGTGGTAATAAGCAAATTATTTAAATTCATGGAGCTTCAATTTCTTCACCTGTAAAATAATGCAATTAATACCTACTTCACAGGGCAGGAGCCAAGTCTGTTTGGTTCACTGCTGCATCCCCAATATTTTAGTCATTTAGGAGACACTTAATAAATACCTGTTGATTATGTAAAGCATCTAGAACAGTGCCTGCTACATAATAGTAGCACAATAAATGAATTGTTTCTGTTGTTATTGTTCATATTTATATAATATGACCTGGATTTATTAGTTAATTATTACTGAGACCTTTTTATGTGTAAACCATTGTACTGGCCATCAAGAAAGAACTACAGGGTGAGACTAAATCCAATTCAATTTAACAATGAAAATAATGATTATTATTATTGTTTCCATGATGACTAACATTTGTTTAGTGCTTACTATGTGACAGGCAGTGTTCTAAGCTCTTAGTTAACTCATTTATTCCTCTCAACAACCACATGAGTTAAGTTCTATTATTATGCCTATTTTAAGATTAGGAAACTGAGGCCCAAAAAGGATAAGTAAGATGCCACATAGCCAGTAAGTGGTGGAGCCAGGATCCACACACAGGCAATGTGGTATCAAAGGTGTTCTTGTACCCACTATGCTATGCTAAAGAGAGGAGAGCTTTTAAAAATAAGATAAATAAAAGTAGAAGGTGCTCTTTATACAGGACCGAGTATAGTAAAGCATGTGACATTTGTTTGAAGAAGGACACACTTTACTGGCACAGAATTGACAATGGAGATATAAGGTTCTCGTCCTGAAGTCTACTAGCATCATAATTTGTCTTAAAAGGTCAGATTTTGGAAGATGCCGAGACCATTGCAGATGAAGTCCTCATGTCTAGAACTTAAGGAACTAAAGGCAATTTAAGCCTTGGAAAATTAGAAGTAGATGCCAGCTCTTATCTTCATCCGGCGCTTTATGGCAGCCGTTCAGTGATATACACGGTTTTGTCTGAATAACCCACCAGATGGTCCAGCTGTGAGAATGTTATTGTCTTCTACCCGTTCGTATTATGCCCATGGTTTCGTAAGTTCTAGTTCTTGAACCATCAAAAGACACCGCAGTTTTTTCCTTAAGCTATGACAAAAAAGCGGGTTTCCCAAATCCATCACAAAAGTTTCGTCAGATCTAGAGGTGAATTCACAGGCTAATGTCAGTGCTTTTCATAATCTCAGTAAAAGACTGGATGTTTAGTTTATAGGACTTTTTCCTTACAAGAGGGACTAAAAGTTTGATAGAGAGATTTCATATGAGGAGGCTGTGTCTGTTGCTAAAGCTGTCAATTAGTTAATGCACTTTGTGAAAAACAATCCCTGTCTCTCAAAGGCCATTTGGTTATTTCTTTTTACACTCTTTCCTTCTTCAGTGTTATGTGGAATCACTTGCCTAATGTTATCTGAGTGAGCATCCTGGTCATCTGCAGGCACTATATGTTCCCAGCTATCTGTATCCTACAAGAAAGATAAGCAATAAGAACTCACGCAGTGTGAATTATAGTCTAATAATTACTATCTTGTGCATTAGGAGATGCAGGGCTGAGGGCTATGCAGCCATTCAAACAGTTAAGCATGAATTACCACACTATAATTCAGGGCCTGAAGCCTCTTCTATACACAGAAGCAGACGTCTCTTTTGCTAGAAGAGGGAAACTGGTAGTAATCTGGAGGAAAAAAAAGTGTTGGGTTTTTCTTAATGCCAGAGTGACCCCATTACTGCTATTGCACCCAGAACTAAGGTACATAATATTCATCTAAATCCCCCTGAAGCAGCCCTTACATTGCTCACAGCCTTCATCAGCCTCCCTGTGGTCTTGCAGGGCCAGCAATGGATTCCTGCATTTATCCAGCTCCCATAATTTCTCTTTGTACCAGCACAAAAGAGTTCTAGCAATAAAAAACACAACAAAACCAACAATGTCTCCCCCAAAGACTCTACTGAAGGCTATACTGGAGCATGTTCCTATGTGTGCGTGTGTCCAAGAGTATGTCCCCAATGGCATTTCAGGGAAGTAGGCACTCTAGAACCTTCTTACCACAGCCTACAAGGTCTTACACCGTCTGGCTCCAGCCTGTGTCTCAGACCCAAACACCCTACACTCTCTCCTCTCTCACATTGCTCCAGCCACACTTGCCACATTGCTTTCCCTCACACAAGCCAAGTATACACATGCAACAGGGTATTTGTCCTTCCTTCTGCCTGGGAGCCTCTTCAGTCAGATGTCTGCATGGCTGCTACCTCACTTCATTCATGTCAACTCCTCAAAGACAAAGGAAAGCTATGAAATAAGGAGTAGACTAAGGACAGAAAAGGAAGGCCTCAGAGAGTCCTTTCTAGACCATAATTCATCATAGCATCCTGTGTCATTTTTTCGTTTCTTTACCTGAATTATTTCTCTTCCAAGCACTTATCACCACCTGGTTTTAAATGATGTCTTTATGTGTTGAGTTTGTCTCTTTCACTACATTATAAACTTCCTAAGCCAGTTCCTTTATTATTTCATTCACTGCTTTTTAGCATCATATCCTCAGCCCTTAGAAAAGTGTCTGACACATAGTAGGCCCTAAAATATTTGTTGAATGAAAAAATGATTCAGTGCACTCCCAGTTTCAAGGAAAGAAAGAACTAGTATCTCCTTTTTTTCTTTTAAAGAAGTAGAAACACGAGTCCTTCAACTCAGTCCTTTGAGTGCTTTCCTCATATAGTCGCCCTTTCCACTTGGATGACCAACTAGTTTGTGATGTAATGGTGTAATACCTCCAAGGGTTTGCTCTGGAAATGGACAAAGTCTTCCAGGGCCCCCTTCCACTTATAGAAACTATCGGTTGAGTTGAGAAACAAAAGTTCTCTGACCTGACCTCTTTCTAAAATGTGATCTTGAATTTTGAAGTATTAAAGAAAAGCTGTTGTTTCAAAGCTTCTGCTGGTTCTTTGTAGAGCTTAAAAAATAAACCCAGGAAACACATTAACAGGATTTTGGCTGTGAATGGCAACACACTGGGTTTATCCTGGAATGAGACTGTTGAGGCTAAAGAAACTAAATCTCTCAGCATAATAACCAACAAAAATTTTCTGTTCGCATCAAAATTCCCAGAACGGAGACTTCTAGATTTGAGGAAGAAGGAAGACAGGGAAGCAACTTTATTGGGAGAAAGTGGGCACAACAAAATGCTGGCAGCTAAAGAGGGAGACAGTAAGAAGAATACAAAAAGGAAATTATAGTCCTACTTTTTACCTATGCACATAGATTCAAAAATCCTAAAAAAAAATTAGTGAACCAATTTTACAATGTTAAATACATTTAATGCATAAGAGGTATTAAGTTAGTTAATTAAATACATTAAATAAAATTATAGAAGCAAAATAAATTAAAAATAATATATCATAATCAAGAATGTAAGGAATATCATCAGAAAATATATTGTAATTTGGGACATTAATTGACTACAGGGGAAAAATCATGTAATTATCTCAATTGATACAGAAAAACATTTGATGAGGTTAATGCCTATTAAGATAAAAAAATAATAAGCTAGGAATAGTAAAGAACATCCTTGGTAAAATTTACATACCAAAACCCCTAATATTATCCTTAATGAAGAAACTTTAGATAACTACCTTTTAAGATTAGGAACAAGATAAGGATACGCCTATTACCCATGCTCTTGGATACAGTATTAGAGGTCATGGCCAATATGACAGGAAAAGAAAAATAAGGAAAATATGTTTATTGATAATTACATGCTATATATTTCCCTTTACATACTACTTTAATTGCATCCCACAAATTTTTATAGACTTTATTTTCATTTTCATTCAATTAAAGAAATTTTCTAATTTTCCTTACAACTTTCTCTTTGGCCTATGCATGGATTCTTTAGAGGTGTGTAGGTTTATCTCCAAATATTTGGAGATTTTCCAGGTATTTTTCTGTTACTGATAATTTAATTCCATTACGATCAGAGAACTTACTTTGTATGATTTCATTTATTTTAAATTTGTTGAGGTTTCTTTTATGGCCCTGAATATGGTCTATCTTGGTGAATGTTCCATGTGCAATTGAAAAGAATGTGTATTCTGCTGTTGCTGGGTTTAGGGTACGATAAATGTCAATTAGGTCAAGTTGGTTGAAAGAGGTCTTCAGGTCTTCTATATTCTTAATGATTTTCTGCTTTGTTCTATCAATTGAGAGGAGTGCTGAAACCTCTAACTGTAATTGTAGATTTGTCTATTTCTCCTTCCAGTTCTATCAGCTTTTGAGGCTCTGTTGTTAGAGGCATGGACATTGAGGATTATTATACTTTCTTGGTGAACAGAACCCTTATCGTCATGTAATGTCCTTCTTTATCTCGTAATAGTTCCTGTTCTGAATTTTACTTAGTCTAATATTAATATAACCACTCCAGCTTTCTTTTGATTAGTGTTTGCATGCTATATTTTTTTCCATTCATTCACTTTCAACCTACCTATGTCATTATTATTGAAATGAGATTCTTATAGACAGCTGGGTCATTTTTTTATCCATTCTGCCAATCTCTGTTTTTTAATTGGTATATTCAGACCATTTACATTTAATGTAATTGGGCTATTTTCAATTGTCTTGCTAGCTGTTTTCTTTGTTCTGCCTGTTCTTTGTTCATTTTTTGCCTGCTTTTTTTCTTCCTGCTTTGTCTCTCCCAAGTTGGCTTTTTAAAAAAAAAAATCTCTGTTTAAAATTTTTTTAGTCGTTACCCTAGGGTTTATAATATATAACTTCAAATAATACTGCTTCATGTTTAGTATAAGAACTTAATCTTACCAGGGATACTCCCAATTTCTTTCTCCCATCTTTTGTGCTATTGTTTTCATATATCCTACTTTTATACATGCTTTTAAACCAGGCTGCATTGCTACTTCTTTACAGTCACTTACCTTTTAGAGCAATTAAAGATAAGAAACAATGTCTTTCATATTTACTTTCATTTTAACCATTTCCAGAGATCTTCATTTCTTTGTGTAGATCTAAGTTTCTATCTGGTATCATGTTCCTTCAACCTGAAGAGCTTCCTTTCACATTTCTTATAATGCAGGTTTGCTGTTAATGAATTCTCTCACTTTTTGTTTGTCCAACAAAACAGTTTCTGTTTTGTTATTTCTTCTTTGTTTTTGATAGATATTCTCACTGAATTCTGAGTTGAATTTTTTTTTCTTCTAGCCCTTTAAAGATTTCATTGTCTTCTGGCTTGCACAGTTTCTGATGAGGAGTCTATTGTTATGGGCTGAGCCGTGTCCCTCCAAAATTCATACGTTGAAGCCGTAACAACCAGTATCTCAGAATGTGACTGTATTTGAAGATAAGGCCTTTAGAGTGGTGATGAAGTTAAAATGAGGCCATTAGGGTGAGCCCTAATCCAATCTGATTGGTATCCCTATAAGCACAGAAAGTGTGGACACAAGTAGAGACACCAGGGGTGCACAAGCACAGAGGAAAGTTCATGAGAGGACACAGAAAGAAGGCGACTACCTGCAAGCCAAGGGAGAGACCTCAGAGGAAACAAACCTGCTGGCACTTTGATCATGGACTTCTAGCCTCCAGGCTGTGAGAAAATTAATTTCTGTTTTTTAAGCCAGCCAGTCTGTGGTATTTGTTATGACAGCCCTAGCAAACTAAAACATTTATGAATTTTTATTTTTGTTCTTCTGTATGTAATGTGTTTTATTTCTCTGGATGCCTTTGAGATTCCCTCTTCATCTTTGATTTTTAGTTGCTTGAATATGTTAATCTAGATGTGGGTTTATCCTTCTTGGCATTTTCTGAGCATCTTGGTTTGATGTCTTTCGTTACTTTTGGAAAATTCTCAGCTATTATCTCTTTAAATATTTCTTCTGTCTTGTCCTCATTCTCTTCTCCTTCTGAGATTCCAAAAAACACATATGTTAGATTGTTTGATATTGTCCCACAGCTCTTGGATGCTCGTTTCTGGTTGTTTGCTTTTTGTCTCCACTCCTTTCTCTTTGTATTTCAGTTTAGGTAATTTCTATTGACCTATCTTCAAGTTCACCATTTCTTTCCTTAGATGTGTCAAGTCTACTGATAAGCCTGTCAAAGGCATTCTTTATCTCTGCCACCACATTTTTCCCCCTATTATTTTCATTTGACTCTTAGAGTTTCCATGGCTTTGCTGATATCCCCCATCTAATTGTGCATTTTTTCCAAAAGAAACTTTAACATATTAATCATAGTTGCTTTAAATTCTCTGTCCAATGGTTCCAATATCTGAATCATCTTTGAGTCTGATTGTGTTGATTATTTTGTCTCTTAAGAGTGAGTTCTCTCTCTTGCATGTTCATAATTTTTCATTGAATGCTGGACACCATATGTAACACAGTAGAGACTAAGGTAAATAGTATTTATGCCTGGAAATTGGAAATGGGCACATCTCTACTTCTGCTAGGCCATTGGTCTGCATGTGTGTATTTGTGTGTATAGTGGGCAGGGGGTGTAAGAGTTGTGTAGACATCTAGTCATGAGTTGATCTGGGTTTGGATTTCATTGTTGTTCTCATTACCTTCAATGCACCACTTTTTTTCAACCTCCTCTAGCATTATCTTGTACTTACGTGGAGGCTGGCTTGACAGAGGGATTTTCTCAACATTCCTGCTCCATCTTCAGCTTTATATCTGACCTGTGCACCTGTGCCTTAGAAAAGACCTACCTTTCCCCCAGAAGAAGACTCAGTGCTTTCCAACTTGGTGAGAGTGGGGGTTTGGGAACCAGGGAGGGGGATTGTTTGTTTTCTTAGTCCCTTAAGCAGGCTCTGTATCTCTGAATCTCAGAGGTAAGACTTTCTTAATGATCCTACCTCTCACCTATGTATAAGAGGCATAAGAGATCTCTAATGTCATGGGTCAGATGGTTTCTTGCCCCCCCTCTGGAAATAGAGAGTTCTTTTTCTTTTACATACCCCCTCAGCCACATGGGTCTTCAGAATGCCTTAGGGGTCTCAGAGTTTGCTGCTCTCCTCCCAGTGTCTTAAGGCCTTCATTCTTCAAAGAGAAAAGAATCCAGGCAGAGCTTCATGGCTTTTCCACAGAAGTATCTGCCTCCCTCTTCTAAGCCTGCATGGCTGAGGTAGGCTTTCTGTAGTCTCCCACCTGCCTAATCTTTCTTGTGAATATTGGTCAAGTAGAGCCTATGAGTAGATGTGGATTTTTCTTGTGTGGCAGCCAGGTGTTCTACATTATGCACTAGCCCACCCCTAGCCTTTAGCAATTTATTAAAATATTTAACTGAATTCTTTTTTATGTGCTGGTGTGGTGGCTCCCAGCTGTGCCAGGGTTGGCACCCTGCCTCTCCTTGGAGACCCCTGACTTTCCTCAGACTTCATACTAGTTGTTTTCCCTGTGAACTCAATTTTCTGATAGATTCAAGAAAATTTACTATTTTATCAATATTTAAGTTTTTCTTCTTGGTAGGGTGGGAGCAACACACTTTCCAGCTTTCTACATTGCTATTTGCAAACCAGAAATTCTAATATTCACTTTTGGATTGCTTCCTGTTCTATGCTATAATTTCCCACTGAGTCCTTAACTTTCAGTAAAAGTCCATTACATTCGATAGCATTGTTAGAGGGGCTTTTGCAAAGGAGGAAGGAGGAACATGCTTGGGATAAAGCAGTAGAAAGAGAGGCCAGGAGTTGGGGGATGATCAAGAAGTGATCAAGAATTGTGTTGACAGCAGATATTTGCAATCAAGGGTGAAGGGCAACAAGCAGGAGCACACAAGCACTCCCTCCCACATTGGGGAGAATCTGGGAAGGATCTTTGACTTTCCATAGTTGTGTGTGAAGGGGAGTTCAACCAATTTCATGTGTCTATTAAAGGAAAGAATGATTGGGCACTGCTGTAGAACTTGGGCTACTCAAATTATTGGGATATAGCCAAATCCTTACAGCTGTTTGTCATCAAACCTAAGCAAGGTAGCTGTGGTCTAAATATGGGAGACTAAGCTCTTTGTGTAGAGGAAGTTATGAACTAAACTTATGAGTTTATTTAGACTCCCAGTATTTACCACACTCTTCAATAGAGTTATCTGAATCTTTCCACAATAGAGAAAAAAGGCTCAGAACGCTCGGGTGCCTTCTTTCGTTAAAAGAAATGATATAATTTCACTTCCTGTGTTATGCTACTTATTAGGTATTCTAATGAAGGAACCTTAGGTTTAATTTTTATCATATTGTCAGGGGGAAAGGGGATCAAATTTTAGAGGCCATTTCAGTGCCTGAGTAATTTTTTCCAATCCAGCAAGATCAGATGGTCTGATTGCCGTTCTCAGTGTTTCTGGTAGAAAAGGCAATTTTCAAGACTGAAATAGCAATTTCTTAGCCATCACTGAGGCTCTCAAAATCCATTTTTTAAACTCCCATAGACTTCCATGTGTAAATGAAAGAAGACGACCAGAAATACACATTTTTCTATTTTGAGAGATAACTCACTCAAGCATAAAGTTAATACAATTTATTACACCGAAAGTAAAGTTGCATTAGAGTGAGCTCATAACAGATGAGTAAACACTTCACAAGAATGGGTTGGCGTGTCTGCTATCCTGAGTTTGTCTCCTTCACCTTCACTGCCTCCTTAAATACCTCATCCCTACATCAGCCCTGCTGACAGAGGACAGGTCTGTCTTCCTTAGAGAGGTGTTTGGAAACACCATGACACCCTTGAAACTTCAGAGCTAACCCTTAGATGGGTAACGTGCCCTTGATTATTCTGAGGGAGACAAAATACTCCATCAGTCTTTTGAAATGGAAGTGATAAAGTCAAGTTTGAGGCTCCTGAGCCAAACTGCTCAGCTTCACATGCAGGTGTAATGAAAACTTACTGGCTGTATGACCTCAGGCAAGAGGGTTAATATCTCTGAGCCTCAGTTGCTTCATATTAGAATGAAAATGATAATAATAGTGTCTAACTCATAGAGTTGTTATGAGGAGAATTATATGCAAAGCACTTAGCGGAGTGTCTAGCGCATAGTATACATGCGGTAAAGGTTGGATATTTATTATCATCATCCTCATTACCACTGCTACTACATCAAGTATCAGGCCCACTTGCTACCCTTCCTACCACCTCAGTGCATTCATTCAACAAATTCTTGAGCATCAGCTGTGCTCCAGGAGCCAGGCTCTGCTCTAGGAGTTTGTGGACAGTAAAGTAAGAACATAGGATTTGTCCCCTCTACCATCTACCAGCAAGACACTTCATCTCCCTGAACCTGGGTTTCCTCTTCAAGACAATGTGACCAATTGGGACTAGGACTAGGGTGAGGTATGTAAGACCCTTGCACAAACCTGAGAGTGAGTGTCTCCTTACGTTTTGTACCCTAGGAACCTGGCTTGCCTCACCCTCATCCAAGCCTCTAGGAATAATAATACAAACTTCACATAGTTATGTGCAAATCATGGAGTTGAGGAAGCAGAGAGTAGATTATACTTGCCTGGAGTGGAAGTGGAATTTGAGAAGCCTTGTCCAATGAGGGGACATTAAGATGAGGCTTAAAGGATGAGAAGTTTACTAGACAGGCATTGGGTTGCTCCTGTAGGTATATCAAAGAGTGAAAGACGGGTTATCCTTGGAAATGACAATATGGCTTGGAAGGAAATGATGACAAGAGCTAGGAGCTATTATTTATTCAGCACCTACTATGTGTGGGGCATGGCTAGGCATTTTGCAAATATTGCCTTCACTCCTCACAATAGCCTTAAAAAGTTGGTATCACTTATTCCCATTTTACAGTGTAGCCTCAAAGAGCTAAGCCCAAGGAGGCAAAAAAGTTACACAGTGTATTTGTTCTCTGTTCACACTATAACAAATTGCCCAAAATTTAGTGGCTTAAAACAATACAAGTTATTATCTTACAGTTCTGGGGGTCACAAGTCTGACACACATCTCACCTAGTTAAAATCAAGGTGTCAGTAGGGCAGAGCTCCCTTCTGGACACTCCAGAGGAGAATCCATTTCCTTGCCTCTCAGCTTCTAGAAGCTGCCCACATCCTTGGCTTGTGGCCTCCTTCCTCCACCTTCAGAGCCCGCTGGTCCAGTCCTTCTTACGTTGCATCACTCTGACCTTCATCTGTAGTCACGTTTCCCTCTGACTCTCTCTTCCACTTTTAAGAACCCTTGTGATTATATTAGGCACACCCAGATAACCAAGGTTAATTTTCTTTTTTTCAAGTCAATTGATTAGCAACATGAATTCCATCTGTAACCTTAATTCTTCTTTTCTATGTAACCTGACGTAGTCACAGGTTCTAGGGATTATGACATGGACATCTTTTTGCATGTGTGTGCATGGGGGGTAATTATTCACACAGTTGTTAGTGGCAGAGCTGTTAGGTTAGGGTCAATTTGGATTTCATCTTGGGTTGATAGGGAGGTATTGAAGGTTTTTAAGTACTGGAGTGACATAAATAAATCTGTATTTTCCACAAATAATCCTTGAATCAGAATGTAGCAAGGACCTGGAGGAGAAGAAAAAAACATTGGCATTAGAGAATTCAGTAAGAATTAATGAAGCCACGGGGTAGAAATGGAGAAAAGAGCGTGGATTGAAGGATATTTCAGAGGCAGAATCCTTAGGGCCTAGTGACCAGTTGGATATGGAGAGGGAAAGAGAGAAAGGATTCAAAGATGAATCTTAGATTTTCTAGTTTAGGTGATTGGGGGGATGGTGATTTGTCTTTATACTTCAGTTTATATTTGCAACCACTTTGCAGTTCATTTATTTGTTTTAACCATTCATATGGTCACCAACATTTGTTCAGTGTCTACTATATGACTGGCTATTGTTGTAGAACTTGGGATATATCAATGACCCCAAAACACAAAAATACCTGCCCTCTAGGAGCTTACCTCCTGGTTAGGGGAGAAATATATAAACAATAATCATAACAAATAAGTAAATACTGAGTATATTTGAAGGTGGTGATAGCTATTGAAAAAGAGAAAAGCAGAGTAAGTGGTGTCAGGAACCCTCAGGGTGAGAGGTTCGGGACAACTGCTACAGGGTGGTCATAGTAAGCCAGAAGTAGAAGGTGACATCTGAGCAAAAACCTGAAGGAGGGGAAGGAATTAGCCCTATGGACATCTGGGGAAATGCATTCGTAGGAGAGGAAACAGCTAGTGCAGAGGTCTGACAATGGGAGATGCTGGGTGTGTCTGAGGAAAAGCAAGGAGGCAGTGTGACTGGAGCTGAGTAAGCAAGGGGACAAGTAAGAGATGATGCTTCTCCCATCCAACAGGGAAAAAATGACTTGATAGGTACTTGGGCCCTCAAGAAGGGAAGAGTGAGACAGAAAGAGGGGGCAGTACGAGCCCTGTGGCTGTCACAGATGGGAGGTGCTCTATCCACACCTGACCAGTCACTCTCTTTGGAACCTCAGTCATCCATGGCTCCTCTTGACACACGACGTAACTGAAGTAGAGCCAGTGTTTGCTGAGCTATAACCATATAGCAGGCTTGACATGAATTAACTCATTTGATCCTCAAAATGGTCCTATGAGGGAGATAGGATTATTAGCCCCATTTCAGAGCTGAGGAAAACGCCCAAGATGACGTAGCTAGAAAATGGCAGACTGGGATTCAGTCCTGGACAGTACAGCTCCAGGGTCTGCTCAATGAGCCACTCCCCTCACACCCTGGACTGTACAAGGAGCTGAAGAGTACCAAAAAGAGTCCTTTCTGTCTAAAAGCATCTCCTCACTGATCCCCCAAATCCCATCATTAACACTTCATTCCTGCCATAAACACTGTGCAAAACTTTGATGGGCAATATGATAAGCTCCTTATACTTTCCAGTTAATGAGGCCATCCACCCATTCAATGAGAGCTATTGATCACCTACTAAGTGTTAGGCCCTACCCTAGGACTTTTCTCCATGGCAGGAAGGACTTGGCGGCAGGAAAGTGTATGCCAAAAAAGGAAAGTGATGCCGTAAGGATAAATTTCATTTATTTGAAATTTTGCCTCCAGGGATGTCCACATTCATCACTGAGTCACCATTAAGTCACCACACGGCACGATGATGCTCATCCTTTCTGCTAGATAACTCTCCCTCCACAGCTAATTGCCTTACATATATAGTCTAGTTCTTGTCAGTTTTGTCACACTGTTATTACATACAGTAATGGTGTGTAAGATATTAGCCTGTCATTATATATAAATGTGTCTAAGGAAAACTCATTTCCAAGAATCATTTCTGAAAATGAATCCAGAAGAGAGGGAAAAGCTTATTTTCTGTCTCCAAGGACAATATCAAGTAACTGTGAGGCTTGTACAAGAATTGTTTAAGGTGGATTTTATGCCCCCGAGGAATATCAAAGCCACAGATACATTTGGGGTGTTATCTAAAGCCCAGGAAAGAGTTAAGCTGGAACAAAGGAGCAGTCTTCATCACCTGCTAACTGTACCCTCCTTGAGGGTCTGAACAACCAGCCCTTCTCCCACTTACCATTCCTCTATTTATTTTATCATGGTTAATAACACATGACCAGAAAATCATTTTTACCATTTCCCTCTGGTGCCATTAAGTTTAATTTCCTTGTTTTCATAATGTAGCACCAGTGAGTTGTCTGATATTAGAACTGTTTTCTTCCAGTTACCTATTAAAGTAAGACTTTACTTATTACAAAATATACATTTCATACAACTCTAGAAACCCCGGATTCGTGATATCCCGAAGCGTTGAACACAATCTGTGTTCCGATGTTTTCTCAGTTTATTTTTGAGAACTTTCACCACTGAGATGTAAACTCTCTGAAAGCCAAGATGTTCTGTGTCTTGTTGTGTCCCCAGAACACGGCCTGCATGTGGCGCGTGTTTAAGAGTGCACGTTGAATGACTTATGAAATGCACACCTTCTCCAACCTCTTCTGCCTCCTCACCTCTGACCATATACAGAACAGCCAAATCCTTTTTCCACATGAAATTTCATCTATTAAATGAGATGGAAATGGATTCTAATCACACCCAGAAAACTGATTAATCTTGGGATATTTAAAAAATTTAAATACAACAAGCATGTGTCCAATATCTGCTGGCTACAAGGGGAAGACCTTATTCTGGGTGCTGAGGGTGAAATAAAGGTGCCCCAGGCACTGGGTCTGCCCAGCAGGGGCTTATCATCTGGTAGGAACCTGGTGATGACCTGCAGAGGGAACAGAGTGACCTCAAGTCCCATCCCCTGCAAAGCTCTCTAGGACTCGCCGGTGCCATTCACCTGGCCCTTCCAGCTGAAGAGTCAACTTGTGGGCTCTAGAGCCAGATTGCCTGACTTCGAGTCCTGAATCAACCAAATATGAGTTCTGTGACTTTGGGCAGCTTATTTACCTTTCTGTGCCTCTGTTTCCTCGTTTGTAAAATAGGAATAAAAATTGGACTAATCTCACAGAGCTGTTTTGATGATTAAATAAGTTCGTGTATGTAAAATGCTTAGAACCACACCAGCCGCAGAGTAGCATTCAATTAATATTAGCTATTATTTGGTTTATTTTTGCCACTTTGTGATAAATTGTATTTTACATGGCTATCTTGAGCTACTACTAACTTGTATGGTTGTGTGTGTGTGTGTGTGTGTGTGTGTGTGTGTGTGTGTGAGGAAGACTAGCCCTGAGCTAACATCCATTGCCAATCCTCCTCTTTTTTGCTGAGGAAGACGGGCCCTGGGCTAACATCCGTGCCCATCTTCCTCTACTTTATATGGGACGCTGCCACGGCATGGCTTCACAGGTGGTGTGTCTGTCCATACCGGGGATCCAAACCTGCAAACCCCAGGCCACCGGAGTGGAGTGCTCGAACTTAACCGCTACGCCACAGGGCCGGCCCCTGTATGGTTGTATATTTTAAATAGAAATATCTTTATTGATCTTTAGAATAATACATGATTATTATAAAAGATTTAAATTATGTAGAGAAAGAGAATGTTTTTCTGTAATCTTATCCCCAAAGATAACCATGATTCACAATTTGGCAAAACTCCTTCCACATACAATTTGCCTACTTAAGAATGCGTAGATATATTTTCAACATAAATGTATTATACTGTACATACTGTTCCACAAACAGCCTATTTGGTAAACTCACTGAGTTGAGATCATCTATCTGTGTCAATAATATAAAGATCTATTCTATAATTTATATAACCGTTACCTTATTAGTGGACATTTAGACCATTTCTGGTTATATAGTATTTATAAGGGTTTGGGTCGTAATGTTCAAGCTAAAGCTTATGTTTCTTGAAGGAAATATCATTAAATTCTCAAAGAGCACTGCAGATAGGAGCTCCTGAGTCAATATTTATTTATTTATTAACCGTTTTAGGAGAACCGAACAAGCAGTGGAAGCAAGCTTTATCTGCAGAAAGTTCTATTTCTAAAAGTTCTAAGAAAGATTTTGACCAGTGTGATATAACTATTTTTCAGGGTTGTTGTGAAGACAAAATAAGATAATATGTGTAAAGTGCCCAAACCCTCTAAATACTCAGTAGTGCTGGCTATCATTATTAGGACGGCAATTAACAGGGGGAGAGATTAGACACCATTTGTCTTTGATGACTTAGTCACTGACCTATAGAAGGTGAAACATATCTCTGGCACCCACCCTAGGTTCTAGAATTCTATTCTTTAATGACTAGGTATTGTAGTAAAGATAAATTAGAGTATGGAAATAAAAATAGAATAACTGCTCATCCTGATCCTTCCAGCAACTAAAAATTACCTACATGATGTTTGTTAATTAACAAGAAAAGTTAAAAATAGTGTTTATCAAATTTGCTTCCTCTGCCGAATGACCTGTAGAAGGAGTGGTACTGTCAGTTAGCATTTCATTACCTCATTCAGCTTGCCCATAATAGAGAAGGATTGGTGAGGAAAGTATCTAGAAGCACGGTTGGACATGAGAGAGGAGCACGAGAGATGATTATTGAACAAGACTCAATTTCTGCTCTTTATATCACAGTCTTTTTATTCAGGGTTTCTCAACCTCAGCATTATCGGCATTTGGGGCCAGATAATTCTTTGTTGTGGGGGGGGCTGTTCTGTGTATTATAGGAGGTCTAGAAGCATCCCTGGCTTCTACCCACTAGATGCCAGTAGCATCTCCCCCTACAAGCTTTGACGCCCCAAAATATCTCCAGACATTGCCAATGTTCCCTGGGGAGCAAAAACACCCCCAGATGAGAACCACTGATAAATGTATACGTATATATGTTTTGCATAGCATTTTACATTTTGCAAATACATTTAATATTCATGGTAGTTGTGTGAGTAGGCTGGGTAGATATTCTCCTCCATTTTATAGATGAGGAAAAGATGATCCTATAATTCTAAATGTTGTCACATCAAAATTTAAATTTTGAACCACTGAGATGGCGTCATGGGTCAGACCAGAAGGAAGTAGTCTGTGTATTTTTTTTTTAAGTATTTTAGAAAAAGGTCAAAGTTTTCTCCCCTTACTTGAGGACCACAAAAGGGATGATCAGGCAGCCAGCCTCAAAGAGGATCCCCTAAATAAAAGACAGTGTGAAATGCAACCATGTAATTCAGAGTTAATTTTGGGTTCAATTCATTAGCTGTAGAGATAATGGTTTGAAGAAAAATTTGCCTGCTCCTGCAGAGATGGGAAATGGGATAGCATGTGAATAAATGATTCTAATAGCTGCGATGATACATCTTCAGGAGGTATGAGCATTCTATCTGTAGAGAAAGCCTGCCCATTAATTAAAATTGTTATGGAGAGACGCAAAGAAGATTAAAATAGATAAAAGCCGTAGCACCAACAGGCCTAAAAACCAATGTCTTGGAAAATAAAGAAACTGCCTGAAGATAGGGACTCATAATCTACAGATATTAAAAGAAGAAAGGTTTCTAGATGCCAGGAAGACCTGGAATTAGAGGAGATGGGGAATAAGATGAGGAACTATAAGAAATGCACCAAGGTCATCAACTCTCAAGTGAAGCCGCAAGTGGCACAAGCAGACATCTATTAATTCACATTATGTCATTTCACTGGTTGTGTCGACATCAACACAGCTGCTTATTTCTGCTTATATTTGCTGAGGCTTTTTACTACATCAGAACTCAGGTTTGTAGACAGTGAAAATGTCATCACATTAAAAACAATCTGTTTCACATGTGTGAGATAATAGGATTTGGGGTTAATGAGCTCATGTCTGGGATATCGATCCAAATGTGAATAACTTGTAATTGGCCATCACTCAATGCCAGCTTATAACCAGTCCAGGCTATATGAATGGGACACTTTATTCACTGCAATAACTATAGAACCACAAAAACCAAAACTTGCTCACAGAACTGGCCAATTGCCAAACATCTCCCCTCCTCCTTCTCCCCTCACTCGCGTACTTCCAGTTAAACGCTAAATTGCTAGGAGAATATAAGATAATACGTAGGCCCATCATAAATTACTGGCTTGGCAGTCCCCGCCTGTAGAATGAAAAAGCTGTGATTTAAGATATAACAAAAGGCCTTCTTTTTCACCAGCAAGCATCATTTTTATTATTTTGCCATTACAAACCCAAGTTGTGAAAGATTCGATCTCCAAATACCAAGGTTATTTAAAACAAGGATATTTTAAATAATGCCCCATCCAGGTCTAATTTCCTACAATTCTATCTATGGTACCACCCTTTTGGGTGAAGATACTCTCTAAAAATATTATCTAGAAACCAGAATAGTAAAATTGGCTATTGATCAGGTTAACTATCAAAATACAGAGCCCCAAAAGCAATAGATACTAGGACTGGTAAGTTACCAGAAGGAATGAAAGAATTCAGAGAAACACAAGCCTCTACCCGGTGGAGGCTGGAACCTTTGAGTCACCCTCATGGCCCCTGAGAAGCCAAGGGCAGCAAAGTGTAAAGGACAGGGCATGAGTCTTGGAGTTGGGTTTGAAGACTACATTTATCATGTATTTGGTGTGTAATAATTGGGTAAGGCCTCTGGGCTTCAGTCCTCGTATCTATGGGTAGACTAACACTGGGCTTAAAAATTCTTATGTGAATTGAAAAGATGACGGTTGTTAAGAACTAGTCACTTGGTAGGCACCTGATGAAAACTAGTTTCTTTACTTGCTCCAGTGTTGCTCAAGTCAACCCTGTACTGGATCGTAGAGCAATTACCATTAATCTTGAACTGATAAAGGGTGAAGCATCTTAAAAACTAAATGAATAAAAGAAAAATGGGCAGAACATCTGTGGATATATAGATATTTGACAGTGTGTGGCTACATTCATCCACACTTTATTTAAAGCACTTAATATGCTAGGTAAATCCCTGTTTCTGCTGCTTTACAATTGGGACTCTGAACTCTTAGCTCCAAAAGTCACACTCCGGTCATGAGAATCAGACTGAACCAAAAAGCCCACCTGAAGAGCCTAACGTGAGTTCAGAGCCTTCTGCACAAAGACCAACACTAGGGGGAGACTCTCTCCCTTCTTAGCTGAGAAAGACTAAATCCCCCTGCTCAGTCACCACCCCAGAGCTCCATGGACATTTCCTGAATAGTATCAAGTTCAATAATTGATGAATAGAGCTGGGCAGGCGGCAAATGCCACTTACGGGATTGGGGAGAGAAACTCAACAAAATGACGAGAAATTTTCCTAAAGTCATTCAGAGAGTCTAAAAAAAATTACGGTTAAAAAGTCACAGCTTTTAACCCACTAATATTATTACTTACCCAGCAATATGTTTTTATAACCATAACATTTTATTTTTCTTGGCAGAAAAGTGATATTTAATGGTTAACAATATTATTGATAAGACATTAATGATAACAATAAAAGTAATAATACCTAATGTCTACAAAGCTTTATGTGTACTTCTTTTTGTTTAATTCTTTCAACAATCCAGAGAATAGATATTTTAATCCATTTTTTTCTATTAGAAACATTAAGATGTAGAGAGGTTAAATGACTTAAAAAGCAGTGTGGAATAGTGGCAAAGAGCACAGATTGCAGAATCAGACTGACTGGGCTCAAGTGTCAACTCTACAGTTCTAGTGTGGTAGCTGTGTGACCTGGCAAGTTAACTAACCTCACTTTTCTTTATTTTCCTCATGTATAAAATAAGAGTCATAATAGCACCTACCTTCTTGGGTCGTTGGGAGAATTAAATGAGTTAAAACATGTAAAACAGAATAGTGCTTGGCACATTGTAAGCACTTAATGTGTGTTAGCCATTATGTGACCCAAAGTCATATAATTATTTATTAATTTATACATCAATTACTTAATTACCATTTGCATCCAGCACTGTCTTAGGCATTGGAGAAAAGCAATGAAAAAGATCTTACAGTTTATTGGGAAAGATAGACATTATGTAATTCTAGGTAAGATGTGATGAGTTTTATGACAGAGCAAGCAGGTGCTATGTAGCCCACAGAGGAGAGAGGTTAGGGGCCGTGTAAGAGATGGGTAATGCCAGGGCCTGGACTGGACGCCAGCTGCTTGTGAATCAGCAGCAGCAAAAAGAGACTCTCATCAACAGCTCTGAAGCTATTTTCAAGGCTTACGGATGAAGAAGACTAAGAATTTTAATATCTAGTCCTAACCCTGAAACTTTCTGGGCAAATCGCTTGACCCCTGTGTTTCCATTTCCAGACACATAAAACGCAAATCTCTTAGGCTTGCTCCGGGAAAGAATAAAATTACTGTGTGGGCTTCCATTGTTTGTGAAGAATCTACACAGGCATGAAAACCTGGCAGTGAGATTGATGGATAACTGTCAGATCAGCCACACACCTTTTCTTAGAAGAGATCACATCAAAGGGGCACACATAGAGGAACAGTGGGGCTTTCTCCATAGAATCCCGGAGGCAGAAAATATCTTTGAGTTCTTGTCCAGTAGCTTCCAAACTTTTCACTATTAAGGACATCTTATACTAGCTCTCTCTCATGAACTCCGTATTTCCAAAGATTTGAGCTACCATGTTGACCATATTAAGTAAAAATTGATAAATCCCTCATTTTGATTCATTAGGGAGCATTTCACGCATGTAAGATGGAAGCATTACCATCCTGAGCTGACATAATCCAACCAAAATAAAATATTTCCCACTACATACTCATTGGAAAAAATTAGGAAAATACAGAAAAGAGTAAAGAGTGAAAATGCCACTCATAATTCCATTAGCGCTGTCACGATTTTGACATATTTCCTTTCAATCTTTATTTTAGGCACTGTTTTTCTTAAAATAGTTGCGATCATATTGCATATTCCTAAGGCAAAGAAAATGGACATTTCCTCAGGTGGGGTGGAGGGCTACTGAGAATCATTTATCCTTCCTAAACTCTGCCTCCCTCACCACACCCCGAGACCCCATACCACCCTCTTCCCACATGGTACTAAGTTAATTTTTTGTAAGAGGTGATTCTCCCTCTGCTGTGGTCTGAATGTTGTATCCACCCAAAATTCATATGTTGAAACCTAATCCCCAATGTGATGGTCTTTGGAGGTGGGGCCTTTGGGAGGTGATTAGGTCATGAGGGTAGAGCCCTCATGAATGGGATTAGTGCCCTTATAAAAGAAACCCCAGCGACATCCCTCGCCCCTTCCACCATGCAAAGTTACAGAGAAAAGACAGCTGTCTATGAACCAGGAGGTGGGCCTCCACCAGACACTGAATCTGCCGGCATCATGATCTTGGACTTCCCAGGCTCCATAGCTGTGAGGAATAAATGTATGTTGTGTATAGGCCATCCAGTTTATGGGTTTTGTCCTAGCAGCCTGAATGGACTAAGACACCATCTATACTGTAAAACTGTGTCAATTCATCCCCATACCCCAGCACTCTGCACGTTACCTGGAACACAGTACACATTCAATATTTTTTGCTGTACTGAATTAAGCTGTTTAAATTAAACTGAAATATTGAAACCCTGTTACTGCCTTTGCACATCACCGAAGGCTTGGTTCAGTTCTCTTATTTCACAGATGAAAACCCTGAAAACCAGAGTGGTTAAGGGACGGAGGTTTCCATGTATGAGACTGAGTGATTGCCAAAAAACAACAGATGACAGCAGAAGCTGGCATATTCTGGAATTCCATCACTTTAAGATAACCACTATTCATGTTTTAGTGGTCATCTTTTACGCATTTGCATAAATGGGATAATATAATATTCTTTTTTCATCATGAACAGTTTTTTTTTTTTTGTGAGGAAGACCAGCCCTGAGCTACCATCTGTTGCCAATCCTCCTCTTTTTGCTGAGGAGGATTGGCCCTGGGCTAACATTTGTGCCCATCTTCCTCTACTTTATATGGGACGCTGCCCCAGCATGGCTTGACAAGTCATGTGTGGGTCAGCGACTGGGATCCAAACCTGCGAACCCCAGGCTGCCGAAGTGAAGTGTGCGGACTTAACTGCTATGCCACTGGGCTGGCCCCCATCATGGACAGTTTTTAAAAATGCAGTCTTTTTTTTTAAACCTCCTCCATTCTCCTGTCTTCCCCCTCTCTATTAGACAACCCTCTGCTCCATCCCAACTCCCATGTAACCAGCATTAATGACCTGGTATGTATCATTTCATGACATCTCCATGTTGCTAGAATCATGAACATAAATACATATATGAGGTGGGGTTGTCATTGTCTGTTTTACAAAAATGGGATCATACTGTATATATACGTTTCTAGATCTTGCTTTTTGCACTTAACAATACATTGCAGAAATATGTCCAAGTCAACTGGTTTTAACTTACCTCCTGTGATGTGGGGCTTGTGGCTGGGTGCCGTGATGTATGGATTCCATGCCTGCAGATCAGGCATTCTATAAGCTCCTGGAAGATTTTTGGCTGCAGCTTTGCAGAAAGAAAGGCAAACCCATACCAAGGATAGGTATCTACCCCTGTGAGGACAAACCACTGGCCCTTCCAGGGTGGAAGAGACTCAATGTAGTTGAGTTGCCACCAAGGTGCTGGTGGTCTCCTTGAGAAACAGTGCCCATCATTTTCCTTCCAGGCCCCTGAGCAGCCAGCTAGGCAACTGGCCACAGCCTAGGTTTCTAAGAGCCACCCTAAGCAGCAAGTTTGTGCCATTCCCTGAGGTCTTTGCCAGTGTTAAATCCCATGCCCTGGGAAAGTTCCCTTAAGTCAGTGAATTCTTGCTTGTCCAGTTTTACGATCTGCCTCCTTGATTAAACCCCATCAAATTCATCCCCAGGCACACTGCCCTGGCTCCTGCCAATATGTGCTAGCTGGTCTTTGCAGTTCCTTTGAGGTGTAATCTCTTTCCTCCCTTGTCTTGCCGAGCACAACCGCAGCTGAGTTCTGCTGGGAGGTAACCCTCATTATCATACTAGCGTTCAGGAGAGGCAGTAGGAGAACTTCTTAGAGGGACACCTGTTGCCTTGTGGAGGCAAGGCTTCTGCATTGTCTTCCCACATGAGGGAAGTGCTCACTCTTGATAGCCAGGCGTGGGCTGAAAGTTCTGTGAGTACAGAGGAGTCTACAGAGCCACAATCCTTGTGGGCACCCACCTAGATGTCCTCATCCCATATATCGAGGTTCTAAGCTTTCCCAGCCAGGGCCCTGCTCTTAGCACCACAGACCTGGCTTGCTGAGAATTTAAAGGTCTCTGGAGCCCCTTGATTCTAACTACTAAGTCCTGCACTTGCTCCTCAGCTACATCCATGCTTCCACTGAGGAGACAGGGCCTCTTTGTAAACTCCCAAAGAGCCCCTGCAGGGAGGCCCTCCAGCTCTCACATTTAGTCTTGACAGGTTTATTAATAGCCCTCAGCTTCTCAGCTATCTCTCTGCGGAGTGTTAATACAACCTCTAAACACCAACCGACACAAATGTCTGTATATGCATTTGTTCTCCCCATTGCATTTCAAATATCTGAATCATCAAGAGTGTTCCCACTCACCCAGGTCACCAACAGTGAAATTTTTAGCAACTGGGTCACCACCTTATACCAGGGACTATCTGTGTCCTACCTATTACATGGTATGGTAGGCAGAATGGAATAATAGAACAACGCCCCCCATCCCCGCCCCAAAGATGTCCACATCCTAATCACCAGAATCTGTATATATGTTTTCTTACATGGCAAAAGGGACTTTGCAGATGTGATTAAGCTAAGGATCTTGAGATGGGGGAGATCATCCTGGATTACATATTGGTGGATCCAATATAATCATGAGTCCTTATAAGCGAAAGAGGGAGATAGGAGAGTCAGAGATTTGAAGATGTTATCCCACTGGCTTTGAAGATGGAGGAAGGGACTACAAGCCAAGGAATACTGGTGGCCTGTAGAGGATGGAAAAGGCAAGGAAACAGATTCCTTTCTAGAGCCTGTAGTAGGTACAGCCCTGCCGACACTTTGATTTTAGCCCTGGGGAAACCATTTTGCACTCCTAGCTTCCAGAACTTTAAGGTGATAAATTTGTGTTGTTTTAAGCCACTAAGTTTGTGGTAATTTTTTACAGCAGCAATAGGAAACCAACACACCTGGGGTGAGCTCTTCCTTGCCAGCAGCAAATGATCCAACCCCAACACCATCTCACTGCCTGCTTTCTCAGACCACTCCTGGGACTAACTGTGTGTTTGGGTCCTCTGAGAAGCTGTCACCAAGACAAATTAGACTTGCAAATAATTTATTGGGGGAAACACTTCTGAAGCATAAAATGGAAAGAGAGAAGGAGTAAGCAGGGACAGGCTTCAGACTGTAATAACAGTCTAACACCTGTGCAAGGGGAGAGGGAAGGAAGGATTGGATGGGAAAAGCCTCAGACTGCAGGGTAGCTCTGAGAAGGTCTCATCCAGGTCCTTGGAGGACCGTAGAATAAAGACTGTCCAACCCAGGGAGAGCACGGCCTCAGCACGAGGGCTGTGGCAGATCTGAAGGTGTAGCAGCTGGAGGCTGTCAACCAGTTGTGCTTCTCACAGCAAGTTATCTTGAAGGGAGATCTAACAAGCCCATCTCCATAGTCATCACACTCACCCACCCACGCCCACCCCCTCATCCAGGCTCAGGCAGTGTAATTAACCATAAGCCCCCTACAGGGGCAGAGCCTTGACCCTGAGCTTACTGTGTGGCCAAGAAAGTATCAGAGCACGTGCCCTCTGCAAGTAGGCAGATCCCAGAGCGGGAAGGATAGGGGCTGAGTTACACGTGCCCAAGTCCCAATCCAATTTTACCAATCAGATAATTCACTACTCTTCAACTGTTGAAGAGAGTTTGGAGGGGTGGAGGGAAGCCAGGATTGATCCTCAAATGGAGCTCTCTCCACATGGAAAAAATGTTAGAAGAGGGAAATAATGTGCTCCCGTATCAAATAACGTGCTGGAACAAATGTCTTTCAATTTTATTGCCAGATTGCTTTCCAAAGAAGTTAAAACGTTTTACACATCCACCAGCAATGCTGAGAGAATCATCTCTGTATCTCTACAGCATTAGGCATTATCACTCTTTTCGATTTCTGCCATTCTGATGGGTGTCAAATATTTCATTTTTATTTACTGCATTTGCCTAACTGCTAGGAAGATGGAACATCTTGGCATATGCCATTTGTCTTTACAGTTGTGTGGACTGCCTGTCTGTACACTTAGTCCATTTCACTATTGGGCTGTTTGTGTTTCTTTTGTTAATGTGTTTGTAGAGGTTGTGTCTAATTACAGCTATTAACCCCTTATCTGCTGTATGCAGTGCAAATATTTTTCAATCTATTTTTTTGCCTATTTTTATGATATCTTTTATCAGAGAAAACATTGTAAGTTTTATAAAGTCAAATACGTCTTTTCTCTTACAGTTCCTGAGTTCCCTATCTTTGTTTGCAGGATCTCCCTGTTCCCGCGTTTTAAATAGTCTCCTAAATTTTCTTCTAAGATTTTTACTATTTTATTTTTACATTTACTATTTCGTCCATCTGAAATTTATGTTTGTATTTTATTTCCTTTCTTATCACAAAATAATACATGCTTCTTGTAGAAACTTTTAGAAAGTTTCAGATAGGAAGCTTCAGATAATAAACAAGAAAAAATTTAAAAGTACTCCTAGTTCCCCACTTTCCCTATACACAGCCCCTGTGAATATTTCTGTCTACATCATTTCAGTCTTTTTTTTTCTATCCATTGCACACAATCTCAATATTTAAAAAAAAGGATTTATATTGTAAATTCTGTTATACACCCTGGGTTTGCCATTTAGCAATACAATTAGAACATTTTTTCACATCATGGAATAATTTTCTACAACATATTTTTAATAGCACGGGGATAATCCAATGATAAATGTACCATCATTTGTGTAATCAAATCCCTACTTTTGGACATTTACCTGATTTCCAATTTTTTGTTATAAAGAAAACGTGCCACGATGCTGCTTCTCGTTTGTTAGACTATATTTTGCACTTTGTTAAAGAGCTCACTCATTTTCAAGTATGTTTATTCAATTTTAATAGCATCTAAAATTACCTGCTTAAAAATCAGATAAGGAGAGGAAAAAGAGATCTATTTTTTTTTTTCTGGGTGGCTGTGTCGAGATACACCTGAATCAAATAGAGATTTTGGAACTACTTTAAAAAAAAGTGGATTTCTGGAGCATAATTGATGTGTTTAGAAATTATGAAGAGTTTGGAAGTTAAAAAATAGACAGTAAACAGCACGGGGAAAATCACCAAGTAGAAGGATCAGAAAATCCTCCAGCACCAGTGGCCAGGTGAGGGATCAATAGGGTAACAATGCCAGTTCTCTTAACACCAGCACCACCGACACACCAAGAAGCTGCCCCCAAGCTCTTCTGGAAAGACACAGACATAAATCAATAATCATCCCATTCCAGAATTTTAGCAGAATCTCAAGACAAAGAAATGAGTAGTAGAAAGTCTAAGAATGAGTGGAATAAAAAAAAAAAACCCATGAGCACAGAATCTATTTTAATTAAAATATAATTTAAAAATAAATCTGAATATTTGAAAAAAATAAGTGGAAGTAAAGTGTGTACGTTAGTCTGCTATCAAACATATTTCTATTTGGCTTTGAATTCATTATGATTTGGGGATTTCTCTGCCATTGCTCTTTTCCATAATTATATTCCAAACAAGAAAATTTTTTAAGTATTATTGAACTATACACAATAAACCACGGAATGTGATGTTCGAAGGGAGTCTACAGCTCAGCTAGTCTGGCCCTAATATTTGCCATTGGGGAAGCTGAGGTCAGGAAAGGGAAGGGACTTGCTAAAGGTCAGACAGCCAGTTACCTGCTGAGCCAGGAGTGGAAATGCAGATCTCCCGCCTCCTAGAGCAGTTGCTCCTGCCACTAGCATCACAAATCAACAACATGGTCATACTTGTTCTGTTGCCTGTGGTCACGAGTTATACATCACTTCAGGAAGGCAGCAAGATGAAATCTACATGTATGTGTAAGCACAGTTGCTGACATCAATCCTCTAGCTGTTCTATACCTTTAATGTAGCATATGAAGCCTTCGGAAAAGTCAGGCCTGGATACCTGCGGAGCTCCTTCCACAGCACAATTGTCTAGAGTAGCACTCTGCGGCCTGCCACTTCCCCTGCTGCCAACATTGTTTGGCTTTCTTCAATTCGTGGACCCCGGGATAGAAGACCCTTAAACACTTTTCCTCTGACGGAGTTTTTTAGTTAAGAGCCAAGTAGAAAATGTTCAAAATGATTGAATCTAACACACTTTCTACTAGCAAATTAAAAATACATGATATTAAAGAGGACATTTCTTGGCTTCGTTTTTTTTAAGCTTAAAATTTAAAAAAAATTAGGAAAGAGAGAAATAGGCGTAACCTAGAGTAAAAATTCTTTACTTTTCTCCAACACAATGCATGTCTCATCTGTAACAGTCACAATAGGCTATGAGTTTCTGCACAGAACACGGTTTGCTGAATATAACTCCACCTTCTCTTCCCTACTACCACTAGGAAAACACAATAATTGGGATACTATTTGGATATTTTAAAATACAATCTGCCCCAGAAGACAGATGCCTCTTTAATCCAGGAGGTGAAGCTGTTCTGACTATGTGCATAATACACATTATTGTTACTAGTAATAGTAACAAGGATAAAAATGGCCAAAATTGTTCTAGTTGGGAATTAATTGCATGCAACTGTAGTTATTTTAATAGTAATAACCACAATAATGATAGTTACCTGGAAGAAATCTTTTTTAAATGCTCACTTCAGAGCCTGACACACAGAATAGTCAAAGTTCAGATGATATTGTTATTGTTGTTGAAAACAACTGCAAACTACATATAAATATTCCATAATCAGGATAATCTGTATCCATAAAAGCATAACTTCATGTAGCAGGTGCCTCTGATGTCCTTGTCACATGTTCTCTGCCCGTGTGTGATGTCAGCTGTGGCTGCAATGGACAGTTATGTGCAAGCTCGCCCACCTCACCAGTAGCCCACCTCGAATGGGACACTGCATTCAGCATTCTGCACCACACTTTGGAGCTTATTCACCTGGCATGAGAAGCACAGCCTGGAAGTGCAGGGGAGGAAGAGCTTGTGGGGAAACCCTCCATTAATGGTGGTCAGGAGCCACTGCCTTTCAGGAGGACAATTCTAGGAGTGTTCTGTAAGCTGCTCAGGTGATCTCAGCAGATTGCCCTCCCCACAATGCTCCCAGCAGATTCCTCCTCCTTCCCTGTCTCATCCTCTGGCTCCCTCACTCCTGCTTCCTAGTATCATCGCCCAAATTAACCACCTGCACCCAACTCTTTGTCTCAGGCTCTGCTTTCAAGGGAACTCAGACTAAGGCATTCCATTCCCTAAGTCTAGGTGATTTCCAGAAATACAAACTGGAAATACTTTAGACAGGTGGTCTCTAACACAAGGCAACATCAGATTATTTTTGTTCTGCATTAAAAATATTTTAAATGGAAGAGAGAATATTATCAGACTGGACCTCTTATAAATTAAGTTCATAATATTTTATCATGGGAACCCATAAAAAAGTTGTGGAAAATAATTGTGTAAAGAATTAGGGGAGGGGAGACAAAAAGGAGAGAAAAACAAAGGCTTTCAGCAACTTGAATCATTATTCCCATGCTCTGCATTGATAAGCCAGGTGATCAGTGGCCCCTGTTCAGTTCTTTCCGATATGGATGCTGAAGAACATTTACTGTGTAACTGCTTGGATGTCTGATCAATTCAGGTCTGAGCTCATTGGTCGAATGAGGTCCTGGCAAAGTTCCAGAGACTAATGGATAATTTGTAGCGACCATATTGTGGGTATTTGGCGGCATATCCAATGATGTGGGAGTAATAGCAAGCATTGGTTAGAACATCTAAGGCCCTTAATAATTGTGTGTGACACAACCAGATTAGAACATCATAAAACCTAAGGAAATCAAGTGACCAAGAGAAAACACTCAAGTCTTTTCATGTAATTGCCTTGAGAGTATGGACCATATAAAATTTAATTCAACAGGTACATTTAGAGCACTTACTATGACACAACGATTAACAGTTAGAGAGCAATTTCATATCTATTATCTCATTGAGCCCAACATAACCTGTAAGATGGGTATTATTTATTCTCTGCACTTCACAGATGATGCAACAAACTAAAAGAAATGATGAACAGCAGGAAGGTGCTCCATGAACAACGGTGTACTGAATGACTTACCTGAGGTTAGTCCTCAAACATGAATCCAGATCTTCTAATTCCCAAGTCTTCGCTCTTTCCCCTACTTCCTGCTGCCTAGTTGGACAGTACCAGATACCACCTCTAACAGGAAATGCAAATGAATAGTACTTGTTCTCTGCCTTAAGGACTCTCATCACTGGGGAGCCAGAACAGCACTATACTTGATTAAGTGAATTGACCCCATGTTGTATGAATTTACAAAAGAGAGAGATGTGTGCTGACTTGTGAGGTTACAGAAGGCTCTCTAAAGGGGAATGGGAGTAGAACTGGGCTCTGAAGGATGGTCAAGATTATGGATTATCATTCATTCATTCAAGAATTATATTTTAATGTCTACCATATGCCAGGCATTATTTTAAGGGCAGGGGTTAAAACACTGAATAAAATAGACCAAGCACCCATATCAGTTAGGAACCCATATAACGCTAAGTAATGGAAAATCCCACTCCAGTGGCTTTACCAAAGCCATCGTTTCACTCAACAAGAAATCACAAGGGAGGCAGCTAGGGCCGGTAGAATGTGCTGTGATGCCATCAGGGACCCAGTTTCTTTCTACTTTTCTGCTCAGCCTCCTTAAAGGGCTGGTTACCTACTCATACTTGTCATTTCATGATCGCAAGGCACCTATTTCACTGCCAGTAACTATATCTACATTCCAAATAAGCAGAAGGACAGAGAGAGAAGAAGGAAGAGGCACTCCCTGTGCTCGGAAGGTGAAGACTTCCTGGAAATTCCCAACAGACTTCTGCTCACATCATTAACCAGAGGTATAGCACATGGCTACCCTTAGCTGTAAACCCGAATGTGAGGGTGAGCATCGTTAGTCAGACGTAGTCCCACCCCAAACAGACCAGGAATCTATTAATAAAGAAGAAAGGGCACTGGCTAGTTCTCTAGAAGTCTCTGCCACAGACCCTGTGTCATGGAGCTCATACTCTGCTCTATGGATTGTGTCACTAGAGCTCTATGGTCACAGCGACTGGAGCCAACAGAAAAGGAATTTGTTGGAAGGATGTAAACCAGCTCACAGAATCAAAGGGAAGTTGGAGAGTCAGGTGGTGAACGGGGACCAGGGCAGCCTCTGAGTGGTCTCATTCGGAGGCAGTGGTCTGATAAATGAACCCCACCACAGACGAAGTGGTGTCAAGTCTCAGGAGAGGAATCCAACAGCTGGCGTGGGTCCTAGCAATCCCGCCACGTCTGCACACAATGGGAGAGGTGACTCCTCAAAAGGCAGTCAGGGAGCCTTACCAAGAAAAGAGGCCAGGGCATTGACCAAGCGGCCAGTATTTGTGAAACGATTTAAGTTTTCCAGATGACGAGTTCTTAAGTGCAATTAAACACTGTGAAATTCTTAATATTGTACCTTGATCTTAAAAACATATCTTTGCTCCAATTCTTCAATACCGCAGAAAAATCCGATTTTCACTTCGCTAAACTGAACCAGAACTGCAAAGGATAGTTTACACTAAAAGAAAAACAGACAGCAGAAGATTGGCTGGTTTTGTTATTAAGACTGTCTTCTGGTTACATTTTATATATAGATTCTCCTGAATGTAGGTTAGGGAGCTATTAAAAAATTAAATAAGAGAAGAGCATTGCTTCTGCTGTTTGACTTGAAGATGTTCACAGTGGGGCGACATAAAATCAGATTTTTATAGTGTTGCCTGAAAATAATGCCATATATTGAAGTAGAAGCCCATAGGCAGATCAGGCCATTAAGGACTATTACCCATGTTATTACTGCTAAAATATTTATATATTATAATTTTGTAATAACGTATTTCCAAAGGAAATAATGTTGGCTTAAAATGCACATATTAGTGAAGCCATTCCAGTACAGCATTGTTTGAAAATCTCTGCAGGAACAAAAGCCAAAAACACCAAATAATTATTGTAAGTTCGGATTTTGCCCCTCTAAATGCCTTTTTTCTGACCCTTGAAAACAATTACAGCAAATGAGGATCAATAAAATTAAGCACAAGGGTGGAATCTGTTAAAAATAAGAAAAAAAAAATGATACAGGTCCGGGTGCTGTTGTTATTCATTTGCTTTTTCTGCAGAATTATTTAAATTTCAAATCAATTTTGAGGTCTTTATTTGGTTATTCAAAAAATATTTATTGAACCTGCCTACTAGGGCAGACACTACTACTTGTGTATTCAATAGTTATTCTCCTTTTACTCCTTACTAATATAATCCCATCTTTTTCAAGATGTTTTTCAATGTTTTCTGCTAAAATAGTCCCCAGATTCACTTCCAGCTAAGGGTTGCCATGTGACCAGGTCCAGACAATGAACTATAAAGGGAAGAATTTTTTTAAAAAAGGAGAGAGACTCATTTGGCAGTATCTTTGACTATTCTGCCTGGAATGCAGATATAATTCCTGCAACCATGGCAGCCATTTTGCAACCTTCAGGATACAGAGCAGAAAAAGAGATGGATCATTGAGATTTGATGACCTTATGGAGAGACTGTACCAGCCCTGGACTGCCTATCTTCAGCCTTTTTCCTATGTGATAAAAATAAACCTCTGTTTGGTTCAGCTATTGCAATCAGGTTATGTTATTTGCAGCCAGATGAATTGCTAACTGATATATGTAACCATGTATCTGGCACTGTGTTGGCTTCAGGAGATGGAGCCGTGAACAAGATGTGGTCACTAGCCTCAGGGAGCTTCTTATTTAATGAGAGAAACATGATATAATTACAAAATTAACTATTTAATTACAACTGCTATGAAGGGGAAGTTTGGGATAGCTAAACAAGTCCAGGTGAAGGCAGTGGTCCGAAAAGACCTTTTTAAGTAAATGACATATAAACTGAGACTTGGAAGATAAATAGGAGTTAACTGGGCAGTGGCAGTTGAAGAGAGCATTCCAAGGGGGAAGAATGTTCCCTGTGAGTGAAATAAAGAGACGAAGGGGAGTGATCCTTCATGAGACTGGAGCAGTAGGCAGATCAGAAAATACAGGGCCTTGTGGCCATGATAAGAATTTTAGACCTTAATGCAGTGGAAAGACATTGGTAGATGTGAAGTGGTCAGATTTCAGTTGTGAAGAGATAATTTTGCTTGCACTATAAAGGAATGGGAGGGGAGCAAGAGATGATGGGGAGAGAAAGAAACTTATTGGAGTAATCTAGATCAGGGGTCAGCAAACTTCTTCCAAGGGTTTGCTTTCATAAATAAAATTTTACTGGAACTCAGCTACTCCCCTTCGTTTACATTTGTGCTACAAGGGCAGAGTTGAGAGGTTGCCATAGAGACCATATGGCCCACAGAGGCAAAAATACCTACTATCTGGCCCTTTACAAGACAAGTCTGCCAACCCCTGCTCTAAACGAGAGAAGATGGCGGCTTGGACTAGTTCCATGGGGATGTAGAAAAGTGGACAAATTTGAGATATATTTGGGATTTGCTGATGGGTTAAAGTTAGGAGCTGAAGGAGAGAGAGAGAGATGAACAAGGACTTTTAAACATAAGTGCCATTAAAGATGGAAAAACAGGTTTTAGAGGATAAAGTGCAAGCGTTTTGTTTAGGCAATCTTGAGTTTAAATATCTTAGAAACATATTGTTACTATCGTGGTCCCGCTCTTGTTAGAATATGGAAATTCTATAATATGGGGGCTTTCCTTGCATTCCATATTGTGATTAGTTTTGCTCGGTAAGAATTATACTCTGGCATATGGATTTTTACATGCAGAAGGTCCTCCCAGATATAATTCAGTTCAGCCCATTTTAATAAAATATTAAGCAAAAGTTAAAAGAAATTGAGGCAATGCATTATATGAAAGTTTTTATGATGGTTTGAGAAAAGACATCCATTTCCTTAGTTGAACGATAAGTCTATCTAGTAATTATTATTTATACATTTTCAAGACGTTTTTCATATGATCACATTTTCCGCAGTATTTTCATGCCATTAAATAATTTCATATTGATCTCACAAAAATAACAAAACAATGGGCCTGTTGCAGGTAAGGTATAATTTGCTGAGAACTGATGCAGAACTTTGGGGGTTAGATCTGATTGAGCCCATCTTTTGTAGCCTTAAAAAAAATGACTGTATTTCTCTGCCGAATCTGGGACACAAGTTTTGACAACTGGAAAAAAATTTTAATTGTGGAAGTCTAAGAAAATCTGGTTGTCATTTATTTCTATGCCAGATCCTAAGGCACAAGAAACTCACCCAGATCTCCACGCGTCCCCCTGGAAAAGGTCGGGCCTCAAGCACAGGAGGGAAAATAATCAACTGTCTTGGGAAATGGTGTGGCCCAACATTTGAAATAAAACACTTTGGTTCTGTTCTGGACTTTTCAGAAGCATTTAGCGATATGGATATGCAATATGCTTGATGAGACCTCCTATGGAGAGGTCCCTCTAACAAAAAAAAAGCAAGTCTTCCACAACGTGATATTCAGGATCGTATTTGACCTGCACTCTGACTCAGAATGCCTCCACAGCTGTGACACTGGTTTGGAGAGCTCCAGCAATCTCTTCAGTCTACTTCACAATTTCTCATTGTTGTGCAATTGCTCCCCTCCACAGTCAATGATTTTTTTGGCAAAACGTGCTGGAAATTTTCCTTGCACCTTAAGGAGAAGACTATTTCTTTTGAAATGCACACATTGAGATGTGGGGAAGAAAGTATCTGAGACAGAGAATGTAGAATTTATGGGTTTAATGAAATGTGAAAACTGGGAAAGACAAGCATCTCTTCAGAAGATGGCTTTAACTCATGAGCAAACTGGGTTAATTAAAAAGTATTAAAGTCAGATGGGTCCCTTTAAATTTGATAGATAATTTCTTTTTTAAATTACTACTTTCAAGCACAGTAGTTGCTTTTCTTTGTTTGTTTGGTTTGGTTTGGGTTTTTTGATGGCTGTCTTTCCCGGATGAAGCAAGGCATTCCCAGCCAAACAGCGTTGAACTGATGCTCCAAAAGTAGTTTCCTCCTTCCCTTCTGAATGCACCTGCTCACGACCATAAGCCCAGCTCCAGGTGGGATGGTGTTTGGAGCAGCAGCTGGAGCAGAATTGACACTGGAACAGCCACACTGAGCTGGTTTTGATCTTCTCATAATTTCATTCACACCCATTTTCTTTAGGAGGCCCGTAAAATGTTGTTTTTTAATTGAGCACAATGAACAAACAGTAAAGTTCATCTGTTAAAATGTACAGTTCTATGTATTTTGAGAAGTTTATGCAGTCATGTAACCACCACCGCAATCAAGGTGGAGAATATTTTCATCATCTTAAAAAGATCCTTTGTGCCCTTTTGTAGTCAATCCTCTACCCCTATCCCAGCCCCTGGCACCTGGCAACCACAGGGCTGATTTCTATTTCTGCCTTTTCCAGAATGTCATAAATGGAATCAAACAGTATGTAGTCTTTTGAATCTGACTTCTTCCACTTAGCAAAATGCTTTTAAATTCAGCAATGTTGTGTGTGTATTAGTAGTTCATTCCTTTTTATTGCTGAATAGTATTCCATTATGATTATGTGAAAGTACCACAATTTATTTATTCATTCCATAGTTGGTTGGTTGGTTGTTTCTAGTTTTGGATAATTATGAATAAAGCTGCTGTAACATGCATGCACAGGTTTTTGTGGGGACCCGTAAGAAATTGTCAAACAGAAAGTGGCTGTACCATTTTGCATTTCCACCAGTAAATGTATGAGAGTTCCAGTTACTCAACACACTCACCAGCATTTTGTATTGTCAGTTTGTTGTTGTTTGAGTCATTGTCACAGGTGTGTAGTGGTATCTCATTGTGCTTTTAATTTACATTTCTCTACTGACTAATGATATTGAGCATCTTTCATGTGCTAATTTGCTATGTGTTTCTCTTCTTTGATGAGGATCTGTTCAAATCTTTTGCCCACTTGAATGGTTTGTTAGTTTTCTTATTATTGAGTTTTGAGAGTTCTGTATATTCTGGTTACCAGTCCTTTATCAGATGGGTGTTTTGCAAATATTTTCTCCCTATCTGTGGCTTGTCCTTTCATTCTCTTCAAATGTCACTTAAAGAGCAGAAGTTTTAAATTTTTATGAAATCTGATTATCAACATTTTCTCTTATGGATCATGCTTTTTGCGTCCTTTCTAAGAAATCTCTGCCTAACTCAATGTCACAAAGATTTTTTTCCTATGTTTTCTTCTAGAGATGTTATAGTTTTAAGTTTAAATTTAGGTCTTTGATCCATTTCTAGTTAACTTTTGAATATACTGTGAGACATCATACATATGGATGTCACTTTTTACAAATGGATGTCCAAATACTCTGAGCCATTCACTGAAAAGGCTATCCTTTTTGTATTGTATTGCCTTGGCAGCTTTGCTGAAAATCAGTTAATATTTGTGTGGCCTATTTCTGTGCTCTCTACTCTGTTCAGTTGATCAATTTGTCTATCCTTTTGCCAATACCATGCTATCTTGATTACTGTAGCTTTATAGTAAGTCTTGAAATTAGATAGAGTTAGTCCTCCAACTTTTTTTTTCAAAATTGTTCTGGCTACTCTAGAGCCTTTGCTTTTCCATATAATTTTTGGAATCAGCTTGTCAATTTCTATAAAAAGCCTCCTGGGATTTTGATTGGAATTACACTTAATTTATGTATCAATTTGAGAGAAATTGACATCTTGACAATATTGAGTCTTCTGATCCATAAAGACAGTATGCACTCCATTTTTATTATTACAGGTCTTTTATTATTTCTGTAATCAATGTTTTTTAGCCTTTAGTGTACAAATTTTGCACATATTTTGTCAGGTTTATCTTTAAGTATTCCATGTTTTGGATGCTATTTTAAATTGTACTTTCAAAAAATTTTTGCTTCCAGGGCCAGCCCGGTAGCATAGCAGCTAAGTTTGTGTGCTCTGCTTCAGCGGCCCAGGGTTCACTGGTTCGGATCCTGAGCGTGGACCTATGTATCGCTCATCAAGCCATGCTGAGGTGGCGTCCCACATAGAGCAACTAGAAAGATGTACAATTATGACATACAACTATCTACTGGGGCTTTGGGGAGAAAAAAAGGAGGAAGATTGGCAACAGATGTTAGCTCAGGGCCAATCCTCCTCAAAAAAAAAAAAAAAGCTATGATTCCTAAAAAAAAAATTCTGTTTCCAATTGTCCCTTAGTAGTATGTAGAAATACAATTGAATTTTTTGTATGTTGCTCGTGTATCCTGAAACTGTTAAACTTACTTATAAGTGCTAGCAGCTTTGTGGTAGATTCTTTGAGATCTTCTATGTAGACAAGCATGTCATCTGAGAATACAAACAGTTTTAATTTTTCCTTTCCAGAACATGCCTTTTATTTGTTTTTCTTGCTTTATTTTACTTGCTGGGACCCCCAGTGTAATGGAAATCCTTTCTTGTTCCCGATCTTAGTGGGCAGACCTAAGAGTTAATCACAAATTTTTTTGTAGATTTTTTTTTGGGTAGATGCAATCTATCAAGTTGAGGGCATTCCTTTCTACTCCTAGTTTGCTAAGAGCTTTTTGATGAATGGATCTTGAATTTCATCACAGTCTTTTTTGCATCTGTTGAGACAATCCTATGGTTTTCCTCATTTAGATTGTCCACATAGTGAATTACATTAATTTTCAAATGTTCAACCAACCTTGCATTCCTGGGACAAACCTCACTTGGTCATGGTTTATTACCCTTTTTTGTGTGTGTGTGAGGAAGACCAGCCCTGAGCTAACATCGGTTGCTAATCTTCCTCTTTTTGCTGAAGAAGACTGGCCCTGGGCTAACATCCGTGCCCGTCTTCCTCTACTTTATATGGGACGCCACCACGGCATGGCTGACAAGCAGTGCGTCGGCAGGCCCCTGGGATCCGAACCGGGGAACCCTGGGCTGCCAAGTGCTAACTAAACCGCTGCGCCACTGGGCCGGCCCCTATTACCCTTTTTATATATTGCTGGATTCAATTTGTGAATACTTTGTTAAGGTCTTTTGTATTTATGTTCATGAGGAATATTGGATAGCTTTCAAGAGAATGCTGGTCTCACAAATGAATTCAGAAGTATTCTCTCCTTTTCAATTTTCAGGAAGACTTTTGAATAGAATTGGTATTTTTAAAAATTTAAATATTAGGTAGAATTCACCATCTGGACCTAGAGGGGTGTTTTTTGGGGGGTGAGGGGGGTGGGGAGTGTTTAACTATGGATTCAATTTATTTAATAGATATAGTACTATTCAATTTATTTATTTTTTTCTCTACTGAGGTTTTTTAAATTTGTACTTTTCTCTTATTTTTCAGCTATTAGTTTGTATTTTTCAAGGTATTTTTGGGAGCATGTTCAGTTTTAACAGATGGACTAAGGAAATTTGATTCTTCTATCTCACTGGAATAATTTCTTTGAGAAACCCAGGCTTTTTAAAAAACCACCCCAGGGTTAGTCTATGTGTCAAATAAGACAAAGTAAGTACTAAAAGTAGCTGCATCATAACCTGTCAACAGAGCTCCTTCTTTTCTGTTTAAAATGATCCTGGCTGAAACTTACAACTGTAGCTTAAAAGAAATCTGATTAGAACTTCTACTTCCTAGACAGAATGAGCAGATTAATTAATTAACTCAACAACAATTGGTTAAGACTCTGCTTGCCCACTTCATACAAGGCACTTTGCAGCATACAAACCAAAGGAACCATCTCCAGCAAGTTGTGGTCTGTCCAGGTGATCAACTGGAAAATATTCAGAAAGTCAGGTATGATCAAGCACAGATCAGCATAGAATGACCTTTCTATTGAAATGTGGAGGAAACAGAAACGAGCATATTGGAAATTTTATTTTAAAAGGTGAGTTTTGAGATGGATTTTCAGAAAATAGACATACATTGGCAAGAAGACACAGGGATAATATTTCTGGTAGAGACAGAGGCACAGCTAGAACTACTGTTTTGAGGTCTTTAGCAAAAGATGAAGTTGGAAAAGTCCAGGGAGTGAGATTGCTGCAGAGAGACTCCTGAGCAATAGCATAAGGAGGGGAACTGACATTACACGACGTAATTTCCAAGTCAATTCTTTGAGGTTTCCTGATGAGAAGATTAACATTAGGACATTTAGATAACTTGGCCACAGGCACCCATGCCACTGGCAATCTGGCATCCAAACGTCCAATCAGAGGTTCTCCACTGCAGGGCTGTAATCCATCGTGAAGTGAATTACAGGTAATTTGTTGCTAGTAATATGCATTCATCCATTCATTCCATAAATACATATTGAATGCCTTGCTCTGTGCCAGGCAGTGTTAATGTGCCAAAGATATAGCAGTAAACAAAATAAACACTCTTCCTACCATCACGAAGCTTATTTTCTAATGATGAAAACAAACACTGAACAAGTGAATATAAATGTAATTGATAGGTGTTTAAAAAGAAGTACATCACCTTATGGAAGCATTTTAAAAAGGGACAACTCAGTCTGGAGGTCTCTGCAAAAAAGTGATAGTTACACTGAAATTTACAGTAGTTAGTTAACATAGAGAGTGTGTGTGTGTGTGTGTGTGTGTGTGTGTGTGTGTGTGGCTGGGTGGGGGTGGGGGGAACAGGGGTGTGCAGGGGGTTTTTCCAGCAGAAGGAACAATAATAAAATCTTAGACCTTATTTCATGGGAAATGGGAAATGACTGTAGAGTTTTAGGAAGGGAGTAACACATGAAATTCTTCAGATACATATTCTTTGAAGTTCATTCTGACTGCATTGTGGAGAATGGATGACAGAGGGGCATGATTCCAGAGATCTTTGAGGAGGGGACTGCAGTAACAAGGTGACAGAAGAGGGTGGCAGAGGTTGGCCTTGAACTAGCTTGGACTGGATATGGAGGTTGAGAGAAAGAGGGCAACCAGGGACAACTCCCAGATTTCTGACATTTGTAACCACGTAGCCAGTAGTGTGCCATTTACCCAAATTAGGAAAATGCTGAAAGAGTAAATATAGCATTAGGGGGAGGTGGTAGGCAGATGACAAGCTCAGTTTTGGAAAGTTGAATAGGATGTGTACAGTGTGGTGGTTAAGAGTGTGGCCTATAAAACCAAACTGCCTGGATTCAAATCCCAGCTCCACCATAGAACAGCTGAATAACCACAACAAGTTATTCATCTCCTCTCTGTATCCCAGTTTCTACCTCTGTAAAATGGGGATAACAATAGTATCTACTTCATAAGACTATTATTACAATTAAAATTAGTTATGCATATAAAGCTGTGTCTTAGTACAATACCTGGGCTTGGTGAGCATCAATAGATTTGAACTTTTATTTTGTGACTGTGAGATATTCAGTATATGGCTAATGTATTGTTTCAAATATCAGAGAAAGGGTACAGTCATTGTAGGATTGAGCTTCCTACTCCCTTGTGTTTGAGTGAGAGACATGTACCTGAGTTGGAAGCACTTAACGGGCAGTGCAAGAACCTTGGGAGCTCCTTTGCCCTGGCGCGTAGAGGCTGACAATGTTTGAGAAGAAAACTATTCCATTCTGAGTCCCTGAATAATTACAACGAGCAGAGCCTTCATGCCAACCATAGACAGATATATAGCATAAGTGAGAAATAAATCTTTGTTATTTTAAGCCACTTAAAATCTGAGGATTGTTTGTTATTGCAGCATCACCTAGTCTGTACTGACTAACGCCTCAATGAGCTATTTAATTATGCAATTGACATGAAAAGTTTGAGAAGGTGTGGGTCTAAAGTCAAAGATTGTATATGTTTAAGCAGATTTATATTCTGCAAGTTATTTCCTCTGGAGATGGGTTTCCTTTTAAGTATGCGGCTAGATTGTACCTCACAATCTAAAGAAGAAACTGCTTGTCTTATGGAGATATGTGGGCTTCTGACTGAGCAGCCACTATGGGGACATTAGAATCTGAGACCACAGGAAGAACATGTAGGCACAATTTTCACTTCATATTGGAAAAAGCATAAAGAGAAGCTGGACTAGATTTGGCAAAATTCAACTTACCTTATGTTATTTAAAACTGCTCAACCCAAACTTTGAAAAATTAGAAAAGAAGGAGCTGTCCTTTCTTTTGTAATTTGGAAGAGAGAAATATAAGGAAGTGACCCTCCTACACTTGTTTATCCATTGTATGAAGCTGGACAGCTGGGTTCTGCTATGGTTTCTTTGTAGGCGAGACTCCAGCTGTGGATAGGAAATGAGGTGTTTCCTAATGGCAGAGGACTTTCCCACTCACAGTCACCCTGGGAAGAGGTAGATCTAGAAACTGAGAGTGACAATTGGGAAGGCAGACCTTAAGCTGGAGATGAGGAGGTAACTTCTTCTTTGAGCTTTACTCTTTTAGGCTTAGAGCCCAAAATGTCCAGGCTGCTTGGGTGGTGGTAAGGGTAGATAGCATCATCAGCAGGGCAGCTGGCAGCTATTTGGAGAAGAAACCCTACAGCCAGGGAATTATTAAGACACCCCAAAATGACGGTGGGCTGCAATGGATGGCTCCAAGAGCCTCCATACTTAATAACCAGTTGTAAGTTTCTTTGCTGTAATTTCCTCTGTTTTCCTGAGCTTTCAGTCAAGTTTTGGTTAATGTCAAAGCCTGGTCTCGGTAGGGCTGGGAAGACTTAAGGAAAGGATCTGGGCCTGTGCTTAGTCTGATAATAAAGGAGTAACTCATCTTGAAGTGAGCATGGCAGGCATAGCATGAATCCTTGGCTAGCGCAGAGATCAACAGACTGGAAGTGAGGAACACCCAAGGACATGCAGAAGGCTGGGAGCCTGTGTAAAACCCTGGAGACTCCCTGAAAGAAATTAGCAGGAACCTGAGAAGGGCATCCTGCTGTCATGCAGGTGGAGACTATCAATCAGGAGACACTAGGTTAAACTGTGACCTCATTTGAACTGGTGAGGCCAGAGGGATACGTGTTACAAATGTAATCCAGAGTATATGCCTCCTTGGGGCTGTGACACTTGTGGGAGTTTGTGTGCCAAGTGGAAATCACTGGGACAAGTATCGGGTGAAGAAAGGTTGAGACGTTCTCTTCCAGGCAATGGGGAGCCTCTGCGGGTTTTCAGATAGGAAAGTAAGGAGATGAAAACAACAAGATTTTGAATTTTTACAATTTCCTAATATCATTATAGTGAACAAAGGTTTGTTTTTCATTAACTATCCTATTAAGATAGTTATAAATATTGTAAGGGAAATGTGTTTTCAGTTCAGATGAGACAGTAAATCAAGCTTGAAGCTTGTGAATTTAGTTAAGTGGAATGTAGGTGAAACAAAATCTCAATAAATCAAGAAATCCAACCTTAACGTAAGCAGTTCATTAATTAAAACTCACAGCCAAGGATAAGATTTACACAATTCTGAAGTGACAATACTGAAATAGCATCTGCTTCCAAGCATCTGCTTACCAAGAAACTTTGCTCTTCTTACTGAACAATAGGATAAATCGTGATCCTTCTATAATCCTTTTAGGATTGGGAGTGTTTCCCATGAAATTTTCAAATGGCCTGGGCACGCTCATTTCACTTCAGTAACAAAATCCACAGCTATAATTTGCTCAGTTTACAACTTTGAAGTAGCAATCACACAAATCTCAAATTGTAGATGTTGGGGAAGGAAGATTAAAGCTGAAGGGGGCCTGAGGAGATTGAGGGGAAGGAGGGGAAAAGAGAGGAATGCAGTTTTCTACAGAGCAACGACGTCTGGGGTGAAATAACTGAGGGCAAAAGTCATCAATATGAAAACTAGAAATGAAATGAAGAACATGCCTGATGAAGAAGCCAGTGTGATTACAGTGGAATCGCGTTATTTGTGCATTTAACTAACTGAAGTTCAACCACATGTGATAAAGGAAACCACATAGATAAAGGAAAAGAGAAACAACCAAGTAAGTGGGTATGGCCGATTTTGCATGCTATTCCCGCTCCATGAACCATGCTCTGTGGTGAAATAGAGAGGGGCAACAAGAATCTGTTTTTCCCTTAGCTTATAAGTGAATCTCACTGTGTGGACATCTTATTGCACTCAATGTGAATCTAAGGTTCAAAGAAATGTATTTTTTTGAACAACATGGTTCTTAAACTCAAGCCAACTTCTTCATCAGGTGCCCGATGGGATGGGAGTTGGGGATGGGACAGCAGGAAACAGGGAAATCCTGTCAGTGGATTAATGAAAAGATGTATGTGGGTCTCTATATCAGTTAGGGCTCAGGCACATAAGCAGAACCGCTATGAGTGATATGGAATAAGGAATATAAGAATGAGACCTGACACAGTTATGGAAGTTGGTGAAAAGTTTATGGAAAGCGGTTGGCTAGGCATCTGGTAGTGGGCCTGAAGTTGCTGTCAGTCAGCAAGACCAGTATTGAGAAGAAAGCTGGGTGTGAAATGGGGGAGGGCAAGGACAAACTAGAACCCACAGAACAAAATGAAACCCACGTCCATCTCTTACCATCTCCAGACTTGATAAGGCTGGTGACCTGTAGAAGGAGCCGGTGCCTTTCACCACGGAGCTACACATGCACTTGTTCCAGGACTTAGAGAAGCTAAAGGAGGAGATCTGGCAGGGGCTAAAGGAGCCACAGGCCCAGCTACAGCCCCACAGCCAGCAAGGTAAAGCAGTAAATGTGCAACAACACACAAGCTGCGACAGCAACTAGTGCCTTAGGACACCCTCATAAGCAGAATGGCTGCCACTTCCCTCTGTCCTCCAAATCACATGCATGATTTTCTTGTAGCCAACCCTAATCCAGAACCATATGTGGAAGGGAATTCTAGGACAGGTAGTTCCAATTCAGCTTAGGTGACATACTACGAAGCCACCGTAGTCTCCAACATTAGGCTTCTCCCTAAGGGATTTCCAAGGATAACTGTTGATGAAATGTTTGCCTATGTGCTGTCTTTAGAACTCAATTCTTGCATAAAATGTAACTCCACTCTCCAGATTGACATGTACTAACATTATAAGTGGGAAAATTGCTGCTCCCTTCTGGGACCAACATTCTGGCTGACACAGTCTTCTCCTCTCTTCCGTCATTAAGGCAGTTAGGGTTTCCCTGCTGGGAAGAACACAATTGAGTCTACAACACGATGTTATCAGCATTCTTCCCAGACATCCTCTTGTTTGAAAAGTTATTATTAAATACAAACTTTTCCCATATGTGCTGTGATTTAAAAAAAATACTTGAAAAGCACTTATTTGTTGCCACTGACCTGCCAGCCTGACATTTGATCTTCCAAAAAAACCCATTTCTTTTTAAGCCTGGCTAGCACTAAAACTATACATTTCCTATTTCTTTCTGTTTACTAAAGTGTTTGTAGTGGCAAAATTTTCAATATTCATAACTCTGAGCCTTGACACTTTTTCTGGAAAACAATTCCATTATGGGAAAAGGTTATGGCATTTTCTTCCTTTTAAGTCATGGTTTACACAAATATATGTTCTGTCCTAGTAATTTCTCAGAGTGCCCAGGAGCTTCGTGATAGCTGAATTCTGAGTAAAACCATTAGCTGAGATGACCATTAACTAATAACTGCTGTTATATGCTATTTAATGATACGGTGAGCTCATTGAGGTCAGGGCCATGCCTCATTCTTATTTGTATTCAAAACACCTGGCACATACGAAGCACTCAATAAACATTTATCAAAAGCCCAAATAGTTTTTTGTGTGACTTTAAATGTTTGGCTTTAAAAGCCTGGCTTGGGATGACAGACTCAGATCCAGACCTGCGAAGACTAGGTGAGTATGGAAAACACAAATCAGGTTAGTGGACAAAGAAATGTAGTTATTCTCAATCTATTTGCCTTTATTCATTTTCATCAAAAACTGTTTATTGATTATAGACTATATATCAAGCATTGCATCAGACAACAGAAATATAAAAATACACTAGACAGAAGCCTTGCCCTCACGTATTTCACAGTCCTGTCTGGATGTAGAGACAGATAACTAACTGCAGGGCAAATGCTTTTGATAGAGATATGTATACAGAGCTAGAAGTGAGCAAGTATATTCTCTAAATAGAATCTTAGACTACCCAAAAGAGATGGCTGGAGTTCCAGGATTGAGAAGTGCATAAATGGTATGGTTCCAATTTTTTGCTTTCTAAATTCAAATGCCAATTCAGGGGGGCGGTGGGGAGTTTACTAAGCTCTGCCTCACTTATAGTTCACCTCCGTCATTGTCCAGGTCCACCCACAGCTTAAGGAAATTATTGCTTATTAACATAGCTGAGCCTGTAGAACTGGAAAAGTCACTTAGATATGGTTTTCCAAACTAAACTCAGGAGGCATCCATTTACTCTAATAAAGTATTTCTCAGATGCACAGAGTGTTGAGTAAGCACACTGCATCTTTAAAAAGAATCGAGTTTGAGTCTATATTGTTATCCACTTATTTGACTAATCCTAACAGAGCACTTGGGAAGGCCCAACTGATTTCTGATTGGTTGCCAGGCATGAAACCAAGGACCGGTAATTGCCAATATCAAGGTGAATTATCAAGGAGCTTGAGTCAGATGACAAATAATTTCAAAACAATGTGATAATATCTGATCAGATAACTATGGCACCGTATGTACTAGGAGCTACAGAGTGTTGTTGGGACACTGTGGAGGAGTCATTAACTTTGCTTTGAAGGGAGTTTGAGAGAACTTCTGAAATGAGATATTTCCACTGAATCCTGAAGACTGACTAGGAACCCACCAGTTACAGAAAAGGAAAGGCTTCCACAAATACCTAGTAAAAGTTAACCACGCATATTTTAGGCAATGCTTTTAATGACGTCCTAATCATCTTCTTTAGGTACTGACTGACCCTAAACACAGTCAGTGAAGCAAATTCTCCAGCATTGCTCTGAAGCTTGTTTGGAAGGTTGTGTGGCTCTAAAAGAATTGAGAACAAGTGAGACATCCAAATGCACATATTGATTCATTGGGCTAATTAACTAAATATACAAAAAGTGAAACTATAGCTAAGAGTTCATGAGCAGGTCGAGTCTGACCTACCTTCAAACACCATTCTTATTTCACCAGTAGTGAAAGATCAGCTTCCACAAGAATGTGCGTGGATCCATCAAATCAACAAATATTTACTTGATAGCTACTCTCTGCGAATCATTTTGCTAGGCTCCATGAGGGTGGAGCTTGATAAAAGAAGGGAACTTTTCAAATGACAACAGTATCCATACTTCTACAGGGCAGGAACCAGGCCTTCCACATGGTCTTTAGAGGGCCAGTAAAAAGGATAGTTCAGCTCCCAATTATGTTTACCACCTAATACAACTCATTCATTTATTCTCCTATGTATCTTGTTCCTGACTTTGTGCTCTATAAGCCTTTCTTGTTGTTTTAGGAAAAATCCGCTGGACTTGAAACAAATAGTGAATGGCCTTCACTTAGTATAATTATGTTTTATGATTTTTTTCTAACCATCCTCTGGTTTTAAAATTTCAAAAGCTCAGTAAGTACAGTCTGGGGAGCATAAGCTCCACAGGCACCCATTACTGTTATTTACCACTTTGTTTTCATTAAAATTTCCATTAACCTTTTCTCCATCAGCATATAGATTATAAATTGCAATCAATTACCTATTGAATAGAAGGAAATCTTGCTTGTAACTGATTAAACAACTAAATACATGATTTTGCCCTCACTTTCCTCCTGTTGGTTCTTGAAAGCCACTTTCTAATCATTTCACAAACAGGTTAGTAACTTTTTACCAAAGGTTAGTAAAAGTAACTGTTGTAAAAGTAAAACTTTACAAAAAGGTTAAGTTTCCAAATATGTAGTTCAAACCCTACAGAACAGTCAACTCCCAATTATTTGTATCTAGGCAGTTCTAGGCACACCAAGACACATAACTGAAAGAGCAGCTAAATTAGGCAATGATTAAAAGATTTGTTCAAAGTTCCATTTGAGATACATACATGTACAAATTACAGAAGCTATTATTTGCATAATGTGTCAAAAGCTGAATAGCATAATCGAGACTATTTCAACTCCAGTAACTGTTCTATTAACAAAGGAGATGTACTTCAATTATTTGACCTTGTGGTCAGAGAGCTCATTACCAGAGGTAAAAGTACTAGAAGTCTTAGGAAAGTATTCCAGAACATTCTTTCCCTGTGCCAGAGTACTTCCTCCTACCCTGTACTTTAGGCAAAGCGAGAGAGAATACCTGAGCCCTCTTGGCCTTTCTGAAGGGTACTCATGCCTGTCTTAGGAAAATTACTTAAACTGCGACAATAATAAAAATTGAGCTAAAATTTATCGAACTATTATTATGTTCCAGTAACTTCACATGCATTGTCATATTTAATCCTAACAATAACCCTCTAACACAGATAATATTAATTATTCCCACTTTGCAGGTGAGATAATTAAGGTCCAAAGAGCTTAGGTAATTTGCCAGTGACCCATAGCTAGAACATGTCAGAGCCAAGACTCAAACACTGGTCTGTCTGACTCATAGCCCAAATTCCCAATACATCTCCAAACCATAAGGATGGACATTTTATAGCCTAGACATTACTTGTCTCCAAGTAATCCCTCCAATATCCAGGTGCCTGAGGTCTCAGCAAGGCCCCAAACTCTGTGTTCTCTGCAAGAGATCTGGATCTGTCACAGTGCTGCTTTCTCTTCCTGGCTAGCAGTGCCCAGCACTGAGGTTTTCGAGGGTCCAATAAAGAAAATCCCCCTTTCCTACTCAGCTTTGGAACTAATTTAGAAGATAGACTCAGGAATCAGTCAAGATTGAAATGTCAGCTTTACTACCACTAGGACTGCATTAGAGGACATGACTAAGAAATGTAATCAAATAGGCTCACTTAAGCTCTTTGACCCCATTTTCCCTTCCCACTCCTCTAGTAGTTGGGACTCAAGCCTGAGGACGGTGTGGGACTTTAGGGCAGATGTACTTATTCAGGGTTCCAGCCTTGCACTGGTTCAGGGCAAGGAAGAGGAAGAAACCAAACCTCTAATGCTCACAACCTTTTAATAAATTAGTTCTACGCACTCTGGAATCATGCACCTAAGGCTGTTGTCCCACAATCAGGTGGCGCACCCATCCCACGCAAGGAGACGTGAACAAGAAGCACGAGTTGCTCTAGTGGAATAGTCTCCAATGGAAATATGAGAAATGGAGGAAACAAGCTCCCACCTCGTAGCCCCCAGCCAGCGGCTTGGTGGTTTTTATGAAAAAGAGATTTTCACATGATTTTATTAAACTAAATAGTTGTATACTTGGAAAGGAGAAAATCAAAGGAACGACTTCTTATTGTTCTAAATGGTGAGCATTATCACACTCCACCAGACATAGAAATGTGTTAGGAAAGAGAAAATAATCTCCACCTACCAAAAAAATGCATAATCCATATGGTGTTGCAAAACTTCTGTGCCCTGGAGATCCCCTCCTCCACCTGCCTCTATGCCCCTGGAGCCTGCGCTGCATGGGCAGCATCAACAGTCTCCTCCTTGCCCGGCTAATGGTTGGGTTTGCTGATGGAAACCACAGCCAGATGGTCCAGCACAGGCAGACAGTAAGGTTGGGATGTCTATTCCTCTTAGCCCTCCCTGCTGGTCATGTGTGTTGGCCATGTCCCTCTACTGAAGGCCACAGCTCCCGTGCAGTGGTACCTCAGAGTTTTAGTAACTGTTCCCTCTCTGTGCCCCTTCAGTCCTAGTGGAGGAAACAGCACCCCAGGGTCCCGCACCCCATTCGTTTCCCTAGCCCCTGTTGCACCTCCAGAAGTAGTCAGTAGTTTCCTGCCCAGGATCCTGACAGATAAATACGTATATAATGATAAAAGAACCCCTCTGCAGCTTCCAAACCTTTTCTTACCTTTTGAATCCAAGCTCACCTGGACTCCTGCAATGGCCTCCTGAATGACCGCTCACATCCACCAGTGCCCCTTCTCCACATGGCACCCAGAAGATCTTTTTAAAATGCTAACAGGATCAAGAAACTCCCCCTGTTTAAACCCTTCATTGGTTTCCCACAGTACATAGAATGAAATCCAAATACCCTGCAGAGTCCCGAGAGCCCGCTCTGACCTGAGCAGTCCTTCCTCTCCAGCCTGACCACAGACCATCCTCTTTTCCCTCCCTGCTCCACTCACATCCTTCAAGGGCCAGGTTCCCTCCTGCCCCAAGGTCTTGATAAATGCTGGAATCCTAGCCCCACCCCTGCTCCACCCAGCTAGTGCCTACTGATCTCACACATCATTTCCTCAAGAATCCTTCGCACCCTCCCCCCAACAGCCCCCCAAGGTCCCCCCATGCACCCCACCCCAAACCAGATCAGGCCCACTTGGTGTACGCTCCCATAGCTCTCTGTGATTTCCTTTTAGACCCTTACGCATTTTGAAATTATATGTATGTGTGATTATTTTTTTAAACGTCTCTTTCCCTTTCTGATCACAAGCTCCATGAGTACAAAGTCTGGGACTATTCTGATCACCATTTATTCCCCCATGCTTCATACAGGCCTGACACAAAACATTCAGTAGATGATTGTTGAATGAACAAGTGATCTCGTTTAAGTTCACATCAGCCTTGGTTGATAGAAGCGGAAGTAGGAGGGAAAGCACAGGCTCCTATGTCAGCAGGGCTAAGTGTGTAGGTGTGGGCCCAGTCCCTGGCTACTTGAGCACAAAGATCCAGTTAACCCCTCAAAACGCCACTGCATCACATTTAAAATAATGAAACTCACTTCACAGGGCCATTGTCCTTTGAGACTGTTGTCCAGGCACGAGAGGCCTGTAAACTATAAAGTGCAGTGCACGTGTCACTGTTGTTATCCCAGTTCCCAAGAGAAACTGTTGCTCACACGAGAACAAAGGAACGTAGACACACCACTCAGCTCGTTCCCAGGAGGGGAGCGTGAGTGGTTTGAGGGAGGGCCGGAGCTTCCTGGGGTGTTTGTGAAACCGGGTGAATTTAGTCCAGAAAGATTCCGTGGAGAATATGATGCAAGCAGAGATCTGAACAAAGACGGGTTGGTGATTATGTTCTGAGAAAAGGGAAGTTACTGTCCATGAGTGGCGAGGCCAGCAGTGTAGGCTGCCCAGAACTACTGAGTCGAAGAAGATGTTTCCTCTCCACAAATAAACACGTGTCAGGGCTACAGCAGGCTGACTTCTGCCTTCAGTGAATTCACTTCTACACAGGAAAAAAGGGTATGATTTTTAAAAGAAAAACGTGACGGGGCAGTGTGTGGGGATTTTTGCTGTGATTCCTCCTGTCACCGACCCACTTCAGTTCCTAGTAGCCCTTGCTACTTTCTCACATCTGGAAAGCAGCGTTTATTCCCTCAGGGATGAGAAGATTCAGCTAAAAACTAAGCTTTTGAGTTTCAGATGCTTTGTTTTTTGATTATATAAACCTAAGCCCTGAGTAAACTCAGGGCATAAGACAAAAGATTTGGAAGAATGCATAATGATCTAGAAGTAAGGCTAAGAGGGGAGTGGGTGTTTGGAGGGGCAACAGAGAGGGGGACTGTATGGAAGTCAGAACAATATTATTCCTAAGAAAGAGACCCTGAACCCTGCGACCCCCACGTTCCACCTTCTGCCACTTGCCTGAGCGCAGATCTCGGAGCTAGGGGACAGCTGAGCGCAGGGCAATGATGCCAGCTCCAGAAAGGCTTTGAGACTCCATGCGCCGCCTCCCAGGTGGAGCCCACGTTTCCCTACGCCAGCCTGATAGGGCAGCAGAAGAAAGGTCTGCGTGGAGTGGCCAAGCAGGAGCACCCAAGATGGTCTGAGAACGTTTCTCAGGTGCCCAAGAGCAGCACAGTCACCACCTGGGGACCTGCACGGACCCTCAGTCAGCCTGGAGACCCCAGGGGACGGCTGAGCAGCCAACACAGCAACACCCCAAAGCCCACCCAGGGAAAGGGGCTGGGTTCTGAGATTAAACTTCAGTTGGGTTATAGAAAAATGATGAAGGGTTTATTTCTATATGCCTGAGAGAGTGGATTGAAAATCTAACCCCCTTCAGAAGTAGTAACACAGTGGAGTATGCGCTGTGTCAAATGAGCAGGAGAAGCGTGGATCAGGAAAACACAGGGGCCCCACTTCTCCTACACACACACACACACACACACACACACACACACTCACGCACACACTTTCAGGGGCATTTTTCTTTGCATCAATTGATTTCATCTCCTCGTTGAAATAAACTCACACAATAGGGACGTTACTCCGTCTCTTTCTGAGCACAATCCCATCTTTCAACATCCAATTGCTTGGCCTATAAATTATGGAGGTTTATTCCACTGTCCTTTAGAGCCTTCACAGGTAGTCTTTAATGTCAACTATTTTTTTCATGGTAATAAGAAAACAACTCTAGATGTGTTTAACACGGCAGCCAAGGTGTACCCAAGGGGTGTAATTAGCACTTACTGTGTTAGAGAGAAAAGGCAGGATATAATGCAGCCTTGCTTTCCTGAAAGAAAACGCTAAGGTACAGGGGAAAAATTGTTGCAAAATTGTCTTTCTTCCTGAGGTACTCGGAAATGATCTTTCCTGTGCTTCTGTTAATTATGGAATAAAACAGGGGGTTACTTAGCATATGCCAGGCTCTACTCTCTCTCCAAGGGGGTAAAATAGGCTGCCTGTGGATTGCTAATGTCATTTACAGGGACAGCACCACTGAGGATTTCAAGACTCCTAGTCAGGTGCAGGGTGATGATGACAACTGATACTATTAACAGCACTTAACTTTTTTTTTTATAAATAAATGTGGGTGTGTGTGGAGACGTATTATAGACTTCTGGGCTTCGTTTCAGTTCCACCCACTTCTGCAGGAGTGGTTGAATAACTGGCTCCTTGCCTGTATCATAAAGAATTCCAAACTCTCTCTGCTGTTGTTTTGTTTTGTCTTGTTTCCCTTCTTCAAATTATGTTTTTAAAAGCGTTGTGAGTCATATTCAGAGTGTTCCTAATTTTGCCTGATTGGTGGCAACTTTCTATCACCTGCTCCCTATTCTTGGATTTAAGTAATCATTCCCAAATATTATGCTGTTTTAAAACTTAATTTTCTATTAGATGAAAGAATTGTTTTGTTGATCAGGAGTTTAAAAATGCCACCAAAATATGTCATGGGTCATCTTGAATTCAAAAGCTTGGATTTTTTTTTTAAACCTCACACACATTTTAACAATTTTATTCAAGTCCAAGGCATCGGAGAATGTGGAGCGAATTTCAGGACCAAAATGATTTTATTTGATTGAAATTACTTATTAATTTGTTGCAGCTGGGTGAAGGATAGGGCATTTTCTTTGCATCTTAAGAAGTATAGTGAAAACATTAAACCGGATGGATTAGGACTTAACGCTCTAAATATTAAAAGACATGCCATTTGGGTTTAAATCACTTCAAAGTTGGAGATGGTTCTAGTGATAGAAGCCAGATTTATGCCCTGGTTTTCAGATGTCTCCAAAATTGAAGGTGGAACCACAGAGGGCTTCCATAAAGGTTAGAGAACAAGGTTAGATAAATGTAAGAATTCCATTCGAACTGCCTTGAGCTAAAAGATGAAGGCTTAGGAAACTTTAAAGATGATGATACCACAATGTCACAAGGAAAATAACATATAATCACTTAGTTCTAATGTTGGTTGCATTCTACATTAACCACACTACATACTGTGGTTAGACAAAATGTATGATGGACTGAACAAAAGAAATAGCAAAAGTAAATGAAAAGGTGTTGGGGAGAAATAAGTGAAAAAAATAATAGATGCCAACACACGAAGCCCCGCCCACAATATTAATATACATGTGTCATTTCTTGATCATTTTAGGAACAACCTGTAAATGTTTCTGGTTGTTATTTCAATTCCTACTGCCAGATATTTTGACCTTGAAATTAAGCTAAACTAGAAATGATACTGCCCAGTCGTAACTCTCTATGATAATAGTGACCTAAGTCATACTACAGGTTCATAGAAAAAAAAATTTGACATTTGAAAATCATCCAGGAAATTTCTTGTAAATCACCAAAATAACTCAGGTACCATTTTTCATTCATTCTAAGATTAACTTTTCCCAACATTTTAAAATCTCTGAAATTGGGTTGTGTCTGATAATCAATGATGTCTTACAATTATAACTAATAGCATTGTTTTCTTAGCAGTACATAAAATAATAACACATGTTAAAATTAATGGTGTCTTACATTCTACAAAATATGATAGATTTTGTCATGGATATTCTTACAGGCAAAGTAAGGGAACAAAAAGCCTTCCATGACTTTCTCAGAGTTGACAGCATTCACCTAGGTTATCTTGAGTTGTTTAGTTTTCTAGAGCTGCACTGCCCATGACGGTAGCCACTAGCCACACTTACTCATTTGACTTTAAATTGATTAAAATTAAATAAAAATCAGCTCCTTGGTGGTACCAGCCAAATTTCAAGTGCTCAATAGCAACATGTGGCTATTGGCTACCATATTGGACAATATGGATTTATAGAACATATTCATCATCACAGAAAGTTCTACTGGGCAATGTCAGTGTAGAGTGCTGACTTTATCTCATAAATTCTTCAGATTTAAGCAATAGTACAGAAAGGCCACAGAAACTTTAGTATCCATCTCAGGGGCAGCATTTTGGTGTAGTTAATTCAAGCATGGGCTTTGAAATCAAGCAGACCTAGGTTTGAGTCTTGAATGTTGAACTTACTTGTTAGCATGGTTATGATCAGGTTGCCTGATCTCTCCCAGACTCTGCTTTTCACATGTAAGATAAGGGATAATTGATGTAACTACTTCATAGGGCTATTTAAAGAAGACAAAGTGTTATCCACAATGCGTATAGTAAGCATTCAAAAAATACTAGCTTTAATGATTAGTCTTTTAGAATTTTAGTGACTACTTTGTGGTCAAGTTGCAGCATGATGGTGTGTTTAGATAAGTGCACAAATAAGGTGGGAGGGGAACAAAGAGAAGGGAACCTGCTTGGTCAACCAGGCCAGGGAAGGAAGACTTACCAGAGGGAGTGACCCTTGAACTGCATCCTGATGAAGGACCAGGAGTTTACTAGGCTGAAGAAGGCTGAGGTTGGGATTTTTTTGCCAGAGAAATAGCATGATGATATCACAGAAGCTTGAGAGAACTCTTGGCCCTAGGAGAAAATGATCTGATTTGGGAACTGGGTAAAGAATAGAAATTATCAGGAGCTGAGGCTATGAAAGTTTGTTGAAACCAAATTGTGAGGAGCCTGGGTGCCTTGCTAAGGATTTTTTCAAGACTTGAAGCAGGGAACCTATTGCAATAGTCTGAGTGAGAGCTGAGCAAGACTCTGACAGAGGAAGGGAAATGGGTTGTCTATACTCACTGTTCCAGTTTGTCTCCTCCCTGTTTGCTCTTGAACCCACGCTATCATGCCACCACCTGCTCTTATCAGGATCACAAGTAACCTCCATGTTGTTATGCCCGGTGAACAATGTCGGCCCTCATCTTACTTGGCCTAAGAGCATCATCTGACACAGTTGATCATTCTCTCCTTCTTGAAATGTTTTGTTCACTTGGCTTCCAGAAGATTACACTCTCCTGATTTTTCTTCTACTTCATTGGCTTCTCCTTCTAAGTCTCCTTTTGCTGGTCTCATTTCGTCTCCCCAAAATTTAACATTGGGGCCCAGGGCTCAGCCCTTTGGGCCTCTGGACTTTTTTTATGACTCCTTTGATGAGCTCATTCAGTCTCATAGCTTTACATGCACACTATATGCTTTATAAAATTTAAATCTCCAGCCCAGCTCTCTAGCCTGAAGTCCACATTTGTCCATCCAACAGCTCAGACTTGGATGTCTAAAGGACATCATTTGCTTAACTTGTTCAAAACAAAATTCTTTATCTGCCCTTATAAACCATCTCTTCCTGCAAGTCTTCCACATTTGATGTGATGGCAGCTCTTTCTAGCTGCTCAGATCAAACACTTTGTAGTTACCCCTGACTTCTCTCTCTCACACATACATATCCCACATCCAGTCTGTCAGCATATCCATTTGACTCTACCTTCAAAATAAGTCCTGAAAACTTCCACTTCTCAACATCTCAACTGCTACCATCCTGTCTGAGCAACCACTACTTCTTTCAAAAGCTTCCCACTGGTCTCTTTGTTCCCCCCTTAATTCCCCACACTGTCTCTCTCCTCCACTCCCAGTCTGTTCCCCAAACAAAAGAGTGATCCTGTTTTAAACATAAATCAGATCAGGTCACTCCATTCAAAATCCTCCAATGACTTTCCATCTCCAAATGAAAGTCAGAGACATTAAAATTGCCTGTGTCCCAACGCAACTGCCCATCCTCTTCCTTCAGACCCCACCACCTCCTCCCCTTGCTCACTCCACTCCAGCCACACTGACTTCTTTCCATTTCTTGAATGTGATAAGCATGCTTCCACCTCAGAGCCCTTGCGCTTGCTATTCTTGCTGTCAAGCATGCTTATCTCCCTGCCCACCCCACCCTTGCCCCGATATCTGCCTGGCTTACTTCCTTACCTCCCCCAGGTGTTTAGTCAAATATTGTTTTCTCAGTGAAGCCTTCCCTGATCTCTCTATTTAACATTGAACACCACCCCCCAACATACTCCCTAGCCCTTTACCTATTTAATTTTTCCCCATAGTATTTATCACCATTAAATACTATATATTTTACTCATTTATTTGGTTTATTACCTACTTCCTCTCACTAGAATGTAAACTCCATGAGGGCAGAGATTTGTGTCTGGTTTTGCTCACTGCTGTGTCCCCCAGAGCTTACTATAGTGCCAGGCACATAAGTGCTCAGTAAATATTTGTTGAACAAATTAATGCACATGTTTGCTTCTTTGTGGGGGCTGAGGGAGATGGAGGAGGTGAGAAGTCATTCATGTATTTATTCTATAACATTAATGAGCACCTCCTGTAGGCCAGGGACTGGGCTAGATGCTAAAGATCCAAGCGACTTCAGCAGCTGGGTGTGTGGTGATGCCAGCAACCAAGACAGTGAATCTGGAGAACAGGAGTGCTGGGGACACGTTGAATTGGGGGCATATGAGACATCCAGGTGTAGATTGCAATCATAAGCTGGAACCAATTCCAAAATCCACATCTCTCCACCATGCAGGAGCCAGAGACGCAGGGTTACAGGGCCTCCCTGGAGCTCTAAGCCCCAGTGTGCACCTGGGCAGTAACGCCATCCTCCGCGCTGTCTTCACCTACAAAGAATAAGCATTCATAATACTTGCCTCTTAGCATTAATTAACCTCATATGCGGAAAGCCCTCAGCTTCCGGGATGAAAGGTGCTACAGAACTACAAAGTGAATCTTGCTGACTCAGAAGGAAGGCTGGCGCCCTGAATCACCAGTGCCCTGAATTTTCATGGCTCTTACCAGGGCCATCTGGGTATCTGTCTCTTGTTCCTCTTCAAGAGTTGGCCCAGCCCCTCCCTAATCTCCTAGTGAGATCTAAAATGCGGGAATCAACCATACTGAAAGAGTAAAAATTTGATATAACTATGTACCTCAAGAAAAAACATCACTTCAAATAGATTAGTCAAGACAGAAATTTCTTTTGTCCCAAAAAAATTTTTTGGATGATTTCCAGTAATGCAAGACTTCAAACAGGGAGTGAGGGGGAGGGCAACGGAGCCTGTGTTTCTCCCACTCCAGCGGGCATTGTGACTAAGGAGGCGAATAGTTTGCACAGAGGACTGAGGACAGCTTGTCAACAGATGGCTTACCTATTCTAAGAAAGAATTACCTGCGAGGAGGAAATACAAAAGAGGCAAATGTGTTGGATCATCCATACTGACAAAGAAAGAATATAACTTTGAGGATATGTTTCCCAGAACTTGAAGGCTATTTGCAGCAGGAAAACTTATTTTGGAGGAGGAGGGGTTCACTGAGGGTGGGTTGGGGAAAAAGAAGCTGTCTAAGTTCTGGAGCTTTTTATTAAAGCTTGTTTTCCTTGTCTAAATCTTTTGGTTCCTCTGTCTGTGACAGTATTCATAACTCAGCCCCAGTGTGCCAACAAACCCCATATGTTTCGGTTCTCTCCTTATCTTTTAAGCCAAGATAAGGTTGAAATGAGTGTATTGCAAGAGATCTGCGATAGAACACACACAAACACACACAGTGGCAGAGGGCGTCTCACTCATCTTTGTTTTCTTCCGCACAAGACTTACACAAAGAAGGCACTCAACAAAAGTTTCTTAATTAAATCTGCATGCCCTCAGAACAAAAAAGAAGTCCTCGGTGGGGAAGGTCTTTATTTACAGATTGAGGGGAAGTAGCTGTGAGTCAGATAACAGGACTCTGAGCAAAAAAAACATCTCTAGCCATATTCAGAAAGAAAGCATTGTCTTCTTTCCCCACTCTGCTTCTCATTCATCTATTCATCTAACAGAGTTTCAACCAATATATAAATTTGATGGCTACCATCTGCCAGGCACTGCTTTGGGTGCTAGGGATATAAAGATGGATAGACAAAGTCCTGACATGGAACTGATAGTGTAGTGTGGGAGAAAGAGATTAATAATAATAATATTCAATACCAGGTATTATGATAAGCATTTCTTACAAGCATTAATTGATTTAACCTAATTCTTCTCAAATTTTATTGTACCTAGGAATCATCTGGGAATTTTGTTAAAATGCAGATTCTGATTCAGTAAGTCTGGGATGATGCATGAGATTCTGTATTTCTAACAAGCTTCCAAGGGTGATGCTTATGCCAATGGTTCTAGAACCACACTTTGAGAAATAAGAATTTAAACATTCCAGGGCCAGCCCTGTGGCCTAGTGGTTAAGTTTGGTGCACTCTGCTTCAGTGGCCTGGGTTCGATTCATGGGTGTGGACCTATACCACTCGGCGGCGGCCATGCTGGGGCAGTGACCCACATACAAAATAGAGGAAGATTGGCACAGATGTTAGCTCAGGGGCAATCTTCCTCAGGAAAAAAAAGAAAAAGAATTTAAACATTCCAGCAACCCTATATGACAGGAACTATCATTACCTCCATTAAAGAGAATGGAAACCAGGACTTGGTGAGATTACATAATTCATTGGTGGTCATACAGCTAGTTAACGCCAGAAACAGGTGCAAATCGAAATCTATTAAACATTCCTACCCAAACTACCTCTCTTAAGACAACCCCATGACTCATAGAGCTATGGGATCAGGAGAGATACTCATTGTACACCGGGATAAAAGAGCATGAGGTTCAGAGAAGACCTCCTAAGGGAGGGGATATAACCAATACTGGTGCTTACCAATGTAATGTGGAGTCTAGCACAATGTTTCTTAACCTATTTTTCAGTATTTTTTCAGCTCTGCCCATTGCCTGCCCCTTAAAGACTTTGTAGACGTTTTCTTCCTAATCCCCACCTGCCATAAACTTTTAATACCACAGATATATTGTATATCTGTTTTTGTAATGTGGCCCTTTGGAGGGCCACAGATCATTATAATATCTAAGATTTTTTTCACACATTCCCCAAAACCAATTTTTGTTCCATTGGGGGTGATACTGCCCCCACTGAGAATGTATGATCTAGCACACTTCACTCACCTTATGAGACATACCACTGATTTCGCAGAATCACAAAAGCTCAGGGGTGAAAATAACTTAAAGGCACTTACCCTTTTGCAAAATCCTTGACAAGTGATCATCTGTCCTGTGCTTGGACACTTACAGTAATGGGGAACTCACTCTCTCACACGGCAGCCCCATCCATCATTGGAGGGGTGTTTACTAGAAAGCTCTTTCATATTTTGAGCCTAGATCTGGTATGTCAAAGTTTTCTTTCTCTAATTGGTGTTCTACCCTTTGTTGCACTGAAGGTACAAAGCTAGGTGCAATGGAGGATAGAAATATGTAGAATATTTGGTTTCTGTTCCTAGGCACCAGACAGCAATTGTGTGCATTTGTGAGTGATATGGAAATTCTCTTGTGATCCACCTACTTCAAATCTTCTGCTTATTGGCTTTATAGCTCTAATAATACAGTGTAAAGTTTCTCTAGCTTCTGGGAGAAGCCACATCACACTTTAATTCATCTTACTGTCAACTAAAATTTCTCAGTATTGGTGCTGTTTTTAGAGGTGCTGGAAGTGGTGCAATAGAAAAAGTAACAGAATAGGGATAAGAAGATCAGAGTGTGATAAGAAATAGGCTACATTTTTTACTTAAAATAACATAGGTAATCAATTGTAGACTAAAAATAATAATATAACTAGAAAACACAGGTGGAGGGAGAGGGTAGGAGGAGATAGGTGATAGTAAAAGTAAGCTAAGACCTCATCCTCCATAGTGGGGCATCAGTAGGATTGTCTGAAAGTGATAAATTGAGGAGTACAGAGACAAACATAGTACTTTGAGTTACGGAAATAGCTATGAAAGTCTAAAAACAGGAGCAGACAGGGGGTGGGATAAAGCGTGGGTGAGAGATTCTTGATTTTCTTCATAAGTTCTAAACCATCTGGCATTGTACCAAATACACATACATGTTAATCAAAATTAAAACAAAAGAATGATGGAATAAAACATAATCAGAGAGGCTGGCCCTGTGGCATAGTGGTCGAGTCCGGCGTGCTCTGCTTTGGCGGCCCAGGTTCACAGGTTTGGATCCCAGGCACAGACCTACACCACTCGTGAAGCCATGCTGTGGCAGAAACCCACATACAAAATAGAGGAAGATTGGCACAGATGTTAGCTCAGGGCTAATCTTCCTCAAGTGGGGGTGGGGGGTGGGAGAGGAAGATTGGCAACAGATGTTAGCTCACAGTGAATCTTCCTCATAAAAAAAAAAAAAAAAAAAACAAACCAGAGTAGTGCTGTCACTAACTAGTGGTTGATTTGAATAAGTTACTTACTCTTGGATTTAAATTTCTCATCTGTAAAATGGGCTAAGTCAGTGGTTTTCAATGTTTTTAAAATAAAATATTATACAGAACCCCAATACATTAAAACAAGTTTTAATGTAACTCCTCTGATTGGGGGATGGGGGAGGTACTGGGAGTTGAACCCACCACACCTCCCCCTTATCCTTTTCCTTCACCTCCTCACCCTCACCCCCACTGCAGGCAGCCCTGAGACATCTCATCAGAGAACTGCAAGAATTTAGTTTGAAAACAATTACCTGCATTGTTGTTTTTTGAATTACGGTCATAACCCATACATTTAGTAGTTTGAAATCAGTACAGTGCTAGAACAGAATAGAATAAAATCTAATAGAATAGAAAAATTAGAATGCAATCCATTGCATTAATTTGCACGATTCTTGATTCTATTGTATGTGTATATGTATTCACTACCTTCCTGGCCGGCCGGGTGAAAGCAAGTTTCCAGGACGTTTGGTCCTGTTGAGGACCTCAGCCAGTGGGGCAAGGAGGACGCCCCACGTTGGGCGACCTGGCCTAAGCATGCTGTTTAAAATGGGGAGGGGGGCTCCGAGTGGACAGTGCTACCCGAGTCCAGACCCCCACCCTTAGGCATCCTCTGCAGAACCTCTCCCACTGCTGCGCCCTAGCCACAAGGGCCGTGTGGGAGGGGCTGCCCACTCTCGCAGAAGCCAGGTGGGGGTCCCTCCTAATTCTGCTGCCATACACATTCTGGGGTTTTTTTGGAATAAATATGTCACCACCCTTAAAAAAAATGAAGAATGAAGATGGACAATGTGTTTCTTGCTACCAGTCACAATCAAAACTTTTGTTGTTTTTCCAAACTCTCACATTCTCTGATTCGTCTACCCTTTCTTAGGACCCCCTACGTAAGCTGCACAAATTGTAATAGAGTTTGTGAATTCTGCTGGAAAGTCTTCATATTTCCACCAGGCATCGCAAAGACTGCTGGTCTGTCTGCAACTCTGAGTCCATCTTGGGACAACAAGAGAGGCTATAATCTGAAAATCCCTCCAGATGATTCTGATACGTACTCCTCCTTCCCCCCCTCCCCCTACTCTCATCCACTGGACCAAGAGTAGAAGCCAGCTGGTCGTGCAAATAGTAAAATGCCTTTGGGAGCAACCGAGATAACTAAGCCTCAGTTGCTGAATACAATGACCAATGGTTCTTCTTAATTAGTGAATTTTTATGCAGTAGAATCCTAAACTGATAAGGAACAGCTCAGAAAGATTTCATTTTTATGAATGCCAGAATAAATATAGTGTTCTCTATTACAATACCACAAGCCCAGGAAAGCACTCTGCTCTCACACAGGAAAGAAAACTAGAAGAGCGACACTAGAGGGAGGGATTAGTTTGGGTCCGCAGACCCCTGGGGCTTCATGAACTCCTTGAAAGTCTACAAAATTTTGTTTGGATGTGCATGTGTGCATTTTTTTCCTAGGGTAAAGGTCAATCGCTTTCATCAGCTTCTCAAAGGAATATGGCATCTAAGAAAGGTTAAAAAAAACCACTGAATTAGAAGATCAAGTTTATTACAAGTTCAATATAAACCACTGTCTCCAGGTGAAACAAAGTTTGACTTTATTTAATCAATAGAAGGCTTTGTTTTTCCTCTTTTGAAAAGACCTTGAAAAAGCCTGCACATCTGCCTTCATGGAGGGTTCATCAATTCAGTGCAGACAGCCTTAGATGACATACGGCCAGCGCAGGGAGGCCTGGGCATCAGTGACACCTGCCACCACTGGCAGCGAGCCCCAGCACGGACACCTATGAGAACAGCCTCCATAGATCATTGACAGGCTCGACAGGGGGCAGCAGGCCACAGAGAGAAAACAACAAAGCCACCTTCCTGATTTAAGGTTATTTGCTGCGGATTTCACAAGATGAGGCACCATAAAGTTTATACTAAGTGCTCCCTCCCCCAGTTAAGAACACATGGATGGCACATTTATTTTATTTCTTATACCTTATAATAATACTGAGACAAAATGCCTCCACGGTGTAAAACAAATGTTAGGTTTTTCACTACTAAAAATTTCTAGTGTATCTCGAAATGTACCTTTCCAGAGTGTGGTCTGAGCTTTTTTCCATCTCAAAGCATCAGGAAAAACACTTTTCTACCACTTACTAGGAAAGATGTTCAATATATCATCTCCTATGGCCTGCAAAATAGGAGCCTGCATTTCAAGAAACAGAATTCCAAGGAAGAAGGCTATAAACAACTATTAGATACTAAGTGCTCTAAAGGTCTGCAGCATGCTTTATTTTTGTTTCTTAAGTATCTAACACAGAATTGCATCTATTACAGGATAGAGCTTTAGAATAATGCAGATCTGAATTGTGGCACCACAGTACCCCAGCTTACTCAACCTCTCAGAGTTTCACTTTCATCATCTGTAAAGTAAAATAATAATATCCATGGCCCTGTATGTGAAAATTTTAAGAATCAAAAGATGTAAAGCTCTTAGCAAGTGTAGCTGCTCAGTACACGTTGCTCTCTTGCCCCCACCTCTCAGGGCCACCTCGCTCCTCACAGCAGGTTCTTAAATCCTGTTTCTAGAAATGATAAACCCCTCGTCGTCCAGAAAGGTGCCAGGAGGAGACTTGTCGTGGCCCAATTCCCCCACTAATTAACTAATTAGTATTTACTAATTTACTAATACTAGAAAATAGTATTTTCTAATACTGCACAGTGTTTCAGGAGCCTTTTGGCAATTATTTCGAGCTCACCTCCACGCTTGCACCAAAATGGGCTGGCAGGAGAAGGATTCCGGTATGGCCCGGACACTGTGCCTGGAGGCAGGATGGTACTGGTACTGGGAACTAGCCAGGTTTACACAAGAGGTTGGATCAGACTGGAAACGTTTGGGGTTTGATGGCTTCAGTGTAGACAAGCGGTTGGCACAGCAGCCATAATGAAGCAGTCTCCACAACTGCACGAAGTGCAGAGACTGGGCACCCTCCAGGCCAGATCGACAAATACCCGGCATCTGTCAGAGGGCATTAGAGGGACCATCCCAGGATGAGGGTTCAAGGACAACTGCAGGGATGGCTTGGGTCCTCCCTGGGGCTCTCTGGCCCTTAAGTAGAAGCCTAGTTCTCTAAACATGGGACAGGGCGGAGAAGAAATTGGGCCAGAGGCCTATGAGATGGATCAGGAGCACTTCAGGGTTTGTAGAGTGAAACACAGGCAGTGAATCCCTCGGGGTCCCTTAGGGCACAGTGGCGAAACCCAATGGTCATCACTGGAGGGTCACATCCCTGTTCTGCACAACAGGGAGGGGAGGTCATCCTACATGCCCTCTGGATGTGAGAGAGGGGGAAGAAGGGCGAGCTTCCTACTTCATACTTAAGCCTGCAGAGTAGGGAGGGCAGAGACACAGCTAGAGACTGAGGGGAAGGGGAGGCAGGAATACAGAGTAGAGGGGGAAGCCTCTCTTCTGGAGCACATTTTCTCCAAGTGAATCTTCTGTAACTTCTTTATTAAAAGGTAATTTGTGGCCATGATGGTTGTTGAGACTGTAATTAGAAGATATTAGATGGGAAAGAGTGGGAGATATGCATCAAACATCAGTCAACAGACACTCCGATCTCATTTCCCCCACTACCCAGTGGGGTGGCCCCTCCCCAGACGCCATGCCCAGCCCTTGCCTCAGGCCCAGGCCCAGGCCCATGTCCTTGAGATCTGACTACATCTCCAATTGAGATTTTGTCTAAGCCCTGGTAGATGAAACCCCTAAGTCCTGACAGTCTGTTCTTGCTTTCCAAAGAAAGCATCAGCTGTTCCATTCCAGGTGCATATCCTCGAATCATTCAACATCGGGAGGACAACCACCTCTGGAATAATCAAGAGGAAACCAGGAAGATCCAATTAGCTTATTTGGGGGTTGAACCTATTTTCCTCACTAAGACTTTTTATTAACATTTGATTATTCCCAGATGTTATTAGTCAGGGTTCTCCAGAGAAACAGAACCAATAGGAGATACATATATATATTTATATTTACATATATGGGAGACAGAGAGAAAGAGAGACAGAGAGAGAAAGGGAAATTTATTATAAGGAATTGGATATATAATTCCACATTATATATATAAATCCACATGATTATGGAGACTGAGAAGTCCCAAGATCTGCAGTCAGCAAGCTGGAGATCCAAGAGAGCTGGTGGTGGTGTTCCAGTCTGAGTCCAAAGGCCTGAGAACCAGGTGAGTCATAAGTTCTGGTCTGAGGGCAGGAGAAGACCAATGTCTCAGCTCAGCAGTCAGGCAGGAGAAGTTGCCTCTTACTCTGTCTTTTTGCTCTCTTCAGGCCCTCATTGACTGGATGAGAACTGCCCACATTAGGGAAAGCAATCTGCTTCACTGAATCTACCAATGCAAATGTTAATCTCATCCAGACACACCAGCAATAATGTTTGACCAAATGTCTGGGTGCCCCATGGCCCAGAAAGTTGACACATAAAATTAACCATCACAGAAGGGATTGAATTTTGCCTTTTATTTCTTCTGCCATCAACTGTTGGGGGCACCCATGAACAGGAGAAGGGCAGAGCGACATCTGTGGTGGGGTAGGTGAGCCAAGCTACAGACTTGACCATCTTCCCCAGAAACCAAGAATTTCCTCCATTTGTTCGTGTGTAGAGTCCCTTCTTTGGAGGAGAAAAAGAAAATAATTGGACCACAGGCTTGAGATGATTGAATTTTATCTATTACTTTAAGGTTTGGTTTTTTTTTTTTTTCCTGTTCAAAGTTTTATAGAAAATAAATCCCATAAACAACACACCAACTATTCACAGCATTCTTTTTCTCCATGGTACTTGGCCAAGGCAGAGGCCTACATTTTACAAAGGGTCCCGCTCCTTTTTGCTTAACCTTGTTTGGGGTACACAGCAATAGACAGACCACAGCATAGGATTTGGGATCAGTGGCTGGACTCTGAATCCCAGCTCTGCCCCTGGGCAACCTCTAACAAGTTGTTTTACTGCCCTAAGCCTTATTTTTTCCACTTGTAAAATCAGGAGAAAGCATTTTCTCCTTCACAAGATTGCTGTAGGAATCAAATGAACCAAGCCATGTTGAAAGCATTGTGTACACTCTAAATCATTATATAAATGTTGGCCCGCATACTTGTCATTTTAGTAGTGATTCTGGCTTCTGTCATAGTAGTGGCATCACGGTTGGTGAATGGGTTTCCTGTTGCTACTGTAACAAATGACTACAAATTTAATGGTTTAAAACACAAGTTTATCTTATATTTCTGGAGGTCAAAAGTCCAGAATGGTTCTCCCTGGGCTAAAATCCAGGTGTCGGCAGGCTGGTTCTTTCTGGAGGCTCTAGGGGAGAATCTGTTTCCTCATCTTTTTTAGCTTCTACAGATCACCTGCATTCTTTGGTTTGTCAACCCATTTCTCCATCTTCAAAGCCAGCAATGTTGGGCCAAGTCATTCTCACACTGCCATTTCTCTGCTTCTCCCTCCTCTGCCTCCTTCCACCATTTATAAGGACCCTTGTGATTACATTGGGCCAGCAGGAAAATCCAAGATAATCTCCCATCTGAAGGTCAGCTGATTAGGAGCTCCATCTGTCACTTTAATTCCCCTTTGGCATGAAACCTAACATAGTCACAGTTCTGGGGATTAGGACATGGACTTCTAGGCGTGGGGAATGGCCACTGTTCTGCCTTTGTTTACTCTTTATAAACTTTGTTTACTCATTCCCCAACATAAATCCAGATTTTTAAAGTACTATACCTCTACAAATCCATCATATCTGCTTTCCCTGATCAGTTTGAAGTTGATTAATAAAAAAGCCATTATTTCAGATCTTCCCCCAAGGCCCTCATTCCTACTAAATAAAAAAACATATTAAGAGTATCTAAAAATTCAAGAAAGAATCTTTTTAAAATAAGAAAAATATCTATAATCCAAACACTCATAGCAACTCTTATATTTTGGCATGTTTCCTTCAAGTGTTTTTTTTTTACGAAGTTGAGAACATACTATACATATAAATGTTTATGCTGTTTAAATGATTGCATCAATATTTCAAATTTATAAACTCTTCATGAACACCAATTTTAATGGCTGCTTAATATTTCATTGCAGCGAGGTAAGATAATTTACTTGGATGTTATTGTTGAACATTTAGTTTGTTTAAATTTTTAATTATTAAAAATAATGAATGTTAAATATCTTTTATCATTCATACTTATTTGAATTTCTAGTTATTTCCTTAGGTGAGAATTCTGGAATTTATGGGCCAAAGGGAATGAATATATTCAAAGCTGTTAATTCATATTGTCAAATCACTTTCTTCAAATATTAGTGTATTATACTCCTCCCAGGAGTATGTCAGGGCCTGTTTCAACACACCCTGGTCAGCATTGGGTATTCTTTTTTTTTTTTTGTGGGGAAGACCAGCCCTGAGCTAACATCCGTTGCTAATCCTCCCCTTTTTGCTGAGGAAGACTGGCCCTGGGCTAACATCCGTGCCTATCTTCCTCCACTTTATATGGGACGCCGCCACGGCATGGCTGACAGGCAGTGCGTCGGCGGGCTCCCGGGATCCGAACCTGCGAACCCCTGGCTGCCAAGCGCAAACTAAACCGCTGCGCCACCGGGTGGCCCCAGCATTGGGTATTCTTATTCTTCTATTCTTTGCTAATTTTTAGTTGAAACTGACATCTCATTGTTTGTATATGTGTGATTATGTGTGAGTCTGAACATTGTTTCATATGTTTACCTAATACTTGTATTTCCCCTTTTGTGAATTGTCTGCACATGAAGGACATTCAGTCTTTCCAAATCTAGTTATGCTTGTAGAGGTTAAATGCAAGAATACTCACTTATGTCAACAGTAACATAGAAATTCTTTCTCTATTCTTACTCAGCTTGAAAGTTCTTAGCTCTTATCAGGTTCTCCAAGGACCACTGTGCCAGTTTTTCTCAAAACAGACTTTCTTCACGGCTTCCAAGCTGCTCTGTGGGTTTCTGAAGTTGTTTGCTCACGTCAGCTCAGTTGTCAGGTCCAGCCTTTAGCCGGCAGACCTTCCAACAGATCCAGACACTTTTCTCTTGCCTGCTGCCTTCCCACTCTGACTTCATTTTCCTATATTCCTTCCAGCATCTCCCTACGACTTGCTCTACTTCAATTCTTTGAGAGAACAGACCTTCAGCCTCCTGCCAGTGTCGGGAAGAGGTAGCCAGCCAGCTGTCCCAGGTAGAAGGGAACCGAGGTCTAATGCTGTCTCACATAAACTATCACCAATCCTAGTTCAGCATCACCCTTCACCTCTGCTTCTGTGGTACCAGGTGCCTTAGGGTCTAAGACTCACGCTCATTCTATGGCTTCTTTTGGTTGTCTCCCTCTGTACAAATTTCAGTTCCAGGTTTCCCTCTGCTGAACTAATCACAACATTTCCACTTACTTTTCATTCTCTACAATTTTATTGATGTCTCTCACCTGCTCTTGTCTCTGCTTCTATTCTCCTGGTCTTTACAGGTCTACACATTTTTAAATTCCTTTACTGACATTTTGATGGTGTTTGGGAAGCAAACACTCAATCCATCATGTTTTTCTTCTTTACTCTCTGGCCTGGAGAACATGCTCCTGGACATTGTCCTTATAAATACTCCTTCTCTTCTCTTTTTGCCCTCCAAAGCATTCCTTCTCTCTCGTCTTCATCCAGTATGCCCAGCACAATTTCTTAAATAATATTAGGCTTTTCTGGAAGATAAGAGTACCATGACTTCAAGCAGTTTCTGTGTCATTACCCTGTCCCATCCCACTCTTATTTACCCTTCAACAATTCTGAGGTAAGAAAACCCTAAGGGCCAGGTGGCCCATTTAAAGTGGGGGAAAAGGAAAATGTTGGGAGAGCAATAAATAGAAGTTTATATTTAAATATATATATATTGCCCACTTTCTATATACAATAAAATCTACAGAGCACCTGGTTGGACTGTAATGCTAGGCTTCATCTAGGTTCCTAAGGCCAGCATTACAAACGGTCTCAAGGCATTCACACACCCGAGAAAATGATTACTTTTCTATGCCAGGGGCGGGATATGGCATCACAAGATGCCAGTTATAACTCACAGGTGTAACTCCAGTTATAACTCACAGGCAATTTGTTCAGATCACAGTCAAGAAACTTCAAAGATACCTAAAATGTACTTCCCAGGCTGCATACCACTTAAAAAGCATTCCAGTCTCACCACTGTGCTGGCCTCTATTATAAACCATCGCTGTTTTTTTCCAAATTACTTATCTTGATTATTAAGTTGTTGTGTTTAAAGGTTGGAAGGTGATGGAAGTCAGTGCAAAGAAACAAGATTACAACACATAATTGTTGTTGTATCTTGACATTTCAGATAATTTATTCCCCAAAAGGGGGTACTTAAACTGGTTTTTCTGTTCCCAGATTAACTGTTGACATCAAATCAGAGACATCTCAACTTTTCTAGAGGCTCCTAGTGTTAACATGAACGACAATAAAGCTGCTCTGCTTGCTGCAGAGACTAAAATAACCTCAGAAGAGTTTTCGTTCTTAACATTATAAACCACCTTGTGAGACACTGAATATAATCAAAGAATGTGCCAAAATGGTTCTCAAGTATCCTAAAAATTCACCTGAAAGAATGATAAAAATTTGGAGTTCAGGACATATGTCAGCTTAAAAAATAATCAAAACCTTCTAATCCTGGGAGGAAATCAATAATTGCAAAAGAAAAACAAACCAAAAACAAGATAAATGGCTCCATGGGAGAGAAAGTGATATTAACAAGGGAAGGAAATTCTAAAATCCCTGGATGTGTTAGAGAATCACATTAGAAGGTATATTCGAACATATGATTACCTTCAACATGAGTCTCGAGCACAAAATATAAGTTAGATTCTTCCTTGTTCTTGTAACTTGATGCTTTCTCAATCTATACAATTACTGCCTTTTTGGTCAACTTTCAAAATTTAAGAGAATGTACTCAAGAGGAAAAGAAAAGGAGGTTGTTACTATCACCGGTCCAGGCAATATGGACAACTTCATATCGTTGTCATAATTTCTAAACGGAACATAATTTTAAAGTCTGAACTTTAATGCTGTTCATAACTGTTTACTTAAAAAGAGTCTGACTATATTTTAAAATACCTCCCTCACAATTCCACTCACAAGTAAAAATAAATCTCACTCAGCATCTGGGCTTCTCAACATGGCTCCTCCTTTTTCCCAGACATAGACCTAGCTTCTTCCCGTTGAACCTTAGAGGTTCATCTCTAAACCACCTCTGGCAGAATGGGATACAAGTTTTAAAAACAGTATTATTTCCACATCATTTCTTATAAAACATATAAAAGGCTGATAATGAACCCCCCGAACTGAGTATCCAGCTGACTCTTTCAACTTCATTTTAATGCAATGATGTAAAACTGCATGTTCTCCAAAGTTTTTTTAGCCTGAGAAATAAAATGTGTCTGTGATATCACTTAACACGAATAGATTTAAGTGGAGTTGGTGTGTATGTATTTCCTATCCATCAAAATTATCTGACACCTCACCTTGTGTTAGACGCCTTAATGGACTCAGTCTCTAGAAAGCAAGGTGATTGGTTAGATGGAGGGCATGAAGCTGAGTTTACCAGTGGCCCTCCAACAGAGTGTCACAGGTCAGTGGAAAGATATTAGCTCCATTATCAATGATGACTGTTAAAGTGTCCCTTGAGGAAAACAAGCTGCTATCCAGGTCTGTACAACCAGCAGTAGGAACCCTTGCTCTCAGGATTGTCAACTAGCAATATGGTACGTGTGCCTGCCTACCCCCACCCCTAAAAAAACACACATCCAGAGAAGAAAGGAAGAGAGGAAAAGAGATTTCTATTTTGCTTTTACTTCTAACGGCACTGTCAGCTTTGAAGGAATAAGGGATGGCAGTTGCTGAAGAGTCCCCTGTGCGCCAAGGTATGCCTCATCTCAAGCAAGGCCAGTGACAGTTTCCTCACCTCCAGGCAGGAACAATTCTTCAGGCACAAGGACGGTTAAGTTCATAGCATGCATGCACGCGCACATGCACATATGCGCAGTACTCAACAATGGGGAAAGTCTTCTCTAAGGTGAGGAGTCAAGGGAGCATTGCCTCATTACCAATTCCTCTCTTTTGGGGAATGTCCAGTGATTACAGGGTGGTGGCAACTGAAATTATTTTCTATCTTTATAACTAATTCTTTAAATAAATATTCATTGGGTGCTATTATGTGCTAATGATCCTAACATTCTCCTGCGAAATATTTTCTTCTCAAAAGATAAAAAAATAATGTCATAGCTTATGCAAAAATGTCTCCCACTCAGACAACGAACATATTTGGCACTAACAAAGTGTCTTATTTCAGTATACAAGCTTGTCATTCAGAAATGGCCAACTGACAGAGATGGTCTGCTTCTAAGCCACAAGACGATTTATAATACCAAATGGTTATGCCTCTTTAGATTACTATGGCTATTACAAAAACATGGAAATTTCTACAATATCTCAGGTGATCAAGTCATGAAACAATTTGTCAAATCTTCGCATATAGTTCCGAGACAAAGTTCTTCCTTCGCTGTGTCAAAATAACTAATGTTTCTCATAATTTACACACATTGTTCCTAGTGCTGCCCTATGAGGCTACATAGAATATTCAAGTCTTCTACGGTTGGAATCATAATTACAGTTGGCATTTATTGGGTGTTTACTATGTATAACTCCTTGTGCTAAATTCTTTATAGACATTATAATGTTATCTCCCCTGTAAACACAGACCCACACCATCCCCTTTTACAGGCAAAATACACCAAGATTTGACAGCTGTTTTTCATATGATTGTTTCCAGACCTTCTAACATTTTTTTTTTTTTTTTTGTGGGGAAGACCAGCCCTGAGCTAACATCTGTTGCCAATCCTCCCCTTTTTGCTGAGGGAGACTGGCCTTGGGCTAACATCCGTGCCCATCTTCCTCCACTTTATATGGGACGCCGCCACAGCATGGCTGACAGGCAGTGCGTCGGCGGGCGCCAGGGATCCGAACTAGCGAACCCCGGGCTGCCAAGCGCGGACTAAACCGCTGCGCCACCGGGCGGGCCCTAGACCTTCTAACATTTTGATTACCCTCCTCTGGTCAGCTCTACTTCGTCAGTGCCTCTCTTAAAATGTGGCACCCCTATCTAGTCACAATCTTCCAGATGTGAGTTAACCTATTCCAAATACAAGGGACTATTATTTCCTTGGTCTGGAAAGGCTATTTCTCTTAGTCTGGCCTAAGAAGATAGGAGTTTTTTGTTTGTTTTAGGTGGTGGTTTTTGGAAAATCACATGACTTGTTCATGTTGACCTTGCTGTCAACTAAAACCCTGAGACCTTTCTTCATATAAACTACATTTAAGCCAAATCTCCACCATCCTGTGCAGTTGACTTTTAATGTAAGGGAAATGTTTACTTTGCATGTATTTATCTCTATTAAAGTTATTCTCTTCAATTCACTGTTCCTTCCAGGCTATAAAGATCTTTTTGAATCTTATTTTATCACTCAACACATTAACTTCCTTTATAGCATCTGAAAATGAAGTCAGTGTGTCTTCTATGTCTTCATCTAAGCTGATAACTTCACAAGTTGCATAGTCCCATGTGGCATGCCAGGTAAAAATTTTCCACCCAGTGGACAATCACTTCATTAGTAAGAGATCCTACAGGCCTTCAACTAGTTTTGAATCTACCTAATTATTTCATCTTCTAGACTTTTTTCTTCCTCTTGTCCTCAGTGGTACCCAGCAACTTTGTCAGCTGCTTTGCTAGAACATGATGCAATCTTCCAATCTACCAGTTTGGTAACATATGAACAAAAAGAATAGCTATTGCAAGTCGTTCCTGGGGAACTCATATTGATTGCTGGTAACTGCAACTTTCTTTCTTAACCTAACAAATAATCTATTCCAAAATTAACTACAGAATTTTGCCAAAGTGCAATATAATTTAGGTTTTCGTTCCTGGAAATTCACATTCTTCCTTGCCCCCATCCGTACACATTTTGTAAATTTTGGGACAATATTTGCTTATCTTTATTCTTAATACCTCATGTTCACTCTCTAAGGTTACTGACATTGGAGTTGGGTTCTTATCAGCAGTGAGTGCACTGGAATGAAATCCAGCTTTGTCTGAGTCTCTGAATTCATTTAAAGTGGTGGGGGTGGGGGTACTTTTTTCTATTCTCTTGTCTCTCTAGGAGCTCAGGTCTTTCTTAATATTATCTTATCTATTATTTCCAATTTGAATGTGAGCATCTTCTCAACAGCCCCAGGAGGTAGATGGCTCAATTATTTTTATTCTCCTTTCTTTAGCAGTCATTGAGACTCAAAGAGATTCATTGAGCAGTTAAGTAGCAAAGTTAGAGTTGAACCCAACTGTCTTAACTTCAAATTCAGTGCTTTTAAAACTACTTTTGATGTCTCCTTTTTTTAACTTGCAGGCAAAACGTTGCCTTTGTAAGAGTATCTGTATGCTTTGTGTTTCAGAAAAAATTAAAGATCAAAGCTATGTAACCTTAAGTTTATCCCCCTTCATTTTTAGGCCAGAATACTTGGGTCCAAATTTATTGTTTGGTCCCTCTGGTTTGGCCCAGAAAATTATTTACTATTTATATTTCTTTCCTGTTATGTTTTACTTTTAAATGTCTCATTTTATATGTGTTTCAACCCATTTTTTGGAAATAGTCCATAAACAAATCTTAAATAATTCATTTAGATTGGCTTTTTTCCTCAAGAAACCCCACCACAGCTAGTAAAACAACACCCCCACTGTCAGTTTCTTCTTTCCTATAACCTTTTTATTCCCTACATAGTTAGGGATGCTGGGATTGCTACCTCAATCCTCAAACAGCTGATTTAGTTCCTCTATTAGACTGCTCTGCCATTCCTACTAGAAAAAAATTTTACCATTCCTTAATAAAAGCAATTTACCTACAGACAATCAAAGACTGCTCAAAGACAGATCAGATACAAATCACAAAAGAAAACAAGCTTTACAGATAGCGGTAACAGCTGAAAATCTTACAAAGATTTGCATGTGTGTAAATGCATTTAAAGGCTTTATACATTTAAGAATGTAGTATCTTTGATTTTCATTAGTTTTTCTTGTTGTGCTTAGATTAGAATTTTTTGTATAAACTGCCTGTGGTGTCTAGATTTTCTTAAATCTGTTGCTTGATTTCTTTCATTATTTTTTCAAAGTTCTAGGTCATTATCTTTTCAAATATAATTTCTGGCCCATTCTCTCTCATCTCCCCTCAGTCCTCCCAGAATTCCCATAATATACATGTTACCTCTTCTCACTGTATCCTCTATATCTTTTAGTCATCTTTATTTTCCTCTGTGTTCATTCTAGATATTTTCTACTGACTTTCTTCCAGTTTTCTAATTCTCTCTTCACCTATGTCTAATGTACAAACACATTTGTTCAAGTCTTAATTTTTATTTTTGTGTTGCTAATTGTATTATATTATATAGTTTCCAGTTTCATGCTTAAATTCTCAATCTTGTCTCATCTCCTTGAACATAGTAAGCATATTTATCTTAATGTCTATTTCTAACAAGAACATCTGCAACCCCTGTGGGCCTTTTTCTATTTTCTGTTGTTTCTGCTGGTTTTGTTCATAAAGTTTTATCATCTCGTGTGCTTGGTTTTTATTTTGTGTTGCACAGTGTATTTACAGAATTGTTCATAGAACTAATCTGTGGCCAAGGATGATGTTTTCCTTCACCAAAGAAGTTTGACATATGCTAATATCAGGTAGCTGCAGACACAAGCAATTTGATAACTTCAATCAATTTCAGAGATTGAGATGATTTAAAACTAAGCTGAACTCTCTAAGAGTTCCTGTATACTTTGGGTTTACCCTTCTATTTTGAGTAGGGACCCTCAAGATACAACCTAATTGAGGCAGCTTCACCAGGACTCCCAACAACTTGGCAAGCCCTGGACTCAAATCCCTACCCTAGCCCCATGAAGCTTTCAAAAGCTCTGCTTTGCCTCTCAGTCTCTCAATATCTCCTCCAGAATTGGCAAATTCCCCAAAGGAAAAATGGCCCTAGGTGCTGGGCTCACCTCTCTGTCCTCCACTCCATTAAAATTGTAGACAATAATTATTTAGTATCTTGTTAGCTGTCTGATGTTTTTAAACAGATTTTAAAAAATATTTTGTCCAGCATTTCTGGTTCTCCTTAGCATAAAGTTGATTCAAATTACCTAGTCTGCCATTACTGGAAACAAAAGTCTCTAGGACTTCTGTTTATTCATGGATCACATTAGTCACTTCTGCAGCCAAACATCAGCAAGCAGGCTCATCTTTGAACTGATGGCCTTTCCCTTGCTGAGGCAACCACAGTGATCGAACAGTATTATGAAGGTGTAGTAATTTCAGCATAATTGCTTTATGCCTGTCTTCAGCTCACCTTATTTCAGATTGGAGTCCCTAAGTTTCATTTCAGTTGGCTTTACTTGATAAAGCCTCCTCATTTACTACTGCCATAAGAAATACTATTAAAGGCAGGAAGGTGTAGTGGAATGAACACTGGGATCAGTTAGAAAACTCAGATTTGAATCCATTTCCATCATGTGTTTACTACCTTTGTTCCCAGTTCCTCTCACCATCTACCAAGCCTGCTATGAGCATGTAGACTGCAAAGGTGAATGAGATTCAGTCTTTGGCTTCTACTCAGTTTCTGTAAGGCTTAACATGTTTATCTATAAGTTAGGAATTAATCTACCTCCTATGGTTGTTGTAAGGATTAACTAAGGAAACTTAAGTTATGGCATTGAATTCACAACTACTGACACATAGGAGGCACTTAATTACTATTTGTTGAATGATTTCAATTTTAGACACAATATTTTATGCAACAGATTTGTTTCTAAAAATGTTTGTAAATCTAATAATTCTTTAAATGCACTATGGGAGCTAAGTTTTGAAAGGGAATTTATTGAAGATTTGGGAAGACTCCTCCTTCTATAGAGTATTAAATCCACTTTAATCTCTCGTAATCATATTGATTTTCATAAAATTAATTTGATCAGAGTAAGCTATACCTGCAATAAAGACATAGGCACTTGTCTTTATGGGCACTTCCTCTATTCAGGTGGTCTTAGAAGCCTTACAGGCACCCCTTGGTGGGACTGTAAACAGTGATATGGGTCAATGGGTCTACAACAGCAAAGTATTGAGCTGACCTGGCATGGACAGTCTAGGTTAAATGTGGAGTGTACGCCACAAGAATATCATATGAGGCCATGAGGTTTAGCAAACACTAGAAAAAAAGCCTTATAATCAATTTCTCAAGACCATCATCCCAGATATTAGTTCAAACGTGATTTTTTTGGTTCTGAAGGGTGAAATGTTTTGTTCTATAACAATATTGCACTTCAGAAGGTTTCATCATTTATTATGTTGACTGGAATTTTTGTCATTGTTTTAAGTAGCACTCTTTATGAGATCACTTTTTTCCCTTTAGAATCTAAATCTGAGTAATAACTATGGTATTTTCAGTTTCCGCTTGTTTGTAGGTTGTCATTTTCTAAACATTTAAAAAAAAAAACAAAAAACCTTAGCATTCTAATGGAAATGTAAACACGCTGACTTCATTTTGATAATGTGCTGGTAGTGAGTATAAATGATAATAAACAAATGTGGATTCATTACCATAACTCAGGAAAACAATATTACATTAGAAATTCTAGATAATCTTTTCAGGATGGATGTAGACTTGAAACATTATACAAACTCATTACTAAGAAAGTTCTAATAATAATTAGCTTCTTAGCAACACAGGGATTTTTTAGGGCAAGTATCTGTTATAAATGTTAAAATAAAAGAGAAATAGTCATGAAAGCCTTCCATTTGAATGTGTCATTCACTTTACAAAATGTTTTAAAAGGCCAATACTTTTATGATATCCAATTATGCATCTTTACTGTCATTTCATTTCAAAATTGGTTCCAATCTACTGATTTCTTGCTGTAGGTCCTTGCAATTATGCTAACAAATTTCCACTAGATTTCAAAATTAAATGTGGTTTATTGGTAGCAGAGGAGGTAATGACAGCATGGGACACGGAGTTGGACTCCCAAGGTTAAAATGCCTGCTTTACCATTTAGTAGCTATGTTGAGGCATACCATTTAGTAGCTATGTTGAGGCAAATAAACTCAACTTCCTTAAGACTCAATTTTGTCATCTGTAAAATGAGAATAATAATAGTAGCACCTACCTCCTAGAATATTGTGAGGATTAAATGAGATCAACCGTATAAAGTGATTAGTATAGGGTTGGCACATAGTAAGCACTCATTGAGCAGCAGCTACAGGTAGTATATCCTAAAATATATATTAAATGCATAGTTCATGTTAGGAAAGAGCAATGAAAAAAGAAAAGATAACAGTTACATATTTGGCCATCATTCTTCCTCCACATGCTCAATACTTGTGTGGGTCACTTAGCAAGTCCATTGTATCATCTCTGCAACCTTAGCTCTACCACTCAGCAAGAAGATGGGGATTCGTAAATGAACTTACATAGAAAAATGAGACAAGATAAAAGAAAAGACGGAGTCAAATTCTATCATCAATGTAATTTCATATATGAAAACAGACCAGAGTCTCATAGAATGTAATAAAAAAAAAGTTATACCATGTTTCCAACTGGTTCCATATAAAAACATCTTTCAGGAATAAAAAAAAATACTCTCTTAATATCATTTAAAAAAAAATCACACACACAGCCAACATCAACAGCCAATAGAGACATTCCTATTAAAATTGGGAAGAAAACAAAGGTGCCAACTAACACCATCATTATTTAAAATTGCTCTGAAAGTTCTGGACAATGTCATAAGATATGAAACTGAAATGAGACATAACAATTGGAAGAGGGAATATATTGATCACATTGTAGATTACAACGTTAGACAATAAGAGAATGCACCGAAAAAACTAGAATTAACAAAGTTTAGTGAAGCGCATGGAAGCACTCTGTATCTAAAAATCAGTAGGTTTCTACATAGCACGATATTGTCTACCTACCTGTACTACTCATTATTATTCATTCTCCCACTCAAAGTATCCTATCCCAGTGGCTCAATTCTTCACTGCTCCAATTATTTATGGAATTTATGGTCATTGATTTAGGCCCTTATTTATTTGCTTAAAATGCCAAAACAGTAATAAAAGTAACCTAGGAAATTATTGGGGTGGCTTTAGGTCCAACAGTGCTACCACATGGTCCCCTAGGGAAGTGTATCTCATCTTCTTCAGAGCGCTGGAAGACAACCAGGCTGAGGTAAGACTTTCATATTTCTCAGCAAATACTCCCTGTGTATCTATGCCAGACACCGTGCTAATGCTGGGGACACAATAAGGACACGGCTCCTGCCCTCGTGCAGCCTGCAGTCTAGTAAGAAAAACAGAAATGAAGTAAACCCAAGAAAACATTCATTAAGTGCAAGTTGTGACAAGGTCTGTGAGGGAATAACAGAAAAACAGAAAGTGGCAGGGAGTGAGGGAGGAGGAGAGCAAGTATAAAATTTAGAATAAGGGTCAGGCAAGTCTGACTGAAGAAATTACAAATACAAAAAGTACAAACATAAAATTAGGTGCAGGATCTTGAAAGGGGCCTGGAAGAGCTTCAGCATCATTTACTTCAAGTAAATCAACCTCCAGCTGGAGGAGAGGGCAGCAGAAATCCCATCAAGAGCTAACGTTTATGGGGCATTTACTACTACCAGACACTGGTTTGTACACTTTAAACATACTTTAATTCACTTAATTCTACAATAATCTTATATTTTTATCTTCTCCATTTCACAGATAAGGAAACTGAGGCTTGGTGAGGCAGGAAATGCATCCAGGTCAACAGCGAGTGAGCAGTAGAGCTGACCTGTGAACCAGGCATTCTAGCCCGTGATGACGCTGCTGCGCTGCCTCAATATGTAACTCCCAGGTTTAGGGACTGAGAAACAAGAGAAATGACCATACCATTTATTGACAAAATATGCAAGATGAACAGTTAGGGGGTACCTGGAGAGCAAGAGTTTGGTTCTGAATAAGGTAAGTTTGTAGCACAATACTATTTAAATTATGATGTCAAGTAGGCTGTTTGATATACAAGTCTGAGTCTCAGAGAAGAGATCTAAGTGGAAGATGGGCATGTACGAGTCACCAGCTTGGGAATGAATGAGGTAACCTAAGGAGATAACCAAGGGGAAGAGACTTGAAGGAGACCAAAAAGAAGGTGCAGTTAGGTGAGAGGAAAACCAGTATCACAGAAGCCAAAGGAGGGCATGATGAACTATATAACTGAATATGGGATTGGTGACCTTGACTCCCCAGTCATTAACAAAGTTTATTGGTGACCTTGACTCCCTAGTCAAGCACAGACAGAAATGAGCTTAAGGGGAAAATGCCACTATTTAAGAACATCCCAAACTCCTACTTCTAGGAGACTTCTTAAAAAGCAACCAGAGGGGCGGGCCTGGTGGCGCAGTGGTTTAGGTCACGCTTTGGCAGCCCAGGTTTCGCAGGTTCGGATCCCAGGCGCCCGCCGACACACTGCTTGTCAGCCATGCTGTGGCGGCATCCCATATAAAGTGGAGGAAGATGGGCACGGATGTTAGCCCAGGGCCAGTCTTCCTCAGCAAAAAGAGGAAGATTGGCAATGGATGTTAGCTCAGGCTGGTCTTCCTCACAAAAAAAAAAAAAAAAAATTAAAAAAAAAAAAAGCAACCAGAGATACACTGATGAAGAGAAGCCTCTGAGGAAGCATTCTATAAATATAGCAAACAATTCATGGGATGACCTGACCATTGCCTAGATATGAGGAAATTTTCAAGTGCAGCTCACATCCGACACAACCTGGGGAGAAGACCAGAAGTCTGGAAGAGGTAGGGAATGCACGATACAAGCATACAACTGACCCCCCTGGTCCCACCATCCAGCAGACCTTTTTTAACTTTTTATTTTTCTTTCAGGTGCATAGAATTGGATCAAACATAATCCACATTCAGGACACAGGCATGGACCAATATAATAATTAACTTATCTAGTTAGTTATTTTTAATATTGTAATGAAAGCACCTCCAAATCCAACACTCAAAACACTGGTCCATTAATCTTTGAAAAAGCTACTCAAGGAGATCTTACTGGCACAGGGGACTGAACAGCTAGAAAATCCCAGGCTGGAATTGCAATTAACTTCCAGAGGTACAAGAGTAAGCAATCTTAAGTCACATTAATAAGACTGTCCACGCCAAGGACAGTAAAGGTCCCACCTTAGCCATCAGTGGGTACATTGGTGTCTGGTCTATTGTAATCACTTCTAGGAGTTATATTTTAAAGGGGAATGTTGACAAATCAGAGTAAATCCAGAGCATATACTTTAGGACGTTGAGAGAAGGTGATAAACAATTTAAGACATATTTAGCCCAGAGTTGAGGGTGGTGGAGGTAGGGTGGGAGGATGTGGTAGGGCAAGCAGATTAGGTCCATTAGAGGTGTTACAAGTTGCACCAGAGGGAAGAAAATGGCCAACAGTTGGTTTTTGCAGGAAAGTTGATTTAAACAAAATGAAGAACTTCGTAAAAATATCCAGGCTTTTATCAATAACTCTGAAAGAATAAGCTCTCTGTCACCAGTGAAATTGATTCAGAGGCTGAGTGACTGGTAGGGATGCTGCAGAAGGAGTCACCTGCATTTGGGCAAAGGTTGGGCCTGATCCCACCAACCCTTAGTTTCTCTGGGCTTAGTTTCTTCATGAGGTTCTGCTCCCCAAATCCCTCTCCATAACCCCGTCATAATTAGTCGGCTGCCTTCTTTTAGCTGTATCCCACTGCCCCAAAGCTAGAATGCTTATCAACTAGACATTAAGGCACTTATTTAAAGAGGAAACGTTGGTATGTCATCCTTCACGTTTTTACCTTTTCTGGATATCCCTCTCTGGACTATCAGATCCTGAAGGGTGTGTTTTATGACGCCTTGGCACTCCAGCCCATGTGACCTTCTGGCACATCTCTCTGAACCTTCACTCTCCCTGAAAGTTACCAACCCCCTACACTTGCCTTTAAATTTCCAATCGTCTGAATATTGTTGGTCATATTTGTTCAAAAATTATCAGGTTTATTTTACATTGTTTGGGTGCTCTGGCCTGAAATTTGGGGAATTTCTACTTCCTTTTTTTCTACCCACTACCTTTACTACTTCCCCTTGCCTACACGTAACCTTCATTTCTTGTTCTTTCTGTCCCTACTGCTTCCCATCCTATCCTATTACCCCTACTCTTCATCTTCAAGCTATTTAAAAATAAAAGTAGAAATGTAGAGGCAAGAGATAAAAACAGAAGCAGAGAAGGCAAAACGTCCTCTCTCTCTCTTTCTCTCTCTCCCTGCCTCCCTCTCCCAACTTGTAAAAGGAGGGTAGCACTAGAGTGGGTAATCACTCAGGCCTTGGTTTCTGAGTTTCAAAGCAGGTTCCACTCCTCACCATCAGTGAGCCTTGGGCAAGTTATAGAACCTTTTTGAGCCTTAGTTTCCCCGCTAGTAAAATGAAGATTAATAATAATGTCTGCATCATAAATGAAGAAATGCATGTGAAGGGCTTAAACAGTGTCTGGCACACAGTAAGTGACCAATGAATGTTTGTTATTACTAGTATCATGTGAGGAAATTATTCTATGACTAAGTACAGGGTATGATCATCTCTTGATTACATATATCACATGTATGCATCCATTCCTAAAGAGATGTTTCCCCTCTGTTGCCCAGCTAAGAAAATTTATTTATTCACGGAATAACAAATACCTGTTAAGCGCATACTAAGTTTCATTCCTTGTGCTCAGTAGGCACGTGGTTAAATAAACTCCTGTATAAACACACTATAGACTATGCTGCTATAGCTAAATAGAACCAGATATATTTACATGCATTGTTATGGAAAGATCTCCAAAGATGTGGAATTCGGGGGAGAAAGAACTTGCTGAAAAGTTTATCCAGAGTGACATTATTCCTATAAAACTACACAATCACAAAAAACTGCATATTTTGTATGGATCTATCTCTCTATATATACTATGTAAATGTATAGAGGAAGTTCTAGACCCATAGAAACCCAACTGGGAAGGAAGCTAGGATGAGGAAGTGAGGAGTGGTTTAAAGGAATATTTGCCTTACTTGTGATGTTCAAGTTTTGACATGGACAAGAAATTCATATGATATCTAGATAGTTTTAAAAAACAAGTAATAACATGGCCTCTGCCAGGTTTCCTGCAAGTCCAATTGCCATGGCCCCTGGGATTTCTGACTTCAAACAGGGATTCATTTATCAACTTAAAAAAAAAAAGCCTAACCACACACAGAAGATCCACCTGTATCCCAGTTTTGTCACTGTCTTCAATGCCTTGAAAAATAAGGCAGAGGCATATTTATACAAGCACACCCACACGAAGTTCTAAATTTACCTGGTTACAAGTATGCGCACATACACAGCCGCCTCTCGGGAGAACCGCGGTCTGCGGGCTGACGCTGTGGTCCGGCCCTGGGCGCGGTTCCCTGTCTTCCTCCTGGCCGCTCGGCTCTGGGGACAGCACCTCCCATTCCTTCATCAGCTTGAGTCTCGGCAATATCAGTCTAGAGGAAACAATGAAAAAAAAGTCCTGGGTGACAGTTTTCACTTCCAATATGTGGGACGCTGAAGATCTAAATTCCAACTTTCCTCGGGCTTGCTTTGTGGTCTTGACACCTCAGATTAACCTTGAGGCATCTGTGAAGCGAGGGGATGATGCAAAACACTGTCAATCCCTTTAAATGGGAAAGTTTGAATTTGCTGAGTCCTTGGAAAGCAGAAAGGGCTATGTGGATACAAAACATGTACCTTTGTAAGTTTTCATGCATACATGTGATGTATGTAATTTGATAAGTGATTATATTTCCGTAAATAGTACATCCTAGATTATGTCAGACAGCGTAAAAAATATTATATAATGTTTTATGTACATGCATAACTTTGTGTGTATAAACGCTGCGTTTTATATAATATGCATATTTTAAATGTATATAGTAATATGTTCACAAAATTTTATCTCTTGTTAATGTACTAAATATAAATTCTAATGTGTGTCCATAAGTAATACATAATGGCTATCAGCAGAGCATATAGATATAAACTGCATAATTTATAATTATCCGGTTGTGAGTTATTTTTAGTATGGGATTAGTAAAGTATAATTTAAAAATCAAAGCCAGGACTAGGGAGAAACAAACGAGGTGCTTAGGGTGCAAAATCCGAGGAGACCCTCACTCTCAGGTTCCTGCAAACGCTGCTCACCTCACCCTAGTTGCATCCCTGATTAAAATGCCTCTGTTTCTCCCATCATCTTCATCGCCACCAGCAACAATTACGAATTACTACATGCCAGGCACTGTTTTATGCACTTTACATATTTTAACCTATCTAAAGAAATGTCGTGACTACAAATAACATAAATTCTAAGTGAATTATGAGGAACTGTGCCTAACAATTAAAATGTTTTGCAAGCCATAACTGAAAAGCAGCAATTAGACATGACCTCTGATGAGACCTCTGCAGCCGAGTGGTTAGTCCAGATCTCCCAGAAAGCCGTAGCACCTGCGTTAAAATCCAGTGCTCTTTCCTCTACATCAGACATAGTGCTGTTTTTCTTTGAATATACACAGCATCAAGTGTCCTTTTCTGGTCTCTCTCCATGTTGGGGCAGTTTGGCAAGCAGTAGGCTTCAATTCTGTCTGCCTAGGTGTAATATGATTGACAAATTTCAAAAGGAAGAAGGATACCTGTTTTCATTTCCTATATTACTACTCCTACTTGGAAAATCGAGGTGGATAATGGAGCTTATGATAGTCTAACTGTACTTCAACAAGATAATACGTTTATACTTAAACTCATATGTAGACCAAGGAAGGGGGATTTACACAACACATTATCTAGTATCCAGCTACAGGTGATTTACTGTTGTGCACTGAAATGTGGTTGAAGTACAAGATGGATAGTAATATTATATTGTGGTATATATCCTGTTCACATCAGGCCTTCGTAATAAAAGCCGAACAGCAATCTACAGAACCTGTCTTAAATCTGCCATCTAAGATACTGATTGTAAAATAAAATGATCAAAGTGCAAGTTATCTCTATCCTGCCTTCCCCCGAGAGAGTGGTATGCAAAGAACTTCCTACTTTTTATTTATTTACATTCAGTCAACAGAAACATAAATTAAATTAAAAACCTTAGTGTTATGTGGACTGAATAAAGCACACCTAATATGTTGCTAAGTAGATTTTTTTTTTGATATTACAGACTACAGCCTGTATTGTACTTTCGTCCAGTGCACCTTTTACTACTTACTGACAACAGAATATGCTTATAAAAATAATAGACTAAAATGATTTTTGCAAACCAGTGATTTCACATGCTACAATCCTGCGGAGAATAAACTGTTTTTTAGTGGGTTTTTTTATTTGACACATGAAATCAAACCTTCCTACAAATTGATTTCATTTTAAATAATTTCTTGAGGATGCAGTGGAAATAGACCAGCACAAACTAGTTAGCATTGCATAGAGAAATCACAAATGAATTTTAAGCAACGCTTTTTGTCTTTATGGGCAGGTAATTGCCAGAACATTAAAGGCCAAACTTCCCTGTAAAAAGGGATGTCCTTGTGTGTTACAGCATGTAGAGGGCAGAAAAGCATGAGATCTGGGGTAAATCTTCCCCTCCTCTAAATGAATATACACACATAGACTCGGGTTAAAGTGAAGGTCAAGAGAATCCTCGGAGGGGAAAAGAAGTCCCAGTGCTTTGATCACATTTCTGTTATACCCAGGATCTAGACACTCTCTTCTTGGTGCCTTCCTGCTCCTGACACAAACCCCTACTGTGACATTCATCTCAATGAACTATAATTTGTTATATATATAACAATATTAATATATATCAATATATAGAATATATATTTATAAATTATAAAATATTTGTGATATATAAATTATATGATATATAAAAATCTAAATTATATTATATCAAAATAAGATATTTATATAATTATAAATATACATAATATAAACATAATATAATTATGATATATAAATATATTATATATATAATTTGTTTACTTGTCTTCCCAGCCAGACTATAAACTCCTTGAAAAGAGAAATTGTCGTGTCCATCCAGTGTCCCCAGCATGTAGCCCAGTACTTAGCACTGAATAGGTGCTCTGCAAATGCCTGGTGAAACTGATATTGAAAACAGTAACAGATAACTTGAAAGAATGAGAAGGGCATGTAGAGTGGGAAGGGGAACATAGGCATGTTTGATTGATCTTGTGGAAATGAGAGCTGGTTATAGGTAGATTTGACACATGGAACTTTTTAGGGTCAACTATTGAACCACCTCCTTCTCCCACTTGGGCCAGTCATTTCACCCCCTCATTCATTCATTCATTCATTCAACAAATATCTATTGAGTGCCAACGATGTGCTAGACAATCATTATCTACTGCAGTAGCTGATGTCATGAAACACAGGATCACTGTAATTTGTCATGATTTTATTACACATATGCCAACAAAGAGTCAGAGCTGGGCTTCAAGTTCAAGCTCAAGCTAAACCATGAAACATTTTAATTTTACCATTTAAATATATCTTGCCATTAACTAAGTAGCTCCATTCTCCTTAAGACTCAAGGGCTTACTCTAGTATACATTTGACAACATAACCAAATCTTAAGATCCTGACTTAATTCTCCAACTTTGCAGTCATATGCTAAGTACCACTTCTAATTATCCTGCAGTGGGCCTCATTTTCCCTAAGCATTTCATATCAGACTAAAGACCTTGGACAGGGTAGTTACTTATTTCTGTACTTGATTCTATGATGACCGTCTTATTTTCCTACATCAAATAATACCTACCTCTAATATGGCAAAGAGAAAATGGGAACAAAATTGGGTTGTTTTGCATCCTCAGTCTTAAAAGATCATGTTAAAATGACCACTCAAATAGTTTGTAAAAACATTTGTCTTTTCAATCAATGACAGAGAAAATCCCAGAAAGTGTTTAAAAAAATCCTGTCCACTAAAATAAAGGCAGATGTCTTTTAAAACTATATAAAGCCTTTGGCTTCTTTCTGTCTTTCCCATTTACACATAATTTCTGGATAAGGGGGAGGTCCTTCAGTAAAATGCGGGTATAGAAAATGATACTACAGTTTTGCTTAAGATAGGAATAAAGGGCTTTTTTTCCTTGCCATTTACCCTTATTAAACTGACAAAAGCATCTCTTTTAGAATTCTGTTAAAAGCAAGCTTGTTTGCTTATAGGTCAAAGAAGAGAAACAGAGAAATTAGAAGTAAAAGAGACCCATTTGTTCTATCCAAATTACTGCCAGGACAGTATTATTCCTTCAGTGGACTTTCTGCCTACAAATGTCATAACTGACAGTGGATTCAGCATTCACCTTAAAAACATGATTCGTAATTGAGCAGTTCTCCACCAAAACCGTTAACAGTCTTAGCATTAGTGCAATCAGCACTGTTTAAAATTCAATTTTACTTTCCTCTCTTGCTAATTAACTTTATCCTATTTTATCCTTGTATTTTCTTTTTTTCCTTTACATTTCTACACCTAAATATGAAGATGAACATTCTTATCATTTCCAGACTGTACCACGTTGTCTTTCTAGCCATCACTTAACCACACAATATACTCCATAAACCTTTCTTCATAAATCAGTGCCTCCCTCCCATTAATCATTTTCATTATTTATCTCTGGGTTCCCTCTGTCAACATCATTTGTTTATTTAGGTGCTGAAAATGGAATACAGTTGTCTCAGAGTAATTACAGCCACACTCGTATGAGACCACAACGTTCCCTCCCCTCGGTGCCGCGACACCGCCTCAACCAGCCCTGCTCTCTCTTTGTTTTCATATTCACTGTAAGCTTGTCCACGTTTCTCCCGGCCCTTCCTCTTTCTTAGGTTGTTAATAGCCCTTCTCCAGATTCTCTTCCCCAGTGAATGCTTCTGATGTGATTTTTGCCAGATAAATGTTTGTATCTTTCTGAGAACAATTTCATTTTTTCATCTCCTATTTCTGACTTGTTTTGGTCTCTTTGAACCACACTGCTGTTCATATCCTGGCCATTTATCAAAGCTTGTGTCACCTCCCAATTTAGTCTTCTCAGCAACTGTCATTAGCATACTGTTCGTTCCCTCTTTCAGATTATTGATACATACATAAAATACAAACTATGGTGACTCACTAAGAGACAGGCCTTCAGAACTTCACACGATGCTACTGTTGTTACCTTTTACAGGCAGCTTCTCAGCCGCCTTCAGTCTGCGTTGCTGCGGAGTTGTCAAGGCTACATGGAACTGACACCTCCAGGAAAGTTGTACAGCACAACAAATTAAATGTTTTGCTCAAGTCTGAATGTAATGTGAATGTCCTCCTATGTTCCCATCACTGGCCCATCTCTCCTCCATGGATAAACTTCTGTAAAATCTGACTTTGCTTCATGGGAATTTGGGGTGTGTGGATTGGTTTGGAGTTTGTTTTGGTTAGGTTTTTGAACATCCCTCCCTCAGAGGACGTTATTACTTGATGTGATACATTTTGGTTGTGTCCAAGGCACATCCAAGGGAGTTCAAGAGAGTACCAGAAAAAGCTCAGGAATATGTAGCGGTAGGTGCATATTCTGAATGCTCTGGTGACGTCCTTGGTCTTAAGTTCAGTGTCTCCTTCAATTGACAGTTCGGAAAGCCCCCTGCACACTGCCGGGGGTGAGATTTATCCCTGTGGCTGTTCCTAATGCTTCTCTCCTGCCAATTCCACTCCCAGGGTTTGCTTTAAGACTTTAAACTTGCTGACTTTCTCTCCACGCTGTCACAAAACTGGCCAACTTCATGGAGGAAGAAAGTTTTGTAAGGGACTGACAACAGCCATGTGCCCCATCTCCAGGGGACATTAGTCACAATGTATTTTCTGATTGGTGCCCCTCACTCCCAGCACACAGGGAGTGGTGCCCCTGGGGTTAAGCAATCTGGAGGCCCTCTGGGTCTTTAGCTATTAAGTTTATAACCCTGATTAGATTGTGGGGAACAAATGAGATAATTGATATAAATGTACACTATGAATTTAATTTTTTTGCGTGTGTGTGTGTGAGAAAGACCAGCCCTGAGTTAACATCCGTTGCCAATCCTCCTCTTTTTGCTGAGGAAGACTGGCCCTGGGCTAACATCCGTGCTCATCTTCCTCTACTTTATGTGGGACGCCGCCACAGCATGGCTCACAAGAGGTGCGTCTGTCCGCGCCTGGGATCCAAACCTGTCATCCCGGGCCGCCGAAGCAGAAGGCACAAACAACCGCTCAGCCACTGGGCCAGCCCCTGAATTCAATATTTTTGAAGAGAAAAAATACAGCTATTTGTCTCAATTATCCTTTTTTTTTTTTTTAGCAATTTATGTTATGTGGACAAGAATTTTGTTCTTTCCAGCTTCTACTAATCTTTTTTTTTTTTTTATTGATGTCTTAGTTTATAACACTGTGGGGTTTTAGTTGTACATTTTTGTCCGTCACCTTGTGGATGTAACCCTTCACCCCTTGTGCCCCCCCACCCCCCTTCCCCTTGGTAACCACCAATCAGTTCTCTCTGTCCGTGTGTTCACTTATATTCCATATATGAGTGAGTTCATGCAGTGTCTGTCCTTCTCTCTCTGGCTTATTTCACTTAACATAATACCCTCTAGGTCCTTCCATGTTGTTGCAAATGGGACAATTGTGTCTTTTCTTATGGCTGAGTAGTATTCCATTGTATGTATATACCACATCTTTAACCTTTCCTTGAACAAGAAGAATGATGTTATGGGGCCGCCCGGTGGCACAGCGGTTCAGTCCGCGCTTGGCAGCCCGGGGTTCGCAGGTTCGGATCCCGGTCGCCCGCCGATGCACTGCCTGTCAGCCACGCTGTGGCGGCGTCCCATATAAAGTAGAGGAAAGACGGGCACAGATGTTAGCCCAGGGCCAGTCTTCCTCAGCAAAAAGAGGAGGATTGGCAACGGATGTTAGCTCAGGGCTGGTCTTCCTCACAAAAAATAAAAAAAATAAATAAAAAAAAAAAGAAGAATGATGTTATAACTATTCTTCAATATATATTCTAATAGTTGATTTGCATATTTCTTTGTGTGTGTGTGTGTGTGTGTGTGTGTGTGTGTGTGTGAGGAAGACCAGCCCTGAGCTAACATCTGTTGCCAATCCTCCTCTTTTTGCTGAGGAAGGCTGGCCTTGGGCTAACATCTGTGCCCATCTTCCTCTACTTTATATGTGGGACACCTGCCTCAGCATGGCTTAATAAGTGGATGACCCCATGATTTGCATATTTCTTGACAGAATCCCTAATATTTAAATATTCCATGACTATTTATTTAAACCTCCTCATATTTGGGCTTTTCACTTTTAATATTTGCCATTGAGTTCTTCCTTCCATTTCCTGCCATTCTTGTACATCCTTTTAGATATTTCTAGGCCAAGTTCCAAGCTACTAGACAATTGCTCCTATTAGGAACACAGACAAGAACCAGGAACTAATAAAAATAAGAGCTCTGAGCAACTGGGTCCCTCCATTAAAATGCATGTAATTCTATTCAAAGGTAAGGCCGAAATTCAGGGCTCATTAACACTTTGCATACAATTCTAAAGACCGTCGTAGCTGTTTTCTAACTCCAGTGTATTAGGCCAGTGAATTTGCAACAGAGCAGAGTTTCTTCCTCCAGGAACAATGTAACCTACAGAGAAATCCAGAAAAACAAAACTACTAACAACTACCGCAGAGGGAAGTCATCAAATTTAGGACAAACAGACTTATGCACCTCAAATGACTCTGATGATACCACTGTGACATGCCACCGTCTAGTTAGTAAGTGCAGTTCATCGTGGTGATAATAATGTCCATTATATTCATATTGTTTCCTGGTGAAGTAGGGAAGAATATAACACATTTTAGATGGACTTCCATCTAAAATATCTTTTTAAATTTTTGTTGCTTAAAATAGCTAAGTTATTTTTAAAAGGCTGTCTAGAACAACTTGATGTGCAAGAGATAGCCAAGCTTTTCTATAAATGGCAATATATTTCTCATGTCCTCCTAGGCATGTATACACCAGTGCCCAACCTTTTGAGAATAAAAATTCCTCAATAGCAGGGACTGGTTTTGTTCTACTTGTTTTGGATATGGAATAGCTATCTGAGCACACAGAAAAAGACTTTAGAATCCTACACTTTTAGAATGAAAGGAATCTTGGAGAGCATTCTAATCCAATCCGTTCATTTTACAGAAGTGTAACTATCTGCACTACATTTTCTTAGAGTTAATATGGCATTTTCCTCCAAAATTATACAAAAATGTATGCAGCAAAAAGCAAGTCTTCCCAAACAGAATCCCCAGTGCCCCAGTTTTTCTCTCCTAAAACAGCCACTGTTACCAGTTTCTTTTGTAAAAATACACTACGTAAATATAAGTACATGCTTAGAGGTTTACAAAATACAAACAATAGCATAAGATAAAGACTGCTCTGCAGCTTGCTTTGTTCACTTAAAATACTTAATATATTTTAAAAAATAACGTCTGTATGCAGTAAAAATTATAATATATAGTAGGCACTAGAATTAAGCTCTCTCATACTATTACCTAAGGTTTATTACTAATGAGTCATTAATAAACACAGTATGCACCTAAAGATTCACTTCAGGCTTTACAAATGCTTCCTTTCAATTGAGGGGCTGGCATAATCTCCAGAAGGAAGTGAAGAACATGTAAAGAGCAAATGTTTTCCCTATAAGAATACTCCTAAACACATGGTCCCTCTGCACTTTAAGATGAAGGGTGGGGGGCAGAGACTGTCAAAGTTATGTTCTCAATATTCTTGTTATTAAAGGTTATTATAGTGTCAGACCTAGGAAAGATAACCCAAGATCCATTTAATGTGGTGTTTGCAAATTACATGTCGCAACTGATTAACTGGGTCCTAAAATCAATTTAGTGGATTACAACCAGTATTTTTTAAATGAAATGAAATAAAATAGAAAATATCAGAATGCATTCCATTTAGTAAGGGTAAAAATTGTTTTGTAAAAATTCACTGTGCATGCATGCATGACTGTGTGTGTGTGCGTACTGGGTTGTGATGTAAATGTATTTCTTGCTGTGAGTGGATCACGGGCACAAGAGGTTGAAAGTCCCTGATCTGATCTAGCCTCTGGCTTCTAATGAGCTGTAACTATAAGTGTTCTCAGAGAAAGAGGCATCTGTGCATTCGTTGCTGTCTTAAAACAAGCCTTTCCCAAAGAACCATCTTTACTTTGGCTCATTATCTGAAGTGCAATGTCAAATTCTCTTTTCATCAAGATTATTAGAGGACAGGCTAAATTCCAAATTTTCTCTTTGCAACATAACTTTACCTAGCCAAGTAATGGATTAAAACCCAGTAGAAATCCATCTAAATCATTAGCCATCATTATTTCAAATATAGGAACATAGTGATAATAGAAAAAACTTAGCTACATCTGGAAATGGATCTCACATTCTTTGACTGAGTTCCTTTCCTCCTCAGAATCAGTGAGGAAGAAGCCTGCTGACCCGTCTACAAACGCAGAGGCATGTCCAGAGTGCTGATGATCTCAATGTAGGTAAACCAAAAGGCATTGCACAATTGTAGTTGAAGTCTTAATGAAGAATACATCTTTCTTTGCCACACTCCTTCCTCTTTCTGACAGAATTGAGTGCAGAAATAATGGGGAGAAAGAAGATATGTCCAGATATTTCTGTGCTTCACTGGCTTCTTATTTAAATAAGGAGGCAATGGAGTAGAGCGTGGGTGTGAGGGTCAAGAAATGTGTGTTCTGGGTTGAGGCTGAGTCTGGCTGTAACTTGAGTAAGTCTTTGAATCTCTCTGGGCTTTCGTGTCTTCGTTTCTAAAATGAGGGACTGTGCTGCAGCAGTTTAGCCAGGAATCACAATCATAGCTGCACTTATCACGTCACAGTCTCTGTTTAAAGCATTTTACATAGTTGACTAATTTAATCCTCACAATGACACTAAGAGGCAGGACATTTTTCCTTACTTTCTGATGGATATGGATAAGTGAGTAGCAGAGAGGTTAAGTAACTTGTCCAGAGTCACACAGTTAGAAGTGGTAGAGCTGGGATTCAAACTCAAGCAATGTGCAGACACTGTGCTCTCAACATCAAATTGCCTTAGCCAAGACCTTTTTATCACTTATTCTATCCCCAACTAGTCTCCAAAGCCCATGTTACTGAAGACATTTTCTACTAAATAAACTGTAGTTACTAAGTAGCATTTAATTCATTTTCCATTTTTAAAATCAAAGATATATTAAATGGCCAATCAGAGTTTCTGATTAACATAAAATGAGTTACTACACAACATGACAGAATGCCTGCCCAAAGTGAAAATAGAATGTTTTAGTTCATCTAATAGTTATATCATGTATGATTTCCATTAGCTCAGGGATCCCAGGTACCACCTGGGGCCGCCTTGTGTCTCAGACGTCAGATTTCCTCTGAATATTTTCATAACTTGATAGAGATAAAGTAACTATTTAACTTACCATTCCAGGATGCCAATAACTGAGATACTCCAAGGTATGCACGTTATATTTCTGCTTTTATTTGTTTTGTTCCCCTAATGGTCAAGGGAAGGGAAGATACCACCACCCTAGAGGGTGTTTGGAAATTAAGTGGGGACATTTTTGTTTCTCATAACGACAGGAGGGAGGAGATGCTGGGTGGGGGGTTGGATACTGGCATTTAATGGGCAGAGGCAGGGAATGATAAAAGCCTTGCTCTGCCATGGGACAGTTCCACCCAAGGAAGAATTTCCTAACCAAATGCCAAGAGTGACCCTGCTAAGAAACCCCCAAGGGCTGGTTGCTGGAGAATGAGGGAGGTAAAGAAGAGACACGGTGTCTGCATTCCTATCATTACCCACCACCCCGGCCATCTCTTTGCTGGGAGAACCTCCCCTCCTTCTGGTCTCTTGTGAGGTCCAGGCAAATCTCTCTTATACTCTTTCCTTAATGTTTCCAGCCTTTCTGTCTGTTTTGTGCTGCTGTTGCACGTATAGCAAGACACCATTTGGGAAAATGCACTGTCTTTGTGCAATGATGGTGTCTGTTCTTCACGGTTACAGCTTGGAAGATACTTCTATGTCCAAGCCAAATTCTCCCCCAGCCCACTAGATTTCCAGGGATTACTTTTGATCTCCCAGTTGTTCTGAGAGTGCTCAGGGAGACATCCTCCCAGGGTAATCAGAGGGTGGCAGAGAAAAAACTCATGACACATGTCAAACAAGGCTCTTGATCCAGATTATTGGCTCTTTTAAAAATATAGGTCAAAGAAACATGAAGTACCACTTCACATCCACTAGGATTGCTAAAATTAAAAAGATACATAATAACAAGGGTTGGTGAGGATGTGAAGAAATGGCCCTCATACACTGCTGACAGGCATGTAAAATCATGCAGCCACTTTGGAAAATAGTCTGGTAGTTCCTCAAAAAATTATACATAGACATACATATGATCCAGCAATTCCACTCCTTGATATATACCCAAGAGAATTCAAAACATGTTCACATAAAAACCTGTTAGATAAATGTTCATAGCAGCATTATTCATAATAGCCCCAAGCTGGAAATAACTCAAATGTCCATCAACTGATGAATTGATAAACAAATTGTGGTATATCCATACAGTGGAATATTATTCAGCCACAAAAAGGAATGAAGTACTGATACATGCTACAACATGGATGAACCTTGAAATCATCATGCTAAGGGAAAGAAGCCAGTCACAGAAGGCCATCAATCATATGATTCCATTTTTTTGGAATGTCAAGAATAGGCAAATCCATAGAAACAGAAAGTAGATTAGTGGTTGCCAGGAGCTGGGAGAAGAGAGGAATGGGGAATGACTGCTAAGGTATATGGGGTTTCATTTTGAGGTGATAAAAATATTCTGGAATTAGACAGTAGTGATGGTTGTGAATATATTAAAAACCACTGAAAGAGTGAATTTTATAGTATATGAATTATATCTCAATTTTTTAAAAAATTCAGCCTTGATACTAGAGGGGAGGAAAAAGTTTTCCTCAAGCCTCTTAGGGTCCCTGGCTGGGTCTGAAGTTAAACTGACACAGACAGATAAACAGGCGAAAAGCATACACATTTATTTAATGTAAGTTTTATGTGATACAGGAGGCTTCATGAGTAAATGAAGACCTGAAGAAATAGTTAGACCTGAATATTGTTATGCTCGGTCCAATGAAGAGTGGACAGTTGTGAAGAGATCTGATAGGTCAAAGAGTATGAGGTAAGTGTAGTAAACTGGGGGACCTACCCAAGGCCTGTTTTAGAATTCTTCTTGGTGTCCCTTTGTCTTTGGAGACAAGGATGTTAAAAGAAGATTGGTAGTTTCCAGGAGCTGGCGATAGAAGGAAATGGGAAGTGACTGCTAATGAGTTTCTTTTTGGTGTGATGAAATTAGGTAGTGGTGACAGTTGCACAACTCTGTGAATATACTAAAAACCACTGAATTGTACACTTTAAAGGGGTAAAGTTGGAGGTACATGAATTATATCTCAATAAAGTGTTATTAAGCTAATAAGAAATAGGTACCAAGTTCCCACCTTGTGGCAGACCCTCTTCTAGGCACTGAGGGGATTCAGGAGTGAACAAAGCAGACAAAGTACTTGATCTCACAGAATCTGCAATTCTAGTAAATAAATAAACAAATGAAAGGGATCAGTATGCTGCTGCAGACTGAACCCCGGAGCCAGCCTGGGGCACAGGCAGGGTTCAGTTCCCACCCGTGTGGACTCCTGGCAAGCACTCTCTCCCAACACAGCTCCCGGGGACTCAAATGTGCCCCTCATAGTGCTCCTGTCAGGGCCACATGCACAGCAGTTCATTGGCCAAGGCCCCAGCCCAGGAATTCACTCCTGGCTCAAGACATTGGAGTTCTCTGCTGACAAACCCCCCCACTCTCCTCCCAGCCACCCTGGCTTTCTTCCCACCCACTTTTACCCTTATCTATTCATTTAACAAATTATTTAACAAATATTTACTGAGGGCTAAATTAGAATGCTTTGGGCTAAAAGACACAGAAAACGGACTCAAAGCTTTTTAAATAATAAGGAAAATTATTATTTCCTGTAACAGGATGTCCACAGGGCTCTGGTTCTGTTTCTCGGGTGTTCATTTGGCTCGGCCCTCAGCAGCGTGCTGCCATTGTCCTCGGGCAGCCACTAGGGCAACCAGAAACAATGGGGCACACGCTCTCTCGGTTACATCTAACAAGAAAGAGTGAGAAAAAAAAAACAGAATAAAAATCCTCCAACTGTAGAATAAAAATCCATCTTTTCCTTCTATCAGAGACAACATAGATCAAGTACCCACAGTCAGCAATGGAATGCCGTGATGACTGGTTCAGCTGTGTTCCTGGACCAGTCACTACCAAGGAGATTGGATTCCCATGATTGATTTAGACTGAACCCTGGAGATGGAGGAGGGGTCAGCATCCCCTGAATCACATGAGCTATGTAGGAAGGAGGAAGGGGGTCAGTCTGATTTACTATTCATTATAAACTATCTATCTGTTCCTTTAGTACAGTCCAGGTACTAAGTGCTTCTGTGTGTTCTAGGAGTAGTATACTTTTTATTTGATGAGGGACTATTTTTACAGTTAAAGCTGCATCTAAATCTCCCCGCAAGGAACCATGTGTTATCTCTCCAAGCGGTGGCATTTCAATATCCATTTTGCTTGGATGGGGTGATATTTGAGAGCAGGTACCTGACACCCTAATATCACATCCTATAAGCAGCCACTCATTCTGCTACGTTTATGGCCAGCTCTGCCCATATCCCACAAGATCCTCATGAGCGTAGGTGTGACCTCTAGGAGAAAATTCTTTCACTTCTGTTCCCATCCGTGCAATATGCTATACAACGGATGCCAAATTTTCTTCTAGAATGCTCTATACTTCATACCCAGAAAGCTATCAGCCCATGTTCAGAAAGTTCTTTGGAGTTTTTGGACACCCCTCAGAAATATTTTAGAAACTTAGTTGCAGATTATTCATATGCCACTAGAAATAAAAAACACACTTTGGGAAAGTCATGAGACAATTGATACTTTTTTTGTTTCTTAATTTCTACACAAAGGAGAATTTAAGAGGGTCTTTAAAGGACATATAGAGCTACTCCACTGCTACATACATACATGCCACAATTTCCCCACCTACCAAAAATGTGATTTCAGGTGGCATCAAGAGTATGAATAAGAGCCTTAATTCTAAACTCCCTGAGTGTTTAATCAGAATCATGATCTTGTCTGTACCATCTTGTAAATGCAGGACAAAAGAGACTTGTCAATGTAGCAGGAAGGAGAAAGGCCAACTGGTTGGAAGAGACCCATAATTAATTGATTAAATTTATAAGCAGCAAATACAGAAATGGTGGCTTCTCAGGAAAGAAGTTTTCAAAATAATACTGAAACTTAAATCCAACTGATAGTATTATTAACAATACTAACTTTTCATCAAGCTTTATAATTTATAAAATTCTTTTACATGCATTATCTCATTTGGCCATCATAACCATCCTATTAGAAGGGGAGGAGGTGTTTCCATTTTGTGGATGAAGAAACTGATAAGGCAAAGTTTAAGGTCACATCACGAGCCCCAAAGTTGAAGTTCAGGAGATGACACTCACTCCCTGGTTTGATTGTCCCCGAGCTGCACTTGGCTCTCTGATTTCCATTCTCTTGTGAGCAGCGTTTATATTTCAATGTGTCCAGTGCTAAAAATAAACTCAAAACTGATTGTTGAATGGCTGGATCAGAACAACTGATGGAAGGAAGAAACTAATTTGTGATCTGGAACAAGTTGCAGAGAAAACCAGAATCACAATTAAGGAAATTTTTAGGAACAGGGAGAGGTAATTAATGTAAACTGTCTTCACGGAAATACGGACAATTGAACGAAGGCAGCGTTGAGGAACTTTGCACACTGATTTAAACTTACCTTTTTCAAAATGTACCTTGTAAACCTCGATTGTTGCTATCATCTAAAAAGATCTTTAAAGTCTCTTATTTTTATTAATAGTTACCATTTGTTGTGTTTACTCAGTGCCAGACACTCTGCATATATTACTTGGTTTAGCCCTCACAATTACCGTGTAAGTGGGAATTATTAGCTGCGGTTCATAGATAAGGAAGCTGCAGCTTGGAAGGGTTAAGTATTGTCTCTCAGCTCACGCAGGAGAAAGTCATGGAACTGGGATTAGAAAGGAACATCATGACTCAATGCCTTTCTGCTGGGCTAGGCTCTCTGAGAAACAGGTTCCTAATAAACTCCTAAAAAGCAGATGCAAAAAGTATAATTCTTAGTAGTAATAGCATTGACCACTATTCTTAGAAATATCTGAAATTTATTTAGCAAAACTCAAACCTCAATGGCAGCTATTAAATACAAGATGAAAGATGGAGTAAAATAAGGTACATCTGGGCAGTTTCATCTCTTCCCTGTTCATTTTAAGTGATCAAACATGTGTGGGATTAATCCACAATCTTGTGATTAATGTTGAAAGTATTCAAGGTATCAGGATTTTAATTACATGTTCCCAAGATACCAAGAAGGGCTATAAATATTTCATTATAAAAAATGCATGCACTGAGCCAGCCCTGATGGCCTAGAGGTTAAAGTTTAGTGTGCTCCACCTCGGTGGCCCAGGTTTGGTTCCTGGGTGAGGAAGCACACCACTTGTCTGTCAGTAGCCATGCTGTGGCAGCAGCTCACATAGAACTTACAACTATACACAAGTATGTACTGGGACTTTTGGCTGGGGGGTGGGGTGGAGGGAGCGGGAGGAAGAGAAAAGGAGGAAAATTGGCAACAGATGTTAGCTCAGGGCAAATCTTCCCCTGCAAAAAAAAAAAAAAGTATGCACCTTCTCTAGTAACTAATGACGTGCTTGTTGTTTCCTGATGTGTAAAACTTAGGGACCACCTATGAGATTTTTAATACTAAATTTCTTGTATTGATAAACCTTAAAAAGCTATTGTTCATGTTATCAATAGCCCCCTAAAAAGTCACAAACTGAATAATTTGGGTATAGGAGGGAATTAACATTGTCCAGTTAAATTGTTCAAGACCAAACCAGAGTTATCATTCAAAATATTGCCCAAGATTGAGCATTAAAGTATTCCAGGTGTTCTGCAGCCACAGAAGACAAACGAACAAACAAACAGAGGTGATAGCCCTGCCCTCCAGAAGTTTAAATCATAATGAAAATGGAAAATGAAAGCAGATCCAGCCACATGTTTAGCAGATCATTAGCCAGGCTCTAGAGGACGAGATGGCATCAGAAGACAAACTGGTTACTGTGAAAACTTGGAAATCCAGGTTCCTTGAGAGGTAAATGCTGCTCAACCCCCGTGGCCTGGTTAGTGACTCTTCAGCAGATGGCTGATTTACCTTTCCTATTTCACTCTTGCAGTTAACCTAAAAGGGGGAGAATTCTCAATTTCCAAACCAGATGTGCATGCCTGTTTACCTCCAGGAAAATACACAGAGAAATAACTGGTGAGTTTCTCATTGGTAGGCAGTGTTATAGAGATGAACACTGGGGTTTCTTTTTGCAGCTAAAAAAGATGTGACTTTTATTCCATGTAAAAGCATTGGAGTCCCAGCTTTGCTAAGGGAAAGAAGACTGAGGAATACATCCTCCCATGGAAAATTCTGCTGAAACATTTTCCTCCCCAATTCACCTGTACCTATTACTAGAAAGAGCTGTGAGTTGGGGCCAATTCAGAGTGTGGTGCTCTTCTTATGAATATGATCTGCCCCGGATAATTTGCATAGGCTTTTCTTGAAAGCAAGAAGATGAATACTAATAAATTTAATTAGCCAGTGCTTTTCTTGCAATGTATCTGAAAGCAGATGACAGATCTCCATAATCAAACTACCACCCACGCTTGAATTTTACACCATTTTCTCAAATTCTCAAAAGAGGAATGTACTGGTTTGTAACTGTAGTTGCTTATAAATACGTGCAGTTATTTTTATCTTGTTTTCTAAGCTGGATGTGGCTTTTGACTATATATAAATTAGCAAGAAATCTGCCTTTGCAAGTGAAAATTTATAATTCATTGCTGATGTGTCCTACTAATTGCATAGAATAAATTCATTTGTGTACTGTCAACACTGAGAATGGCTTCTGCTGGCCCAACACATACAGCATTTTCACTTTTTGCTTCAATTAACACACTTTAATATCTAATCCTTTGGAAATAATGGCTAATTCATCTTACTGCAAACTTTTAAAAATATTTTCAGATGGTTTGAGTCCAGCATCTTATCACTTACATGTACAGTTGTCCCTTGGTATCTGCAGGGGGATTGGTTCCAGGACCCCCATGTGGATACCAAAATGTGTGGATGCTCAAGTCCCTTATATAAAATGGTGTCCTATTTGCATATGACCTACACACATCCTCCCGTATACTTTAAATCATCTCTAGGTTACTTATAACACTTAATACAATGTCGATGCTATTTAAATAGTTGTTATGCTACATTGTTTAGGGAATAATAACAAGAAAAAAGCCTGTCCATACAAATGCAACCATCCCAGGCCTTTCCATCCATGGTTGGTTGAACCCATGGATGTGGAATCCACGGATGGGGAGGGCTGACTCTAATGCTATGCGCGGTATTTCAGATATAGGCTATCATAATCAAAATGTTATCTTCATCCATTCTACTTACTATTTGGATAGTCTGACATGCCCTCCCAGTACTTCATTAAGATTACTCCTTCATGCAGCTTTTACTGAGTAGCTACTATGTGCTACAGGGATACAAAAATGCTAAAAGCATATAATCCCTCCCCCTAAGAGAGCAAAGTCTAGTCAGGGAGACAGACACGTAAACAAGTAATTACAGAGTGCTCTGAGATCCCAGGGGGAAAAGTAAAGTATTCTAGGGAGGTGTGTCTGGGCAGCCTTTGTGGGGACTAACATTCAAGCAAGGTCCTGAAAATAAAGAAAAAATTCAACATGTGAAAGATGGAAAGTGACGCATGAGAGGTATGTTCTGGGATTGCTGTGTTTGCTGGTTGGAACACAAGGTGAAGATGGGTGTTTATTAATGCCACACTGGATGTATTTATTAAAACACAACTGTCATAGACTACTAAACGTTACTTAAGTTGTTGACCATGTCTTCTTTTCTAAAGAGACTTTAATAATGCAATGCTACACATAAAATAAGAACGATAACATTGTTAACAGAAAAAAGGCAGTGAAGAATAATTCCAAAAGGTACACATTCAATTCAACGAATATTAGTGGGCTGTTAGTTTTTAATTTGTTTATAATAAATAATTTTATATATTCACATGCATGTACATATTTATAATATTTAAATATACAAACGTATTTAATATATACTTAATGTATAATTTATATATTTATAATCATAAAGATAAATATATAATAATATGTAATGTCTATGACAACACAATAAATATGAAATAAACAATACATAAGGAATAAAAGCTGGGTCTGCTTTTTTTGGCACCTACTATATTCTAGGCTATGTTCTAGTCATCAGGGAGACAGAAGCAAACAAGGCAGATTAGATGCCTGCCCTCATGAGACTTACATTACAGGGGGATGAGGGCAAGAATTAAATGTAACGTAAAACAAAATAATGTAACGCCTAAGAGGCTTGGGAGGTATCGAAGCACTAGTTAGAGTAAGAAGTGGGTGTGTTTGTGTTTCCTGGTGTTAGCTTGCCCTCTAAAACCAGCCTAATCATTATAAACTTAAAAAAATATGCGTGTGTGATAGATTTATCATGTCTATAGTTTTCATAGTAAATACAGTTTTTTGTATTTATCATGTAAAATGTAAACCTGAATAGCAGTATTAACTGTTTTCTTAAAGAGAGGCAGTAAACTGCCATGGTGGTGAAGAGCAAAGGTTCTAGAAACAATCCACCTGGGCTCATAACCCATAGCTGAGTGGCCTTGGGCAGGTTAATGAGCCTCTGTGTCTCAGGTCCCTCATCTGTAAATAGTAATAATAAACAATAATAATACCCGCCTCATGGAGTTGCTGTAGTATTAAATGATTTAATCTATGTCGATTACTTAAAACTACTAAGCAACAACAAGCACCTGATAACTACCACCTACCACTATTATCAAAACATTTAACCAACCTGAGTTTAACATGTCAGTGTTTGAAGTAAGTTCAAGTCTCAAAAAAAGTCATGAAAAATTATGCTGTGGAGGACTTTCGCATGCATACCATGAGTGGCCATAACACTAAAAAAGAAAAAGAAAAAAAGGAAAGGAAAAAAAACTCCCAGAAGTAGGAAAGGGGCCTCTTGTCCTTAGCAAAGATTTAGAGGCCAGCTGACGCAGAATTCAAGTGTTCTTCCCACAGCTGCAACATGCCACTTCTGGGCAGATAAGTCAAATCATTCATCTTTATGGTAATAGGTAAAGCAAACTATTTCCTATTTTCGTCGAGGCTGCAGCTTTTCAAATGGATTTAAACTAGCCCTCTGCAATTAGTAATTGTTTCTCTAGTGGTTTCAGGGCTACTTGATCCTTTTGTAGCACTTTATTTCCGTACATTATTCATACATATGTTGAGAAGCCAGCATAATAAGGTGATGGCTCCATTAAACTTGCACTTAGTCAACTTTACTCATTCAAGTCAATGATTATTTAGTTTTTTCTCTTCCTGGGAGAGTTGGAAAGCCTTCACAGAGGAGATGAGAGTTGAGTTGGATCTTGAGAGAGATAGCTTGTAGGAGAATATCTTCTGGAGAAGGACAGAATGCATAAGTTCAGGAAGTGGTGATTAAGTTTGGGGTGTAACATTTACAAGGTTTAAGATCATATTTCACCTAGAAATGAACAACATTAATATAACAGGTCATCTTTTGCTGGCTGCTGCTGATGTAGATAACTTTTGTTCTCTCTTGCCACTGCCTCCCCCTCTGCCAACATAGACATGAACAAATGAACATTCACACATATTCAGAAGCATGGGAGATATGTTTTAAATTTGAAAAAAGAGAAGCAGTGTTTGATGAGGAAGGGACAAAAAGTGGAGAAGGGAAAAGCATATAAAAGAATCTAATCCTTTTAAAACTAGTTTTGTGCCCTCCATAGAGAGAGGGAAGTAAAGACAATAATCTGATGAATCTATTGAAGAGTGACATGTGAGATTCTGGACACAAAGATGAGCCATAGACTCAGGCAACAAAGCATGGCAGAGAGCTACAGTCACTCCTCCCCCCACTATTAAGACCTCAATGCCAACTGGTACCCAAGGGTTGGAAGCTTTGGGAGCTCCAGCCACTCCAAATAAACAGGACATCTCAGTAAAAAGTGGGGTGCTTGCTGTGCAGATGTAGCTCAAGACCATCTCTTCCCCTCTCTTCCACTCAGACTGCCCCCATGAAGTGCCTCCTATAAAGAAAGTCTGGGGAAGAAAACAGCCCGAGAAGCACCCACCACAGATGGAACATTGCTCTTCTCCAAGAGCCATGTTAGCAATTAGGCTTCTCCAGCTGGTTTCACCTGGCAGGGGAGGAAGACCAGGCCAGACGCTAAGTGACGACCACAGCTGGCATGGCGGGAGCACTTGCAAGGCATCACGGTGGAAACTCTTAGAAATCAATGGGGGTGAACTTTTGCATGTTTCCAGATATAATGGCTAATGAAGAGCTTGTACTGACAGTGAGAAGTGTCGGTTCTGCAATTTTCTTACCTTTATTCAACATATCTGTATGGTCTGCCGTGTACTGGGCACTATTCTAAGTACTGGCAGTACAGCAGCAAAGAAAATATCTCTGTCCCCATGAAGCCTACATCAGAGCATATAATAGATATAATAAATAAGTAAATTAAAAGATATGTTAGAAGATAAGTGCTAGCATAAAATAATAATAATAATAAAGCAGGATGAAGGAAATGAGAAATACAGGGGCAGTGTTGCCATTTTAAATGATAGGTGACATGTGAGGAAAGAGTAGAAGGAGGTAAGGGAGTGAGCCCCGCCAATAACTGAGGAAAGAGCATGTCAGGCAGAGGGAGCAGCCAGGACAAAGGCCCTGAGATGGACTGTGGCCAGTGTGCTTGAAGGAAAGCAAGGAGACCAGTGTGGCTGGAGGAGAATGAGTAGGGAGGTAGGTCCTACTAATCCTGTGCTTACATTATTGGTATAACCTTCAATATTTTAAGTTATTTGAATATTTTATAAAGTTTTCTTTAACTGAATGTTGATAGTATAACCTATACAATCCACTTACCCAGGCACACATAAATTGCAATACTTTGCGATAAGCAGAAAATAAACAAACAATGAGGATGCCACTGTCATCTCTTTCCACACTGTGGAACCATCGTTCTTCCTTCAGGATACATCACACATTATGTGTGTTTCATGACCATCTGACATCACATCAAGAGTGGGTGTTGGTGTCAGTTCATAAATTGATATTAATAACACTTAATTTCTTACTTTTCACTAAAATAAAATATAAATATTGATGCAAGTTCAAATACTTTCTTCCAGCCTGCCCATATCCTCTGCCCACCCCGATGATCTTGTGCATCTCTGAGGAAGATGCACTAGCTACAGTACCTCTGTCCCAGAGAAGCAGGACTGATGGTCTGCAGCTCAGGCCAGAGTGTGAGTCCTAGGAAACCTTTTCTGGGCTCCGCTGAAGGAGAGACTTGTCTGTGAATTACAGAGGATGGGGGCCAGAAAAGTGACACGAAAGACACTATCCAAGAAAGAAATTAAAACACAAAATGGAACAATGTGCCCCAAAGAAGCTGCCAGTTCAAAGGAGAAGGGCAAACATAGAAAAATCCAGAAAGAGGTAATGAAACAGAAACTGTGAAAATAGGAGTCAACTCTTTGCTGTGCATTTCAAAAAAATATCTAATCCCTGAAAGATTTAGAGTGTAAAGTTTATGCCAGAAAGGAAAGATTTTGAAGAATTCTTTATCAATCAGAGCCAGTTTTCCCCTTTACTGCTCATCCCCACTCCCACTCCCAGAAAAGATGACCGACTCGTGCCTGTTTGCCCCAAACGTTCCCCGTTTTAGCAATGAAAGTCTCACATCCCAGGAATCTCTCAATCTGAGGAAAACTGTCGCAGTTGGTCACCCTACTCCCAGATTACACGGACTTGGAATAGGAAAGCATCAGGAGGGAAGCAAAAGAATTTGATGCTGATGTGGCTCTTGAGGGGCTAGTTTCTGCAGAGGAAGAACAATGGAAACCTAAAATAGATTTGGGAAATCCAAGAACAAAGGGGATTTATGTCCTTACTCCAAGGTGAAACCTAAAGTGACAAGATGCAAGGCCAAGTGGTGCAGAGCAGTAACAGAAACTGGTCTGTGGTAAGTCTAGGCTAAGAGAATCAGGCCATCTGAAACAGTTTCCTACTTCCCACATGACAGGGGAGGAATGTTATATGTTTTCTGCATGCCCAAGAGGGGCTTGAAGAGTCAGATCCGAGAAGCCTTGAAATTGAGCATAAGAAGGACACAAGAGTGCCCTGCATGGACCAGAGGGGCAGGGATGTCTTAACAACTGAATGGATAACCAAGGGCCAGTTGGGTAGATAATGGATCACCCAGTACCACTTCACTTCCCTCCTCCCTGCACCAAAACCTAGACAGGCCCAAAGCCCCTGAATTTAGATGCAATCCTGGGTAAAGGCAGGCCAGCGGGGAGAGGGTGTATGGGTGACTAGGACAACTCTGAATTGACTAAGATTTCTTTCCCCACCAGCTAGCATAAAGGGACTTAATAAACAAATTAAATTCAGTTATAGAAAAATAAACTTATATTTCCTGCACACCTGAGTCTGTGACCTGAAATTTATCATTTTTCTCTCTCTAAAATATATACATACACACACACAGATCTGGAAGGATACACACGAAATGATAAACAATTGTAAACTCCAGAAAGGAGATGGTTGATTTTGAGGACAACATAAATTTTACTCTTTATGGATCTGAATTATCTAAATTTTTAATCAGATAAATTTATCACTTGTATAATTAAAAAATAAACAAAAGGAAGAAAATATTATGGGTTTTTCCTATAAGGATGGCATACATTTATTTTATTACTGTTGTGCTGCTAGTGTGCAGATCAGCAAAAGATAGAGAATGAGGCTATGCAAAAGACTCAGTTTGAGGAAAGGGGAAAATTCAATGAAGAGTGATGATTAGAATGTAACATGGACTATCGAGGTAGAGAAAAGCTGAATTTTCGTTTTGTCTTGTTGTATTGTGTTGTGTTTTAGGAAAAGTTTCTGTAGGCTGATAGACTAAAAAGAAAACATAGGGGCCAGCCTGGTGACACAGTGGTTAAGTTTGCATGCTCCGCTTTGGCGGCCTGGGGTTCACAGGTTCAGATCCCAAGTGCGTACCTATGCACCACTCATCAAGCCATGCTGTGGCAGGTGTCCCACATATAAAGTAGAGGAAGATGGGCACAGATATTAGCCCAGGTCCAATCTTCCTCAGCAAAAAGAGGAGGATTGGCAACAGATGTCAGTTCAGGGCTAATCTTCCTCACCAAAAAAAAAGAAAATATAAACAACTTTTGTAGTAGAGAAAAGAAAGAAGTTTAAAAAGCAGAGAATGACATGACTCAAAAACAACATTCCATGGCCCTTTATCAGCTTCATCCCCAGCAGCGTTGGGGCAGCATTAGATGCTGGACCATCCCTCCTCCCTGACCGGCTCCTCTCCAGGCTTGCTTCAGGTCTGTCTCACCCTTTTCTCTCTCTGGACTCTCTCCTGTAGCAGCTTCCAATCAGCCCCCATGGGTTTAATTAGCACTTTCATACAGACAATTCCCAAAGCAGTATCTCCAGAGGTGACCTGTCTCCTGGGTCACTTTCCTCGTATCTAATTCCCTGCTAGTATCCCATCCTAATATATGACAAACAGAACCCATAATCCCCTCATCCTCCTGTTTCCATTAACATTAATGATACCACTATCACTCCCCAGTCATGTAATTTTGGGGTCAAAATCTTCTTTCTTATCTTCATTTCTTTCTCCCCTCATACAATCAGTTGCTCAAATCTGTTGATTCTCCCTTATGTGTGCCTCTCCCCTCCTCTCCATATGAGTTAGCCTGGAATGGTCCCATTAACCTCTCACTTAGACTACTACAATAGTAGTAGTCTTCCAACTTCTGGTTAGTTCCCTCTCCAGGGACAACCAGAATTCATTTCACACGATCCCAGAAATCTCCTGGAAGCAAATTCATTCATTAAACACAAATTTATTGAGCACCTTTCCAAGCACCAGGCACTTTCTAGGCTGAGGTGAATCAGAAGTAATTAAAACAATGACCCTACTCTCCTAGAGCTTGCATTCTAATGGCAGGCAACAGACAATATACCAGTGACCAAATAAGTAAATAAGGCTTTAGAAAATAAGTGCTATGAAAAAACGACAGACTTGGATATTGCACTGAGGATGGAATTGACAACTTCACATAGAGTAGTCAAGAAAGACTTCTCTGAAGAAACTACACTAGGCTGAGACCTGACTGATCTGACACTTGCCTCTCAGGGCAAAATATTTCAGGAAGAAGAGCTAGAAAGTTGGGGAAAGGAAGGTAGGGCCCAGCTCACAGATGGCCTTGTAGGAGTCTGGATTTTATTCTTAATGAGAATGAAATCTATTGGAGAGTTTTAAGCGGTGGACAGATCTTATCCAAGTAATTTCTTAAAAGGTTCCTCTAACAACTATGTGGAGAATGACTTGTAGGGTACTGGGGTATGGGACAGATGGAAGCAAAGAGAAACTTAGCTATTGAAGTTGTCTAAGTGAGAAATGACGTGGCTTGGACCAGGAAGGCACCAGCAAAAATGTGGAGTGGTTTGGGATGTAGAGCCAAGAGAAATTTGCTGATGGATTTCCTGTGAGGTATGAAGGAAATCATGGATGCCTCCATGGTTTTGGCCTGAGCAACAATGTAATGAAGGTCTGTTAACTAAGATGATGAATATTGTGTGAGGAGTAGGTTTGGAGGGCAAGGATAGGGACGTGTAAAGTTTGAGAGGCCTATTAGGCATCTGTGGTAAGATGATACTTTAAGCACATTTTCTTGTATAACTTTTTATTTTGAAAAACTCCAAACACACAATAGGAGAGAGAATAATATAATAGCTTCCCATGTACCCACCATCTAGCTTCAACAACTATCAATATTTGGCAAATCATATTTCATCTCTATCCCTAGAGTTTTCCCACCTACCACCTCATCCTACCCTATTGGTACATTTTAGAGTAATTTCCAGACATAATAGCATTTTATCCTTAAATAATTTGGTATATATCTAATACATGAACATACCCACAAAATCATTATCAAACCTAATAAAATTACTATTAATTTTTTCATAGCATCAAATATCTAGTCATTGTTCAAAATTTTCCAATTGCTGGGAAAGAATAGAGAGCCCAGAATTGAACTGTTGTGTACATGGTCAAATGATTTTCAGCAAGAGTACCAACACCATTCAATGGGGAAAGGATAGTCTTCTCAACAAATGGTGCTGGGAAAACTGGATATCCACATTCAAAACAGCAAAGTTGGACTTACTCAACACCATATACCAAAATTAACTCAAAATGGATCAAAGACCTAAATATAAGAGCTAAAACTATAAAAATCTTAGAATAAAACATAAAGTAAAAGCTTTGTAACACTGGATTTGGCAATGGTTTCTCGGATATGACAACAAAGAAAAATAGATCAATTGGGCTTCATCAAAATTAAAAACTTTCGTACATCAAAAGACAGTATCAGTAGAGTAAAAGGCAACCCATGGAATGGGAGAAAGTATTTGCAAATCTTATCTCTGATAAGGGATTAAATATATTAAGAATATGTCAAGAATGCCTACAACTCAACAACAACATACAACCTGATTAAAAAATGGACAAAAAGTTGAATAGACATTTTTCCAAAGAAGATATACAAATAGCCAATAAGCATGAAGATGCTCAATCTCACGAATCATTATGGAAATGCAAATCAACGTCACAATGAGATACCACCTCATGCCCATTAGGATGGCTACTATCAAAAACTCAGAGGATAACAAGTGTTGGTAAAGATGAGGGTAAATTGTGTATTACTGGTGGGAATGTAAAATGGTACAGCCACTGTAGAAAACAGTATTGCAATTCCTCCAAAAATTAAAAATAGAACTACCATTTGATCCAGTAATTTCAGTTGTGGGTATATATCCAAGAGAATTGAAAGCAAGAACTCAGACATTTCTCATAACTCATGTTCATAGCATTATTGACCATAGCCAAAAGGTGGAAGCAACCCAAGTGTCCAGTGATGGATGAATGGTTACAAAAAATGTAGCTTATTCAGCCTTAAAATGGATGGAAATTCTGACACATGCTATAATATAGATGAACCTTGAAGACTTTATGCTAAGTGAAATATGTGTAATCAAATTCATAGAAACAGAATGGTAGTTGCCAGGGACTAAGGGGAGGGGGATGGTGAGTTATTTTCTAATGGGTATAGAGTTTTAGTTTGAGAAGATGAAAAAGTAATTCTGGAGATGGGTGGTGGTGGTGGTTGCACAACAATGTGAATGTACTTAATGTCCCTGAACTGTAACTTAGAAATGGTTAAAATGGTGAATTTTATGTTATGTGTAAGCTACTACAATTTGAAAATTTCCAATTGCTTCATAAATTTCTTTTCACAGTTGCTTTGTTTGAATAAAGATCCAAAGTCCACACATTGCATTTGGTTAATCAGTCTCTTAAGTCTCTGTTAACTGATAACAATTCCCTCTCACCTACCCCACTTTTTACCTTTTATTGTTGAAGAGACCAAGTTGTTTGGTTTGTAAATTTCCTACATCTGGATTGGCTGATTGCATTCTTGTGGTGTCATTTAATGTGTTCTTCTATTTCCCGTACCCTGGTAGCCAGATCTAAAAGTTTGATTAGATTCAAGTTCGGCATTTTTTGGCAATGATACATCCTAAATGAAGCTGTGTGCTTTTATTGCATCACATCAGGAAGCAATTAATGTCTGATTGTCATTCTTTTCTGGTGTTAAGATTGATGGGTGCAATCAGGTGTTGTCAGACTGCTCTATCTACTATAAAGTTCTCCATTAACGTTTCACCCAAAGATTCTAGCAACCATTGATGATCATTGATGACCTAGATCCATTATTTCATTATGGGAGGCAAAATGGTCTTTTTCGAATTCTATCATTCTCTCAGCACTCACTAGTTGGAATCTTCTATAATTTTTTCCACCAGAAGTGTTTTGTAACTCTAAAATAAAGTTTATTCAAGAAATAAGGAAAAATGCTTGATTCTTTCCCTTGTTTGTTTTCAGAATAATGTGTTGGTGCCTAGCAACTTTCAAAGATTACCAATTAGTTTTTTCTTTGTTTTGTGTTAAACATGGATTTGTAGTATATTTGATCTTTTCGATTCATTGCATTCATTATACTTTTTGATGCTCAGATGGTTCCATCTGTGGCCAGTAGACATCCCTTCAAGTTAGTTCCTGAGTCCTTTTAAAACCCCAGTAGTCTCTATTTGTTTCTTTGCTTTCTGGCACATGATGTTCCAGGTTTATCTTGTGTATTTCCTGCTTCAGACCTGGAATCAACAATTTCTCCAAGGAGCTTCAGGAAATGGTATTTAGAGACCACAATCAGGGAGGCAGGGAAACTTAATTGCTACTGGACATCATTGCTTCTAGGGTTTTTCAGTGTCCAGAGCTAGGAAATAGAATTTTGTTGCTTTGTTTTGTTTTCAAGATAAAAATATATCATGAGTGCATATCATATTACCAGACTACAGGGTTTTAATTTAACTTCCCTAATTTTATATCTGTATCTATTTTATCCTGAAAATCTTGGTTGCTAATGACATAATTATTTATTTACTATCACCTATTATATACATATTATGGTTTCAAAATAACAATACCAATATTAGTACTAAGAACATGGCTACTAAATGCAGTTTAAGATTTCTTTGCAGTTCTTTTTATCCTTACAGTATATTTTACTAAGAATGTATTTTCAAAATTTCATGTGTTTAAAAGTCACATGAAATAATTCTCTATGTTACTGAGACAAATCCACAAATTTGAAATACATTTGTTTTATTTTGCTTCATTTTGTTTACAATTTTCATGGATTGCCTTATTTGTTGTCTTCTTCATTTTTATCTAATTTTGTTTCAAAGTTGCATAAAAACATTTACATGGCTTCAAGGTCAAACTATCAAACTATATTTACAGAAGTCTAGCATCCACTTTTATCCCCACCACCCCGTTACCCACCTCCTCACCCATCACCAGAAAACCATTTACAGGAGCTTTTTGTTTATCCTTCCATTGTTTTATTAATATAAATATTTTCATATTCCCACTCCCTTCTTAGGTAAAAGGTAGCATATTATAGACACTGTTCTACCCTTGACTTTTTTCAACTAATGATATCCACAGGAGGATGCAGAGATCATCTTTATTCCTTTTAACTACTTCATGGTCCTCCATTGTGTGGATGTACCATGAAATAAACCACTAGTTTATTTCAACTAGTCTCTCATTTTTGGACATTTGTGTTGTTCTCTATTTTGCAATTACAAATAGTGCTACTGTGAATTGCCTTGTGCATATGTCATTTCCTACTTTTCCAGTTGAATCTTTAGGAAAGATTCCTTGAAGTGGGATTTCCGGGTCAAAGCATAAATGCTTACATAATACTGCTAAATATGAACAAGTTCCTTCCACCAGAGCTGTACTCCCATCAGCAAAGTATGGGAGTGCCATTTCTCCACAGTCTTGCCAACAAAATCCAATTGTTACACTCTTGGATATTTGCCCACTTGATAGGTGAGAGATGTTGTTTTAATTTTCATCTCTCTTATTATAAGGAAGGTTAAGCATCTTTTCATATCTTTAAGTGCTGTTTGCAATTCTTTTCCTGTGAACTATATGTACATATTTCTTGTCTGGTTTTATAAGGTTGTTTGTTTTTTCTCAATTTTTAGAAGTTCTTTAGATATTAGGGATATTAACCTTTTTCTGTGAGAAAAAATTGCAAATATTTCCCCAGATGTCACTTGTCTTTTTACTTTGCATTTAGTGGCTTTTTGCCTTGCAGAACTTTAAAAAATCTAGCTAAAGTTATCAAGCTTTTCTATTAATTTGTGAAATTTTCACTCACATGTTATGATGGATTCACCCATGTTTTCTTCTAGTATTTGAACAGTTTCATTTTTTACATTCAGATCTCTCACCCATTTAGAATTTATACTGGTATACGGTATACAGATGAATTCATTTTTATCTTTTTCATATGGCTATCCAGTTGTTCTAACATTGCTTTTTTAAAAGTCTATTTCTCCACTGATTTCAGATGCTGCCTTTATCACAGTCCAAAATCCATGTGCAATTAGGTTTATTTCTGGATTTTCTATTTGGTTCCATTGGTTCGTCTGTTTATTCACTTATGAATATAATTTTCTTCTAATTATAGAGACTTTTTAATATGTTTTAACATCTGGTTTAAGATCTAGCCCCCCTTTATTGTTTTTCTTTTTTAAGGTTTTCAGGCTATTTATGTTTAATTGCTTTTCCAAATGAGATATATAATCAATTTGTTCAGCTTCAAGAAAAAACCCTGATAATATGTGGTATTATCAGAATAAATATCATTACAATATTGAGTCTTCCTATCTAAACTCATGGTACAGCTTACTATTTGTTCATGTCTACTTTTGTGTCATTCAGATATATTTTATAGTTTATTCATATATATTTTGGTTATTTCTTATTAGATTAATTCCTGGGTACTTTTGTTATTTTTGTTGCAATTATAAAAAGGGTCTTTATATCTTCCAACCAGCTATTATTTTTATCTATGAAAGCTATTGCTTTCCATGTTGATTTTATAAGCTGCAACTTTTCTAACTTCTCTTAAGTGTTTTGGTAGTTTTTTTCAATGATTTATTTTTTTAGTTTTTCAGATATATAATAATATAATCTGTGAATAGAGATGACTTTACCTTTTTTTTTTGTAATTCATATGCCTCTCTCTAGTGGCACCAGATGACAATTTTAGAATGATTTTAAACAGTAATGGTGATATTGGCCATTCTTGTTTTATTCCTGACTTTAGCAGGTGTTTCCTCATTAAATAAGATGCTGGCTTTGGGGATGACACACACATAATTTTCTGATGCATTTTTAATTCCTAGTAAACCTATCACTCTTTCCCCATCGTGGCTGAAACAATACTTCAGAAATACAGCAGAAATCACCAAGAATGGTTGCATTTCAAATTTTTATGTACATACAAATAACCAGGGGACCCTGTTATTATATAAGTGCAGATTTCGATTCAACAGGTATGGGATGGGAGTTGAGATTCTGTGTTTTTAACAAGCTCCCAATGTAGGCTGGGAAGCTGCCACTCAAAATGGACCGCACTTCGGTACCAATGACCTAAAACAAAGAAATCATCTTCCAGCTTTTATTTTCAAAATACACTTTACAATAATTCAAAGGACAGGAATTAATAATGAAAATTCTGGTTTTCAATTTTAAGAGCCAGACACTTGAGAGAGAACTGGAGGTTTGTCTGCTTCTTTGCTTTATTTTGTTTATTTGTTTTAGAAAATCTCCCAAAGCTGGTATTTTAACTCTCTGTGGACCAAGCCTGGAGGACTAGAGCACAGGTCTTCTCATAAGCCACAGAGTAGAAAGATGTAGGATATGACAAAAGGGTGGCTTCCTGCCACATAGGAAGAGGAAGAAAGTCCTTTCTGCAGCTGTGGGGAGGAGCCTGAGGAGATAAGAGTTGGGACATGTAGTTCCTGCCGTCTCAGTTAGAAAACATGCTGGGGCAGGCACAGGAGGTAGAAGAGCAGAGAGTTCAAGGGAGAATCCCAGAAAAGGAGGGATACAGGAGCAGCTGCAGCTCACTACTACCTCACACAAGAGCCTCGTAGGCACAAAAGCCAATGTCCGAAGCCCCAGAGAAGGAGACCGTTCAGCAGAGACTAGCCAGACTCAAAGATCTGAGAGCAGATATTCCTTCCCCAGTGCCAGGGTAAGAATTTATTGTTGGTGTTGGGTCTGGATTTAATAGATGAAAAAACATTAAATGAATCTAAAGCAGAGCGAGTCAATCCATTCTTCCATCCATCTACCCACTATGCAAACTGAGTACCTATTATGTGTCAGGTGCTACGAACAAAATGAATAAGACAGAGCTCCCACCCTTGTGGAGCTTAAAGTCAAAAACATCCATCAGCAATGATACTTTACACAGGGATGTATATCTGAAATTCTACATGTACATACCCATATGTACTCCTGACCATCTGATTCGATAGGTCTGGGAAGAACCCAGGAAAGTATGTTTTTTGTGTCCAGGTATTTTTGGATGCTCAATTCCAGTTAAGAATCACTATTTTCCAGCACTTATATATTACTAGAGTATTTAATTTCCCAACTAAACACTTAAAACTACAAATTTAGTTATGAATATATGGAAGAATAACTTACATTCTTTTTGAGTTCTAAAAAACATTTCTGGAATATATGAAAACTGTTTTGGGGGAGACTTCTTAACTTAGTCATACTTTATTTTGGGATGTATTCTAATTCATAGGACTAAGCTTCACAATCTTTTAAATTATAACCTTTCTAATATGTACAAATCAAGATTCAAACATAAGCTATTTTTTTATTAGCACTCTTTCTTATAATAATTTAAACCAATTAGTATTTGCATATTTAGTAATGCTGTGAAAAGGAAGTTCCAGGATTGAAATAGTAATTCTGTGAAAAATGTTAAGTGTATGTATTTTTATATTTGTGGTGTGAATGTGTGTGTATGTGTAATTGCCCTATATTTGCAAATTCTAAATCCTGCTATATATTGATATTCAGAAAATAAAATTTACCAGATTTTCTTGTACAGAAAACACATATTTTTCCACTAAGACATCACTTTAATCCAGAATTCCTCCTGGAATCTTCTCCAGACTCCACCTTCCCACCCACACTCACCCCCAGGCTTTCATTGTGGCAAATGGCTGAAACTCTATTGTGTTGCCTCAGCATAATTGCCAGAACAACTCTGAAAGGGAAACTTGATCACAGAGACCTAAGTGAAGTCTGATATTTTCAAGATCTTGCTCAAATGTCGTCTCCCCATTAGTTACCATATCCTGTTATACTTCTTCCCACATTACATTGTGACTTACCAGTTTAAGAATGTATCTAAACTAGACTGTAAGGAGAGGTTCTCGATCTTACCTATTTTAAGTCTGACACATTAACAAATAAATAAGTGCTTAACGAATAAATGAATGATTAAAAGAACACTTCCGGGGGCCGCCCGGTGGCGCAGCGGTTTAGTCCGCGCTTGGCAGCCCGGGGTTCGCGAGTTCAGATCCTGGGCGCCCACAGACGCGCTGTCTGTTAGCCATGCCGTGGTGGCGTCCCATATAAAGTAGAGGAAGATGGGCGCAGATGTTAGCCCAGGGTCAGTCTTCCTCAGCAAAAAGGGGAGGATTGGCAACAGATGTTAGCTCAGGGCTGGTCTTCCCCACAAAAAAAAAAAAAAAAAAAGAACACTTCCCATTTTCCTTTAGAGCTATAATTTAACCACCAGTATTTAGACAGCCTTCATCTTTTGTGCCTCTAAAGTTTGGTGTTATAACCAAACTCCACTCTATAGGGCTTAGGTCTCTTACTTCCCCTGTGAGCTGCTTCTTTATTCCAGAGGCATAGAATCCACTGGACTAAGCAATGAACAGGATAGCAGTGGGAAGAAGCTTCTCTGCACTCCAAGAGCTACACTCAGGAAACCAACCAAACCACAGATCTGAAAGTCAGTTAGTGCATCTGTGTTATCAGAAAAACAAAATAAAATGGAAACTCTCATAGAGTAGTTGCATCAAGCACCTTTACAATAGTTCTACACTTTTCCATTAAGCCAACAATCTACTCCTGTCTCCTGGTCAGGCCTAATGGCTTTTCTTCAAGTTACCTTCTTATAATCCAGAGGTTAACAACCTTTCTGAGATATCTTCAATTGTTCTTTGTCTGAATTGCTTGAGGAAGGAACAATGGAGTTAGGTACCTCAAATAAAATTAAGACCTAAGTGCTGGAGCAACAAAAGGGAAAGAGGTCGAATAGCCCTGCCCAGGTTTTGTCTAAAGCAAATCTTTTCCACAGCTGTGAGTAGATAACCCATCGGTCAGACTCCTTCAATTCAAAATCCTAAAAACACTTAGAGACTTCTCTTAGAAGAAGTCAAAAAGACAATGTAGATGAAGAAATATGGCCAAAGAAGTCTGAGCAATCCTAGAGATGTAGGGGGCAAGGATTGAATCCAGAAAAATAAAGTAAGGCATGGAAGCACAAGTATGTCATCAAGCCCTCGCAATTCTGCATTAAAGTCTGTAAATGCAGAGTCAGCAAGAACAACAGAGAATAAAATTAAATTCTACACCTAAGGCATGAGCTTGATTCTGCTGGGATTTGACATCCTTGACCCTCAGGTGTTTACCATAGTAAAAGGAGACTATTTGGTGACTGCAGATGAGCCATTACTCTGTTCCAGTGCTGGAATCACCAAATGTCCTCCCTAAAACATAAGCAATTTAAGTGAGATAAGAGGGCTTCTGGGGGTCATGGGTATAGACGGGATGGTTGAAGCTATAGTAGTGAATAACAGATTAGGTATAATGTATACACCATACAAACACACTTCATTTTTAGCATTTTCAGCATTTGGTATGTTTACATTTTTTTTGTGACATATTTGATATGGAAATATCTCCAGAAAAAGAAATATTCCCTAGTGACAAATCTATTTCTATTTTGCATTTTTATATTGACCAATGTTCTAGAGGAAAACTATTGGAAAATAACTTTACAGAATATTGCTCCATGCCAGTGCCTTGGGGAAACTTTTACAGATGAATTTATTCAATAAATATTTCTGAGACACAAGAGTAGTATGATATTAGCTCGTACATAAAGGATACGGAAAGTGTTGGAAGAGGGAGGGGAAAAATTCAACTAGGCAGTCTCACTGGGCCATGGAATGAGAATAGGATTTGGAGTCAAAGACTTGGGAACAAATCCCAGTTCTGCCATTTACTAGAACCTCTATTTACCCACGTGTGGAAAAATAGGGATAATTATACTACATCATAAAATTTTGTGAGAATCAAATAAGATACTGTGTGTGTAGGAGAGACATCAGCAAGATGGTACAATAGGAGGTTCCAGCCCTCATGCCCTCACAGAAACACCAATCTGGAAACTATTAAGAGACAAGAGTACCTTCACAAGAACTCCAGAACCCAGGTGAGAGACTACAGCACCAAGGTGGAGTACGGAAATGAGAAAAGATGCATTGAAGAGAGTAGGAAGGATAATTTCACTTTGCCTGAATTGCCTCTCCCCCAAGGCCATGCAGCACAGCGCTGAGAGAGATATCCTCTGCCTGAGAACTCTCTCATGGGGAAAAGGGGGTAAAGTAAGTGTCCAATTTTGCCATGGAACCTGGCACCAGGCCCACCCCAGTGAAACCCAGCAGCAAGCCAGCCCCTGCAGACCCAGGCTCCAGGCCCATCCCAGTGGGCCCCAGTGCCAGGCTGGTCCCTACATCCTCAGACTCCAGGCCAGCCCCCACAGACCTGGGCTCCAGACACACTTCAGTGGTCCCTGATGCCAGGGTGACCCCTGCAGACCCAGGCCTCAGACTGGTCCCCATGGGCCCAGGCACCAGGCCTACCCACATGCAGACTCCATCAGCTGGCCCACCCAGAATCTCTGGCCATGCTGAATGGTGAAGGGCTTTGCCTGCTGAAGCCAGGCTGTAAAGACTGGAAGTGGTGACTACTTCTTCAAATACATAGACACCAACACAAGGCTACAAGGATCACAAAGAATTAGGAAAACATGACATCACCAAAGGAACAAAATAAAGTGCTAGTAACCAGCTCTAAAGAAATGGACATCTACAAACTGCCTGAAAAATAATTCAAGGTAATCATCTTAAAGAAGCCCAGTGAGCTACAAGGGAATACAGATAGAAAACTAATTGAAATCAGGAAAATAATACATGAACAAAATGAGAAGTTCAATAAAGAGACAGAAATCATAAAAAAAGAACCAAACAGAAATTCTGGAACTGAAGAACTAATGACTGAACTGAAAAATTCAATAGAGATTCAACAGTAGAAGAAAGAGTCAATGAACTTGAAGACAAGTCACTTGAAATTATCCAGGCAGAGGAACAAAAAGAAAAGAAGCAAAGAAAGCCTATGGGACTTATAGGACATTATCAAGCAAACCAATATATGCATATGTGAGTCCCCAGAAGGAGAAGAGAAAGAGAAAATGGCAGAAAAGTTATTTAAAGAAATAATGGTAAAAAAAAAAAAAAAACCTACCCAAATCAGGAGAGGGAAATGGACATGCAAATTTATAAAGCCCAAAAGACCCCAAATAGATTGAACCTAAAGAGGTCTACACTGAGACTTATTATAACTAAATTGTCAACAGTCAATAACAAAGAGAATTTTGAAAGCAGCAGAAGAAAAGTGACTCATCAAATACAAGGGCTTCCCCATAACACTATAAGCAGATTTCTCAGCAGAAACCACATAAGTTAGGAAGGAGTGAGGTAATATATTCAAAGTGCTGAAAGAAAAAAACTGCCAATCAAGAATACTACACCTGGCAGAAATGTCATTGAAAATTTAAGGAGAAACAACAAGTTTCTGAGACAAAGAAAAACTGAGGGAGCTTGTCACCACTAGACCTGCCCTACAAAAAGTGCTAAAGTGAGTACTTCAGGTTGAAATGAAAAGATGCTAGGGGGGTTGCTGGGAAGATGGCAGCATAGGAGGACTCTGAACTCACCTCCTCCCACACACACAACAAGTTTACAACTCCCCTTGGAACAATTATCCCTGAGAGAGAACCAGAAACTGGATTTTAAAAAAACCCACACAAACGACAGTACTGACTGAGGTGGAAGAAGCAGAAATACCTTTCTGGAGAGGAAAAAGCCACATTCTAGCTGAAGCACTTCAAGGATGGGAGCAATCTTAAGGTACAAAGCTCTTCCTGGAGGAGCAGGGGATCTGAGCAGGAGAGATTTGACAAAATAAGCAGCTTTTGAACTCAGCACAACTGAGGTGAGTGTCATAATATCTGGCTTTCCTGGCTATTAAAAATGATGGGGAATACACCCCCCAAAAGCTATCAAACTTAAGAGAAAGAAAAGCCTGCTCTTAAATGGCCCAAGCACAAATTCACCCATTTTGGAAAGCAACACAAAATCATCTGAAAGAAAGGTGCACAGTCTTTTGGTGAAAGTGGCTCACTTGTTAGACTCTGGGCACATCTCAGGGAGGCAAGAGGCAGCTGGGACCACCTCCCCAGGGACTGAGACTTTAGCAGCAGCCATTATTGTGTCACATTATTGTGACCTACTGCAGGTGTGCTGACGCAGATGCTAGCAGATGCCATTGGAGTTCTTCCCCTGGCCTGTTAGCACAGGGGTTTGCCTCACCCACTACAGCATTGATTTAATCCAGCTCAGCCACAGCAGGCAGCCTGCCCTAGGGACTGTCCTCACCCACCAGCAAGCCCTCAGGCAACTTGTGGGCCTGCATAAGTTGGGTGTGTGGGACCTCTGCAGGGGTGCAAGTGCATCCACCTCTGTGGAGCAGGGTGTGTACAAGGGGTGGGCCTGCATTGGTGGAATGGGTGGGGTCTCTGAAGCAGGGTGAGTGGGTCTGCTTTAGCAGGGCAGGGCATATGCATGGACAGGAATGTGTTGATGGGGTGCTTAGGCTTGCAGGCTGTGGGGCATGTCAGCTGCAGCAGGCTGGTGCTTTTCAAATAACCACATAGGGGATCTGCCCCACCTTCCAACACCTAAAAACTTGTGTGCTGCCATGTCACCCAGCTACAGTCCTGCAAGAGCTGACAATAGTCTCACAGGCCAGAGGCCTACAGCAGTTGGAAGCCCCTGAGCCTAGCAACCAGCCATGCTGGGGACATACTTAACAGAAACTGGCAGCAGGTATGTGCTATTAGACCTTGAAGTCAACTGTGCTGGGGGTCCCCCTGCCCAATAAAGTGACTAAAAATATCGCAGCAGCTGCATACAGCTGAGCCTTACAACCAGCCAGCTAGGGGAATAGCCTAGACTTCCCAAGCACCTGCAGTAAAAGCAACCCCACCACAACAGAAGGACATCCGTAGCCCATACAGGGGACACCCCTGGAACATTTGGAACTGGTGATGAGAGAGAAGCACATTGCTGGGCCTCATAAGGCATCTCTTACATAAGGCCACTTCTCCAAGATCAGGGGACATAGCTGATCTACCTAATACACAGATTTAAGCACAGAGAAAGAGGCAAAATGAGGAGACAATGGAATATGTTCCAAATAAGGGAACAGAACAAATCCTCAGAAAAAAGACTAAATGAAACAGACAGAAACAATCTACCTGATAGGGAGTACAAACTAATAGTCATAAGGATGCTCTCTGATCTCAGGAGAAGAATAGATGAACACAGTGAGAACTTCAACAAAGCATAGGAAAATATAAAAAAGAACCAATCAGAACTGAAGAACACAATAATGGAAATGAAAAATTTACTAGAGGGACTCAATAGGAGAGAAGATGACACACAAGAATGGATCAGCAAACAGCATGAAAGACTAGAGGAAATTACCCAAGCTGAACAGAAAAAAGAATTAAAAAGAATGAAGACAGTCTAAGGGACCTCTGGGACAACATCAAGCACACTAACGTCCATATTATAGGTGTCCCAGAAGGAGAAGAGAGAGACAAAAGGGCAGAGAATCTATTCAAAGAAAAAAATAGCGGAAAACTTTCCTAACCTAAGGAAGGAAACAGACATCCAGGTACAGGAAGCACAGAAAGCACCAAACAAGATGAATCCAAAGAGGCCCAAACTGAGACATATTATAATTAAAATGTCAAGAAGTAAAGATAAAGAGAATCCTAAAAGCTGCAAGAGAAAGGCAATAAGTTACACACAAAGGAAACCCCATAAGCTATCAGGTGACTTCTCAGCAGAAACCTTACAGGCTAGAAGGGAGAGGCATGATATAATTAAAGCACTGAAAGGAAAAAACCTACAGCCAAGAATACTCTACACAGCAAGGTTATCATTCAGAATGGAGGGAGAGATAAAGAACTTTCCAGACAAGCAAAAACTAGAGGAGTTTGCCAGAAATAAACCAGTCTTACAAGAAATGTTAAAGTGACTTATTTAAGGGGAAAACAAAAGACCACATATAGGAATAAGAAAATTATCAAAAAAATAAAACCACTGGTAAAGGCAAATATACAGTAAAGGTAGCAGATCAACCACCTATGAAGCTAATATGAGGGTCAAAAGACAAAAGTACTAAAATTATCTATTTCCATGATAAGAGGTTAAGGGATACACACACCAAAAAAAGAGGTTAAATATGACATCAAAAACATAAAATGTGGGGGAGGGGAGTAAAAGAGTAGAGCTTTTAGCAAGAGGTCAAACTTAAGAGACCATCAACTTAAAATAGATTGCTATATATGTAGGTTATTATATATGAAACTCATGGTAATCACAAACCAGAAGCCTTAATAAATACACAAAAAAACTAAGAGAAAGGAACCCAAACATAATACTAAAGAAAGTCACCAAACCACAAGGGAAGAGAGCAAGAGAAGAAGAAAGGAACAGAGAAGAAATACTATAACACTCAGAAAAAAAAGTAACAAAATGGCAATAAGTACACACTTATCAATATCTACTTTAAATGTCAATGGACTAAGTGCTCCAATCAAAAGACAGAGGGTGGCTGATTGGATAAAAAAAAAAACAAGACTCATATGTAGGCTGCATACAAGAGACACACTTCAGACCTAAAGACACTCACAAACTGAAAGTGAAGGGAGGGAAAAAGATACTCCATGAAAATGACAATGAAAAGAAATCTAGGGTAGCAATACTTATATCAGACAAAATAGACTTTAAAACAAAAACTGTAACAAAAGACAAAGATGGGCACTACATAATGATAAATAGAACAAACCAACAGGAAAATATAATGCTTGTAAATATCTATGCACCCAACACAGGAGCACCTAAATATATAAAGCAATTATTAACAGACACAAAAGGAGAAATAGACAGTAACACAATAATAGTAGGGGAGTTTAACACTTCACTTACATCAATGAATAGATCATCCAAAAAGAGAAGATCAATAAGGAAACATTAGCCTTAAATGACACATTAGACCAGATAGATTTAGTAGATATATAAAGAACATTCCATTCAAAAACCACAGAATACACAGAATTCTTTTTGAATGCACATGGAACATTCTCCAGGATAGACTGCATATTAGGTCACAAAAAAAATCTCAATAAATTTAAGAAGACTGAAATAACACCAAGCATTTTTTCTGACCACAACAGTATGCAACTAGAAATCAACTACAAGAAGAAAACCAGAAAAGCCACAAATATGTGGAGATTAAACAAAATGCTACCAAACAACTATTGGGTCAAGAAATAAATCAAAGGAGAAATCAAAATATACCTGGAGACAAATAAAAATGAAAATAAAACATGCCAAAATTTATGGGATACAGAAAAAAGCAGTACTAAGAGGGAAGTTTATACAAATACAGGCCTACCTCAACAAACAAGAAAAATCTCAAATAAACAATCTAACAGTACACCCAAAGGAACTAGAAAAAGAAGAATAAACAAAGCCCAAATTCAGTAGAAGGAAGAAAATAATAAAAATCAGAGCAGAAGTAAATGAAATAGACTCTAAAAAAATAGAAAAAAACAATGAAACTAAACAAATGGTTCTTTGAAAAGGTAAACAAAATGGACAAACCTTTAGCTAGACTCACCAAGAAAAAAAAAAGAGAAGGCTCAAATAAGTAAAATCAGAAACAAAAGAGGAGAAATTACAACAGACACCCCAGAAATACAAAAGATTGTAAGGGAATACTACAAAAAGCTATGCGCCAAACAATTGGATAATCTATAAAAAATGGATAAATTTTTAGAATCATACAACCTTCCAAAAGTGAATCAAGAAGAAATAGAGAATTTGAAGACCAACCACCAGTAAAGAGGCTGAAACAGTGATCAAAAACCTTCCCAAGAAATAAAAGTCCAGGACGAGATGGCTTCTGCGGTGAATTCTACCAAACATTCAAAGAAGACTTAATACCTATCCTTCTCAAACTCTTCCAAAAAATTGAAGAGGAGGGGAAGCTTCCTAACTCATTCTACAAGGACAACATTACCCTGATACCAAAACCAGACAAGGATGACACAAAAAAAGAAAATTACAGGCCAATATCACTGATTAACATCGACACAAAAAATCCTCAACAAAATACTAGCAAATTGAATACAACAATATATTAAAAAGATCATACACCATGATCAAGTGGGGTTTATTCCAGGGATGCAGGGATGGTTCAACATCAGCAAATCAATCAACATCAAACACCACATTAACAAAATGAAGAATAAAAATCACATGATCATCTCAATAGATGCAGAGAAAGCATTTGACAAATTTCAAAATCCATTTATGAGAAAAACTCTGAATAAAATGAGTATAGAAGGAAAGTACCTCAACATAATAAAGTCTTGTATGACAAACCCACAGCTAATATCATACTCAATGGAGAAAAACTGAAAGCTAGCCCTCTAAGAACAGGAACCAGACAAGGATGCCCACTTTTGCTACTCTTATTTAACATACTATTGGAAGTCTTAGCCAGAGCGATCAGGCAAGGAAAAGAAACAAAAGGGATCCAAACTGGAAAGGAAGAAATGAAACCGTCACTATTTGCAGATGATATGATTTTACATATAGAAAATCCTAAATAATCCACCAAAAGACTTTTAGAAATAATAAATGAATACAGTAAAGTTGCAGGATACAAAATCAACATACAAAAATAGTTGCATTTCTATACACTAACAACAAAGTAGCGGAAAGAGAAATCAAGAATACAATCCCATTTACAGTTACAACAAAAAGAATAAAACACCTAGGAATAAATTTAACCAAAGAGGTGAAAGACCTGTACACTGAAAACTATAAAATATTGTTGAAAGAAATTGAAAAAGACACAAAGAAATGGAAAGATATTCCATGCTCTTGGATTGGAAAAATTAACATAGTTAAAATGTCCATACTTCCTAAAGCAATCTAGAGATTAAGTGCAATCCCTGTCAAAGTTCCAATGACATTTTTCACAGAAATAGAACAAAGAATCCTAAAATGTATATGGAACAACAAAAGACCCCAAATAGACAAAGCCATCCTAAGAAAAAAGAACAAAGCTGGAGGCATCACGCTCCCTGATTTCAAAATATACTACAAAGCTATAGTAATTAAAACAGCATGGTACTGGTACAAGAACAGACACACAGATCAGTGGAACAGAATCAAGAGCCCAGAAATAAATCCACACATCTATGTACAGCTAATTTTCAACAAGGGAGCCAAGAACATACAATGGAGAAAGGAAAGTATCTTCAATAAATGGTGTTGGGAAAACTGTACAGCCACATGCAAAAGAATGAAGGTAGACCATTATCTTACACAATACACAAAAATTAACTCAAAATGGATTAAAGACATGAATGTAAAACCTGAAACCATAAAACTTCCAGAAGAAAACATAGGCAGTACACTCTTCAACATCAGGTTAGCAGCATATTTTCACATACCATGTCTGACCAGACAAGGGAAACAAAAGAAAAAATAAACAAATGGGACTATACCAAACTAAAAATCTTCTGCACAGCAAAGGAAACCATCAACAAAATGAAAAGACAATGTACCAATTGGGAGAAGATATTAGCAAGTCATATGTCTGATAAGGAGTTAATACCCAAAATATATAAAGAACGAATACATCTCAACAATGAAAAACAAACAACCCAATTAAATAATGGGCAAAAGATCTGAACACACATTCTTCCAGAGAAGATATATAGATGGCCAATAGACATATGAAAAGATGAGCAACATCACTAATTATTAGGGAAATGCAAATCAAAACTACAACGAGTATCACCTCACACCTGTCAGAATGGCTATAATTAAGACAAGAAATAACAAGGGTTGGAGAGGATGTGGAGAAAAGGGAACTCTCAAACACTGCTGGTCGGAATGTAAATTGGTGGAGCCACAATGAAAAACAGTATGGAGATTCCTCAAAAAGTTAGGAATAGAACTACCATATGATCCAGCTATTCCACTACTGGATATTTATCCAAAGAATGTGAAAATGCAAATGCATAAAGATATATGCACCCGTATGTTCATGGCAGCATTATTCACAATAGCCAAGACTTGGAAACAACCTAAGTGTCTATCAAGGGATGAATGGAGAAAGATGTGATATACGTACACAATGGAATGCCTCTCAGCTATAAAAAAGATGAAACCTTGCCTTTTCCAACAACATAGATGGACCTTGAGGGTATTATGATAAGTGAAATAAGTCAGACTGAGAAAGTCAAATACCATATGATCTCAGTCATAAATAGAAGATGAAAATAACAAAAACAACAAACAATGACATGGATTCAGAGATTGGGTTGGTAGTTAACAAAGGGGAAGCAGGGAGGCGGGGGGGCGAAAGGAATGACTGGGCACATGTATTTGGTGACGGATGGCAGTCAGTGTTTGGCTGTCAAACATGATGTAGTCTACAGAAAAATCAAAATATAATGATGTACACCTGAAATTTACATAATGTTATAAACCAGTGTTATCTCAATTAAAAAATGGTATTAAAAAAAAGAAAAGATGCTAAATAGCAACATGAAAGTATAAATCTCACTGGTAAAGTAACATATATAGACAAATGCAGAATAATGTAATATTGTAAGGATGTATTACATTAATAATGTCATACTTCATTAATCACTTTTAACCCCAGTATAAAAGTTAAAAGACAAAAGAATTAGGAATAATTATCACCACAAAAATTGGTTAATGAATATGCAATATAAAAAAACAAATTCTGACATCAATAATAAAGTGTGTGGGGAATTGTATGCAATTAAAGTTAAGTTGTTATCAGCTCAAAACAGACTGTCGTAATGATAAGTTTTATGCAATCCTCATAGTAGCCACAGAGAAGAAACCTATGGCAGATACAAAAAAAGGTGAAGAGAAAAGAATTAAAGTATATCACTACAAAAAGATCATCAAATCAGAGAGGAAGAGAAGAAATAAAAAACTACAAAACAGACAGTAAAAAACAATCAACAAAATGGCAACAGTAAGTCCTTACCTATCAACAATTACTTCAAATGAAAGTGGGTTAAACTCACTAATCAAAAGACACAGAGTGGTGGAATAACAATAAGATCCAACTATATACTGTCTACAAGAGACCCACTTCAGATTTAAGGACATATATAGACTGAACGTGAAGAGATGGAAAACAATATTCCATGTAAATGATAACAAAAAGAGAGCAGAGGTAGCTATACTTATATCAGACAAAATAGACTTTTAAGTCAAAAACTGTCACAAGAAACAAGATCATTACATAATGATACAAGGGTCATTTCAACAGGAGTATATAACAATTATAAACATATATGCACCCAACATCAGAGCACCAAAATTTATAAAGCAAACATTGGCAGAACTGAAGGAAGAAATAGACAGCGATACAATAATAATAGGAAACTTCAATACTCCACGTGCTGTAATGGACAGATTATCCAGACAGAAAATCAATAAGGAAAGAGCAGACTTGAACTAAGCTATAGACCAAATGGATCTAAAAGACATACAGAACACTCCACCCAACAGCAACAGAACACACATTCTTCTCAAGTGCACATAGAACGTTCTCCAGAATAGATCACATGCTAGGTCACAAAACAAGTCTTAACAAATTTAAGAAGACTGAAATCATTCCAAGTATTTTTTACAACCATGATGGAATGATAACAATAACAATATAAAGTGAAATAAATCACAAATACATGGGAATTAAATAACACACTCTTGAACAACCATTGGGTCAAAGAAGAAATCAAAAAGGAAATTAGAAAATGTCATAAGACAAATGAAAACAAAAGCACAACACGCCAAAATTTACGGGATGTATCAAAAGCAGTACTGACAGGGAAATTTATAGTGGTAAATGCCTACATTAAAAAAAGAAAAAAGATCTCCTATAAACACCCTAATACTACATCTCAAAGCACTGGAAAGGAAAACAAACTGAGCCCAAAGTTAGCAAAAGGAAGAAAATAAAGATTAGAGCAGAAATAAATGAAATAGAGAATAAATAACTAATAGAATAAAACTAAGAGTTGGTTCTTTGAAAAGATAAACAAAAATCTAGAAACTCGTAGCTAAACTAAGAAAAAAAAAGAGAAAAAATCAAATAAATGAAATCAGAAATGAAAGAGGAGACAACCACTGCCACAGATATTAAAAAGAAAAAAAAACATAAGTGACTATTATGAGAAATTATATGCCAACAAATTGAACAACTTAGAAGAAATGGGTAAATTTCTACAACCATACAATGTACCAAGACTGAATCAAGAAGAAATAGAAAGCCTGAACAGAACAATAACAAACAAGGAGATTGAATCAGTCATTTTTAAAAACCTCCCAACAAAGAGAAGCCCAGGACCGCATGACTTCATAGACAAATTCTACCAAACTTTTCCAAAAAGTAGAAGAGGAAAGAACACTTCCAAACTCATTTTATGAGGCCAGCACTACCCTGATACCCAAGCCAAAGACACCATAAGAAAAGAAAACTATGGGCCGATATCCCTGATGAACATGGATGCAAAAATCCTCAACACAATATTAGCAAACCAAATTCAACAGCACATTGAAAGGATCATACACCATGACCAAATGTGATTTATCTGAGATGCAAGAATGGTTCAACATATGCAAATCAATCAATATGATATATCACATTAACAGAACAAAGGATAAAAATCACATGATCGCCTCAATGGATGAAGAAAAAGCACTTGACAAAATTCATTACTCTTTCATGATAAAAACTCTCAACAAATTAGGTATAGAAAGAACCTCAAAACAATAAAGGTCATATATGAAAAGCCCAAAGCTAACATCATACTCAGTGGTGAAAAACTTAAAACTTTTCCTCTATGATCTAGATCAAGGCAAGAAGGCCCATTCTTGCCACTTCTGTTCAATATAGTATTGGAAGTCCTAGCCAGAGCAACTAGGCAAGAAAAAGAAATAAAAAGCATCAAAATTAAAAAGGAAGTAGTAAAATTATCTCTGCTTGCAGATGACATGATCTTGTATCTAGCAAATCCTAAAGATTCTGCAAAAAAAAAAAATTGTTAAAATGAATAAATTCAGCAAAGTTGCAGGATACAAAAATCAACATAAATCAGTTGCACTTCTACTCACTAACAACAAATTACCCAAAAAGGAACTTAACAATTACATTTACAAAAGCATCAAAAACAATGAAATAAATACTTGGGAATAAACTTAATCAAGGAAGTGAAAGATTTATACAAGAAAACTATGGAACATTGATAAAAGAAATTAAAGCAGGCGCAAATAAATGGAAAGATATCCCATGTTCATGGATTGGAAGAATTAATATTGTTAAAAATGTCCATACTCCCCAAAGCAATCTACAGATTCAATACAATCCCTATCAAAATCCCAATGGCATTTTTCACAGAAATAGAACAAAGAATCCTACAATTTGCATGGAACCACAAAGGAACTCAAATAACCAAAGCAATCTTGAGAAAGAGCAAAGCTGGAGACATCACACTTCCTGATTTCAAAATATATTACGAAGCTACAGTAATCAAAACAGTAAGGTACTGGCATAAACACAGATACGTAGACCAATGGAACAGAATAGAGAGCCCAGAAAAATAAAGCCACACATATATGGTCAACTGATTTTAACATGGGTGCGAAGAATACACAATGGGAAAGTATATTCTCTTCAATAAATAGTGCTGGGAAAACTGGATATCCTCATGCAAAAGAATGAAATTGGACTCTCATCTCATACCAAACACAAAGATCAACTCAAAATGGATTGAACACTTAAGCATAAGACCATAAAATTCCTGGAAGAAAACATAGAGGAAAAGCTTCCTGACATTGGCCTTGGTCATGATTTCTCAGATATAACATCAAAAACACAGGCAACAAAAGGAAAAATAGACAAGTGGGATTACATCAAACTAAAAAGCTTCTGCATAACAAAAGGAAACAATCAACATTTTGAAAAGGCAGCCTCCAGTGAGAGAAAATATTTATCTGATAAATGGTTCGTATCCAAAATACATGAGGAACCTCTACAACTCAATAGCAAAATAAATCACATAACTCAATTTAAAAATGGGCAAAGGAGGGGTCAACCCAGTGGTGTAGTGGTTAAGTTCATGCGCTCCACTTCAACGGCCCGGGGTTACAGTTTTGGATCCTGGGTGCAGACCTATGCACAGCTTATCAAGCCATGCTGTGGCAGGCATCCCAAATATAAAAATAGAGGAAGATGGGCACGGATGTTAGCTCAGGGCCAATCTTCCTCAGCAAAAAAAGAGGAGGATTGGCAGCAGATGTCAGCTCAAGGCTAATCTTCCTCATCAAAAAAAAAAATGGGCAAAGGAACTGAATAGACATTTCTCCAAAGACACACAAATGGCCAATATGTTCATGAAAAGATGCTCAACATCACTAATCTCTGCAAATCAAAATCACAATGAGATATCACCTCACACCTGTTAGAATGGCTTTTATCAAAAAAATAAAAGATAACAAATGTTGGTGAGGATGTGGAGAAAAGGGAACCTTTGTGCACAGTTGGTGGGAATGTAAATTGCTGCAGCTTCTATAGAAAACAAGTTCCTCATGAGACTAAAACTAGAACCACCATATCATCTAGCAATCCCACTCTAGGTATATATCCAAAGGAACAGAAATCAGCATCTTGAAGAGATGTCTGCACTCCCATGTGCATTGCAGTACTATTCACAATAGCCACGACATGGAAACAACCTAAGTGCTCATTGATGGATGTATGGTTAAAGAAAATGTGGCATATATATACAGTGGAACATTATTCAGCTTTAAAAAGAGGGGAATCCTGTCATTTGCAACATGAATGAAACTGGAGGACATTATGCTAAGTGAAATAAGCCAAATACAGAAGAATAAATACTACAGGATACCACTTCTATGATGAATCTAAAATAGTTAAACTCATAGAAGCACACAGTGGGATGGTGGTTGCCAGGGGCTAGGAAGAGGGGGAAACAGAGAGGTGTTAGTCAAAAGGTATAAAGTTTCAATTAGGCAAGATGAATAAGTCCTAGAGACCTACTGTATAGCATAGCTAACAATTTGTAGTATATATTTGAAAATTTGCTAATAGGGTCTATTTTATGTTGTGTTCTTATCACAAAATAATAATAAAAAAATAAGAGGGCAGGAGGAAACTTTTGGAGGTGATAGGGTTATAGCATAGATCGTGATGACTTTTTTATAGATATATACTTACATCCAAACTCATCAAGTTGTATATATTAATTATGTACAGCTTTTTTATGTAAAAAAACTTTTAATAAAGTAAATATAGTAGGGCCAATGCAAACAAAATTTATGTTAGTTTTGAACTTGGATATATAAACATTTGTTTTCAACTGTACATTTTATAATATATAATATTATATAAACACTGAAATATAAACATGGATCAAGTATATCCAATGAAAATTTAGTATGCTAATTGAGAGGTGCTATAAGTAGAAAATATACACTAGATTTTGAAAGTTTAGTATTAGAGTGTAAACCACCTCACTGACAGTTTTTAATATTGATTACATATTCAAATGCTAACATTTGGATATATGTGGTTAAATAAAACATTAACAGTTATGTTTTTTAAAAAGATACTGTGTGTGAAAGCATCTAGGACTATATTTAGCATATGATAGCCACTCAAAAATTTATGTCTCAATTAACCTCTTTGAGCTTTAGTTTTCTCATCTCAAAAATTGAAATATTTTCTGAGATGTACTAAGAATCAAATGAAAAATATTCCAAGGCACTCGCAAACTGCAATGCATTAGTCAAATCTTAGTTATTGATATTGTAAAGGACATTTGGCATTTTGACTTTTCAGCACATAAATCCCCATTCTGTCTGGGGGAAATCCCAAGACAGGTGGAGAGCAGGGCCCACACCTTACTATGGAAGCTAAAGAGGGGGAAATATTTCCTGACTCCTGGCGGGTAGAGCAGACTCAAACAGAGGCTCCCGTCTGGACTTTGAAACTTAATGGAGTAACCAAAGGCACGGGGTCAGAGATTCATTGCAGCAGCTGTGATGGCTTGGAGCACAGTCTGTTGATGGCACACGTGCAGGGCAGTGCTGCCAGCAGCAGTGGCAGCATCCAGTGGCAACTGTGCCAGTGGCAGTATCCTAAACAGAGGCAGTCTGTGGTGGGGTCTTGGCTGTGCCTCATCTTGCTTGGAACCTGCTGGAGTCTGGCTCCCTAACCTTCCCCTGGATTCTTTTTGAACTTAGGATATGCAGAGGCCATTTTTATTTTCATAATTTAAAAATCCTGATTAGTACACATATGATCACATAAAAGATTCAATCCTTAAGCCCAAGGAGTTGGTATAGGGTCTGGATTTAATATTTAAATTGCAGATGATAGAATGATTTCTACTTATTTAGTTATTTAATATGTTGGCTAAAACCCAAAATAATCAGATCTTTTTAGTATCAGATGGAAAAAAAATCAGCCATTGTCCAAAGTAAATCTTCAATTAAAGACTTACACAGTTAGACACCCACATTTTCTGTAAACCCTGCACCAAATAGTGGCAAAAACTTCACAGTTGGGTCAAATGATTATGTTCCATCCTCTTCATTGAATGAACCCTAGCAAACAAAAACAAGACAGGCCAGTCCATCTCAGACACTATAGGGAAGATAACTAAAATTAATTTCCTCCACAAATTATTTTCTTAATGTCTCAAAAATAGTGTTTCTCATTCTTTTTCTTTTTTTCTTTTTTCATTATTAGCCTCTAAGGAGAAAAATTTAAATTCTCCCTAACAAGAAAAATTAAATATTAATGAATAAGATTTTGTCAGGCATAGTTGAGCCATGGAGGGCCACCATTGTTGTATCTAAAGATTTTTGCCCCACAAGAAGCAGTTTTGGGAGCAATTTTAGACTGTGGTCTTAGACAATACACTAAACTTAGAACAATGACTTGGTAAGTGTTATCAATACTTCCTATTCTAAAAAATTTTGCCAGGATTAGTCATGTCTTAAGGCCTATAGTTCAAATTTTACCTCTAATTTACACTCTGATGATATATTGATCTGCATGCAACAATAGAAGTGTCTTTGTTAACCTGAGAATGAGTCAAGTTTAAATTACCAGACTAGATTCAAATAGGGAGAGAAAACATAGTGTGGGGTGGAAAGGATAGGTTGACTCTGGACTGTACCCCATATCCATCCCAACTCATTCTGGCCCATGGACCACCTTCATTTCCTATTCTACAAACTCTCTCCAACCCACTTAATCAAGCCTTTGACTTTAACCATGACCAAATTGCTAATCACCTCAAATCTCTTTCACTACTTCACATTTCTTTCCTTACCTCCAGATTCATTTATCCAATCTGCAATAAATATCTACACTTGGATTTGCTCCAAGCATATTTAACTCAATGTGTCCCAAACTGAATTTGCCCTTTTGCTTTCACTTTGTATTACCTAGGTTAATGAATGACAATCAATTTCCCAAGCCATAAATCTGGGAGTCATTCCACATTTTTCTTCTTTCATGCTTTCCTTATCCAATCAAACTCCAGGTCCTACCGATTTAACCTCTTCAGCATCTCCACAACTCCTGTTCTGGTCCAGACCATCTCTCTCAGGAGTACTACCACAGCCTCCTAAGAAGTTTCCGCCTCTAATCTACCGCCTTTGACTTCTTCTTCATGCTCTCATTGTAATGATAATGGAAACACACCCAACTCATAACTTTCCTGTACAACATCAACTACATCCTTTCCCTTGGTCTCATGTTTAGGAGACTTCTGCCACAGTAACAAACATGTTCTCTTTCAAATTGCCTATCACTCCCAATTCACACCTTCTCATGAAAGACGGTGATTTTCCTGGTGAATTTCAGAGAATATCTTGGCTTAGACTTTCAGAGTCAGGCAGTCTGCAGACATACCCCATTTGCTGTTCAGATCTGTAGGGTAATTGTTTAGGGGCAGGCTCTGTCCCTTTGAGGAAGGGGTGCTGCTGTTTAGGAGGTAAAGGTAATTCAGGAAAAAGTCCTGAGAAGCCTACTATGACTTTACATCTAAGCTACATCATCCAATCCTGTTTTTACCCATATTAAAGCTATTTTCCTTCTTTTTTTCAGAATAAAAATTCAGAATCTTTTTTCTCACACTTCCTTCATTTGTACATGCTATTCCCTCTGCCGCTTTTGCATTTGGAAAACTCTTCCTATACTTCAAGCCTCAGCTAAAATGTTACCCCCAGATAGGCTGAAGGGCTCTTATTCTGCTCCCATTGAAGGTTACCTCTATATCCATATGAAGTTATCACTACATTGCAATTAGTTTTTGCATATTTGACTGTAGCCTGTAACTTCCTCCAGACCAGGAAATGTACTTTAATTCATCCTTGAATTCCTAGAACTTAGCACCAAATGACATAGTAGGCCATCAGTAAATAGCTATTCAATAAATAGGTAAATAAATAAGCTTACCATATACTCGCATCCCCAAAAAAGAGTTTGAATAAAAAAACATGTTGGCAGTACAATTACGTGAGTAGTAAAACTGGGCTAAAAAGAAGTGCCACTGTCCTTTTAATAGTGTATGCCAACTTTAGTGAAAGGAGAATTATTACTCCTTAGATGTGTCAACAGGTTACCAGTCTAAAAATAAAATCAGCTCTATTTATAACCCCTATTCTATAAATGCCCCAAGTAAGAAATTATATATTAAATGCCTAAAAAAGGAATGCAATTCTAGATAAAATCAGTCTTACAGAAAATTGTACACAATTGATTTTCAAACTCGCATTACTTGTAGCTTATGGGCTACAAAAATGCTGATCACACCATTTTATAAGATTCAGTCACAGAGAACTGTATTTTGGACAGAGCATGGCATAATATTATAGAACGAGAGGATGGGTATCTATTAACATCAAATGTTAACCCTCTCAGAACAATGCCAAAACAAGAACTGAGCTATTTTAGAACAAAGGGCTACTAAAACATATTTATACATCATCTTGCAAACTTACTAAAGATGGGCTTCAAATACAATGGGAATATAATTAAGTAAAGAAATGAGGAGAAGGAAAAATAAGTGCCAAAAAACCGAGACGAAACCCTCAGTGAGATTACGACGCAAAATGTATGCCATTAGGTTCTATCTTCTTTCAGAGGTTGCAAATAAATTTGGCCTCAAACAGAGTTTGGCAAATTCCTATCAACTTGCACGTTGTACATAAGCATAAACACACTGGAGTCTTTATTAAGCTCTTAGTTTAATAATTAATGCATCTTAGCAGATAGCTTATTCACAGCAATGGAATGGAATGTAGATAAAAGGTCAATAAGTCATAAATAATCATATGTAATCCTCACATTTTCTTCTCACAGTTAAAGCATCTGTAGGGAGACGGCTAGGTCTAAAGCTAACTGGTGCTTCAAGTGCAATTTTGGTCTGAGAGGCTCAGACTTAGAATTTAACAAGGAAGTTAGCATGTATTTTAGATGGAATGTCTAGAAGCCCTGGGTTAATAATTTTAGGGAAAGACAGTTTCTGTCTTCTAAAAGCAGAAAGGTCATAGTCTAACATCAGCTAATGAACCATATTTATAACTTTTATGAAAGCAAACAAATAGTAAAAGATCAAAACTCTTCATTGAGAGTTGTTTATCAATCATTCAGAAAGTAGGAAATCCTCTTCAGGTATTTTTTTCCCCTTATTTCTTTTGGTGAGAAAGATTGGCCCTGAGCTAACATCTGTGCCTATCTTCCTCTGTTTCTTTGGATGTGGGACACCACCACAGCATGGCTTGATGAGCAGTGCCTAGGTCCACACCCGGGATCCGAACTCGCAAACCCCAGGGCGCCAAAGCAGAGTGCACCAACTTAACCACTATACCACCGGGCCAGCAACCTCTTTGGGTATTTTTATGTAAACAGTTATAATATCTAGATGTGTATTACTAACACTTCAGGTAAATCTTGGCAAGGGATCTACAAAGTTTAGGGAACTTAACCTTGATTTGTAAACAAAAGAAAGAGGCACTTAGAGAATGAATGAAATCTATACTTCTATGACTTTACTTACCAGATTCATACCTTGTATGACTTTGCCCCTGAATCTGCCATAATCGCTGAATAGGTAAGTCAGATTCAGGTCTTTCCATATTTATTATACCTGAGAACATTTTTTTCACATAGTGAAAATTTTATAATATGATTTAAATTTCATAAAACCCTAGGTGACTTTGTCTAATTTTTCTTTTGCATGTTACCTTACTATAGTGGCCAGAGTTTTTGTCTGCAGCTAAGTGTTCTTACCAAACCAGACAGTAGAAAGAAAGAGTTTGCTGGGCTACAGTGCAGTTTGAACTGGTTTTAAATCATTAGCCACCCAATAATAAAAGATGACAGAAGAAATCTCTCCCTCAAAGCACATGAGAAGGATTTTTTAAAGTTTCAAAAGTTTTTCGAAAATAAAATGTAATCTATAGTTTGCAGGTCTTTGTTTCTTCCTGCTCCTTCATCTCCTAATGCCCCCTGGTCTAATCATGAGTAGAGACAGACTCTGAAGTGAAAATGATGAGATGGAAATAACCACTTTTCATGCAATCTAAAATAGTCATGGTATTTAGGATATAGGAAGAATAACTAACTTAATCTATGATACTAGTTTCTAAAAGAAAAAAAATAAGTTTCTCCAGAGTGATCCCATGTTCTTCCTTTTAGCTCTAACAGATTAGGTTACTAAATAAATATGGGGAGAAATATTCTGTGTAGAAAAATGTATCTATCTCTTTAAAATGCTTTCAGGAAGAGCTCCCCATCCCCCAACAATTCCATATTACCAAGGTTCCATTGAACATACCTCTGGTCATGGCACCGAGGTCCACAGAAGCAACTCAACCCATTGGAGAATATGTAGAATAAGTAAATGTTGAAAGAACATAAAAAGGTGCCCTATATCCCATCAGACAATGTATCCCTCACAGGGAATATGTAAGTGTGAAGGCAAATCTCATTCATCGTGCCAAGAAAATAAATCGGAACCAAAGAAAGACTTTCCTGACATATTAGTCAGTGAGCTTGTCCATGCTCCCCTGAGGTTAACTAGAAAAAGACTTCCAATCTACTCTTATCTTTGACCAAATCTTTTTCTCTGATAGCTAGAGATAAAAGTTCAAAATACATGAGAATATGGGAAAATAAATATTCTGAAATCCAGGTCTATTTGGGGCATATGATATTAAAAACCAACAGAAAACCCAATGGATAAGGAACCTTACCTTTAGACCAGCAACAAGCTATGTTCTAGGAGAGTCTACTGTGAAGGGACTCACTCTACTGTTAAGTATGTGAGCGGAGTCTACGGGGTCTAAAAGGACACAGCCAGGTGTGGTGATTCTGGTGGCTCCCAATGCTGGGATTCACTGGCTGAGAGTCTAGTGATTGTCTTCCTCTGCTGGCCCTGCTCCTGGCTCCCAAGCCGTTCGAATTAAAAGTTACACCATTTTACTCAGACTCATATCTGGAAGGTCAAAAGACTGACCACTGTTGAGGGAAATGGTCTAGATGCCAAAAATCAAAAATGAGTGTATAAATTGTTGGGACAAATGGGAGGCCATTTGGAAAAAATGAATTTGGATTAAGACCTCACACTGAACATGAAGCCAAACCCAAAACGGTCAAAAATTTAAATGTAAAAAAGTAAACTAAAAGGACTAGAAGAAAACATAGGATAGATTTTATAACCTGAGAGCAGGGATGGTCTTTAACTATGACACAAAACCCAGAAGCCATAAAAAAAGAGGTAAATTTAAGCACAGTGAAATCAAAAACAACTGCAGGGCAAAACACATCTGTCTTAGTCCATTTGGGCTGCTCTAACAAATGCCATAAACTGGGTGGCTTATAAACAACAGAAATTTATTTCTCACAGTTCTGGACACTGGAAAGTCCAAGATCAGGGCACCAGGAGATTTAGTGTCTGGTGAGGGCAATCTTGCTGATTCATAGACAGCTGTCTTTTCACTGTAACCTCACAAAGTAGAAGGGGGCTCTCTCAGGCCTCTTTTATAAGGGCGCTGATCCCATTCGTGAGAGCTCCACCCTCACAACCTAATCACCTCCCAAAGGCCCCACCTCCTCATGCCATCACCTTGGGGGTTAGATTTCAACATATGAACTTAGGAGAGACACAAACATTCAGACCACAGCAGAATATAAAAGCAAAGCAAAAAAATATTGGCAACTCATATCACAGACAACATGTAAGAAGCTTCTAAAATTGACTAAGAAAGTGATTTTAAAACTGATTAGAAAAATGGTCAAAAGACTTATAAAGACATACAGAAAAAGAAAATAAAATGGCTCTTAAATATTTGAAAATGTTTAAGTTCACTCATAAGAAAAATGCAAATGAAAACTATATTGATACTACTTTCTATATCATAGTAGCAAGTATCTGAAAGTTTGATAATACACTGTATTGAGGGTTTGTGGAGAAAAAAAGACATTCTCAAACATTGCTGGTGGGAGTGTTAATTGGTACAACTCTGATAGAAATCCATTTGGCAATATCTAGCAAAATATAAAATCCCTGTACCCTTTGCACCAATTGTTGTGCTTCTTTAAATTTATCCTAGAGTACACTTGGACCACATGTACAGTGGTATTCACTGAAGCATAGTTCTAAGAATCGGATTAAATAAATTATAGCATAATCATAAAATTGAATCCTACATGGATATAAAAAAACAAGAAAGTTTTTTGTTTAAAAATATGATACATTATTAAGAGAAAAAAGCAAAATATAAAACAATGTATATGTTATATTTGGCTTAAATAAAGGAAGATATATATTCACATTTGCTTGATATAAAAAAATCTCCAAAAAACTACACAAGAAACTCATGATAGCAGTTACCTTTTGAAGGAACAGGGAGGTATTGGGCAGATTGAGGCAGGGGTGAAAGAAACACTTTTTATTAATCCTGCTTAGGAATTTGCCTAACTATGACTGACCCCATCCAAAAAATCCAAAGTTTAGGATCACAGCAAACTTTTATGAAATGTAAGATTACTTCTTCTGTTGTTGTTCATAAGGAGGAAGTAAATACATTTCTCATTTTTAATTCAAGAAACTGCCTCAGACTTAATTCAGAGGTTTTGCTAAAAGTACAGTAGTACCTGTTTGTACCTTGTGATTTCAAATGATGTGAATGTATTACCTATACAAAAGATGAAATAAATTTCACAATGTAATTTTTAAAAATTAGTGGAAAAGTTCTGGTTCAAGATGACTGCAATGGATTGAATGTTTGTGCCCCCCCTAAATTCATATGTTGAAATCATACACAGAGCCCTCATGAATGAGATTAATGCTCTTGTAAAAGAGACCCCAGAGAGTTCGCTTGCCCCTTCCACCATGTGAGGATACAGCATGAAGACCACCATCCATGAACCAGGAAAGGGGACCTCACTAGACATCTAATCTGCCAGTGCATTGATCTTGGACTTCCTAGCCTCCAGAACTGTGAGAAGTAAATTTCTGTCGTTAATAAGTCACCCAGTCTATGGTATTCTGTTATAGCAGCCCAAACAGACTAAGACAGTGACTGAATAAGCATACATTTTTCATCCCTCTCTCTCATGACCTCATTAAATTCCAGGAATATTATAAAATAGAATAAATCCATGGACTAAAACATGACTTCAGCAGGTGAGAAATAATAATGTTATTCTAGAAGTTAGAAAGCAGATGGGCTCAAATGGTCAGATAAACCAGAACAAAGGAAATCATGACTCCAAATACTCATAGAATAAACCTGTAGAGGAGATAAGAGGTGTTCTTCTGAGTAGCTTCCTCGAGAGATCCAAGTTCACGGTCTGCAGGTACAAACATCAAGTTATTTGGACTGAAGGGCAGAAATTCTGAGGAGCAGCTAGGCTCCCTATACCCTTGCCACATAAACAGAGGGCAGCTGATTTCAGCATTTCATGTCCACTGGCTGTGGCTTTGGACTACAGAAAAAAGCAGAAAAGAGCCTGAAGTAATTCTGGACCTCTGAAACGAAAATAGAGAGGAGAACATGCAAGCATGTGTGCTGGGTCTAGAGGCTCTTAGTGACTGACTGAGCTCAGAATTAGCTCTACCCCAAGAGGGAGGGCATCCTTACTTTGGCCACTGCCTGCCCATCCCCTGCCCATGACTGTGAAAGATACCTGATCCACAGGATCCACCCACTCACCCAGTCAGCCCTCCCTGCCAGGGCAGAGGGTTTTTGGGTAATCAGACCTACCCAACTGTAATCAGACCTGTAAAAACCCAGGCTGCTTACCTATGCTAGTCAACATGGTCCTTTATCCTTAAATATAAACAGGCAACCAAACATTTGAGGAAAACTTAAAACACGAAAAAAGGGATCAATAAGTAACAAACGACAATTGATCAAGAAGAAAGAGAGATGATGCAAAGAAGAGAAAAGAAGTTTCGTAAATTAAAAATAGTATTCCCAGGGAGATTTAAGAGAATATTGCAAGAACAGAATGAGAATAGGCTGCTATAAAAAGATCAATAAGAAAGTAAGAAAGAGGTCTTAAAATATGACTGTTAACAAAAGAACAGAAAAGCTAGGTAATAGAAGTAATAGAATGAGGATGCTTAAAGACCAAATTGGTGATATTGAAAATAGAGTTGCAGAAATGGTAAATATTACTAAAGAATAGAACAGAGATAATGCAAGGAAGAAAAAATAATAATAATAGAAGAAAATGACACTGGGAGAACATCTAAAATCCTCAGAATGAAAGAGTTCACTGTACTAACGAGTATGAAAGAAAAACCCTATACCTAGACAAATCCTGGTGAAATTTTAGAATTTTGAGTTTACAGAGAAAATGCAAAAATATCCCAGAATGGTTAAAAGAGAAAAATAAAAAAGTAGGCCATCTGCTTTATTTCTAAAGGAAATAAAATTAAGCATCTCAATAGCAACGCTTAAGCTCCTGCAGAACTTTCAGAGAAAATGATTTTGAATCTAGAATTCTATACTCAGATTAACTATTAGTCAAGGGTGAGGGAAAATGACATTTTCAGACTTAGAGTTAACGGCTAGTATTTAATGACCTCTTACTGTGAACCAGATACAGCTCCCAGTTCTTTGCAATTATTAACATTTATTTAATCCTCAGAACAATCCAATTAATTTGGTACTATTATTATCCCTGGTTTTACAAACGAGAAAACAGAGGCATAGAGAGGACGGGAAACTTGACAAAGATCACATCACTCATTGGAGGCAGAGCTGGGCTTTGAGGCAGGGAGTCAGGCTGCAGAGAACACACTCTTCCTTGTTACACAATAGTGCCACTCTGTCGTTCAGGCACTCAGAAAATTTATGTCCCATGTAGCCTTCTCGAAAAAAGAAAATTACTTGAGGATACGCTACAGTAAAATGAAAAAGAAATTCAAGAAGCAATGGCACTGACCTGGGAGCCAAGAGGTTTCAGGATCTCAGCTCTGCAGCATGCCGAGGAAATCAGACAGGAGATTGTATTATAAAGTTGTATGACTAAAACTTGGAAGTTCTTAATCGTCAAATGATGGCATATATTTCTCCTGTCAAAAAAAAAAAAAGACAACTGGAAACTCAATTAATTTTGAGCTATTTTTTGGAGAGAAAGAAAAGAGAATGCTTAGAACATTCTCAAGGGACAGATTTAATCACACGAACATTTCTGTGGATGTGAGTCCAATCACACTATTTGCTTCTCCAATGTATATATTTACATACTCAATATTGCAAATGTAGCTTACTGGTTTCCCATTCTTAGAAGTAATTATAGGAAAAGATTGGAAAACAAGTGTGTTCTTCTATAGAATAGGAAGAAAATAATAGAAGCCTTGTTAATATACAAGTAATAGAATAGTTAAGATAAAAGGAAGAAGGGACAGGAGAGGTATATGCAGGGGAAGTAGAGCTATGCTTATTTCCTCATTTTATAGAGCAAGGAATTATTAAATACAAATATAAAATATCACAAATTTATAAAGGTAAACACTAAAATAGGTTAAAAATATACCTAACCAAAACTTGGAGGTGGAGAGAGAAATAGGGGGAGGAATGAATATAAGTGCACTAAATTCTTCACCTTTTATTAGCAAAAACCCATAGGTGCTAGTCAAATTTTATGAAGCAAGAAACAGAGGTGTAATTAGAGTTTATAATGGTATCTCCTAGATTAAAGTCAGAAATGGCTAAAAGGAGCTACATCTGAAGAGTACGCCTATTTTGTTGCTGTTGATTGTTTGTTTTTACCATGTGCATGTACTAGTTTTAAAACAGAATTGGGTCAATGGCTGGATATATGGATGAATGGATGGAAGTAAAGTCAATCGAGAGCCGCACTACTTTCTGGAAGATGAGATATTTAAGAAGAAACCTGGAGAAAGAATAAGAGTTACCTAAATGAGGAGAGAAAGGAAAAATTGTTTCATGCAGAGAGTCCAGCCCAGAAGGAAGTTCATTGGCTGAGAAATGGAGTAGAAAGGAAGAACTGAAGACAGTAATAAAGTAAAGAAGTCCAACTGTAGATCAGCAAGTGGCCTGTCCCTGGGAAAGTTGTCTGCTGAAGAAACCTTCCTGGGAAAATACCCTCCAGTCCTATAGTGCTCTTTATTGACTCAAACCTCAGGGAAGGGAGCCACAAGACACCTTCCTTCTCTCCTCTTTTGCCCACAGCTATGTTTTTAACAACTCCATGAAAGAGGGCCATGGCCCTGACAGGAAGCAGTCTCCACCTTTCAAAAGCTGCAGCACCTGTGACCATTCAGCCACTGGAACCTGCTGGCCTCTTGCATGCTAGTGCAAAGGAAGATGCTTTCTCCAGAAAAATATTTACAACTTTATTTCATTCATTTACCAAACACTTAAGGCCTATTGTCTACTGACTTGCCACTTCTTCAGAGCAGTCTTCCCTGACTACCCAATCTAAAGAAGATTCCCTATGTCACTTCCTCTCTTGTAATATTCTGTTCTTGTCCTTCATAGACTTTTCACAGTTTGCAATAATTTATTTATATACTTACTCTCTTAATGTCTATTTCTCTTAGTAGATTATAAGTTTCATGAGAACAGAGATTGTACCATTTAGTTTACCATTAAAGAACACAGTACCAGCACTTAGTAGGCCCTGAAAAAGTATTGATTGGATGGATGGATGGATGGATGCACCTCCATAGCGCTTGGTATATAGTGTGGCTCTACAAATTTGTTGCTATATCCTAGATACTAGAGATGAAAAAATGAGTATAGCACTGTTTTTGCCTTTCAGAAGTCAAATTATAGGGAGGGAAACATAAATTAATAATTACAGCAATGTGAAATATATGCTATGTTAGAAATATATACCAGGCACTACGGAAGCACAGAGGAGAATGTGCTTAACTGCTTGTGGAGTCCAAAGAAGCCTCCTGAGAGAGGTTATGCTTGAGCTGAGTCTCAAAGTATGCTAAGAAATTTTCTGAATAAAGAACAGAGGAAAAGCATTCCAGAAGATGGTATGTAAAGATAAAAAGAAAATCATCAAGGGATCATGAGTCATTCAAAATGGCTGCAAAACACAAGGTACAACAGCACAGCAACAGATGAGGCTGGAACAAGGACAAAGGCCAGACTGTAATAAAACGTTTTAGCTTTGACTTGTAAGTGATGACAAGACTTGGGATGACAAGTGTGAGAATGACATGATCAGATTTGTATTTTAGAACAGTCACTCTGGCCAAAACATAGCTAATAAGTTGGAAGGGCAAGGAGGTATGGGAACCAGTTAGGATTCATGTGAGACAATGATGAGGGCTTGAATGTGGCAATGGCAGTGAAAAGAGAGAAGAGATAAATTCAGGGGATATTGAAAAAGTAGAATAGGCAGAAGGAGATAGTAACCAATGGGATGTGGACACTGGTGGAGAAGGGGGTCTCTAGCATGACTCATACATTTCTGTCTTTAGCACCTGAATGAACTATGGTGCCATTAACCAAAAATTGGGAGGAGAAAGGAGAGGAGAATGTTTGGGAATATACTGCCTTTTAGATTCCCCAATCTAGAATGATACAGTAATTGAAAAGATAAATCTGTAACTCATGTCAGTAGTTGGAGGTGAGGATGAGATTTGCCTATGATCAATTCATGGATGACAGTTACAGGTATGGGCAGAGTATTGCCCAGGGGAACAGAGAAGAAAGGAGAGGAAAAGAGGACTGCATGTGGAACCCTGTGGAATATGTTCATTTCTGTATCAAATTATTGTTTATTTGGTGTAGATTTCTTCTACTAATTTCCTTTTAATAATTTAGTTATTCACTCTGGTTAGAGAATTCCATAATTTAATTTTAGTAATGTGTATGCAGTATTGACACTGTTGCTATTTACAATAACTCACGGCTAATATTTTAATCTTTTTAAATGTTTTAATTATTTGTTTATATAACTGAAATGTAAACAACATACTGTACAAATGATGGTCATTTTATATCTTTGGTTTAATTAAAAAATAAACATGTAGACACAGACAAACCTTGAAATGATTTCCTCTTTGCCTCTTCCTCCCTCTGTTTGTCTACTGTTGTTTTTATTACTCAGATATTATTATAACTGTGCCCTGTTTTTCAGAGAGAGAAAGTCACCTGGCAAATTGCCATTTCAAAGTTCTTAAAGAGCAGCTGGAACAAAAATCCACAAAACAGAGCAAGTTAATAGTTATTAGCATATTCATAAACTGAGACATAAGGTCAACCTCCTTATTTTCATTACAAAAAGTCACCTACTTATGGCATTGATGATGTTTTTTGTCCTACAGCCAATAGATTAATGCTTGTGTGATTTGAATAAATTCTCAGAGGTGTTTACACTTTAAAAATAAGAGCATCCAGAAGAAAGATTTTTTAGTAGTTAAAAGTACATTTTAAATTAAAATACTGCAAAGGTTTAGGCAGCTCTGTAGATAACTTCAGGAGAACAATCTGTTGTCCTTTAACAGCCTAATAATTTCACAAGAAAAACCTCCTTCCATTCATTGATATTTGTAATAAAAATTGTGATGGCATCATGCTGAAGTAATTTCCCAGCTAATGTAATGAAGTTAAAATATTCAAATTATCATTGTCTTTTTTAGTGGGAGTTTTAGAAGAAGTATGGCAATAGGGAGAATTTCGTCAACGTGATATTCATTAAGAGGCATAAAACACCTCAACGTTAATTTGAAAAAATGAGAAAACTCATGAAGCATTTAAAAATTCTCTTGGACATTGAAAATCAATATGACATGTACACAAAAATCAGAAGGCAAGGATGTTTTGTGTATACCACGTGGTACTGCCAAAGTTAGCCCAAAATTTAGGCAAAGAGGTAGCCACTTGAGTGATTTAAGAGTCAGTGATATCAGCCTGATTGGAAAAAGGGATGATGGAAATGGACAGTACTTTTTCTACTGTTTGATTTCTTGAATTCTGGCCTATCTGAGGTAAGTCAGCAGTGGTGGGTAGAAATCTTTTTCTCCTCCCTCATCCCAAGAAAGCCTAGAGGCTAAAAAGATCCTTTGTGCCATCATAAATATAAACTCTTCCCCCTCTGTCCTTTTATGCTATTATCTTCAATAAAAACAGAATTTTCCCCTTAGAAAAATATCAATACACAGATATTTTAAAAAATGGCTTTGACTCCAGTGGAATCTAAACAAAATGTTACTAAACAATCAATGGATCATTGAAGAAATCAAAGAGGAAATTTAAAAATACCTTGAGACAAATGAAAATGGAAACACAACATTCCAAAATCTATGGGCTGCAGCAAAAGCAGTTCTAAGAGGGAAGTTTATAGTGATACAGGCCTACCTTGGGAAACAAAAAGTCTCAAATAATCTAACTTACACCTAAAGAAATAAGAAAAAGAAGAACAAACAAAACCCAGAGTTAGTAGAAGGAAGGAAATAATAAAAATCAGAGTGGAAATAAATGAAAGCACTGGTTCTTTGAAAAGATAAACAAAATTGATAAACCTTTAGCCACATTCATCAAGAAAAAAAGAGGGCCCAAATAAATAAAATCAGAAATGAAACAGGAGAAGTCACAACCAACACCACAGAAATATGAAGGATCATAAGAGATTACTACGAACAATTATATGCCAATAAATTGAACAACCTAGAAGAAATGGATAAATTCCTAGAAACATACAATCTTCCAAGATGGAATCAGACAGAAATAGAAAATCTGAACAGACTGATTGCTAGCAATGAAATTGAATCAGTCATCAAAAAACTCCCAACAAACAAAAGTCCAGGACCAGATGACTTCACAGTTGAATTCTACCAAATATTTAAAGGAGAGGTAATACCTATCCTTCTCAAACTGTTTCAAAAAATTGAAGAGGAAGGAATGTATTACCCTGATAACAAAACCAGACAAAGACACTACAAAAAAGAAAATTGCAGGTCAAAATCCCAGATGAACAGATGCAAAAATCCTCAACAAAATATTAGTAAACCAAATTCAACAATACATTAAAAGGATCATACACCATGATCAAGTGGGATTTATCCCAGAGATACAAGGATGGTTCAATATCCACAAATCAATCAATGTGATACCACATTAACAAAACAAAGAGTAAAAATCATATGACCATCTCAATAGATGCAGAAAAAGCTTTTGACAAAACTCAACATCCATTTATGATAAGAACTCTCAACAAAGGTGGTATAGAGGGAACATATCCCAACATAATAAAGGCCATATATGAGAAACCCACAGCTAACACCATACTCAATGCTGAAAAGCTGAAAGCATTTCCTCTAAGATCAAGAACAATACAAGGATGCCCATGCTTGCCAGTTTTATTCAACATAGTATTGGAAGTCCTAGCCACAGCAGTCAGACAAGAAAAAGAAATAAAAGGTATCCAAATGGGAAAGGAAGAAGCAAAACTGTCACTGTTTGCAGATAACATGATACTTTGTATAGAAAACCCAAAGATTCCACCAGAGAACTATTAGAACTAATAAATGAATTCAATAAGGTTTCAGGATACAAAATCAATAAACAGAAATCCATTGTGTATCTATAATAGTGATCTATCAGAAAAAGAAATTAAGAAGATAATCTCATTTACAACTGCATCAAAAAGAATAAAATACCTAGGAATAAATTTAACCAAAAAGGTGAAAGACCTGTACTCTGAAATATATTAGACATAGATGAAAGAAATTGATGATGACACAAATAAGTGGAAAGATATATGTGCTCACAGATTGGAAGAATTAATATTGTTAAAATGTCCATACTACTCAAAGCAATCTATAGATTCAATGCAATCCCTATCAAAATGCCAATGGCATTTTTCACTGAACTAGAAAAAATAATCCTAAACTTTGTATGGAACCACAAAAGATAGCCAAAGCAATCTTGAGAAAGAACAAAACTGAAGGTATCACACTCCCTGATTTCAAATTATACTACAAAGCTATAGTAATCAAAACAGTATGGTACTGGCACAAAAACAGACACATAGATCAATGGAACAGAATAGAGAGCCCAGAAATAAACCCACACTTATGTGGTTAATTGATCTATGACAAAGGAAGCAAGAATATACAATGGGGAAAAGACAGTCCTTCAATAAATGGTGCCGGAAAAACTGGACGGCCACATGCAAAAGAATGAAACTAGACCACCATCTTACACCATATACAAAAATTAACTCAAAATGGATTAAAGACTTAAATGTAAAACCTAAAACCATAAAATGCCTAGAAGAAAATGTAGGCAGTAAACTCTTTGACATCAGTCTTAGAAATATTTTTTTGTATCTGTATCCTCAGGCAAAGGCTACTAAAGCAAAAATAAACAAATGAGACTACATCAAACTGAAAAGCTTCTGCACAGCAAATGAAACCATCAACAAAATGAAAAGGCAACCAACTGAATGGGAGAAGACATTGCAAATGATATATCTGATAAGGGGCTAATATCCAAAATATATAAAGAACACAATCAAAAAAACAAACAATCTGATTTAAAAAATGGGCAGAAGACCTGGGCCAGCCCAGTGGTATAGTGGTTAAGTTTGGTGTGCTCCACTTCGGCGGCCAGGGGTTTGCGGGTTTGGATCCTAGGTGCAGACCTACACCACTCATCAAGCCATTCTGTGGTGGCCACCCACATACAAAATGGAGGAAGACTGGCACAGATGTTAGCTCAGGGACAATCTTCCTCACCAAAAAAAAAAATTGGCAGATGACCAGAACAGACATTTTCCCAAAAAAGACATACAGATGGACAACAGACATACAAAAAGAAGCTCAACGTCACTTATCATCAGGGAAATGCAAATCAAAACCGCAATGAGCTATCACCTCACAGCTGTAAGAATGACCATCTTCAAACAGACAAGAGATAAAAAATACTGGCGAGAATGTGGAGAAAAGGGAACCCTTGTGCACTGTTGATGGGAATCTAAATTGGTACAGCCACTATGGAAAACAGTATGGAGGTTCCTCAAAAAATTAAAAATAGAACTACCATATGATCCAGCTATTGCACTTCTGGGTATTTACCTGAAGAAAACGAAAACACTAACTCAAAAAGATACAGGCACCCATATGTTCGTTGCAGCATTATTTACAATAGCCAAGATATGGAAGCAACCTAAGTGTCCATCAATAGAAGAACAAATAAGAAGATGTGGTATATACAATAGAATATTATTCAGCCATAAAAACAAATGGAATCTTGCCATTTGCAACAACATGGATGGATCTAGAGGGTATTATGCTAAGTGAAATAACTCAGACAGAGAAAGACAAATACTGTGTGTTTTCACTTATATGTGAGAATTTGAAAAAAAAACAAACAAAACTAAGTAAACAAATTCATAGATACAGAGAACAAACTAGTGGTTGCCAGAGGGGAGGGGAGTGAGGGGGTTGGGTGAAATAGATGAAGGGAATTAAGAGGTACACCCTTCTAGCTACAAAATAAATAAGTCACAGGGATGTAATATACAGCATCGGGAATACAGTCAATAATATTGTAATAACTTTGTATAGTGACCGAGGTTACTAGACTTGTGGTGATCTTTTTTTGCTGGGGAAGATTTTCTCTGAGCTAACATCTGTTGCCAATAATCCTCTCTCTCTCTCTTTTTTTTTTTTTTTTTGGCTCCCCCAAGCCCCAGTACATAGTTGTATATTTCAGTTGTAAGTCCTTCTATTTCTTCCATAAGAGCTGCCGCCACAGCATGGCTACTGACAGATGAGTGGTGTAGTTCCACCACCGGGAACTGAACCCAGGCCGCCAAAGCGAGTGCACCGAACTCTAACTGCTAGACCATCAGGGCTGGCTCTCGTGGTGATCATTTTGTAATGTATATAAATGTTGAATCACTATGCTGTAGACCTGAAACTAACATAATATTGTATGTCAACTATACTTCAATTTTAAAAATTTAAAACTAAAAATGGCTTTGACTCCCAGACACATTCCCCAGTCATACCAAGTATATTTCTATCTCTGCACTTTTGCATATGTTTCTGCTTGCCTCCATTTCTCTTACTACATTCCAGCATCTAGTAGCTCCCTATTCCCAGCACTCACTCTCATCATTTAGGACCAACTTGAATGTCATCACCTCTGTGCAGCCTTTCCTGATCTCCCTTCCCAATCCCACCTCAAATCAATTGCTTCCACATAGGTGATTGCTTTCTTAGAATGGGGTAGTTTTTAAGTGAATTAATCTATATAAAGCACTCAGAACACTGCCTGGGATATAAAATGTATCATATGAGCATTGGCTGCATCACCATCATCATGTGTTTCTGAAGTACCTTCTACAGACTTTTACTGTAGCATGACTTTTGTCCTATCACTTAGCCTCTCTCCTCACTTTACCCAAAATTCACCTTCTCAGTGGGGCCTTCCCAGCCCACCTATCTAAAATTTGAAAACCATCCCCCTTTAAAACCCCTTTTCTGATTTTTTAACTCCTTAGCACTCCTCATGATATACCATATACTTTACTTCATTATCTTGTTTGTTATCTTGTTTATTGGATGATTCTCTCATCAAAATGTAAGCTTCACGAGGGCAGTAGATAGTTGTTCAATGAATGTGTTTGCATATGGTCTCACCACCTCCCCAGAGAATCTAACATAGTATCTGGCACTCAGTGGATCAGGTGAGTGACAGAAAGGTCTGGAATCATGAGGCCATTCCAGAGAATGGCACATCTGAATGGAATGTCCCAGTGAGAAACGCTCAGCCAGTTACATCATGAAGGCACTGCGTGTCAGGAGGAGAGGAAAAACTTCTCAACGTGGACATGACAACTTGGCATCTTTTTCTTGACAGTGGTTACTAGGGAAGGCTCTGCATCCCAGGCACATTGTTTATATTTAGTAATAATGGATCATTTCTAAAGATTGATGCATAGTATTTGGCAAAGAAAGATAAAGCTGACATATTTACTGTCTGCTTCAAAATGTAAACTTAAAACCCAGCCCTGACGGCCTGCTGGTTAAGGTTCGGCGTGCTCTGTTTCAGTGGCCCAGGTTTGGTTCCTGAGCGCAGAGCCACACCACTCATCTGTTGGTGGCCATGCTGTGGCAGTGGCTCACTTTAAAAAAAAGGAAAAAAAGAGGAATATTGGCAAAAGATGTTAGCTCAGTGCAAATCTTCCTCAGCAAAAAAATTAATATATATATATATATACATATATAAATTTAAGGTTAGATGAAAACCTTCATATTACAACATTATACAATGGGTACAGTTTTTTAAAAGCATAATCCAGGGCCATTTTTCTCATTATACCAAATGGTGTTTCTGTATTGAAATCATCTATAATGTCATACCATAAAATACTGTGAAAGTGTCACAGGTAGGTAATGCAGGGTAGTTTTTAAGTAAGGAATCATCATTTTGAATGCCCATTAACATTTCTTATTGATTTTTAATCAAAAGATTTCAGGGGAAATCTTTTGGGAAAGTGTCACAAAATAGCTCCCGAGCAGGAATAGTATGGAGAAAAGCAGGGTTTGTTAATTGGGATAAAATAACCCTACTTGGAACAAAATCCCAGCTCACTTATGGGGTATCTGCCATGCCCTGCTCATGTAAGGTACATTCCTAGGCAGGAGTGTTAAGTCCTAAATAATTCTATCCTGAATGATATGGAAACTGATAAAAATAACCCAACAGCTATGGCAGACTGAATGTTCTATCACCCAGCTCTGAAAGAAGTTTTGAATCTCATCCCACTTAGTGGCTGTGTGCCCTCAAATAAGAAACTTAACCCCTCTGATCTTCCATTGCCTCATCACAAAATGAGGATAACACATTAGTGTTGCCTTACTCAGTGGTTGTGAGGATCTAATTAAATACTGTGTGAAAACATTTGGTAAACTCTGAAGTGCTATACAAATGTAATGTATAATTTTAGTGTTTTAGAGGTGTTTGGCACCTAATCCTTGCCTCAGTAAATGATCTCTTTGTTCAGGCTTGTTTTGTCTGATCTTACATTGGCTCAAGATTTAATTTCTTACCCATTGAAGTTATTTCTTTAGACCTTGCCTCTGCCCAGCTCTTTCTTGGACTACTAGAACATAATTACTTTTTGGCTTCCATTTGACTCAGCATTTAATTTTAGGCCTATGCCACCATGAGAACTGTAAGTGTAAAGTAAGGGCGCGCTCCCCCTCTACTGTAAGTCAGCTAAGTAATGTGCAGTATTTGAGGGTGCAAGAAAAGGTGGCATGGAATTTCACTTCTCCTTCAGAGAACTAAACCACTTCCTTATCTTTAAGAAGACTTACTCGAAAGGACTTCCAATGTTTCCTCATGAAATAATGTAGAAAGCATCGTTCTTTCTGTTTGTCTCTCACATCATCACTGGGCCAAATGTATTTATAAACTAAAACTAGAAGGCATTTTTGTTTGCAAAAGACTTTAATAGAAAACCAGAGTTGATGGCTAATGCTAGCAGTAAAAGTCTATGCGATAGTTTCTTCTTCATATAAATAATAACATCCAACAGATATAGCACTTAGTATGTGCCAGGGTCTTTAGATGTATTATCTCATTTACTCTTCACGACTATTATCCCCATCTCACAGATGAGGAAACTGAGGCACAGATTTAGTTTACACAAGGTCAAGCAGTGAATGACAGAGCTGAAATTCAAACTCCAGAGTCAGGCTCCAGAGTCTATAGACTTAACTCTGTTATACTGCTAAGAGTCATAATATTAACAGAAATTGTTTTATCTCTTGTTATATAACAAATCACCCCAAAACTTAGGGGCTTAAAACAACATCACAGTGTCTGTGGTTCAGAAATCTCAGTACAATTAAGCTGGGTCCTCCGTTTCAGGATCTTTCACAAGATGCAACCAAGGTGTCATCTGGGGCTATAGTCATTTCAAGGCTCCAGTGGGGAAGGATCCACTTCCAAACTCACTCACATAGTTGTTAACAGGTTTCAGATTGTTGCAGGCTGTTGGACAGAAGCTACCCTAATTCTGCACCAACGTGGCAGTTTGCAAAGCATGCAAGCTGGGAAGGCAATAGAGAGTCCAGCAAAATGGAAGTCAGTCTATTGCAATGTAACCACAGAGGTGACATCCTATCGCTTTTGCCATAGTCTATTCATTAGAAGCAAGTCACCAAGTCCAGCCATACTCAAGTGAAGGGGATTACACAAGAGCATGAATACCAGGAGGTAGGGATCAATGGGAGTCATGTCAGAAGCTGCTTAATCCCATAATAATTAACAGTAGCTAATGTTTATTGAGGGCTTACTATGTGCCAGGTAATAATCCAAACAGTTTATATATATTAATTCATTTAATCCTCACAACAAACCCCAATCAACAGATGAGTTAGTAACAGGGAGTGCCATGATTATACTTAGGGATGGGAAAAATAAAGAATACCACTTTCCTGTATTCCAACAGAGAAAGTGTGTGTTAGAATGCTTCAAAACTATTGTCACAAACTAACTTTACCACAACCACATCCCCTTTAAGAATATTTTGTCTTATCCACAGAGTGGGCCTTCTCTGGCTAATGGCAAACGGTACCGGTACTTTCTCAAAGTAACTCCCCTCTAGCTCTACCAGTCCTGGGGCTGGGGAAGAAGAATTATCCTAAAAAAAAAAAAAAAAAAGCACTATTTCTCATTCACATAACTTATAAAAATGAATATATTTTTATTTTAATTCAGTTTTCAAAACTGAACTAATAAGAATCATCTTAAGTTTACTAAATGAAAAGGTACCAAGGATTTAAGATATCCAAATGAACTGCAGGTTTACTTTTATTCTAAACTTGTTTGGATCCTCTTTCTCTTCAAAAGGTTGGGGTGGCTGGCTCCCAACTGGCCAAACTTAAAGAAAGATGAGAGATTCCAGGCTAGATGGAACTGAGTGGAGGGGGCACTGACACACAGGTCAGACTCTCTCTGTGGTCCCACCCCCCAAATTAGAGGCCCAGGGAGGAGGTGGAATCACTTAGGACAGGAGGAGCTGGAAGTCCTCTTCCCTATTTTTAATAGGGACTAAAGCAGTTGCTCATTACGAGAGCTATATGGAAGACATCCCAGATTCCTAGGCTACCCAGTGTGTGTCTATTTTCAAGCCTCTGATATTTGTAATGACACATCCTTTAAATATCTAGAAGCCAGTTTCTGGTCAAGTTAAAAATATCAGCAAGTGAATATAGATTCAAAACCCCAAATAAAATATGAACAAATGAAATTCAGCAGTTTATTATTAAAAGAATAATAACATTTACCAAGAAAGGGTAATCCAGTAATGTGGGAAGGATCATCTATTAATGTATTAACATTATCCATCACACTTATAAATCAAAGGAATAATATTATCTCAATAGAAACCAAAAAGGTATTTGCTAGAATTTGGCACTATTCATAATTAAAGAAAAAATCTCAGTAAACTGGGATAGAGGAAGCCTACTTTCCAATGACAAAGAAAATTTATCTAAACTAATATCATATCTAACAATGCAACATGAGAAGAATTCCCAATAAAGTCAGAATTAAGACAAGGATGCTCTTTATTGAATTATTTTTTAAAGCACAAAAATGAAAATGTAAATGTTCAGCAATTGAGTATTAATTTATGATCAACTAATGTGGCATACTATGCAGCCATTATGTTATACAGGTATGCATAAATGTGTATGCATGAGATCCATACACACACTAAATATAGATCTATACATATGTATAAATACATGTTTGTAAATACAAAATGTGTGAATGTAATTGTGCACCAAAAATTCTGAAAATAAATACTGTTAACAGTGGTTCCTTTAGAAGAATGGGATTGATGGAATTGAAGGAGGATTAGAATGGAAAGGTCCTATATAAAGAGAATCCTGTGTGAAGAGTAATTTTGCACTGTTTGAATATTTTTAGAACAAGGAAATATATATTCAATATTTAAGCCAATTTAAAAACAAGTCAAAGAATATTGACAGTGAAGAAATGATATTTCCAATTGAAAAACAACAGTATGTATAAGACGTATTAATACATCAAAAAATGATTCAAATGATGTACCCCCAAATTTTGACTTTGGTTGTTATAGTTGTATGATAGAATTATGAATAATTTTTCTTTTTGTTTTTTCCAAGTTCTCTATTCATCACGTATTTATTTTGTTATTAGGGAAAACATTAAGAGAACTACGGTAATGCTTAACTTATAGATTGCACTAAATGACTATTACAAAGTTTATAGGAAAATCTGTTTATCTTTATCTGGTCTCTAAAAGGGTCATGATATCTCCCAACTCTATCACAATCTTTTAAAACTATTGGGAAAGCTAAATGCTTCCATTTTATTGCAAAGCCTGCTCCCTTTTCTGGGCTTGTTTAATTTGGTCATTTCTCTGAGGTTCAAAATCTTGGAATCATTCTTCATTCCTTTCTCTCTTTTCCTTATGAAGTCACTCATTAAGTTCTCTCAAGGATCCTTCGTTTCACACAGCTCTTTTCTGTTCTGATTCCACACCACCTCCCGGTCTAGGCCTTCATTACCTCACATCTGGACCATTGAGCCATCTCATTGAGTCTCCTTACCTGCCAGGTTTGTCCCCTCTATTTCCACATCTCCCTGTCTTCACCTCTCATCCTTCATTGCCTACATGCTCCCTTTATACTATCCAACTGCTCTATTCCTTGTTTCTCTAACTTGCTACATTCCCACCTGCATGCCTATGCTCTTAACATTGCTCTTCGTAATAGTTCCACTCTTCCTTCCCAATTAGCCCTACCCCCACCATGGTCTCTCCTTCTTCATCATCCCTTTATATAGTCAATCCTTCAATTAGAACATATTTCTTAACCATGTTGTATGCCAGACATTGAACTAGACACAGAGAGTACTAACTAGTTTTCCAGATTAGTGACTGGACCACAAAGGGTTATGAAACTCATAAGTAAGATCATGTTATCTGCTTCAACAATATTTTATCATGTCCTCCAATAGCCACAGAGTTCTCTAGGAGCCCCTCACCTCTCTGCTTCCCTCTGACTCTAATCAAGAAATCTTTCTTGTATTCAGCAATTAACAGGTGCATCCCTCATATATACTAAGGTTTATGCTAGATGCTAGGAATGGAAAGTTGAATAAAACCCACTTCTTTCTCACTGGGAACTTCAGCATAATGGGGAAGGTAGACAGGAAAATAAATACCATCGGGAGTAAATGGTATTTTAACAGAAATGTACAGAAGAACATAAGAGAGTATGTTTAATTCTACCTGGAAAGAGCAAGGAAGGCTTCTCATATGAGGTAATGCTTGAGCTGATAGCAGGTAGGAAAGACGAGGACAGAATTCCAAGCAGTGGGAACAGGACTGCGACGGCACAAAGCATTAAATAGCATAGCTTGTCAGGAAACCACAAGAACTTCAGTATGACTGGAGCACATGAAGCTGGAGAGCTGACCTGGGGCCAGATCTTATTTTGCCTCGTTTTGCATTGGAGGGAGTGAGTAAACACTAAAGAATTTTAAGCAATGAAATAACATGAGTACATTTGTGTTTTGAAAAGTACCTCTGGTGGCTATATGGAAAATAGTTTGGGAGGAGTGAGCAACAGGGCCCAGGACAGGCAGAAAGTCAAGGCTGTTGCTCAAGTTCAGGGAAGTAATGAGAACCAGGCAAGTAATGAAATAGAGGAGTGGTGGTGGGGATGGAGAGAAGGAAATGGTTTGGAGAGATGCCCAAGAGGTGAAATCAACAGGACTGATCTACTTTTGGGTTTTAGAGGATGAGTAAGAGGAAAGATTAAACAATGACTTCTGAGTTTTTTGGCTTGAGTAATATAGATCCCAAGCAGAAAATACAGGAGGAATTCATGGTTTGTAGGAGGAAGGTATACAATACTTTTGAGTAGCTGGTTAGGCATCGAGGTAGAAGGTCTTGGAGGCTGTTGGATATGCATGTCTTGAGCTTAGGATTTTGTTTGGGTTAGAATTAGAGATTTGAAAGTCAGATCATGGATAGTGGTCAAAATCATGAGAATGGGTAATATGACCCAGAGGAAACGTATATGATCAGAATGGGTGCTAAGGAAAGAGCTCTGAGGAACACAAACCATTAGGTGATCAGAGTAAAATGAACCAGAAAAGGACCCTGAGAAGAAATGGTCAGAGAAGTAGGAGGACAGCCAGGACAGGTTATTGTATGAGTTTCCTATTGCTGCTGTAAGAAATTACCACAACTTCAGTAGCTCAAAACAACACAAATTTATTATCTTACAGTTTTGTAGGTTTGGAAGTCTAACACACACTTCACTGGTCTAAAGTCAAGGTGTCAGCCGCATTCCATTCTAGAAACTCTAGGGGAGAATCGGTTTCCCTGCCTTTCCAGCTTCTAGAGGCTGCCTTTTCCTCCATCTTCAAAGCCAGCAACAGCAGGTAAAGCCTCATATCACATCACTCTGATCTTGCCTCTGCTATCACATCACCTTCTCTGACTCTCCTTCTGCCTCCTTCTTCCACTTTTAAGGATGCTTGTGATTATATCGGGCTCACCTGGATAATCCAGCTATCAGCTGATTAGTCACCTTAATTCCATCTGCAACCTTAACTCCCCTTTGCAACGTAACATAACATATTCACAGGTTCCGGGGATCAAGACATGGACATCTTTGGCAAGGGATGGGGAGGGGGGGCACCTACCCTGACTATCATAGTTATCATCTCAGAAAACAATCAACCAAAGAACAAAACAAAAAGGAATAAAAGAGCAGACGGTGGTGATCCTGGACAAATTACTCAGTCTCTGCTTCTGCCTCTGTTTACCTACAAAAGGGAGATAATAATGGTACCTACCTCATAGGGTTGTTATAGGATTAAATAAACGAATACTTATAAAACACATAAAACTGTGTCTGGCTTATAATTTGTTTAAAAAGCAATTAGAGAGGTTAAATAAGGCAAGGACTTAAAACTGGCCATTGGATTTGTTAATTGGTCAATTAGTGGTCTTTACCACTGCAGTTTCAGGGATATGGTGGCTCTAGTCTAATTACAGTAAGATACAGATGAGGCATTGGAGAACAGAAGTAAACACAGTTATTTTGAAAGGGGGCTGGCGCAGTCTCAGCCAGAGGGGGATGGAAAGTTATGGGAAATATGAACACACTTCCAGGATGTGGGGAAGGGGCTAATAGATAGAAAAGCTGAGTATATGAGAGACAGAATAAGGGAATAATTGATGTAGTAAAATCCCAGAGGAGTTGGAATAGATGTGATCAACACCTCAGATGTGGGAGTTAACTTTGAACAGAAGAAGAAACAATTAATTCTCTGAATCTAGAGGGAACACTATGAGGGTGAAATCCAGGAATTAAATATAGTTCCTTTCCTTGGTTGCTGTCTACCAGAAGGAATTACTCATAGGCCTCCACCTGAGGCTATGACACCTGAGTTAAGTTCCCGTTTATCACCCAATATCAGGATGCCACACATTGTCAGTGGGGTTTACCTCTTTCCATGGAAGATTCCATTGGGTCTTTGGGTGTTCAGGTTTAGAATTAGCAAGTGAAAATCTCCTCATTTCTTTCAGGGTAGTCAATTTCATAAACAATATCTGTCCCTTTCAAAAGATTTCTCTGACCAAAATATGTATGCTACACTGCTCCTCCCCTACTTTTTTCTATTTTTCTGAGAGAAAAATGAAGATGGAGGAGACCAATCCAATTAGGTATAATTTCATGTTAACAGAACAAGATTTGTTTATTTATTTTTAACTTTTTATCATGGAAATTTTCAAACAAACACAAAAGTAAAGAGAATAATATAATAAACATGCATGTACCCATCATTTCAGTAATTACAACCCATGGCCAATTTTATTTCATCTATATATCCCCCCATCCCCAGTATTTTAAGCCAAATAGGCATCCCTGAAAAAAAAAAGGAATTTTAAACTTTGTGATTATATACTTCATATATCTGTTTCTCCTTTATCACATCACCAAGACACAAGGTATAGTATAGTACCACTTTATGCAAATTTGAAATAGCACAACAGAAATATTAATAAAGTCTCATTTTAGATACTAATTTAAAAAATCATTTAAAAATTATCAAGAATTGTGGGGCCGCCCAGTGGCGCAGCGGTTAAGTTCGCGCTTGGCAGCCCGGGGTTCACGGTTTCAGATCCTGGGCGCCCGCCGACGCACTGCCTGTCAGCCATGCGGTGGTGGCGTCCCATATAAAGTGGAGGAAGATGGGCACGGATGTTAGCCCAGGGCCGGTCTTCCTCACAAAATAAATAAATAAATAAAAATTATCAAGAATTGTGTAACTGTTAAAAATTGGATAATTTCAGAGCTGATAGGCAAGGAAATGTTTTTCTTGTTTTGTCAGCAGAATTGCTCAACAGAAATGCCTGTCTATCCTTCATACACTATGATCACCCCAGTTATATGGTTTGGAATGGGATAATTTTGGTGACTATTTTGCTCTTTAACAGTCACCATTATTTTAGTGTAAAATTGTTTTTTGTTTGCTTGGTTGGTTGGTTTTGTTTTATCAGAAGCAATGAGAAGGGCCGCATTCGGACGCACAGAACAAAACGGGACATGTGGGGTCTCCATGTGTTCAAAGATGAGGGCCCCTTTCTGCATTAGATAAGCATCTCAGAGCAAACTAGGGTGCCTCTCTGTCCTGGATTGAAGGTGCACCCTAAGGAGAGGGCCCCTGAGGTTGTTCAGTTAATCAGCGATGGTAAACAGCCCTCTGCTGTGCGTGGGGACTTGATGAGGATGAGCCCCCGCCTTGACAAATAGCCAGTGTTTGGGGGACAGACATTAAAGGAAGTTATGAGAGCAGAGCTAAGGAGTCTCACAGAGCTAGGTCAGCCTGGCTCTGTCTCGAACAAGCTGCGTGACTTTGGGCAAGTCACTTAACATCTCTGAGCCTCTAACTCCTCACCTAGAAAATGAGTATATAACAGTAACAGTAATAAAAGGAAGAGGAGGAAGAAGGGCTACCACAGATTGAATATACAGAGATCCAGAGAGGAAAAAAATATGGCTTCTGACTTTGAGCTGCCCAGTCTAGTAGTAAGAACAGACATATAAACAGATACTGTAACTTTACAGATATACTGTAAAACTGGTTTTAATAGCCCAGACAATGCCATCAAGTGCTGATGCTGGTGCTTGAAAACTTACTCTCATATCAATAACTTTGGAATAAAAGTTAAATGTGATAAATTGCTCTGAAGAAGACCAAACTCCACAACAGCCAGTATTGTTCATTTAGAAGATGGCACACTGCAAAATATTAGAAATGATGCTGAGACACCTAAATGCAGCAGATACATCTTTAACCTTTAAAAATCCTCGAGTATCTGGGCAAGAATAATGGGAAAAAAAATACTGGTGACTCAGCTGCAAGATCAATATCACTGTAATAGATTTATAGGCTCTGAAAAGTATTCCAGCCCTCCCCTCACCTCCACCACTACCATTTATTTTTCATTTATTCCTATAGGGATATTATGCTAGATCTTCAAGAATATATCACCTGCATAAAATGCAACTGTCCTGCTCTCAAAATTAATGCAGACACTTGAATATACATCATTATACAACACTATATTATAGCACCTTCAAGATAACCAAAAGCAAGGGCCCAAACAGATATTTGGACACTCATGTTTCATAGCAACATTATTGACAATAGTGAAAAGGTGGAAGCAACCCAAGTTTCCATTGATGGATGAATGGATAAACAAAATGTAGCTTATTCAGCCTTAAAAAGGAAGGAAATTCTGACACATGCTACAACACGGATGAACCTTGAAAACCTTATGCTAAGTGAAATAAGCCAGTCACAAAATGACAAATATTGTATGATTCCACTCATATGAGGTACCTAGAGTAGTCAAATTCATAGAGACAGAAAGTAGATTGGTGGTTTCCAGGGGCTGGGGAGAGGGGAGAATGGGGAGTTATTGTTTAATGGGTCCGGAGTTTCTGTTTGGGAAGACCGAAAAGTAATTCTGGAGATGGATAGCAGTGATGATTGCACAACAACGTGAGTGGACTTAATGCCACTAAACTAACCATACACTTAAAAATTGTCAAAATGGTAAATTTTATGATATGTGTATTTTACCCCACACATAAAAAAATGTAATTGGTGCACCCTTTGCTCTCTCTTCTTTTTTCATTCCTCTTTCCTTCTGGCTGGAATGCAGATACGATGGCTGGAGCTAGAACAGTCGCCTTGGATCTCACAACTTGTGCCCTGCACAACTCTAAGGGATACCAGTTGCATAAAATATATAGATTTTTATGTGAGAGAGAAATATTTCATCTTGTTTAACCACTGTTCTTTTGGATTTCTGTTACTTGTAAACAAACCTAGTTATAACTGATACACAGGTTATATCTATATATATCTTACAACCCAAGTATTCATAAGCAATAACCTTCAGAGTCCAGAGGCATATGGACTATTTTAATAAAATGAACACATTCCAAATGTATGCTAAATTCTAGACATTAGACAATCTGAAAGGAGAAAAAAGCAATATATAAAAATCCTATTTTTCAATTTATTTAGGTATTAAGATTAATTACCTTACAAATAGTGACAAACATTGCAAAACTGCCAAATGTTTCATTAATAGAGGCCTGGAATACTATGCAATTGTTAAAAAGAACAAGGTAGATGTATATATAAGCAAATGTCAGAACTGCTGGTATTGTATGGTCCCAATTGTGTGAAAAAAAAAAAGCTGACATATGCTTACATATGTGAGAAAGAGACATAATAATAACTAACATTTATAAAACACATACCATGTGCCAGCCTCTGTCCTTAGAGCTTCTCCCGAATTATCTCCATAAATTCTCAAAACATGCCTGTCGAGCCAGCCCTGGTGGCCTAGAGGTTAAAGTTCGGCGTGCTCCGCTTTGGCGGTCAGGGTTCAGTTCACGGGTGAGGAACCTCACCACTCGTCTGTCAGTTGCCATGCTGTGGCGATGGCTCACATAGAAGAACTTACAACTAGGATATACAACCATGCACTGGGGCTTTGGGGAGGAAGAAAAAGGAGGAAGATTGGCACAGACGTTAGCATAGGGCGAATCTTCCCCTGCAAAAAAACCCATGCCTGTGAAGTATAGAACTTTATTATCCCTGTTTTACAGCTGAGGAAATTGAGGCAAAGAGAGGTAACGTACTTTGTCCAGGGTCACACAAATATTAAATGTTGGAGCCAGAATACTAAGCATAGCTACCTCTGAGGGTGATGGTAATGGGGAATTGGAGTGAGGATAACAGTTACACTCTTCGCTTTGTTTTACTATGGGCATATATTACACTTTTAATAAATATTTGGAGATGTGAGGAGAAATCCCAAAGAAATGTAAGGTAATGAAACCATGGTTACACCCTAAAGAAATAAATAGGGTTGAATTCAAAAAACATATTTGAGACTTCTGCAGAGGAAGAAACAGAGATCAATAGAAACCTTTAAAAAGTAGCGTATGTCAAAACAGGATAATCACTCTTAATACACTTAGTCCAAGCAGATAGTATTGTATAATGCAACATTTCCCAGACAACACTGCCTGGCCACCATAAAAAATAAATACAATATTTAATAACTTGCCTAAAAGACACAAAAGAATAAAAAGGAAAAAATTAGATTAACGATACGGAATTAAAATATCAGATTAAATAAAGACAAACATATATATAAGGGGCCACATGCTGTGTAAGGGCTGTATCTATCCAACTGTAGAGGCTTGTAGCAGACTCTAGTGCTCAGGCATTTCATTGTGTTCTGGAGACTTCCACTCTCAGTGACTGAATCTTTGCCCCTGAAGGCTCCTTCTGTCCCCTCCCTATTGCATTCCCAGAACCACAGAAAAGCCCCAGCCCTTGCTTCCAGCAGGCCAAGGGGCCAAAGAATCAACAATCCCACACCCATACTGACAGCCTCGTCCAATGACTCCTCTCGGGAGTATAAATACTACAGTTTCCTCATCCCTCGGTTGGGATAATTCTGAGGCATGTATTTTGAACTATTTTCCTGAGTTTCTCCTTGAAATTAAGCTCCAGCCACTCACTGGAGCAGCTGACAATAATGCACCCTTTATTAGCTATCTTTCTTTCTTTGTATCACTTCTCTTTTCTGCTCTATTGTTTTAGTCACTTCACAAATAAACTCTCCCTCTTAAATCCTGTCTCGGGGTCTGTTTCTGGAGGAACCCAAATTATGATGGAGGGGGCCTTCGTTCATATTGCAGTCTATATGAATAACACACCCTGGAGTTGTGCATTGCTCAACCTGGAAACCATCCATGGCAACTCTGTAAATATATTAACGTCTTCATTTCTACAGCAACCAGAACAAGAAAGAAGATGGAAAAATGCCATGCTCTAATTATGAATATGAAATGCAACCTAGAAGTCACTGTTTTTCAAAGAAAGGAAAAAAGTAAGAGTGTTTTAAAAGAGTAAGGAATTATAACAAATAGGGAAAAAGAGTCCCTTGGAAACCCTGGAGGAAGATAGTGTGATAGGTCACATTCAATAGAGTAAATCTTATACCTCCAGTTTTAGCATTGTTATCAAGTTCAGTATTTACTGAGCACCTATTTATAACTATGTGCCTGGCACTATAATTTGAATATTTAGCATGCCCAAATTCTTGAGTTCACCTGTGGAATCAGGACAAAAAGAAGCAAATAAACAAAAAGCACTTAAACAGTTAAATCCTATCTAAGTCTTAACTTTGCTAAATCCATTTTGTTCATGAGGACGAAGGTGAGTGATGCATTCTTACAGTGGCCTGCCCTTATACAAGCCACTAAACAAAATACAGAAATATTTGAGATTCATATGCCTTACAGAATCATAATGAGGACCGTGATATTTTAAGTTTAATGTTTTGAAAGTATTGTTCCAAATATAGCATATAAAGTCAATCAACAAGTAAATAAAAAGAAACACACCAGAAAGCAGCAGCATCTATCAGAGACCTGCTATTTCTGTATTTAACAAATCCTAAGCACCTGCTCCACGTGCAGCATTGTGCTGGGTGCTGTGGAGAATATAAAGAACAATACCCTATGTTCCTGTCTTAAAATTATTGAGAAGTAGTGCTATTTTTGTTAGGAATAATACCACTGTAGAGCCTCTTTCTCAGAAATTATGCAAGCTAGATCAGCATGCCAGATCCTTACTTTTAAGAGAAATCAGTTGCTAATAGACACTCTTCATGTCCCTATTAAGTTTAATGTGCAAATCAAATCAAATAGTGTATTTATGTGTACTTTTAAGCCTCCATAGATTAAAAATAAAAAAGGAATTGTATTTTCATCAGACAGCTTTTGTATACCAATGTGCAACTCCCTTTTCAAGTCTCATATTCTAATCAAGTCTAATATAATGACCTATTTCATACTTGACATCATCAGGGATGATGAGGAGAGTAGAAGGAGCAGGTTTAGTGTCATCAGTTTGTGATACTGGGCCACTAAATGGCCATTTTCAGTGACTTTTCCCCCAACTTCTGAGTCTGTGGGAAAAGGAAGAGAAAATTTCCTGCATTGCAGCAGGTTTGGGGGCTGTGTAGTAGTGTACGCTTTCCTGCAAAATATCAAGTCATAGCTACCTTGAAGGACTCCTTCAACTGCCAGATCAATGGTAAGAGAAGAACCAGAGATGTAATTAAAAGATCATAACAACGATGTTTAGTATCTTATAATATGTTCCAGGTGTGTGTGTGTTGAAACAATATTTTTAAACCCTCTTTAATAGACATTAAGTTACTTTTTATTAAAATAGTATCAGAACTCAACTCTTTTTGGGGGGGTTATTTTGTCGTGTTTTATACAAAATGCTACTTTTAAATTATTCAGGGAGGCAAGATATATAATACAAGCTCTAAAAAAATTAATATTTATTAAGCATTTATTTATTTTTATATGTAGAGCTCTATGTATTAAAATTCTGTTTAAACTAAAACAATAACACTGTATTGTGGGTTTATAATATATGTAGACCTAAGTAGTATATGTATAAGTTTGATATATGCATAGGAAAAATATATTCAACGATAATATAAAGGTCTGAAGGGGAGAAATGAAAGTACACTATTGTGAGGTTCTTATATTTATTATTCCCAAAGGAATAATAAGAAATAATCTTAACTGATATTATGCTTACTCTAGAAAATCCTAATTTTGGAAAAACTCACTTGGCATTGACCTTTTAAAGTCATGAAGAAGGACATTTATGGTAATCCTGAAATTTACCTATTAAAATGAAAAATAAGGATTAAAATGACATTGTATAACACTTCAACTTCAAATACTGGCCCACATTTTATTACCAGCTGCACACACTAAAATATGAGGCGGTACTAAGGAATTAATCTTGCACATTAAGCACACACACAAAAGGCTTAGGGAAAGTCAGGTACAAACCTGCTTGTCCCTCAAATTTCTTACTAGCTAATTGAAAAGTATGACACTCCCTTTGTTAACAGAGACGCAGAGGAAGACAGCTCCTTGCCATTGTCATGCTTCTACCTTAAATGAAAGGACCTTAAGTGGTCAACAGTGTGGGCTCTGGGCCAGACTGCAGGGATGCAAATCTTAGTTTCACCTTATGGGAGTGATACTAGGTAAAATACTTAACCATCTCTGAATCCTGTGTCCTCAACTGTAAAATGGGGATAATTGCAGTACCTCCTTCATAGGGTTGTTGTGAGGATTAAATGAGATTAATGTAAAGTACTCAACACAGTGCCTGGCTCCTAGTAAGTGTGCAATAAATATTAGCTTTGTTTACTGTATTTGTTATACAGATGGCCAGACTTGGTGGAGAGACAAAAAGTTTCTTTGATGTAGAAAAAGAGTTTGGTATAGAAATACCAATGTTCTCACAGGGTCAGTGGTGACAGAGCTTTCAGTCACAATTTCCAACCTGTGTTATTGTATGTCCTGCTAGTCCCTTATGTCCCTGTTAAGTCCCGCTCACCTAGTGGTTAAGATTCAGCGGTCTCACCGCCACAGCCTTGTTGTCGTACTGTGGTGGCTGTGTGTTACTGTGGTGGCTGTGTGTTGCTGTGATGCTGAAAGCTGTGCCACCAGCATTTCAAATACCAGCAGGGTCACCCATGGTGGACAGGTTTCAGCGGAGCTTGCAGACTAAGACAGACGAGGAAGAAGTACCTAGCCACCCACTTCCAAAAAAATTGGTCATGAAAACCCTATGAATACTGGCAGAGCATTGTCTGATGCAGCACCAGAAGGTGAGAGAATGGTGCAAAAAGACCAGTGGCAGGGTTCTGCTCTGCTCTTCACAGGGTTACCAGGAGTCAAAATCGACTGGACTAACAACAAAATCCCTTCAGCCAAAAACCTGAACAGGAGGAGAGAAAAGTAAGGCATAACAAATAGTAAAAACAGTACTATGCACTCTCCATGCTGTCCCTACAACTATACTACATAGGGAAAGGCAAAGAACTTTATTCATTTTTTAGGCAACCCATATGTCATTGAATTGTTATATTTGCCCCATTTAACAAATTATTGAGAACTTAGTATGTGCAAAGCAAAATTCTAGGTGCTGGAGAAAATCTGGGCAAAAGTCTAGGGGAATTTGCCTTTACTGGAATAGGAAAGTATATTATAAAGTTAAAATACTTAGAACTTACATTAGGTGTACACAATAGGAATAGCTTTGGTGTGTTTAGGATCTAATCTGTGGCCAAAGTAATTCAAATTCGCAAAAAAAGCAGAATTAGTACACTGTAATGATCAGTACAATACGTATATCAGTCTAATAATGTTTTAGTACGTTATGTGGTCCTCAAATAGAATTAAAAAAATTGTTAGCGACAAAAATTTGCCATGTATAGCCAGTGAAACTGGGAGAAAAGTCATCTCTCTACCCTTAAGATGCATGCTGTAAAGATAAGACATACTTAAAAAATATATCCAATACTAAAAGTATTACTAAAAGATACCAAAGGAATGCTGATAACAATAAGATTATTGGGAGTTCCAAGGAAGGGTTGTAAGACCTGATAGTATTCTGATCCTCTGTTAGTAATCCAAAAACTTGGAGGTAGAGGAAGTGGGGGCGGATCCTTATGTGAATCAAATGAAAACTATGGATCCTCTCTCCAGAAAAATGTACATAACACGTGTACCAGAATGTTCACATACAATTAATTTTATTCCATTGATTTTCCTTACATAACATAGAAAAATCTCTACTAAGATTTACGTCCTCCTTATTTTTTCACACAAAAATTAACAGCTTCATTCTGAAAAAAAGGAAAGTAAACTATTGGAAGAAAACAAAAAGTTAGCTTTAATTCTGCTCAAAAGAAAATTTCATTGAGGAGGTTGTGTTTGTCTTGACTGTGAGGCTGACATTGAAAGGTGGTCTTTGCCGTAGCAACATACCCATTATCTGTAACATCTGTAACAATTTTTAAGATTATCAGAGGAAGTAATCTTCAAAAGAGTTTTATAGTGTTTCTTGGTTTTTGTGGATTACTGCCTACATAAAAATTGATGAAGCTTTGCTAAATCCCCCTACTTCTTCCTCTCCCCCAACTTCAGTTGCAGAAGGGCTTCTGTCATTGGACAGTTTACATGGTTATTTCTCTCAAATCTTCTCTCCCACAAATCTTCTCTCCCACAGTCGTAAGCAACATCCAAAAATTTACCTCAGTAATTTACCAAAGACATGAATGGGCTTTTCCCCATCATATTGTTCTTAGAATGGGCTTTGTTTTCCTTCCAAAAACAACAACAAAAGTAAAATGTTTGTCTGTCTGAAACAATCAAGCTCTTCAAGATTGTTCTTGGGGAAAGTCAGCCAATTTCTGTGTAGTTGAGAAGAGTGTCATATACTCACATTTCTTGACAAAATTATTTTAAGGAGTTCACCGGCTTTCCTAGCACCAGGCAAGATTTCTTACAAGACTATTGACTGAGGCTTTGATGATGAAGCATCAAAAATGAGACTCATTGATGCATGGAGCTTCTTTCTTTCCAAACACCACACATGTTCTGGAGTAGATCATCCTAGCCTTTGTGTCTGAATGGGTTACAGGTGTTGCAACACCTTGATTCCCTTGATCCTTGGAGCAACTGGATGGGGACAGTCCCCTCTGTAAGCAACCCCCTACATTCGTCCCATTTTATCATACAAAAATTACCATTTTCAGCGTGTGCCGTGGACAGATTGGAAAAGGCTGAGAAGCATAGTTGAAGTTTTGCTTGACAAAGAGGTTTTCACCATTTCAAAGATGCTGATGGCTTTAAAGTTTCCAAAAGGAGTTCTTAAAATAGATTTTTTTTTTGATGACATGGTATGCACATAATAGATGGAAACCAGGAGCCAGCTGCCCTCAGATCTGTCAGTAGTTTCATTCAGTAGCATGCTAAAGGAAACTGCAGTAGCTGAAAATTCCTCCACGACCTGCTTCCAAATAGCAGAAAAAACACCAATTCCGGAGAGGATAACATCATTCAACAGAGATATTACTTCAATTTTCCTCCTCTGCTCAAATCACAAACTAGATTTACCATTTCCAGGCACATGACTTCTACAGAGTTTCTGCAATTGTGTGGCTTCTGTTGTTTCAAACCTTGTTGATCCTTCAGGGAAAGTCTGTTTTGTTCAGGGTACAATCCAAATTTGATAAAGTATACATCTTTTCTCACTCCTTTTAGTTTCTCTCTTAAAAAACCAGGCATAGTTAAGTCACTTAGTTCTGTTCTGTGGGGGCTCAGGTAAGAGCACATCCAAATACTAACATGTTAACTCTTGATGCCCAGCTAATTAGGAAATTGTAGAAGTTATCATTTTGATTTAAGAGAGGAAAGCTGAAACGTTGAAAGGTAATGATGACTTGCCCCAAGTAATAGTTAATGGCAAATATTTATTGAGCACCTGTGTTCTCAGTATTGTGTTTGGTACTATACTGAGGTTTTCTGCTTTCTTGGCCAGGCCTTTATTTAGAGAGTAGCCTGTCTCTCTATTTTTTGAATTAAGAATATCTTTATGAAATGAGATGATTTATTATTTTCTACTTACTGTCAATACTTAAAAAAAAATTTCCAGCTTTACTGAGATACAATTGACAATTATATACATTTAAGATGTATAATTTGATGCTTTGATATTCATATACATTGTGAAGTAATCACCATAACTGAGCTAATTAACATATTAATCAAGCATATTATCACTTCACATAGTTACCATTTTCTTTTTTTTATTTTGTGGTGAGAACACTTAAGATCTGCTCATTTAGCAAATTTGAAGTATACAATACAGTACGGTTAACTACAGTCACATTGCTGTACACTGTATCTTCAGAACTTATTCATCTTGCATAACTGAAATTTTGAACCCGTTGACCAACATATCCCCATTTCCTCCTCCCCTGAGCCCCAGCTAACAACCATTCTACTCTCTGCTTCTCTGAGTCTGACTACTTTAGATTCCACATATAAGTGAGATCATACAGTATTTGTATTTCTGTGTCTGGCTTATTTCACCCTGCATAATGTCCTCCAGGTTCATCCACATTGTTGCAAGTAGCAGGATTCCCTTTTCTTTAAAGCTGAATAATATTCCATTGTGTGATATGTGTGTGTATATATAACATGTATATCATGTTTTCTTTTTTTTCCAGTTTTATTGAGATATAATTGACATGCATCACCTTAAAAATTTAAGGATACAGCATAATGACTTGACATACATATAACGCAAAATGATCACCACAATAAATTTAAACATCCATCACCTCATATTGTTACCCCCCCAAAACGCTTTTTTTTCCTTGTGATGAGAACTTTTAGGATCCACTCTTTTAGCAACTTCAAATATACCATACAGCAGTGTTAACTACAGTCATCATGTTGCACATTATATCCCCAGTTCTTATTTATCTTATAACTGGAAGTTTGTACCTTTTGACCACCTTCACCCAATTCCCCTACCCCTTATCCCCCTCAATACTGTTCATTGTGAGCACAATATATAGTATCACAGATCTTAAATTCAAAAGGCTCAAAGGAGTTGTCTTTTGCTATCACCTTGTCCTGCAGCCCAAGTAATAGCTGCAGTCAGGGTCAGGGTCTGGAATTTGGAAGAGTGTCCATTTCAGTTTTTAAACATTGCTGCCCTATACCCATCTTTCATTTTTTCGGTCTACTGTCAATGTCCTGCTTGTTAAATTCCCAAGCCTCTTACTGTTGTAACTAGAGCATTGAAAGCTTAACCTGGAGTCTTTATTAATAATGCTAGGAAAAAACTGTCCCGTGAAATAATAGCAGATGTGCTGTGTAGCCACTTTGTCACCATAAAATATCTCCAGGGATCACATTTAAGTGAAAATAATTTCATATAAGAGATACAAAGTTATCTTTGTGTATTTCCCCCTCCTACTGAGATATGCATATGAACTTATAAATAATATGAATATGAATAATAAAAACCGGGGTCTCATTGTTAGATTCTTCCTCACATTCTACAATCCTTTGAAAAAAGGTTTCCCGCAGAAAATTCTAGAGAATGCCATATTTAAGTTCTGGTTGAGTAAGCAAAAGTTTCTACTACCACAAAGAGTTATCTAAACATATTAAGAAGAAATGAATAGCTAAATGTTTTGCTAATATCAAAATCATTTCTTACCTCAAGTGGAGTATCTATCACATTTTTCAAATGAAATCTTGAGTGTAACTATCCCATAAATCTATTAGGACAAATTTGAAATAATTTTCCTGAGTTATTGTGGTGTGTATCATTCCTGATTGCTTGTGGAACCAGACTATAAATTTTGCTTAGTGTCCTACAAAATTAATGTTCTACATTTTTATCGGTCTAATATACACACAGAGAAGTTTAAAAGAGAACACCATAGCCTCCAAAAAGAGTCATGTGCTAGAAAAACTGTTGTAGGGAACAGGTCTCCTGCACAACAAAGTTTCCTCTTCCTTCCCATGTCACCATGGTTTTTAGAAGCTTGAATAGTTCCTAACTTTCTAGTTGGTACTGTTACAATTTAATTATTACTTCCTTAAGACAAGGACTCTCAATGTTGAAGCTTCACTTATTTAAAAAGGACAGTTTAATTTTTAATTATTTTCTTGACCATACATAAAAGAGACATGCAGGGACATATCTGTTGTATTTTTTGTATATTTTATGCTTAGAACTTTAAAATTATAGTATCAAAGTTAGAAAACCTATAGGAGACAGCAAAGTAGTTTGTGGCCCCTATTTTTCGTTCATTTTGCTGTTTTTACATTCAATATTTATATTTGTGTACATTCACACAAATATAAATAGATATCTTTCCTACTTGCATCTCAGATTTTTTTCTTCCTGAAAGGCATTCTTTTAGAATTCTCTTAGTCGGGTTTGTTGGTTATAAAATCTCTGCTTTTGTTTATCTAGAAACATCTTTATTCAACTTTCTTTTTTGAAATAGTTCTGCTGAGTACAGTCATGTGTCACTTAACAATGGGATAAGTTCTGAGAAATGTGTCATTAGACAATTTCATCATTGGGTGATCATCATAAGAGTATACTGAAGAGGAACAAAATTTGCCACCCCAAAATGTCTCTTTAACATGAGGACTATTTTAGGCTGATTATTTTTAAGAAACAAAAGACTCAGAAAGTATTTCTTGTTACCTCCCCCTTAACTGCCTAAAAGAATTTGGATAAAAAATCTGTCTCAGGAAGCAAGCTATTACCTTAGCATAACATGAACTAGGTGGTGAATAGGAAGGAACCTAGAAAAACCTATTTGCTGGGATCCCCTCCGTGTTCTTCCGTTTCTGTGTAGCCAAACACTTGCTTTCCTAACGTTTGCTCCTTTTCATCTACCTGTGAATTGCCTTCCTTCCCTTCAAGTCCTTGACTCTCTCCACCCTCAACATCTTCTTTTGTCTTTAGCTGAGGATGGTGTTTAGGTGAGGGCTTCGGCCATTTTGACAAGTTACTCGATTTTCCTGGGTTTCTCCATGTATACATATTATTAAACTTTTGCTTGTTTTTCTCCTGTTAATCTGTCTCATGTAAATTTATTCTTAGACCAACCAAAAGAACCAAGAAGGGTCAAGGAAAATTTCTTCCTCTCCCTACAGTACTTACACAAGCCTAGATGGTATAGCCTACTACACCCCTAGGCATATGGTACTAATCTTATGGGACCACTGTTGTATATGCTGTCTGTTGTTGACTGAAACGTTATGTGCTACATGACTGTACACAATTCTAAGTTGAGAGTTATCTTCAGTTGGTACTTTGAGGATATTTCACTGTCTTCTGGTTTCTATGGTTGCTATTGAGAAGTCTGCTGTTAATCTAATTGCTGCCCCTTTTAAGGTGATTTTCTTTTCTTTGGTTGCTACCAAAATATCTATCTGTTTGGAGGATAATGCAATTTCACTACAATGTGTCTAAGTGTGGATTTCTTATTATTTATCCTGCTTGGGATTCACTGGGCCTCCTGAATCTGAGAAATGATGTTTTCCTCAATTTTGGAAGATTTATGGCCATTATATATATATATGTATTTTTTTTAAATACTTTCTTTCATTTTCTGTATTCTCTTTCTCATTCTATCCTTCATGTCTCTACCTTTCTCTCATATTTTCCATCTGTTTAAAATTCTGTGATTCATTCTGGGTAATATCTTCAGATTTATCTTCCAGTTCATTAATTATCTCTTCTACTATGCCTAATCCACTGTTTACTCTATCTATTGCTTTTTAAATGGCAATGATTATAGTTTTCTTCCTAAAAGTTGTATCTGGTTCCTTTTAAAATCTGCCTGGTCATATATTGGTAGTCCCTTTTTTGTTACTCATGTTTTCAATTTCATCTTTTACTTAACTTCATATTTAGTTATTTCATATTCTGCATCTCATAATGCCAATATCTGAAGTCCTTATGAGTCTAAATCCATTGTTTGTTGTTTCTTATTCCTTGTGCATTTGTTTAATTTTTGGCAGTGAACTCATATTTGGCTGAATTTATTTTGAGGAAATCCTGAGGGGTTTAGATTAAAGGATGCTTTCCCGCAGAAAAGATTTCTGATTATTTCTGCTGTGTGTTAGAAGGTGTTACCAACCTGGGATCATTTTAACTTCTTAGCCTTGGCCATGAGAAATGTATAAATTTCAATCCTGGACTCAAGTGGTAACAGGTTATACATTCTATTATTTTTATTGTTTTTGTCTGGAAGCTATGACAATGATAAATAGGTTTCTTATTTGCCTGTTACTGCAGGAGATTTTCTCCAGGTCACCCATTCACTGAGGCTGTAGCCAGTTTAAGTGTCTCAGTTTTATTGGGGTGTGTGTGTGTGTGTGGTGTCTCAGAATTAGCTCCCCCAATTTGTATGGACCTGGGGACCTAGTTTCTTGGTGCCCTGAATGCTATATAATACCCAAGACTCCAGGTTCCTAATCTTGGCATATGCCCCCAAAGTAGCCATATTTCCTCATTTAATTACCATTCTGATTTCAGGTTGGTGTTTTATTTTATTTTTGTTGGGAGTGAATGGCCATCTTGAGGATTTTCCTTATTTTCTTGTAAGCTCCACAATACATTTAAAAATGTTTGTTTATTGCATTTTATTCAGTGTCTAGGTGTCTAGCTGTGGGAGAGCCTTTTCAAAAATATCTAGCTTGCCATGCTGCCAGTAGAAAAGTCATAAATTTTCAAAACCTTTTTTGTTAAAAGAGAAAAAAAGTCAGAGATCTTACCCAAATCCTTAGTGTAAGTGATCTGTAAATTGTACAGATAACAACAATAATGGTAGGTAAAATTTATTGCATATCTAACTATTTGCCAGGCACTTTATGTATGCTGTCTCATTTACTCTAAGAATTAGGTAATATTATCCCTAAGCTACAGGTGAAAGACCTGAGGCTCACAGAAGGTGAATAATTTCCCCAAAGTCACATCATAGTAAGTAGCAGAGATGGGGTTTGTCTGATTACAAATTTTTGTGTGCTTATTTTTTTCACTAAGCTGGATTGCTTCTCTATTCAAGCTCTGCAATCATAGAAAACAGAACCATTTGAAAAATGTTATCAGCTGTATTTTGTTTTAAGGTGGCAGACTGATCAGAGATCAACTTGGAAGTGTGGTATCTTCATCTCTTAATAATGTATCAAATTTGGTCAAAATCTGACTGTCTCTTCAAAACTTATCGGAGATCAAAGAAATAGACAAAAATGGGAAACATTAAACAGTCAAGCCAAAAAAGAGCTGTCTTTCAGTCATTCAGGAACATCAGATAAGTTCTAAAAGCAATATATTTGTTTTGTGCTTTTTTATACACTGCCTTATTTTAAAAAGGACTTAGGATAGCTGACAAGGATGCATAAAATTCAAGATATAAATTAGAAATAAGTGAAGAAAAAGGAACAAGAAGAAAGAAAAAGGAAAAACAAAGGAGTAAGATTAAAATAAAAAAGTATACCATTGAGCGTGTTATGAGGCAGGAGGCAAATTTGGCCCTGTTTTCTAAAATCAACTTAAAAAGGGATACCTGGGCAGTTATGAGTCACCATGTGTATATAATAAAAACAACTCAATTGCTCAGAAGCACAGATATGACTGATCCCTATGATGGGATCAAAAGTTTCTCACAAAGTGCCTCATCAAGAGGGCACCGTATAATGAAAAAAGAACATCCTGATCACATAACTGTGGCATTTTTTGCAAGCGAAAGGGGGAACTATTAGACATTATGCTAGAACAACAGGTGTAAACTGGGAGTGTCCACCCAAAATCAAAACGTATGTTCACCCTACTTATAGTAAACACGGCTACATGTTTTATTATTGCATCCATCAATACAAGCAGATGATCGCACACAAAACAGCAATTCAGTAAAAGCAGCTCTATTTGAGGTTAACATAACTTTCAGCTGATCTAGTTAAATGGCGATTTCAGAGCACGGTGGAGCAGGATAACAAACTCGAATGGGCTCAGTGGTGAGGGAATTAACACAAGAGTGTCAAGTGGCCAGGTGTAGGATAATAGGGAATGGTGAGTGAAGAAAACATTTGAAGATAATGTTTTAGAAAACAAAATCCATCTATAGTTGAATTTAGTTTCCAACGAAGTGACTGACAGTTGGGAATAATGGCATATCCATATGGTATGCTTATTTGATGTCTATACCATCTGCATTCAACATTCAATAGATATTTTAAACATTAATCAGGTCTTCATTTTTCAACTAATTCTTGCTTGTGTTTGTCATTATGTTGAAAATATTTAGGAGGGTTTCCAATTAAATTTGAACAACAATTTCTGAATTAATTCTTGACTTTTATAAGTAGCTCATTCTTTTGAACAGTAATTACTGACTCAAATTTTCCTCTGACACTGGCTGCTGGAGAAGTGCTTTTTCTTGGTGTTTCAGGATGAAAGAGTTGTTTAAAAATAGCTCATCCAATCAGGGGCTAGATTAGTAAAAGTATAAAATTCCAAACAAGGGAACTAACAGTTGAAGGGAGACAGTAGTCTCACTTTACACCGTGCTGGTCAGACTCCATCTAGTGCAGCTCAGTGTGGCTACTCCTTTACTACAGGGAGACACTGACAAGGCATAGGGCCCCAAATGGCAATGCTGCCATTTCCCACTATTTCTAGGTTTCTCCCTTTTCAAGGAAACTTTTCAAGTCCTGCCCCTACTTCCCATATCAACTCTCAGAAGATGACTCGACCTCAGGGAGATCATCAAACAATTAATTGAAGTCCACTCTCCTCTTTGGATGTACCTGTCTACTTAGTGGAAGAGGTGTTGTCCCCCCTCCTGTTCAAGACACATTCCTCCACAGGATGTCACCTCTTCTGCCTTCCCAGGAATCTTGTTTTATTATTTATTTATTTATTACTCTATTCTATATCTTCAACTTTCCCTTTCTCCAGGCTCTTTTCTGTGGACAGAGAAAGGAATTCAAGTCTCCTTGAACTTTAAATAAACCAGACCCCGCCCTTCCCCCTCTAGCTTCTTTGCTATCTCTCCTCTACTCTTCACAGCTCCTGAAAAGGGAGCCTCCAGGCATTGTTTTCCTCACTGACTTCCTATCCACTCCACAATCTCTGGCAATCTAGATTCTGGTCCCTTCACTACTCTGAAACAGCTCTTGCCCAATGACTTCCTAGTTGCTTAATCCAAAGAACAATTTTCCCTTATCCTTACAGCATTTGTGACTGCTGACTTCTTTCACAACTCTCTCCTTAGTTTCTGGGATAGTGCTATTGCTCGATTTTCCTCTAACATGCCTGGACATTCATTCTCAATCAACATTATGAGCTGTTTGATCACCTCTTAATGTTGGACTCCTTTTCCTCATACTCAACATGTCTACAATTGAACTTACCTGCCCCCTTCCATTCTCCCTATGAACCAATGTCATCACCTCTCACTCACTGACTCAAGGCAGTCATTTAACAATTCTTTGACCTCCTCTTCCTTTCCTCCTACATCTGTGTTATTTGGTCATTAAGTCCTAATTCTCTCTTCAATCAGTCTTCTCTCCTACATCTCTGCCCTAATTTAAGACTTTTCTCAATAGGAACACAGCAATAGCACCCTAACTGGTTTTCTTGCCTTCTCTCTCGCCCCTTTGTCTATCCTATTGCCAGAGGGATTTTTCCAAGTTGAAAGTTAAATTGTGCAGCACGCTTTCAATAGTTCTCCCTTACCTTCATGTCACATCTTTAGTTACTTAGCATGGCATCCAAATCCATTCACATTTTAGCTTTCCTGAAAGTAGCCAGTCTAAACAACTGAAGTATCTTGAATGCATCATGCTTTCTCACCTCTTTCCCTGAGTTAGGTATGCCCTTCCCAGCCCCACTATTTAGTCCTGCAGTACTGAGTTCAGATGTCTCCTCTGTAGGGTGTTTCCCTAGCCTCTCCGGCCAAGATTAGGTGTTCCTCTGGTATATTCCCTAGCACTCTGTTTATTTCTGTTAGGGCATTCATATCAACCCTGCAACTGCTAATTTACTTACTGGGATCCCTCTCTAAACGGAGAAATAATAGCAGCTAGCATCTGTTGAAAGCTGTTTACCAGGCCCTTCATTAAGTACACTGCATGCATTATTCATTTAATCCTCACAACAATCCTAAGAAGTAGGTACTAATACTACCCTTGATTCCCAGGCGAGGAAACTGAGTTTAGAGGTTAAGCAACTTCTTCAATGTCACAGAATTATATATTAACCTTTCTGGGGTCAAGGAGCACATCCTATTTGTTATAAAGAGAACTTGGCAACGTACAGCATGTGGTAGTTTCCCAATAAATGTTTATGGGTCAAATAAATGAACGAAAGCTCAGAGAGCAAAACTGGGACCAACAAATACAAATTAAATAGAGGCAGATTTTACTTTAGCTAGGACTGTCCAATAGAATGGATCACTCCAAAGACAGTTACATGTGGCACGTATCACGTTGAAGAGTATTTATACATTTGCATTTTTCCCCCTTGTGAGTAGGGGCTATATCTTACTCTGCTTTCATTCCTCGGAATCTAGCCAAGAGCTAGAGATGCTCAGCAGGTGTTTGTTGAATGAATTGGATTGAATTTAAAGGCCCTGCAAACTGAAAAGTAGATATTTGTCCTTAATACCATTTATTGGAAGTTTAACTACAATTGTTCTTTGTTTCTTCCCATTATTCTGCCTTTTCTTTCCACAGAGCTTTGAGAATAGAGGATAGGGAAAGAATTTAGAGACTTCATTTGTTGTTTGTAAAACAAACTGTCAGCCCTGTGAGGACAGGGAATGTATCTTTTATCACATTATATCCTTAGCTTAGTATGTAATAGCTGTTTAATAAATATTTGTTGGATGAAATACACCCCCCGCCCAACAGTGTGCTCTTTACTCCTAAAAGGGTCCCACGGAACCATATGCCACATAAAGAATTTCTGCATTAGGTGGGAGATTGGACCAGATCAGTGTTGCTACGCTGGAAAACTAGTTAAATTATAAACTTTGGATCTCAAAAGTGAGAGAAATGGAGAAGGAAGAGAGGAGGAAAGCACTAAATTACAGTTGTCATTCCCAACACTGAGGCCAAGACTCAGAGTAGTAAAAATCTTCCTCCAAGATCCACAAATGGGTAGTAAAGAAACAGTGGGCTGCGTGACCTCTGAGGTGCCTGCCAAATTTAAGGTTATTTGATTTTCATGTATTGATCCTAAATGTCGAATTGAGAGGCTATATTTCAAGATACTGATGGTTAGATCTAGAATTCATTTTTTAAACACTATTCTAGGCAGCTGTAAAAAGACAGAGACAGAGAGATTGTTAACCGTGTGGAGTTTACATTCTAATGGAGTGTGGGTGTGGGAGACAAATGATAAACAAGATATTTTAGAGAGAGTGTCCAAAAAATGTAGCAAGAGACTAGGAAGTGGCAAAATTAATGGGACAGTTACACTGGTTATGGCTTGAAGTGCTGGGCTCTTTGGTCATGGGTACTATTCAAGGGGTCTGAGACAATTTTTGACAGTAACTCTTTAACATTTTAAAGATCTATTCCTTTCTCAGTGTCCTATTATCTAAATTCCCTACATAAGTTGTTACCAACTGTTTCCACTTTCTCACCAGCTTCCAGCTTTTCTCTCCTCTGTGCATATAAAAAACTACTAACTAAAATTTTCTCTTAGGTATCGTATCAACCATTTTCCCTTTTTAAAAACCTTCAACAAATCTGTGAAGCCTATGTCAGTTTTATCACCTATCTAATTTTCTGTCCTGCCTTTACCTCTCTCAAGTCTATTGGCAAACTATTCTAACTCATTATCTTTCCCTCTCCATTCCTTCAATAAACCAAAATAACCTCTTTGCATGTTTACAAAGCACTCATCTCATTTAAAATATCTTGATTTTCTCTTTCCTCCATAAAACTTTCCCTAACCTAGTATAAATAACATTAAACACTACATATTAGCAATTTTACAATTACAGCCAGGATTTGAAACTTAAGTCATAAAACAGCAAAATATGTAGAAAAGGATTATAATTGAATTTTACATGTCTGATAGTTTTAATTGGTTTACCAATGTTTATTTTGCTCTTTAACTTTAGTGCAAGACCTCAAGAATTTTTTTGAGCTATGTTCCATGCTTTCTAACACAGGCACACTAAGGCCCTAATTAACATTCGATGTCTTGGCAGGCTTCAGATCCAAGTGATAGAGATGATTTCTCTGCTTTCGTTGAGTCAATACATGGGAATCACATACAAACACTCTTGTTTTTATTTTCTCTCAAAGAACTATAAAGACCAATATTTGCTTTTAAAAATATAGTTCTTAAATAAAGGCTTATCATTCCTAGCAAAAGAGTATTTTTTTTTTTTAAGTCCAATGAGGTTAAATGTTCTTTATGGCCACCTTATATATATCTTTCAACCTAAACCATCTCCCTCTAGGTTATACTTGGAGCAGTTATCACTTCAAACTTATACAGTACCTAGTACCTAGGGTTCTCAATTTAATTTTTCATATTCAGTAGAAAATCTTTTCCCTATTTAAAAGGGAAGTGAGGTTAGAAATATGAAATTGCACACTCAATATTTCAAAGTAAACTAGTACTGGAGCTAGTAAGATCCAGAACTGCTATTTTAGTTTTGGACTATTCTTGTATATTTAAATATTTACTATTGCTAGAATTATTATAAATTATAATAATTACAAAAGAAAGCATTTAAGCTCTTGGTTTGATCATATTGAAAGAAAATTTGTTCACTTTATGCAAGGAGCATTGAGGAATATCCAAATGTTTTGTAACATTTCCTTTCAACTGTAATAAATGACCATGCTGGAAAAATAATTATTTTATAGTGTTTGGTCTCAGGGAATATTAATCTCATTTTGAATAAAATCATTTTAACTTTTTAGAGCTGATTCAATCGTCTGCGAGCGACTGAATGAAATCTCACACATGAATGTGCCTGACACAGGGCAGGCACTCTGTGCACGTGGTCAGATCTGAACCTAGATTCTATTCTTGAAGAGAAGTCACACGATCCAGATTTCCTCTGCTCAGATACCCAGATGCCATGACTGAATCAGGAGGTAGTTAAAGCAAGCCATCAATCAACAAACATCCAGAAGTTTTTAATGTTTCTCACCACTGCATGCGTCTGACCCAATTCTAAAACAAATATATGCTTTTACTTTTAACTTTTTTCTATTGTGGATGATAGTTGGTTATAGTCAGTTTGTGTAATACTTACATTCTACCTGGCTCTGAAGTTCATTAAAAAAACAAAAACTGTTAAGACCAATATTTTAATTTCAAAGCCAAGCCTTAAGCTGACATAAATTCAAAAATGATTGTGACCTCAGTTATAATGCTTTAATACTCTAGTTATGGCCAAGTGGAGTCTTGTCAAAATATTTTTAAGCTAAACAAACACTGAATTTAATAAATGACATCAAAGAGTTTCTATAATGTATTTAAAATTATTTTCCTATGCTATTCAGGTCTTCCAGATAATGAGACAGAAAACAGAATGACTCCTTCTATGTCTTTAATGGCAGTTGTTATTTGATATTAGTTATCTTTGTACATTTTTTACTTCTATAAGTGTAATGTAAACTTCTTGAAGGTAGTATGTAATGGGCACTTAATATACACTGAATGAATAAATGGACAAACATCCAATGAGGCTATAGGAGAGGACAGGTAAGTGACAGATTTGCTTCCGTGTATGCAGGGTAAGGTACATATTTGTAAAAAGCAATCTAACTGTGTTTACACAATACTGGGTACACCAAAAATTTTACCAGTGACAAAAAAAATACAATTTAGGTAACACGCATGTGCACGCACACATACATGTGTATATAAATTACATATATATAAATTACATAAGCAAATGCAAAGAAAAATGCTAATAGAACATACGCCAAAGCAATAACAGTGGTTACTGCTAGGGAGAAGGCTGTGATTCCGGGGGCCAAGAGGGCTTTAAACTATCTATAATGTTTTAACTTTTTACAAAAAGACTATATCTATATTATGCAATAAAATTAATAAGAGAAAAAGAAAAAAAAAAAACAACATAAGATACTGGCATAGAGTCAAGAGACTTTCTAGGCCTAACTTGCTGTATTATCAGGGACAAATATTTAACTGTTCTTGATCTCTGTTTTCACATTTATAAAATGTGCAGCTAGGATTAGCTGATCTCTAAGCTCTATATTTTATGATGAACTGTGAACTATCAATTATTATATAAATCATTGCCTGAAACCACTAGACCAATGTGATATTAAAATCTAAATACCAGACAAATTGTTTAGCATTAAGAATTAGAAAGCTTCTGGAGCCGCCTGGTGGCGCAGCGGTTTAGTCCGTGCTTGGCAGCCCAGGGTTCGCGAGTTCGGATCCCGGGCGCCCGCCGACGCACTGCCTGTCAGCCATGCCGTGGCGGCGTCCCATATAAAGTGGAGGAAGATAGGCATTGATGTTAGCCCAGGGCCAGTCTTCCTCAGCAAAAAGGGGAGGATTGGACGGATGTTAGCTCAGGGCTGGTCTTCCCCACACACACACACACAAAAAAAGAATTAGAAAGCTTCATTCTAACATTGTACCAAAGCATGGTGTATCTGCACAATGAATACAACAGACAATTTCAGGTGTTGTACCCTTGAAAGACAAAACAGAGCTGGAATAAGTCTATAAAAGGGATATTAGGAAAATCCAGATGAAAAATGGGCCTATGAAGAATTTAAAAAATCAGTACTCATCTGTTTGAAAAGAAAATGTTAGTGAAGAAGTACATAACATTCTGAAATATTCCTTTTAATGCAAGGGACATTGTGAAGATGCCTAAAATGTTGTGGGTTTTTGCTTTTTTAACTAAGTAACCAAGTAATGTGTGCAACAGACACTCTTACTCATCCTCAATTCTCTAAATTGTCCTTCATCTTTAAAATTCAGAGATAGAGGGAAGGGTGAGATGATCAAGGATAAGGAATATGAGGGCCAGGATATCTGTTCCAAACTTGTTAATTAAAAAAAAAGTGTGTGGTTTTTAAGCACCCATTTCAAAGAGGCATGACCCCATGGTCAAATCAGCTACAGGAAAATGTCTTGTTCTAAGAGAGAGGGAGAGGGAGAGGGAGGGGGAGGGGGAGGGGGAGGGGGAGGGGGAGGGGGAGAGGGAGAGGGAGAGGGAGAGGGAGAGAGGGAGAGGGAGAGGGAGAGGGAGAGGGAGAGGGAGAGGGAGGGAGAGGGGAGAGGGAGGGAGAGAGGGAGAGAGGGAGAGAGGGAGAGAGGGAGAGAGGGAGAGAGGGAGAGAGAGAGAGAGAGAGAGACAGAGAGAGAGAGAGAGGGAGAGACAGAGAGAGAGAGGGAGAGAGAGAGAGAGAGAGAGAGAGAGAGAGAGAGAGAGAGAGAGAGGGAGAGAGAGAGAGAGAGAGGGAGAGAGAGAGAGAGAGAGAGAGAGAGAGAGAGAGGGAGAGAGAGAGGGAGGGAGAGAGAGAGAGAGAGAGAGAGAGAGAGAGAGAGAGAGAGAGAGAGAGAGAGAGCATGCCTGAGTGTGTGCTGGGGAAGGAGAGTATGGAACCAGTACTAGTAATATTCACCCATGCAGAATATATTCCAGTCATGGAAATTAGCCTAATCCTCACAGTTATACTTCTGCACTATTTCTTGAATACATCCTCTCTCCTCTCATTCTATTAACGAAGCCCTCACTTCCAGTCTCCTGTTACGTCATGATAGTAGCTTATCTACATTCCTTACTACTAGTCACCTCCTGTTCTCAAGCTATGTCAAGACAACTGTTTTTTCACCAGTTGTGCACAAGTAATAATTTAAAAAGTCAAACATACATTTAAAAAGTCAAACATACGTTTCACATCTGTATCTATCTGTAATTATCTATAATAACATAACTTCCTTTCTTGTATTCCCATATGCTTGGATGGGATGGAGATGACTGCAGAAAAAGCTAGGGCCTAGGAATTGTTCATATCCTTGCATATATGTATAGCTATCATTTATGTGGCAAAAGAAAAACAGCTGAGAATAACAGCCTTCAGGAAAAAAGTCCAAATTCCATAACATAGATGCCTCTCCCAGACTGGCTTCAACATAGCTTCCTGGCCTCTCTTCTTTTTCACCCCAACCCCTGCAAAATGGGCTCATCCACAGTGGGACAGTTACCATTCCCCAAACATGCCATACACTTTCATGCCTCTGAGCCTTTGAATACCCTAGCTCTCCCTTCTCCACCATCAACTATGAACATTCATACCTCCTATTCTATAAAGCTCTGACTGATTATGAACATTCTTATTTCAAGATACACTCAAATACTCCCTATTCCATAAAGCTCCCAGACTTTTCCAGGCACAGGCAACCCCTCCACCACACTCCTTGATCACATTGCAATAGAATTACTTCCACGTCCACTCCTCCGTCCCATCACTCATAAACTCCAAAACTTTAAGGAAGGCCCTGCACCTTCTTTATACAGCTTCCTGTCTTAGCACGTTGCCCGGCTGATAGTCTTCCATCAGTGGTAGTTTGAATGGAGACAGATGAAAACAACAGCAACAAAACATCTGGTTCCAAGGGACATTACGGAACTCTTCTGTTTACAAGATAAGACAGGTTCACTTAAGCTACTCCATTGAATATCTCCTATTTTAAAAGGCCTTCAAGGCAGGAAATCTAATAATTTTCATTAGTAACACTTTTCTGTATCAAATAGCCCTTGTTAAAAGTTCTCTCTTACACAGAAAATTCTGCAAAAAAAAGATGCCTAAATTATCAAAATATGAATTTCACACTACCTATTAAGCTTCCTCTAAAGAGCATTCTAATCCAATTAAGAAAACCTATGTTTTGCCTGACATTCCAAATGTGTCTATCTTGAAACTGGTTTAATGATTAGACAGTATTCTTTCCTATTTTCTCTCTTTTTTTAATTTGAAGAATTGGCCCATGTATTTTTCCTTTTCCTATTTGCTCCTTGCTCCTTTCACTATATTAGGACTGTGGTCTTTAATATCAATTTGATCTCCAATTGAAATCTTCAAAACTCTTTGAGCACCTTAAAAGCCCCTAAATCTCCAAATTTCTCTTTCCCCTAGTAAGGTGGCAAAGTTCACTAGATTTCTTATAAATATGCATCATACTTTATAACTGAGACTCTACAAAACATTCTCCCTTCAGAGGTCTGATGGCCTATCACTACTTGCACAGCAATGAAGTCCCTTCATTTTGGTATATGTGTACTTAATACTCTTTAGCACATCCAGGAAATCCTCAAACACTCCAAAGAGCCTCTGGCAGATGAGGCAGGAAATCTATGGGAAAACACTGAGAGAAGTTCTATAACATGAGGCAACAGAAAATGGATCAGGGGATTCCATGAATTCTGGAAAACTATATGGACTTCAGAAAGGAATGGGAACATGAATAGACAAATTGTCTTCTTGGGAGGTAGGAGTTAAGAGCAAAGAAGAAGGATATGAAAAAAGTGTCGGATTCTCAGAGGAGTAAATGTTAGGGTGAAATGAAATGAAGGTGCCAGTGAATTTTCTGATTTCTGTACCTAGCAATTTTGAAGTGCTTCATGGTTTATGAACAGATCTATTATGTTGTTAGGTCTATATCTCTTCAACAGAGATAAAAATAGCTGGTCACCAACCTAAATATAAAACTATAAAATAGACTATTTAAAGCTATTCTAGTTCTTCCAAGTATGGAGAAGAAAAAAATAACACACAAGAAAATACATGTTATTTTATAATAATAAACTTTAGCAAATCAGAAGCTTAATTAGGCTTGCCTTTAAAAAATGGACTTCTAAGAGTTATTAGATTTATATTAACTTATTAAATAATATATCCTGAGCATTAGTTGGCTATATGCAATATGGGATTACAAAGATTAAGTAGGGGTCCTTGCCCTCAAGGAGCTCACACTCTAATAAATGATTAGGCACCTTCTGTTTTAAACATATGTGTGCATTTTTTTTTTTTTTGGTGAGGAAGATTGGCCCTGAGCTAACATCTGTGCCAACTTTCGTCTACTTTATATGTGGGACACTGCCACAGCATGGCTTGATGACCAGTGTGTAGGTCTGTACCCAGGATCCAAACCCACGAACCCCGGGCCGCGGAAGCGGAGCGCATGAATTTAACCACTATGCTACTGGGCTGGCCCCAGTGTGTTCAGTTTTTAACAATGTTTAGATCAGCACTTCTCAGTATTTTCCATGGAACACCAATCCTATCAGAAGGCCAGGTACATTTGGAAAATAGGATATACCCAGAGGATAACATAGGAGGATACTGAAGGCCCTGAGAGGTCTTATAGAAAAGAATTTTAATTTTGCTTAACTTGGCATTTCACAAAATTATGTAACTGCATCTTTTTCCACTTAACACCTATAAACAGATCATGGCACACTTTGGGAAATGCTGATTTGGGCACACAGTTTAAAAAAATGTATTTCTGTGTATTTCCAAAGGCACTGAAAACACAAACTTTTAACACTTTTCACATTTTCAGAAGATACATGAAAGAGCAAGTTTGCAAATTTGGGGGAATTACAAAAATAATCGGAGGGATGGGGTTAAGGAGTAGAGGGAGAATAACAAATAGAATAGCTCTCCGAAACCATGGAAAACTACCTAAAACTATAAACTATGTTTTATAAAGACTAAAAATATCCATAAAAATTTAAAAACTGGTGATTTAAACATATAATCCTTTTACTAAAATGTACTTTATTTGAATATACCGTTTAGACTGTTTCAAACAAACATATCTTAATCTGTGATAAATTTGATTTATATTCTTCATTATATGTAAAGGCAAGACATTGCATGCTCCATATTCCATTTGCTAATATTCATTATCTTTCTGCCCTTTTCAGAATTTTATGTTTGTACCTGCTCTTCTCTCTTGATGCTAGCTAATGGAATTCCAGTATTTAGACACTACTAATTGCTGGTTAAAAAAAATTATCAAGATTAAAAGGGAAAAATGTGCCCTCTTCCCCATAGTTGCAGACAGGATTCTATTCTACATCATAAAACTGCATTTGCAAATATTAGTTTTTAAAAAGTAGTCTTGTTAGACACCTGAATTTCAGTGTTCCTATATCCTGTGGAAATAACATAACTTTTAAATAAGTCTGTAATTCTGATTGGTTGTCTGACTTAATAACTTATGGCCTTGTTAATAGTATTTAACATAACATTCTGATTTCTGAAAGTTTCTTTGCAAATTTATTTGTTAAACTGAGAAAAAAAAATCATAGCTACATCCTTTTTCTTGCAAATATATGGTCACACACATAACACATCTCTGATTGCATATGATTTCTTATTTAAAGAAAGAGTTTCCACTATCTCATCTTGTTTAAATTAATCATAGGTGCTATGACCAAGACAAATACTTGTGTATAATATTGAAGAGGGAACTGGTAGCTCAGGTTAAAAAAAAAAAATTGGTCTCTGGATATGCAGTCTGTTTTCAACAAGAGGTAGTAAAAAGTTTTGCTTTCTCCATAGTCTTCCTAGGTGGCAGAAAGTGCTGTCCTCACCTGAGGTTATGCTTTTACTTTTCAAAAGTCATAAGTGACTGATTCTCCTCAAGCTTTTGGGTAGTTCTCATAGACAACAGTAAAACAATAAAGGCCCCCTCACTTCTGGAGGAGCTCAAATATCTAGTCTTTCTTACAGTCTCTTCAGCTGGGGCTATTACAAAATGTTGTTATTCTTACTAAACTAAGGCTGTAGCGATTTCTTGTTCACAGGTATCATTGCTCTTTATTGACCAACTAGTTTCCTCTGCTAACTCATTTAGAAGTTACTCTTTTTCAAGATCAGGCTACAGCTAAATTAAAAAATAGATTTAATAAATAAATAAAATAAAATCATCCCCCTAGGGAGCCCTCTGCAAATATTCAGGTTAATATATATGTGTTGTTCATAAGAATATGTTTTAGTGATTATGTGTACCTTTGCAGGATAGGTAGAAACATATGCAGGAGTTGACATGACTGTTGGCAAAGTCTTTATTGCTAAAACCTAGCAAAAGCATTTTGTCTACTGATAATAATCAGGGAATACACTTTTTCAGATTGTAAAAGGAGCTTATAAAGTCCTAGAGACCTTTTCAAACCCTTTGCTGTCTCTCCTTCTAGAAACAATCGGGACAGTGTAACATTTAGATGGGATTCTAAAGAAACCAATGTGGCCAGGCACACTGCCCATTTTTTTAAAGAAATCTTCAGCAACCACATTGGATTTTTTTTAACTCATAAAATATTAATGGCCTCTGAGACTTCCAGGTATCCACCCCCACACCTTCCCCATCTAGGTTCATTAGTGGAAGATATAGCCTGAACCTCACCTAAGCAGGCCTTTTCAGGTCTTCCTTACTACTTGTCAGGCGCAAAGTTCTTCTGTCTTGGATCTATGCTTTATGTTTAATAAGATGATTATCTCACCCATCAAACAATTTCCTATTATTAATTTTTGGTATTTTTATAGACACATGTCTAGAAGAAAGTTTCTTGGATACTTCCCACCAGAATCACCAGACTAGTGGTGGCAGCTTACAAATAGCTGCTGGTAGTGGTGGGTCTATCTAGACAGCTGGTGGGCCTTCTGTCCTAACCTTGACCTTCTAGTCAGGAAAATTCAACCTCATGTTTCAGACCTGTCCAAAAAACCTTCCAGACCTGTTTCCAGAGACTCTATCACAAAACAACTAAAATATCCAGAAGACAGCACTTAACTTGCCTGTCTGTCAATAGGAAGGTCTTGCCTCTGACCTCATTTGATGGTTCTTAACTAGATTATAATTTGTCTCCCTTAAATACAGCCCAGCTTTTGCTTTCATGCTTTGAGGTTTGGCCTTGGCCACTTCTGAACTGGGTCCAAAGACTACAGAACATTTAAGGCAGATCTACCGCTTTGAAAATCTTTCTGCAAGAACCTACTTTAATCACTTTCTTCTTGGAAAATAAATCCTTACTTGAGACCTGTCAGTCAACACAAGAGAAAGCAGGACTGCTAATCTCCCTATCAAAGAAGACTGGCAAATGACCACCACTAGAAAGACAAGTGCCTGACACTGAGCAAGCACTGTGAGGGTTCCTACTTGCTACACTACCCTTCCTGAACTTTCTGGTTTGGTTATTGAGTCTCAATTATAAGGTGAGGAGCATCTACTACCAAAGACTGAGTAAAACTTAACTTTACTAAAAATAATGACCCTGTACCTAGTTATTGCTCTTATATTCTTTGCTAAAGCAACTCAAAAGATGCAATAACAACACATTCTTTAAATGCTAGGTTTGTTCTCAATTACCACAAAGACTAGAGGAGAAACTCCTATGATACCAGCGTCTTTTACCTGAATAGTATGTGCAATGTTTGGACAGCTGGAGGTAAAAATCTCCTTTAATATTCAGAGTTTGACACTTTATGGCTTATCACAATAAAATTTGTGGCAAAACATGGAGGTACCTGCCTTACATTTAGCAACTGATGTCCTTGAATTCTTGTATTATATTGATGGGAAGTAAGCTGCTTATCCTAGGCGGCACAAAAAATGCTACCTGGCACTTTGATTCTGGGTGAAATCTCCAGCTTTAATTTGTGACTTTAAGAGAGTATGATAACTTGCAAAGACACCTATTTCATTTGTCGAGCTCACGAGCACTCACGGTCATACACATTTTGGCCTGGCTTATATCTTCCAATACTTCCCGAGGGAAATAGTCACATCTGTGAAGCATAACAGTTTACATAAATAACATTCCCAAGTGAGGTTATACACAATCTCAGAAAGATAAAAAACTATTAAAATAAGGTACCAATAAGACTACTACTCTAAATCTGCTCGCTGAGAGGATGGCTACCGCACTAAGGTCTTCTAGAATCACATGGCTCCGATTTCACCTTAGCCAACAAAGAAAGGGCGTGTGCTCTCACTGGCAAGGAATGACGCCCTAGGTTCCTGGCAATTCAAACTATGCCAGAAAGAATGTGCCAAGCTGCACCACACTGAGAGCTAGGACCTATTTACATGGGCTGTTCGCCTTTTATAGGGCATGTAGCAGTTATAAAATTGTATAAGGCATTGTAGTGAGGCAAAAAATGTTAGTCCATTTGTAGCAGTAATATATATATAAGTTGTAGCCTTAAAAGACATTTCAAATGTTCTCACCTGGTTACTAAACAAGTAGTGCACACTGGCAAAGAAAGTCTAAGAATAAGTGATAAGGGAATTACTGCAGATTCTAATTTAAGATAAAGTATTGCCTAAGAAGTCCCAGACCTCATATCTGAGCTCAGTTTTCCCAATAATTCCCTAAAGAAAGGTCTTTTAGCTTATTCTACCATAATTCTATTTTTATTTTGCTTATTTTCTGTCACTTTCACTGATCAATGACTTCTGTTTAAACTTTTATATACTACTCTTTAAATAATTAATGATTTGAATAAATTTATGGTTTTATGCATATTTGCTTAGCAACTAACTGGAGTGATTCTGGAAATTGGATTTTATTAGCAAGACAGAAAGAATGTTTAGTAGAAAAAGCACTGATTTGTGAGCCAGGAGGCTTACTGTAAAATGTTTACTTTTTAAGAATGAGCTCAATGTATAATATAAATCAAGTGCATCAGCCTAATTACTGGAATCTGAGTAAAGCACATGTTTTCTCTCAAATATGCCCTTTCCCTTTGGTTCAGCAGGGAGCAGGCCAAAATCTTAATGTTAACATATAGGTAAAACACGATGGAGTGCTAATCTTCCCCCTCCCTCAAAGACAATGCATGGAATTTTAAATAACAATAATAATGCATATAATAATCTACATACAAAAAAGGGGCACAGAAATAATTAATGTACTACTAATAGCTATTGAGCAATCTGGAATATGCACAGTTTAGGATTGAAGTAGTTTAGCATTTTTTAAAAGGTTACGCTGAACTGCAGTCTGATGCAGTACCCTTAAAATTCCTATTACCATACATTGGGCCCACAGATAAGCTACAAGAACTTGCTGTGGAGTCAAGTAGCGCTGTTGACAGATTGCTACAAGAGCAAGGTCTGGGCCAACTCCTAGGTACAAAATCCTCAGAAACTGCAGCAAAGAGGAGCAGATCAGTAAACACCAAGGAGAACAGAAAGATGGCAGTGTGACCTGGCCACAGCATTGGAAACATTCTGATCAATATCACCCAGGGACGCAAAGCACACACTACTATGCACACAATGGTAATAAATTCATATATGTCCCTAGGCATTCCCAATTAGTTAGCTGCAGAATTATATTTGGGGCCTATTTTGATTTAATTTAATCCCTTATCCATTCATTTTCAATAGAGGACAAACTGAAAAACGGTTAAATGCACTTAATTAAGCTTTCTTTAAAAATCTACTGTAGTTTTTCTTTAGACATAGAAATAGATTTTTGCTTGTCTGCTGTAATTCTTGCAATTTGATGAACTAAAATGGTATTCCTTAACCAAAGTTTCAAAACACCCTTTCCTAGAGGCCAACAACAGAAAATAAAAAGCAGCACCTGAGGCGATCTTCTAAACTTAACTACTTGTCTTTAGCAAATAGAGCTTTAACTGTTTGGGTATCCCAGGTCCCTTTAAGATCCCCATGCCTGCCAAGACCTTCTCCCTGGAAAAATGCAATAAACACATCTTGTTTCACAGGGTTCGTGGACTCCTTGAACACCATAAATAGACCACAAGTTGACTCTTACTGGCTGGGAGTAGACTTAATACTATTCTTTCAAAAGTCTCTTTAGAAATTGGCATTGAGAACAAGGATAGGGGAGGAAGGAGAGTATCTGCCATGGGCACAGACCCATCCACAGTGGCGTAGTCGCGGTATTACTACTATTTTTGGTGGCCCCAACTTTAATGTAGCAGAAAAACAATTAAGGTTAGTAAATGGCAGGCAACCTTAGTTTAGTGGGAAGAGAGCAAATTCCTGCATACCCTAAAGAGAGGGGAGCTGCTTTTCTGTTTCCAGACGAACAGGAGGACCATCATTTAATCCCCGATTAACCCTGAGGAAATCTGTCTTTAAACGTGGTTAAGGGGCCGGCCCGTGACTGAGTGGTTCAAGTTCCGCGCGCTCAGCTTCAGCGGCCGGGATTCACGGGTTTGGATCCCGGGCCCGGACATACGCCACACATCAGCCACACGGTGGAGGCATCCCACGTGCAGAATAGAGGAAGATTGGCACATATGTTGGCTCAGGTTGAATCTTCCTCACCAAAAAAAAATAAATAAATAAATAAAATAAAGTGGTTAAAACTAATAGACGTTTGAATAGGAACGACGCTCATATTTATTTAGGCTATCGATAATCACGAATGACTTGTAATATTAGTATTGTCAGTAAGAGGGAAATTTGGTTAAAAATGTAAAATTTTTTAAATTCTTTAAGAAATTTTCTTTAAGAAAATATTTAAAATTTTCATCTTTGTTTAAAATACCTGGAAGAATTGTAGTTAACTGCAAAATATTGTCAGTTATTTTGTACTCCTGAGGAACTGTTTATAAATATTTCTTGTGTACATTATCACACAAATATTATTCTACAATACTTTTGAGTTTTACATACTACAAATTATGTGCAAGAACCATGGCACTTTCAAAAAATTGTTGCCACTGAACCATTGGTTAGAATTTCCCTTAATGTATAGCAATAAGCTTCAACAATTTACATTGGCCCTGGTTGACTTTCGATTTTGATGCTATATATGAACGGTTTGTGGTATGTTTCAGAGAAAAACAAAAGCTATATAAATTAAATTATTCTTAAGTCAATACTACTCTGACTCATGTAGTTACGAAGGAAAAACTGTATATACTTTTATGAAACCTAATTATTACATAGTTTTGCATTTTGGCTTAATTCCTACTTTGTTTCACCAACAAGACTGCCAACTCCTTAAGCTTTACAGCTAGTCAAGAATTAAATCTGCATTAAAAACAGAATTAATGTGTCTTTGGGGTTTTTTTTAAAATTAATAGCAAAGTGCAATGTCAGAAGAGTCAATGTACCAAAAAATTGAAACAGAAAATCAAAATTCATTAAAACAATTCCTGTTTGTTTGCTCAGTAGTATATTTTTTACATTCACTGAACATCCTGTTGCCTTTCCCATAATTAAAAAGTTAATTATTGTAATCATATTCTTTGTGGATCTGAGTTTTCAAAGAATGTGATTTAAATGATGCTATTAACATTTTTACAGCACTTTGAGTAACACTAATCCTAACATTGATCCTAACATTAATGTAACGCTGTTTTGTACATAATTATATTCGTCTCTATTCTAAACAGAATTTTGAATTTAACTCTATGCTAAAGATCCTCCTAAAGTATTACAAATTAAGAACTCTATGGTCTGAACATTTCATTATAATCTTTTAAAGCTAGCAGTGAAATAAATATTTCCTTGGTTTAGTATTTATACTCTCCTAGTTTTCAGAAGTTATTAAATACCATAAACAAAGTGTTAAACTACTATAAACTGTGATGATACTATAATTAGCACAGTTAGTTTGGGGCCCACTTTTCAGTGATCAAACTAGATGAAATAAATAAGAATGCACAAATGTACCATCTTAAAACCATAACAATTTTAAAAATTCAAGATTAATTAACTGTCCTAAACAACTAATGAAGCCAAATCCCTGTCAAAACCACATTTGGGAATGCCTTTTCAAAGAGTACTATAATTTGGCTAAAATTTAGCTTTTTTGTAATTAAGTCTTATTAAAAAGTCTTTTTTAGTTGAAAACTATCACTTACTTTTTAAAAAATAAATTGCACTGGATTATGTACAAAGCATGACCTCTAATATCTATTGAAAAGAAACAAAAAAAATCCCTAAAAGCTTAGGGACAAATCAGTCAGAAATCTATTCACTGCAGATTCAGAACATCTACATTACAATTACCCTAATCTGCAGTAGAATAAACTATTTCCTCACTTTTTAAAGGCTTAGTTACCAGTATGCCTTAAGAGTCACCATCTGAAGGAAAGGCCTTGTCTATGATTTGATATCACAATCACATGTTCAAATAAGACAAGTTAGCCCACATTAAAAAGTGAAGTAGTAGACACATGCAAGAGCAGCAAGTGATGAAAGCATCCTCACATCTTACCAACAGTTTCTTTCTTAAGATCATCTTTAAAGACATATAAATTTAAGTTCAGTAGCCTTGTTCAACCAATCTTTTAAACCTTAGAGTAACCTAAAATCCAAAAACTTCTCCAATGAATTGACATACCAATTCCTCAGTTAAGTTATTTCAGCTGTTGTAATTATATACCCGCCATACTTGATTTGAAATTTGGTCGTTTTTTAAGTTTACTTGAGTGAAGACATTTTAAACATCACAATTTCTTGATTAAAAATATTAAAACTGATGATAAGGATCTGAGATTGATATAAAATAACCGAAACCTCTAATTATGGTGTTCAGAATTTGCAGTTACTATTAAAAACGCTTTGCATTTTTTCACATCAAAAAGGCTTTGTCAACATTTCTCATCAGAACAGTAAACTACACAAACTGAGTTTCAGCAATTTTCAGTTATTGGTAATTATTTATAGGAATATTTTCCATTAATGCCCGAAAACTATGAACTACATTTACTTATATTGCATCAAATTAGTTAGAGAATATCTATTGTAAAACATCTCTAATATTTCTTTTCCAGGATCCACCTGCTCTATGCTGCCCACTATAGGAAATGCAATATGGTACAAAGAAATGTAATACTATGCACCAGGGTTACTATTAGTGCAAGCCCATAAAAAATATTCTCTGAGTACTTGGGTGCTAAAATAGGGTATTCTTACAAGAGATACAGATTGATTAGTGCTAACCAAATTTATTAAATATAAAGAACATCAGGAGGAACAGACAGGACCAGAAACTGTATCTTGGTCATCGACACGCCAGGAGTAGCAACCGGGTGCGTCAAGGGGATGGGGTGTGGAACTTAGTGACTGAGGCGCAGCCTGCAGAAAGATGCAATTCTGCACTCGAGAGGAAATAGGAAGGTCAAAATCAACAGAAAACAAAAAACCTCAAAAAAAGAAAAAAACCCTCATGCAAATACAAATGATTGCTGCAACTGGAAAATACATTAGAAATTATTCGTGTAATGCATATTTAAATTTTTTAGATGAATCTCCTCTTTCCTTAAACCTTCACAGTCCTCTTACAAGCAAATACCGTTAATGGCTTACTTTTGCCTTACATTCTTCTAGTCTTGGGTCAGTTGAAGCAAGTAGTATTCTGATAAAACACCAAGTTTTATGTTTTTTTCTTTGACTAGAGCATATTCAAATGTTATGAATTTAAATTCTATCCATCAGATATACTTTAGGACTCCATTTTGAAGATGACAGCTTCTTCTGCAGAAAGGAATTTTTTTGAGTCAATTCTCCAGTTACATAGCGTATCTTAAATTTTTTTAAAAGGCATTAAAACGTCAGTATCACAAGCCAGGTCGTTAGCCCTGATACTTGTACTGAAAAGCAAAACACACTATTGTAACATACCCATGTGTGCATACTACACACAAACACATTAATAGCAAGCAGTCAGTGGCTTAAGAGTGGTAGCTTCCCCTTGAAAAATAAAAATATAAAATGTCACCCCTCCATTCTGCCCTTCGAACTAGAAATAAGGCAAGCACGTTGGCCCGCTGCAGAGTGGGACCCTAGAAAAGACGTCCTAACGCCCAACCTGAGACATTGTTTACAATCCCAGGTCCCGACTCCGACGACTTAAATTTCAGGGTGCGTGCCTTCCTTCCCACGCCTGCCCTTCAGCACCAGCCAAGGCCCGCGTCCGGGCCGCGACCACCCGGCGCGCCGGGGCTGCCGGAATCCGCGAGTGCCGCCCGCCCCGGCCAGCCCGGCCCCCGGGCGACCGCGTCCTGCAGCAGGGGCCTCCGGGCTTCCCAAGCCCCCAACTTAGACGTGGGCTGCCGACGGGGCCGTGGACTCCGGCGTTTAGAAACTACCCCAAAGTCTCGCTGCACAAGTGGCGCGGCGGGGGCTGCCACTGCCGCTCCGCATCGCCCGGTCCCCGTCCCCTCGGAGCGGGCCGGGCGGCGCAGGCGACCCTCCGCGAGATCGCGCGCAGCTGCCGGGAGCGTGGAATAGCCACCCAGTCACCAAGACGCTGCGGCAAGTCCTCGGAGCCGTCAGCCGCAGCTTTCCCTTCTCCCCTTAGTTACAATTACCCCGGCGGCTTCTGGCGCTTCCTTGGAGAAAATGACAAAAAGTGAAAAAGCGTGGAGGTGCGAGAAGTCGCTGACATTCTCGGTCGAACGAGATCCCCTCGGCTCCATCCCTTAGGAGGATTTCCAAACTCGGATGCATCCTCAGCGGAGGTATTCCATGTTGACAGATCTCTCGCCTCCCACAAAATGGGGCCGAGGAGGCGGCGGCTGTCTCCTCTATGGGCGCCGCCATTTTGTGAGGCGGCGGCGGCGGCAGGAACCCGGGGTGTGTGTAATGGTTGAATAGAATGACCCCCTCTAGGGAATCCCCGGCGCTGACAGTTACGTAAGGGGCTGTGCGCAAGTGCGGCGTTTAGGGAATCCGCACAGCCCGGGCCACGCAGTTCTGCGGCCCACATCTCCACCACCCCTAAGAGTACCGGTGGGGGAAGGGACAGATGACCGGGTCTCCCTCCTACCCCGCCTCTCCTCGCCTCGGGCCCTGGCCCGGCTTCTCCCCTCCCCCGGTCGCGTCTCCGCCCCTCACTGGCTTCCGAGACACTCACTGGCCCTCGGGTGTCAGGAACTTCCTAGCCACAGCCTTATTCCAACCCCGTTGAAGAGACAAACTTTACTTGGGAAATAAATCCGTTTCCTCGAGTGAGCACCGGAAGCATGCTGGAGTATATTACATAATTTTTTTTCACCACCAAATAAACGTTCCCATTGGAACCACTACCTGAAATAATAACCCATCCAGAACTTTGCTAGCCTGTGACCTTGGGTTACTCAATGACTTTGCCCCTTAGTGGCCATCACTAAAATGGGAATAATGATAAGCTTCACATATTGTGAAGCTTAATTAATGTTTGTAGCAAAGGGCCGATTCCAACACCCCTTGTAAATGCAAACTTAGGTGGTAGTATTTGTTGAGATGTTGAGTCTCTCATTTAAGCAGGTTTTTTTCTTAACCTTCAAAAATATTTTAAACGAGGATCGCATTTATGACATTTGAGAGAAAGCTAGGAAAAACATGAGGTTTTATTCATTCTTTATTTTAAGCGCATCTATCTTTAAGATACCTTAATATAAAAACATAAACTTTATTATTGTCAAAGTTCAAAAGATTGCTTCCCAACCAGTTTAATTACTGTTTGCGTAACTCAGCATAGAATAATCTAGTTTGATTTGTGAAACCAACCAAAGGCGAGATGAATTAAGAGCGTTACTCTATTTCTACAGAACTAGGACAGGCAGTTCACATCGTATTTAATTTATAGTTTGCTAAAGTTAGTTTGTGGATAATTCATGGAAAATGTGCTAACCAGGCCCCAAAATACTAGCACAAGGCTCAGAAAAGCCGATCCTTTAGACTTAAAAAAAAAAAAAAGGTAACAAATCGACTTGATCCCGATCTGTGAATGATGAGTAGCGTGAGGAGCTGCCCCTCTAGGCTTCCTATCCCTCCGGAGCGCCACACCGGTTCTGTCGGGCGGGCGAGGACTCCGAGGCGGCCCTTCCAACAGCCGGGCCGGGGACGCGAACATCGCCTCCACCCCTAACCCTGGAACAACCGGTAGTGGCCGTTTCCCCGCGCCGCCCCCCTTTCCGCCGGCTTTGTGTGCGTGTGAAATGTGCGGCACATTGCAGATGAACCCTAAGCCCGGCGAGCCGAGTCTATTGTTCCCCGCGAGGAGCTGCCGGGGCGGTGTGGAGCCAGGCGCAGTGCCGCGGCCGGCCCTCGGGGGTCGCTGTGTGGCGCTGGCAGCCCGGCCGTGGCGGCGGCGCTGGCGGCGGCAGAGAGGGAGGCTGGCGGGGAGGGAAGCGGGCGGGCGGCGCGCAGCGGCTCGGCTGCCGCCGGTGCCTTGTGCCCGGGGACGCCCCGGCCGCGGCGGCCGAGGCCGCGCGTGAATGTGTGCGAGGGCCCCGCGGAGCTGCGGCCGGAATACACGCTGTCACCGCGCTTTCCACAAACCACCACACAGACCTCCCCCTCCCCACCCCCAGCCCCGCCTGCCCCAGCCCCGCCGCCGTCGCCGCCGCGGCCGCCGAAACTCCCGGGCCTCCGGCCGCCCCGGCCCCTCACCGCCGGCTCGCCTTTCCCCTCGCCCGCTCGCGCGCCCCCGGCAGCAGCACCATGTTGAATCGCGTCCCCGGGCCGAGCCGCCTGGGCCGGCGGCGCTGAGAGGCGGGCGAGAGCCGGGCCGCGGGGAGGGAGGGAAGGAAGGGGTGGGGGCCGCGCTCGCCCCGCGGCTTCGCGCGGATCCGGCAGTCGCCTGCCCCTCCAGTTTCGCTCCGATTTCTTTAAACTTTTTTAGAAATTCCCCTCCCTCCTTCCCTCCTCTCCCCCTGGCCTCCTGCTCCCTCCTTCCCCTCCTCCTCCTCCTCCTCCCCCTCCCTCCCTCCCTCCCTGCGCCGCCGCCGCCGCCGCCGCCGCCGCCGCCGCCACCGCCGGCCCATGACTGAGCCCCGCCGCCGCCGGCCGAGGAATGGGCTCCGGGCTCTGGTAGGAAGCGCAGGGAGCGGGGGGCGCTTTTAAGACACCGATCTGGGTTTTTCGGAAACCTCCTTTGAACAAATAATGGCAAACTCGACGGGGAAGGCGCCTCCGGACGAGCGGAGAAAGGGACTCGCTTTCCTGGACGAGCTGCGGCAGTTCCACCACAGCAGAGGGTGAGAGCAGAACCGGGGGGGCAGCGCCGGGGCGAGCCGGGGCGAACGGGGCTCTCCCGCCCGGGCCGGGCGCGGGGTCCCGGCTGACAAGTGCGGGGCTTTCTCTCGCCCGCAGGTCGCCTTTTAAAAAAATCCCTGCGGTGGGTGGGAAGGAGCTGGATCTTCACGGTCTCTACACCAGAGTCACTACTTTAGGCGGATTCGCGAAGGTGAGTGGAAGTTTTAATTTGTATTTCCCTCTCGCTGGCCTCCTCCGAAAAGTCTCCTTTGACCCCGGAGTGGGCGCTCGGGGCCGGGGGGGTGGCCTGCGGGGGCCAAAGGCGTGCTTTTCGCTCCCAGCCGGTGGCACGGAGGCGGACGGCGGCGGGCTGTTTTTGGCCTGGTGGCTCGCGTGCGCGCGGCGGGCGCGGGGCTCGGGCGGGCGGGCGGCCCGGCGCCGGCTCGCGCCCTGCCCGGTGCCCGGCCGGCCCGGCGGGGTCTGAGCGGCGCGGCGGGGAGTGCGGGCGTGCGGGGCGCCCGCCCGAGCCCCGCGCCCGCCCCGCGCCCGCGCCCGCCCGCCCGCTCGCTCGCGAGTCAGCTCTGCCGCCGCTGCCGCTCTAGCACAGGCGGAGACACAGAGACACACAGACTCTGCGAGCAGTTTTCGTGCAACTCAAAATTAGCGCGGGCAGGTTTAACATCGATAATCGGCTGCGAAATGATCCCGGCAGCCGGGGGCACAGCCTCGGCCCCGTCGCCCTCGGTTTCTACGGCTAACAAAAGAAACCAGGACCTGTCTCCAAATAGCCATCTTAGGCTTCAAGGCTAGGCAGAAGCTGTAGGCCTCAAAGAAGGGCCTATGGAGATGGATAGATCTGGGAGAGGGATCGGAATCGGCCCCGGCCCGGGCCCCCCCGGAACCTGCGGACGTCGCTGTCCGGAACAGTATTGATCCTTTTGAACTTTTTTTTTTTTTAGTGGAAACGGACCGCGTTGAGATTTAAAAGGGGGCGACAGAGGGACTTGCGATTGGTTATTGTCCGGGCTTCAAAAACAAAACAAACCCACCAAACCCCCCCTCCCGCCCCCCAAACAAAACAAGTGCTGTTAAATACAGGGCCCTCGGGTGGAAAACACAGGGATTCCAGCAGCCCTGGCTTAGTAACTCGCACGGATCGAGCCCAAACACCCACTGATGCTTGAGGTCTCGACAGATCTCTGTAGAATGGGTATTTATTTCACAGTGAGGGTAGAGTTTTCTTGGATTGTGCACTTTCAGACAGATGTGGCTGTGTTTTTAACAGGTTTCTGAGAAGAATCAGTGGGGAGAAATTGTTGAAGAGTTCAACTTTCCCAGAAGTTGTTCTAACGCTGCCTTTGCTTTAAAACAGTATTACTTGCGGTGAGTAGTAGTGGCTCTTCCACAGTATTTGGAAATAAGGGGCTTATGGGGAGATTTGTTTTTAGAAAAAAAAAAAAAAGTAAAAAACCCAAACAAACCTTGCACACCAAATGGTTTCTAAACTTCTGTTGGTTCAGTCTGAAGAACATTAAATATCCGTAAAGTGAGGTTGTAGGAAGGTGAAAGTTTTCCTCGTCTATTTTAGGATTGTTTACATTTTTCATACAGAATCATTACAGGTGACACCCCTCCCCCTCATCTTGGCAAACATTCTTTTGTGACATTGTTATTTATTGCTTGATATCCACAGAGGGGCAGAAAGGTGATGCTTAGTAAAAGAGTTAAGATAGTTAATGAAACTTTGTATCCCTTGGGAAAATTTTTTCTTTGTTTTGGAAACTCCTTTGCCTTTTTAAATTCTGACCTTAAGATTTTTAAAAAATGAAACCTCTTGTGTGGAACCGTGTCACTGAGTAGTTATTCGGTAGACTATTTGTACATAGCATAGCATATTAGTGTCTTAGGTGACCAGGATTGTTTTTAGAATAATTTTTTTTTGGAATTTTTGAGTGATTTAAAAATGTTCAAAAGGATTATTACGTTTAGGAAAATTAGCGGTACTATGAAATGGAATACTATGATTTGGATTTTCTTTTATTCTCCTCCTTTGTTTATTTGACAGATTTCTTATTCAGTTGGCATGTGATACAGTTTAGATAATATATTTTGTGATTCCTCCTTATGTTTTTCTCCTAGGAATATTTTCTTACTGCAGTTTATTATGAGGTCATCTTTTATTTTTAATGTTTACTTACCCATAGAAGATCCTTAGTTGGTGGTGGTTATTTAAAACTGAAATAATGCTCTTCATAGTTATTGCTTTTTAGTAATGATATTATAGGATGGCCTTTTAGGTAATGTGGCTTCTGCATAATTTGAGTTGGGCATTTATCATTGCTTCAAATGTAATATCCAAATGTGGATATTCTGTGTTATGTTCAGCATGCTGAAATAGGAAATGCAGTAATTGCACAGGTGTACTTTCTATTGGCTATCTCAGATTGACTTCAGGCTTGAAGCTGAAGAGTTCACAGAACTTTGTGGGTAGTTACTGAGTTACACAGAAGTCTAGAAAATATTAAATATGGTTGGTTATCTATTGTGTGTGTGTGTGTGTGTTTGATGGCATGTGTGTCAGAGTACATTTTTAAATAAAGAAATAAAAAATAAAACAAAATCAACCTCTAAAACTGTTGATTTAGTAATGTGGTGAGAAGTAGAGAATTTTATATTTATGGTGAAATTCACGTGCTTATTTCCATTTATAAAATTGAGAGGAATACTGTTAATACATGTCCTGGTTTTCTGGTAATCAGTTTGAACCATTTGGATTTTAGAGTTTAAAATACACATTTTAAAGGTATGCCTGATATTTATTGGATTGGTTGATTGAAATTTAATATCCAAAAGGTATTGTATGATATATATGGTTCATGAGATGTGTTTTTCTGAAGAATTTACATTTATAGTAAAGGGTTTTAGCATAATCAATTAAATGGCTAGACTTCCAGTTTTATACATGTTACATAAATACTGTTTTTCCAGTTGTGATTTCTATCTTGGGATCATATCATCCATTGATTATACTTATAGGTAATATCTTTAACTATATAGTTTCAAGGTTGTTTGCAACTCTTTACATTGTTCTCAGATCAATTTGAGCTTTATGCTCTTATTAGAAGCTGCCTTTTGAACTATGTCCCTGGCTAAACTTGTTTTTCATCCATATGTCACTCTCCAGGTTTGTTTTTGTAGGGTTGTAGCTAGGCTACTAGGAAAAAAGTTGAAGCATTTGTTTTGGAAAATAAAACCATGTGAAGATTTGCATGACTTGTAAAGAAATACAAAAGAAATGCTGGTCAAAAATTGGATACTACCAACCTTGAAAGATTTTTTTCCATAATGGTGTAATATTGCACAGTTAGAGGACTTGTATTATGCTGGGTTTTACACCTTTCTCTGAAGAATCTTAACTGGCAGACAGGATGCCAAGCTTTCACAGTAATTCTGTTACTTAACCATAAGTGTGCCTCTTCCTAGTAAGAAATAGCAATCAAGCAACTTTGTAAGTTCCCTCTTTGTTATAGCAAATCGAATATCATAATTTCTGATGAGCAGATAATGCAGTATGTTTTATAAATCACTGGTGGAATAATTTTTTTAACATGAATTGCTTTTTCATTTGACCTGTTGTAAGACTGTCATTACATGTGTTCTCATTTACTCTACAAGTTTATTATTTGCTGACAGTCCGCTAATTTTATTATTAATTGGATGGATGGCTGTTAGCCTAGTATTTTATGATATATCTTCATGACATTACAGACATTTAAGTAAGGAAGAGCAAACTAGTATGCTGGCCATGTGTATATTCTAACGTTTTTATGTTTGTTTTGACACAAACATAGACAGTCATTAAATATAGAGACTTGAATTTAGTGGTCTGCCAAAAGTTAGCTTGATTGTATCAAACATATATTTATATAGTTGTAGATTGTCCACAAAAATTTCTCAAAGTCTAAAACTGAAAATGCAATTGATTATTTGTTTTAACATTGGCATTTAAATTTTTAAAATGTAAGTGCCTACAGATAATGTGTAGAAGTACTCTGTTTAAAAAATGGATATTAATGATCTATGAGGTCTGTATAGTTTTAATTCCTTTTTAGTCATGTACATCTCAATGTATTCCACAGATGTTTATTATTAGAATTTCCCTGTAAGTGTAAAAAGATAAGGTATAATTTCCCACATTTTGTAAATGGAGAGATTAAAGTGAAAAAAAAATCCAAGTGGCTTTAGGGGCATTTGTTAATTGGACAAAAAGTTGTATTCCTAAGATGTGTTCAGTAATATTTAGTCAGTCTATTATGAATTCAGTGTGTTAGTCACAAATGATTTTAAGAAAATAAAACATAATTGGAAATAACATATGGTTAAATTTATGTTCAAGTGTATCTATGCCTAATGTGTTCCATATTTACTCAGTGAAGTTTATTTTTTGTTGTTGTTTTGGTCCTAAAGTTGGGGGACAATTTACTACTATTATTTCTGTTAAGAATTTGAAGCCTTGGTATGAAGATTTAGGTAAATATTTCAAATACTTAGTTGAAGAATTATGTTTTAGCTTACTAACATCAATAGTACAGTTGTAGTCGAGGTTAACTTGATGTTTCCATTATAAAACGTGATTTTTTGGAAAGATGGTGAAATACCTTAGATGTTAAAAAATTTATGATACAAAACTATATATTACTGGTTTTCTTATAATATTAATGCTGTTTTTACATGTACTTACGTTTAGAATAGCCAGAAACTTAATTGTGGAGTTGCACCCATCATAGTGAATTTTCGATTGCATTGTGAATTTATTCTATTTTTTTTCCCTTGGTGAGTAAAGCCTTCCCTTAAATTATACCAATAGAGAGAGTTTACATTTATCAGTTAAACAGAGTGAATACACTCGGATATTCTGTAGTTAGTGTCACTATGTAGATCACTTCTTTCAAGAGAAAGCCTTTTATGAATCACTTGAGGTTAAGTGGAATAATGCTTCAAAAATTGTAATAAATAAGTAAATAAAGCAATACATTGAGTTTGCGAATTGCTAAACAGAATTGATAAACAGAGATTATTCTCCTTATTCAAGGAAGGAAAATAAAAGTAATATGGAGACTGGAAGAACAACTGTACATATCTTAAATAAATTATTCATATATGCATTTTAAATTTAATTTTATAAACTGTACCCTTTCGTTTTGAACAAACCTGATTTTGGTATCTTCTGATATTGTTACATTTTAAAGGATTTTTAAAGGATTACAGATTTGTTGATATTCTGTTAGATTTTAAAGGATTTTTAAAGGATTGCAGGTTTGTTGAACAGAGGAGTAGAAAGTGGAGAAAGTTGAAAGACTGATCAGAATTCAGCTAGGTTAGTGTTGTGTCTTAGAAACCGTGTTTTAAACAGCTTAAATTTGCCCCGAAGTAGCAATAAATCTCTTTCCAACATAGATAGTTCACTGAAGATACAAACTTCACTGAGGATACAGACTAAGGACTTAGCTATAACTCCCAAAAATGTTTATATGCTTTCTTGCATTTTCATTTTCTGCCTTAGCTGTTAACTAAAAATGTCTATTTTTAAATGGGAGTACTCTTCTATAATTCTAGCTCTACTCTGTTGTGGATTCAGTATTTTCATAGTTTGTTGTATGTGAAATCCACTATAACTTTGATAGAAAAGTGTATCATTATTGTGAATGTTTTATATTCCCAAACTGAACGATACTGAAAGTTGGAAAAGAAAGGAAAAACAAACATTTTAATTCATTGGAATTTAGGTGCATTAGTCAGTGATCAAGTACGTATTTTTAGGTGAAGTATTTAGAGTTTTTATTATTGTTTGGTGAAGGCTGCTTATTGGGCATTTTCCAGAGTGATATAGACCCTACTAAAGTTTACTGATAAAAATGGGGTTTGTCTGAATTGGGAATTAGAGGCTATATGGGGCTGGGGTTGGGGGGCAATTCTCTCTGTCTCTACTTTGATCTGCTACCACCACCATCACCACACTCTGGTATTCAGGATCAATTACAATAGAAGTTCCCAATTTGTGCTACACGAAACACTTATTTTTCTGAAATGTCAATATATTTCCTTGAAAAAAAAGGCCAAATGAATTTGAGTAATAAAGCTAAACTTAGGTTACTTTATTGCAGAACTTCTTAGAGACTTTATTTTGTTGATGTGCATTGTGGATCTCTAGACAATTTGGAGAAACACAGTATATTACTTCCCTTCCCCCACACTAGTAAATGGTGTTTCCCAAACACCACCATACATCCAAGGAGTGTGGGATGAAACCTCATGTTGGAGGAACACCTACTAAGTTCTGTGGAGCACAGTTTGGGAAACTCTGAGCTAGAAGAAATGAGGGTTAAGGAAGAAAAATTTTAAATATGGAAAATAATGAGGAAAATGAAGGGTAATTATGTATATTTATATAGAGATATATAAATACAGACTTAAATAATTTTTATGGAGCTATTATTTGCATATCTATCAATGGTTGTGCAAAATTATATTGATAATACTTGTTAAATAGTTGTTTGAATAGGGGGATGTTAAAATTATCTTGTATTCATTGCCAGGAAAAGAAAGGTAAAGAAATACTGCAGTCCAAATAGAAGAAGAAAAGTTGAACCTGTAAGATAAGTGGTGGCTTCAGTTGGCCCAGAATGTGGAAAGCTGTCCTTATAGATGCATAACAGTATTTTTTTCTACTGTTTAAACTATGCGACGAAAGACAAAAGACCAAAAATATATGACCGTGATAAAGATTTTTGAGTCTCAGGCAATGGTTCATATATTGGCATGATAATCTTTACAACAAAAGAATTTACAGTTAATTTTATTTCATTGGTTCGTCTTTTAACGTAAGATTCTTATTTGAACCAGCAGCTCCCAAAAGGAAAGTAACTGCTGTTTATTTCCCCTGTTGTCTATCATTCTAACTAGACACTTCTTTTTTCAACAGGGTTTCATGTTTAAAATTTTGTTTTTTAAATTTATCTAAACAAGCCTTTCTAAAGAATTGTAGCAGAATCATTGATCGCATTGTTTTGTAGAAGAGTAATTACTTTTGTTGAAATATGACAGTCCTGCTAAAAATTTGTAGTTGCTTCAGTAATTTAAAAACTGAGAAGTCGTATCATGAATTTCGATATTAGGGAAAGCTGTTTAGCAGTAGATATTGGTTTAAGGACCAAATTTACTGGAGTTAAAAATGGACATGTTAGGATTAAAGATTATCTTCAAATACTTTATGGCTTAAAATTATAAGCATTATTTTTATGAAAAGCAAAAAGCATTCGTTTTTGAATTTAAAATAAATGTAAATAACATGGTTAGTTCAGTTATCCATGGTAAAGCCAGGGAAATAAGCAGGTTGATTTTGTTTATTCAGAAGTGCACAAAGTGCATATATGCTGATTGATATTGGTATTGGTTACCTATTATAGTTTATTAATGCATTCACTTAGGAAATAAAACTTTTGGGGGACCTAGAATAGAGAGATGGTTTAGAGCAAATTGTCACTCTCAGCAGCATTCAGATTATCTATGAATTTCATTAAGCTTTCCAAGAATTGTGTTATTAAAAGAGTCTAACATATTTTTCTCTTTCAAAACATAAAGAAATTTCGCTTGTGCTTGGATACTTTCTGCATATTCATTATGTTGTGAATTGGAAGTTAATTCATTTCTACAAGATATATACCCAGTTGATGAAGTACATTGCAATAACCTATTGCTAGAACTGAAATCTCTTGGTGATATCTAAGAACAGCTGTCATGTTCTGAATTGTTGCCCCAAAATGACACATCTGTAGTTCTGTCAATATCTAAGTCAGTGTTTGCAAGGTCCACCCCCATCTTGCTGCAAGAGAATTTTGTGATGGTGCTGAATCTGTTGTTTTGGCTGTTTTATCTCATTAGTCTCTCAATGGTTCCCATTTTCTCTTCCTATCATGCCATTGATTTGTTGAAGTAATGGCATCATTAGCCTTTAGAATGTCCCAGATTCTGGATTTGGTTGATTACTTCCTTCTAGTGTCAGTTAACCTGTTCCTCTATCCCCTGTATTCATTTCCTGAAAACTGATAGTTAGATCTAAAGGTTGATAACATTCAAGTTCAGTATTTTAGGCATACTTAATAGGTAGTGCTGTGCTTTTTGTAAGATCATGAGACATATAATGTTTAGTTGGCCTGTTTTAATGGTGCTAAGACTGAGCAGTGGCTTTAGGTAATAATAGTCTGAAACTCTGTATTTTTAAAAAGTGTTCCCCAGGTGATTCTTAAGGATGCTGAAGTTTGAGAACAACTGATCTAAGTATTTAGTTGCTGAGATAACTAGTTTAACTTGGCATCGATGAGTTGGCCAGGGCTACATCCAGAACAAAACCTCCAGGTGACATCTGGTCTAGGGGCACCTGCTCAAGCTGCACCTGTTGTCTCTGAGTGGAGCCTGGACGCACCCATACTTTGTCCCTGGGCTCTAGAGAACATAACAAGGGCTCCAGTTTAGTTAAGGGGAAAAAAAGGGTAAATGAACTACCAATTTGAACTTAGAATCCTAACTGTATTTGTAAAATTTGGTTTTTAAAAAATTAATTAAAAATAAGTTCTCTTTAATATTTAGGTGGGTTTTTTATATATATAGACTTTATAATATTCTTCCCAAATGGGACACCATTTGTTTTATTGAATTTGCTGAATGCTTTTTGTCTTTGTGAGGATTTTGTTGGTTTATCCCAGTACTGCGTAGGGGAGTTAACTTATATTGTATAAATTACTTTAAAAATACCAATAGCCTATTTTGTTTAATGTACTTTATCTTCATTTTTCAAACTGTTTTCATATGTGAGATTTATTTTTATCATTTCAAATTTCAGAAGTAATTGCTGTTATTTAATCTTAGAAAAAATAGCACTTAGAAACAAATTTCTTTACACCACTCAAGACTCTTTTCTTCTAGAGCACATGGACTACTTCTTTAAAAAAAAAAGGCTGTAGGTTATATCCAACTCTCACTATTAAGTGTCAGCCATATTGTCAGTTAGGAAGTATGTTGTACATATTTTTAGACCACACTTTTCCCCCTTCACCTTTCCATTCCCTTCACTGGTGACAGACGTGCTTTACGTTTTACAAAGCGTTGTCTTATACATAATCCTCTGTTGTCTGCTGTTGTTAAATATCTTCAGGTATATTCCACGTTCTAGCTGTGTTTACCTTTTGTTTCTATCAATAAATGATTTTTTTCATTACCATATAATGGGGCCAAACTAAAATGTTGCTTTTTATAAAGCAGGATTTGAATGAAGTTGTATAAGAAACTATTGTTTGAATATACATCTTATTGTGAAAATGGCAAGTATCTAGAGTTCTCATCTTTCTTTCCGAGTTGTTGCTGTTATACTTGGTAGATTCTTATAGTGTTCAGTGGTCAGTTGCTCTGTGCACAGAGATGATGTTTATTATGTAATTATAACATACACATCTTTCATAGTGAAGTGTTTCAGATGAAATTTTATTTTGTCCCTCTCCTAGCCCATTGCTTAATTTTAAATAAGTAAAATAATTAATGTAAACATACATGAGGTCAGTAGGAACATTCTTCTGTTAAAATTGGACAAAGAAGAGAACATAAGTTAGGGCCCTATGCAGAAAATGCCTACTCTGTAGTACTTTGGTGATGGGGCTTAGTTTAAATTTGTCAGTAATAATGCCCAGGTTGATCACACTTTCCATAATGGTTCATAGATTAAGTGAATTTTCAATATACTTAAACTCAGATTGGACCACTTAGTACTTCATCAGCAGTAAGTACCTTAGCAAGCTGTATCTCCAAATGCACTCGCAAGTAATAGGTCAAGAGTGCTTAATTGGTTTGTTGTAATCTTTTTAGTTTATACCGTTAAAAAGTCAAACTTCTGAATTTCTGAGTAATTTTTCCAGGTAGCCCCACATTGCAATGTATTAATTCAATCTAGTAGTAAGAAAATCTGTTTGAGAGAGAAATGACCTATCATTTTCTTTCTTACTATGTTTTCTTTTTAAAAATTAATGTAATATTTTTTGTGCTCTCTATGTGAACTCTTATTTCACTTTATTTATATCAACCAGTTGTTATTATTTTGCCATATTTGCTTTATATTTTTCTCTTTATATGTGATGGTGAGTATATATACACATACATTATTATTGTCATTATTATTACTGCTTAATCATTTGATATCAGTACAGATATGCCTTTTACTCCTAAATATGTGTATATTACCTAAGAATAAAAACATTCTCTTATGTAACTATAGTACAATTATAAAATTCAGAAAACTTAACATGGATACACTCATATTATCTGTATTATATACAGAGCTTATTCAAATTTTACCAATTGTCCCAAAGATGTCTTTTACAGCAATCATATCCACCCCCCCAATCCATGATCTTGTATTGCATTTAGTTATCATATCGCCAGTTCTTCAGCCTCTCATGATAACTACCATGATACTACATTTTTGAACAGTACAGGCCAACTGTACTATAAAATTTGGATATGTCTGATGTTTTTTTCAGGATTAGATTTAGGTTAGGCATTTTTGTCAGGAGGTGTGTGATGTCACTTTGTCCCATTATTGCTGGTGTTAACTTTGGTTAAGGTGGTGTTTCTCCGCTGTAGAGTTTTTGTTTCTTTTTTGTAATTAGTAACCTGTGAGGGACATACTTTGAGATCATGTAAATGTCTTGCTCACCATCAAACTTTTACCCAATAGTGTTAGCATCCATTGATGATTCTTGCCTGAATCAGTTATTATGATGGATATAGAATGCTTATTTTCTGACTCTATCATTCCTTCTACATTTATTAGTTGGCAATCTATGAAAAGGAAAATATTTTCATTCTTATTTACTAGATTTTTATTTTATCATGGATTAAAATCTATTATTGTTATGCATTTTACTGCTTAAATTTGGCCAGGAGGAGTCCTTTCAAGCTTTTTGACATGTTCTTTTTAACGTGTTCCCATTATATTTGAACTCTTCCTTGTCTTCTGACAAAATAAAATCTTCCAGGGTCAATTTGTGTTTTGCTAACCCAGCTCTAGCGTCAGCTATTTCTCCAAGGGCTCCTGGTTCCTTTCAGTGTGGAATGGTATAGAGAAACCAAGGTCTGGGTGGTAGGTGTGCTCATAGCTATTGAATTATCTTTTCTTCCAGGCCCTTTCAGAGGACAGAGCTAGGAAGTTTATTTATTTTAAGTATAAATATATATATTTTGAAAATCATAAGGCTATACTGATATCTCTAATTACAGTCCACACGTTTCTTCTTGCCTTCTTCCATTCTATGTATCTCCCTTCACCTGCATTGAGAACTCTAGTTCCCAGCACCAGTATATTTATTCAGTTCTATAATGCATAGAGAATAGTTTCGGAATTGTTATACCCATACCAGTATAAACAACAAACCTGCCAAGCAGAGTCACAGATTTGTTTGCAGTTCTTTTTGTGTTCAGACTGAAGCTATAGTGGTAAAGTATTGTGCTAAAAAATTCACAGTGATTGGATTCTTTTTTTTTTGGGTATTGTTATTCACTTAAAATACAGTAAAATTCATATTTTTTCCATTGTATTCAATTTTGTGTTTTCCCCCATCCTGTTCCTTTAATTTTATTTATGAATGTGTAAAATACTTAGTAAGATTCTAAAATCAAAATTTAAGAAAAGATATACTTGAAAGCTACCCTCTTCCCTTCCCTGTTTCTTCTACCCCAGTTCCTACCCATGTTCTGTTGGTAACCAGTTTCCTTAGTTTCTGGTTATCCTTCCTGTGTTTCTTTTTGCGAAAGTAGGGGGATAATATATATGCATTCTTAGTTCCCCCTCTTAAAATGAAGAATACACACTTTTTTTTTGTATTTTGCCTTTTTTTTACTTAATATATCTTGACTATCACTCTAAATAAGTTCATAAAGTCCCATTCTTTTTTTTAACAGCTGCATATTATTCCATTGTGGATATATCCTAGTTTATTCAACCAGTTCCCTACATAATGGCACTTAGGTTGTTTCCAGTATTTTACAATAGCAAATAATGCCATATGAGTAATCTGCCAATCTAGTTATGCAAACCTATTTTCAAATTTTTGGAGCTGTGTCTTCAGAGTAAATTACTAAACTAGGGATCGATGCAGTAATCAAAGAATAAATGCATATGTAGTTTTGTTAAATATTGCCACATTCTCTTTGCAGGAGAGAATTGTTTTGCATTCCCACTGGCAGTATGTGAAAGTGCCTGTTTTCCCACCGCCTTGCCATGTGTTGTCAGGCTTTTTAAGTTTTACCAATCTGAGGGGTTAAGCAACAGTATCTCACCATATTGTAATTATTGTGGCTTTATATGTGTGTTTTAATATTTGGTAGTGCCATTCCCATCTCATAGCTCTTTTTTTGTGTGTGTGTGAGGAATGCTAAATTAGCCCTGAGCTAATGTCTGTTGCCACTCCTCCTCTTTTTGCTGAGGAAGATTGGCCCTAGGCTAACATTCGTGCCCATCTTCCTCTATTTTACATGTGGGACGCCTGCCACAGCATGATTTGATAAGCGACACATAGGTCCGGGCCAGGGATCCAAACCTGCAAGCCCTGGGCTGCCGAAGTGAAGCACGTGAACTTTAACCACTGTGCCACCAGGCTGGCCCCTAGCTCTTTTTTTTGTTGTTGTTGAGGAAGACTGGCTCTAGCTAACATCTGTTGCCAGTCCTCCTCTTTTTGCTGAGGAAGATTAGCCCTGAGCTAACATCTGTGCCCATGTTCCTCTATTTTGTATATGGGATGCTGCCAAACATGTCTTGCTGAGTGGTGCATAGGTCCGCACCCAGGGTTTGAACCTGTGAATTCCAGGCTGCTGAAGTGGAGTGCATGTACATAACCACTATGTCACTGGGCCAGCCCTGCTAGCTCTTTTTTTAATAAGGTTTTCTTGGGTATTCTTTTATGCTTGTTTTTCCATATGAACTTTAGTGTTAATTTGTTCTAGTTCCGGGAAAAATCTTGGTTGTTTATTTTTATGGGATTGCATTAAATTTATAAATTCCGTTAGGAGAACTGACATCATGATGATATTGACCTATCCAAGAACAATGAAAGTCTTCCTATTCAAATTTTTTTGTGTCATTCAAGAGTCCGGAATTTTTCTTTTTATAGGTTTTGGACATTTCTTAAGTTTATTCTTAAGTATAATTTTGTTTTTTGTTACTATTGTAAGTATAGTTTTCTCTTCCATTATATCTTCTAATTGGTTATTGTTTATTTACATGAAAGTTATTGATTTTTTTATATTATAACCTGCTGTTGTTTTACTCTTTGTATTTTATCATTGACTTAAAAAGTTGTTTAGACATATTAGCATGTCATCTGCAAATAGAGATAGTTCTACTTCTTTTCTAAATTTTGTGCCTTTAATTATTTTCTTTTGGCTAATTGTATTGGCCATTATTAAATAGTTGGGAAGATGAGGGCATCTTTTCTTACCTTGATGCTGACCTTAGTTTGATGTTTTTAGCATTTCCTCATTAAGATTCTGCTTGCTATGTGTTCTTGCTGCAGTCTTAATCTATATGTTCTACTAACATAGTATTTCTATATCTGTTTATTGAGTGAACAATGCTGTTAGACTTAGATTTAGTGATATCCTTCATATATATATCTACTAGCATTTGGTTTTAATTTGTTTTAATCTAAAATTATTTCTTTATTATCTGTATTCAATGGGGGGGCTATTACTGAATATTAAAAATTTTAAATCCCATTTTGTGGCTTATATTTGAATGTGAATATTTCTCATGTTCTAGGAATTGAATATATAAATAACAGTCAGCGGAAATGCTAAATGATAACTTCGGATGAAAATTACCTTTTCTGTTCTACCTATCCATTAAGAAGTCTTTACTGTTTCATTCTTTGCTGGCCATCGAATCATTTGTTATTCAAAAACAAGGCAATAATTTAATTCATTGCTTTATTTTATATTATTAAGACTATTATAAACCATGATTTGATCATTGCTTAATTTTTATGTTCTCAAGGTGAGAAGTAATTATTTTGATTTAAAAGTCTTCTTCATAGCTTATCCACCCTGTGGAGATGAAAAGCATATTTGTACTTTAGTTTCAGTCAGAAATCTTATATGCTTGTTTGGGTGAATCCATTCACATCCATTACCACTAAATTAAATGTTATGCTTTTACATAGTATATTTGATTCTCAGAATTAGATATAATTTGGATATTAAAGTCTTGCTAGTTTTGAGAGTTCCTTTGAACATCCCTCCTTCTTTATCTCCCTGTTTATAAACTGTGGGGGTTAGCTTAAGTGGATGTATGTGTGTATGTGCACACGTGTGCCACACTTTTTATTAGCTTTAAGCAAATTGCTTGGTAATTTCTTGGTCTGTTCTTAGGCATGCCAAATCTTACAGATATTTACCAAGTCTTACACATTTAAGGGGCTAGGGTGAGGTAGACATTAGTTATTATATGCAAATTTAATGTTTTACAGAGGTCTAGTAGTATAGCTTATGTGGCCTGAAAACTTAGATTCCTGAAGATAGGAGCAAGAGGTATGTAGTCAGCAACAATTAGATATGGCTGCTGAATCTATCAATTTGTAGCGTCATCATTCTTAACTAGAAAGGATTTTAAGAAGGTGCTTTCTGGTAGGCTAGAACTAAGGATATTTTTTCTGGTAGGCCTGCATAAGGATAATTGACTTGCCTAAGATCGCTATTACTGAATGATGGGAGGGGAAAGTAGAAGCCAATTCAGAGCTGCCTTTATTACTCTAGCCACTCTATTCTGATTTAAAAGGAATAAATGTAGAAGATTGTTAGAGATTTCTTTGCTACTATAAAATGTGACCTTTACTTTTACATTAAGATGATTCTACTGACTTATACCATCTGTGAGGCATAGGTATTAATTTGTTGGCCAGTAACAGTGATAAGTATGCACTTGATTTATCATTTGTATCCAACAATCTTATCTCTTTCCCTTCTTGTCCAAAGAATAATATTCTAAAAGATATGTGAGTATTATTGGAGAGCCCATAGCCAAACGTATAGCCATCACTGGGAAAAATCACTTTTTACTGCAGAAATTCCTTATTTTAAATGTTTTCTTGGAACAACTTAAGTTTACATAACTGGTCACTATTTTTTTTAATAACCAGGAATACTAATTTAAAGTTTTCAGCTGGTACATTATTTTTTAGATGGAGACCTCTACTGGAAGTATGAAGCAATAGAGGGATTTTATTATACATTATAAAATATCTAGACAAAGGGATGGTAGAGAGATTTATTTAAAAAAGTCAATGTAAAGTATCCTAGAGTCCTTTTAAAAGAATCTTCGTTATGATTCTCTTCAACGAATCTTCGTTATGATACTTTAGATAATAGTGTACTTTTGGTTTATGACGTCATCTTAAGTTTTTTAAAAAGCAGAATACCAAGTTTATATTTTTGTTTTTGTTTTTTTAGCTGTTTATTGAATTTGCGATGTGCCAAGCACTGTACTAAATGATTTGCGATAACTCATTTCTTCTTCACACCTCCCTGTGACGTAGGTACTGTTGTTATTATTATTCCTGATGTTACAGAAGAGAAAAGAGGACAAAGAGGTTTAAGAATCTTGCCTGAGGTCACATGGATAGTAAGTTCAGGAGCTAGCATTTGAACCTGGGACATCTGGCTCTAGAAAAGGCGTGCTATGTTGTCTTCTTCCAAGTGCACGTGATTAAACTTTATTTAAAAAGCATATGAAGACAAGGACCTGAAGAGAATAAGCAAAATATGAAAATGGTGGGGGTCGTTGTGGGATTGTGGCTTTTAATTTAAACAGTCCTTTAATGTATCTTTTTATAGTAAAACTTGTGTGCTACAGTACAGTTTATAGCCTTTAAGTAACATTGCTAGTGGTGTCAGGATTAGACTTTAGCTTTGTGAATTATAATTCACTGCTCTTATTTTACTACTGAAGTCAAGGACTTTTTTTTTCTTTTATGTTTATGTACCTCTTAAAGCCCCTAATTCAACATTTGATACATTATAGTTGAACTGAATTAGATCCCCTGCCTCTGAGGAGGTTCTTCTGAACTCAGGTGGATATGGTGGGCCTCTCAGCAAATGGGAAATCTAATTTGGGAAATTCTGAAAGAACTGGAAAATTCTAAAATACACAATTAGTAATATAGCATTCCATTGGTCTGGCCCTAAGTTTAACCTTTTCTTGTGTAGTTTTTATAAAACAAGCACCAAGAGTCAGTTCTAGTTGTAGAGTATAAATTAACATTGTGATAAATATAGCATTTTGTGCAATTTTATATAGCACTTAAAATATTTTTTTTAGGTAAAATAGACACTAATGTCTCCCCATCAGTCTTTACAAGCTACAACAGAATAGAATCTTGTATAAGGTAAGAGTTGACCCAGAGTGATATTGATTTTGTTTCAAACTGGCATGTGAAGATCCAAAGATTTTGCAAAGTAACTACTATTTCTGAAAAAATGGATACTGGAAATGAAGTGATAATTCAGTGGAGGCATTTTGGGAGTCAGGAATGTTCATTATCATCATAGCAATAGCTAACATTTATTGTTTGCCAGGCACTGTGTTCAACTTGCATTATTCTAATCCTCAAAACTATCCTATAAGATGGGTACTATCATCTTCATTTATAGATGAGGAAACTAAGATTTAGAGAGGTTAAGTAAGTTGCACAAGGTCCCACAACTACAATGTGGTGGAGCTGGAATATGATCCAGGTCTTCTGCCTCCAGAGACCAAACTTGTAACCACTATGCAGAATACTGCTCTTTATTCATTCAGTGAATGATGATTGATCATCTGTCATTTGCCAGGCACTGTTCTAGGCACTGGACATACATCAGTGATGAAAACAGAGAAAAGTTTTTCCCCTTGGGAGCTAGGGAAGGGAGACAGATAGTAAACAAGTAAAACAGAGTATATTAGATAATATACTGCAGGGAGAAGAATAAAGCAGATAAAGGAGATAGTTTTTGGATGGGGAGAGTGTTACGTCTTTGGATAGAATGGACAGGAAGTCTTTCTAAGAGGGTGAGATTTGAATATAGACCCAAAGGAGATGAAGGAGCAAACCAGATGGATCTCTGGGATAAGAGTGAACAAATAGCAGTGGAGCATGCCTGATGTGTTCAAGAAACAGTATGGAAACCATTGTGGCTAGAGTTAGTGAATAAAGAGGAGAGAAGTTGGAGGTGATTAGATCAGAGAGAGAAGAGAAAGCTGGTAGCATATCTTGTGGGGCCTTTGTAAGGTCTTTGCCTTTTACCAAAAACCATTGGAGGATTTTGAGCAGTGAACTGCCATTATCTGGATCTCTCTGGGTGCTTTATTATATGTAGATGAAAGGGGGGAAAGGGCAGAGCAAAGAGACATGTTAGAGGGCTAATAAAATAATCTAGGTGAAAAATGAGGGTGATTTGTATCAACCAGGTTCATAGCTCTTGAGATGGTGATAAGTAGCCATATTTTGGATATCCAAAGTTTCACATCTAAAGCTTTCAAGACTATAATTAGCAGATACTTAGTCAGATACTTACTGAAAACCCATCAGGTTCAAGTTTATACTTCTTCAATAAACTTTATTTTCCTTGGTTATCAAAATATAGTAACATATTCTCATTGTACACAATCTAGAAAATACAAAGAAAGGGAAAATATTGAGCACTCTTAATATCTTAGCATGTCTTCTAGTCTTTAGTCATAAGGATTGAACCTTAAAATCTATCTACCGTAAGCTGGCTCTCTGTCTCTCTTACTAAAATGTTAGCTCCCTCAGAGCAAGAGCTGTGCTCTTTATTTTTCTATCATGGGTCCCAAGACAGTATCTGCTTCATAATAAGTGCTCAGTAGTGCTTGTTTTGTTTGAATTAATTGTGCCAGTCAATGGGGTGCCATCTCCTTGCACATTCTTTGAGGAGATACCATGTTTTTTCATTTGTTTTAAGGCTTGGGGATTGGGCCGTCAGTAAGTGTTGGTAGACTTAGTGAATGTACTCTGAACTCCAGCCATGCTTATCTATTTATAGTTCTCCAAACATGCCAAGTTTTTCTTGCCTCTCTGCCTTTGCATGTGCTGTTTTCTCTGCCTGGAATTCCTTTCCCTTCTTCTTTGCCTGACATACTCCTACCCATCTTTGAAACTTAACATAAATGTCACCTTCTCTAAAAAGCCTTTTCTTATCTCCCCAAACAGCTTGAAGTGATCCTCTTTGTGATCCCGCTTTGCCCCCATTTATACCTCTATTATAAACACTGCTGCAAAGATTTTTTTTCATGTCTGTATTGCACTGTGAGCCCAAAGAAGTAGGGACTTAGTTTTATGTATCTTTGTAGCCCCATCATCATGACACAGAGCTTAGTAGTGCATAGGAGTTAATGTGTGGCTAATGGAATCAATGAATGAATGCCAGAAAGGGTCACTGGAAATAAGAAAAGACATCACTTCGGTTTGGGCATAGAGAGGAGCTTATGGAAAAGGCCTTGAGCTTGGCATTGAAAGACTAGTTGGATTCAGATAGAAAAAAAAGAGAAAGGTGGAGGACTTTTTAGGTATGAGGAAAGGGGGAAATGAAGATGGGCATGGTGTGGTTTAGTTCTGTAAATGAACCTGCTGCATCAGAGCGTTTGTGCATGTGATTGGTGGGAGGTAAGATGGGGACCAAAGATTGGACATCATAGAGATTGTGAAAATCAGGTCAAAGTGTTTGACCTTTATTATTCTATATATAGTGGAATGTGAGGTTTATGTTGTTTTTTGTTGTTTGTTTGTTTTTTAGCAGAACAATTTCTTGATGAAAATGATGTTTGGAGAGCATTAGTCTTACATTGGTGTGTGGGATAAATTTGAGATAGGGGAAAGTAGTGGCAAGAATGGCAAACACACCTGCCCCTGAGGTTTGATCAGAAAATTGGATAATATTTGAGTATTCAGATAAGCGTGAATTATTACTTTTTTGCATTAAAAAAAATTGAAGTATAATTGACATAACATTATACTCATTTCGGGTGTACAGCATAATGATTCAATATTTGTATATATTGCAAAATGATCACCGAAAGTCCAGTTAATACCTGTCACCATACATAGTTAATTTTTTTTCTTGTGATGAGAGCTTTCAGGATCCACTCTCCTAGCTACTTTCAGATATGCAATACAGTATTGTTAACTATAGTCACCATGCTGTACATTATATCCCCATAACTTACTCATTTTGTAACTGGAAATTTATACCTTTTGACCCCCTTCACCCATTTCACCTCCCTCACCCCCACCTTAGGCAACCACTAATCTGTTCTCTATATCCATGAGCTCAGGGTTTGTTTTTTTTCGATTCCACATATAAGTGAGATCATATGGTATTTATCTTTTTCTTCCTGACTTATTTCACTTGGCATAATGTCCTCAAGTTTCATCCATGTCGTTGCAAATGGCAAGATTTCCTTCTTTTTTTATGGCTGGATAATATTCCATTGTGTGTATATACCACATTTTCTTTATCCATTCATCCATTGATGGACATTGAGGTTGTTACCATGTCTTGGCTATTGTAAATAATGCGCAGTGAACATGGTGGTGCATAGATCTTTTTGAATTAGTTTTTGTTTTCTTCGAAAAACTTCTTAAAAAATAATAGACAAGGAAGTCATATTCAGAAAGTACTTCAGAATCTTTTAGTATCTTTAGGGTTATTGTTATAAATACCAGTTTTCATCAGACTTTCAGTTTATAGAAGAGCAGGTTAATAGAGAATTCCAGTTGCTGGCAAATTTGATAAACCTACTGTTGCTGCACTTTATTTATTTGAGGGTAGGTCCACCATCATTAATTTACAGTCATGTAAAATTTTGGATTATATGTAGATTATTAATTCAATTTATGTCTCTGTCCTGGAAGGAACTTTTTACAACTTCATCTCGGAGTTCACTTTTTTTTCCCTTAAGCTCTGGAACTCAGCACTTCTGTTTATTTGCTCAAATAATTTAACAATCTTTTCCCTTCTATTTTTCTAATACCATGTGAGATAGGGTCTGGTGGGGGTAAAGTATATATACTCATGACAAGAACAAGCTGAACTGAAGACAACTGCACATATTTGATGTGTTTAGAGTTCTCTAGAATATGTTTTCTAATCTTGGGTATTCCTGGACACACATTTTTGTGATTAGTATGTGTGGTTAAGAAAAAGGGATTATTTTGGGAAGGGTGTTTGAGAGTGAGGAGAATGGCTTAGTGGGATGGATGTGCTTAGGATCATATCTTATTAAAATTTTCCTGAAAGGACTTTGTCATTGTTTGGAATTTTAATTTAACATTACACTGATTTGATTTGGTTTGGACATTTCTCTATTTTTTCCATTTGTAAGTGATTTTAAAATAGTGATCACAAAGGTTAGGGGTAGTTAAAATTGCCTCCACCCTAACTCATCTTAATATGTGAAGAAATATATAACTGAGCAACATTCTGACTACAAATAAAGAGAGGACAAGTATACCCAAATGATGATGATCCAATATTTAGAATGGAGTTAATTTTTCCTAAGCATCCTTGCCTGTGACATCCAAGGCATAGGTTTACTTTTGCCTATAAGAGCAGAGGAAGTTGTAACATGGACAAAATAGGGAGCTCTCTCCATGGTGTTCAGAGAAAATTCAGAAATATTCCCCTTGCTGCCCAGCAGGGAGGATTCAGTCTTCCAAATTGCAGCCTGAATTAAGGAGAAAAGCTCAGTCCGTTTCTTTCTCTGCATCATTATTACCAGGAAAAGCAGTTTTTTTTTTTTCTTCTTTTCAGGAAAAGCAGTTTAAACTCCTAAAGAAATAGCGAGTCTTCTTTCATTGCGCTATTTGGGATGATTGGCTAAGGACTGGTTTTCTTCACAGGGATCCTTAGGCCAGCATTCTCAAACTGTTAATTAGGTGGGCTGTGGAAAAAAGTGTTCTGACTTAAATATAATTTGGAAACGTTTTTAAAGTTTTAAGAGTTAAAAGTTAAGGTTTTAAAGTCTGAAGGTTATGGACTCTTTGTGAATTAACAAATGTTTGGTATGGAGAGTTGTTAGGATTAGGCTTTAACACGTCATTGCAAGTACTTCCTACTGTTGTCATCTGAATGTAATTTGAGAAAGCATTTCAATTAGACCTGTAAGTTGTTGTCTTATCTTATATTCTTGAGCTTGAATAGCCAGAGTGGTTCCTTCAACTAACCATTAGTAAGGACATCCAATGAAAAGTATATTTGCTCTGCAGTATTTTTCTAATACAGTCCTGTAAATAAAAATGCAAAGATCACAATAATGAATTGTCATTTATAAATTCCTTATGAGGAACCGTATTTCCATTGACAAAGTGATCCTTCAAGACAATATGAATTTTGTTTCTCTGGAATCTAAATAAGCACAATGCTTACACTGTCTCTTGACATAATACATATTCCTTTCTTGAGAAAAATGTAAAACATGAATAATTGGGCTTATATTAAGAAATTATTAATATGGAAAGCAAACATTAGGACATTTCATTGTCAGGGTAGATTTAGTCCAACTTCTTAGACTTTCTAGTACTCTCTATGAGATAACAATTGATGTTCCAAACTGTATTAGGATACTGGTTTCATTGCTTTTATAAACATTAAAATAAGAGTGACTTACACTTGACGTAAGCTTCTGTCTCACGGAACTGTCCAAACATGAATAGTCCAGGACTGATAATGTAGCTCTAAAGGAGCCCTGCAGCCTGTTCTTTCTATTCTCTACATATGGCTTCCATCTCGTAGTGCCATATGTAGATGACTGCTCTACACCTCCCACCACATCCCCATTCCAGCCAGAACAGAGAAAAAAGAGAGAAGAACTCTTTCTCTCTTAAGGATGCAGGCCTTTTCCATTCACATCCCATTAGTCAGAACCTTGTCACACAAGGAAGACTAGGAAATGTAGTCTTTGAACTTTCATAGAACATTCATGAAATTGATCACATAACAAGCCATAAAGGACACTTCTATACGTTTCCCAAAAAGTTGCATACAGATATGTTTTGCTGAAACTTCTGTTGTGATAAAAGAAGAAAACACACATGTGTGCACATGCACATGTATTATATATACGTGTATACGTATAATGTATATGTGATATAAAGAGAGTGTGTGAGTGTATGTGTAGACAGCAGTCTCTGTTATTCATTATTCTGAGATACTTGTGCATGTATGGGAATATAATGAAATATATGATACTTGATTTATAGACTGTTTATCAAAAATAGATGTAATAAACAAAGTAAAATCAAGTAGTGGTTTATTAAAATGAATACTTTTGATTACAGTTTTCCACAAAAGGAAAAAATGATGACTTGATGTAATAGTCCACTTAAATTGCAATGTGATCTAGGAGATTTTAGGTCTTATTTCAAAATTAAATTACTACAGTTTGGAAATTTTAAAGATAATTGATGCATGTATCTTATTGTAAATGTAGGAAAATGTATTTATTCAGATATGTACATTAATTTTATAGATCCCATAATATTTTGTATAAAACACATGATCACAAATGACAGTTCCTTTTAGTGTAATAATTTTTATATTGAGTTCCAACTAAAACAATTAAACTTAGAAACATTTTAACTGCAATTTAAAATAATACTTTACATTTGGAAAGTTTTATAGTTTAACAAGCACTTTTTCATGTCTATGATATTATTTGATAGTATCCTAGAGCTTGTTTTTAATGATTCTTATTTTCTGATAAATGTTTTCAAATCTTTAAATTTCTCTTTAAGTCTTAGCTGGGTTTCACATATTTTGACATGTATTTTCTTTATCATCCGGCTCTAAGTATTATACTTAGAATTTCCTCTTTAATCCACAGATTAATTTCCAGGTAAAAGATTTGTAAAGTTCTCTTTTGGTTATTTATTTTGGTTTTAGTTTTTTTGCCTTGTACTTTGAGGACACAGTCGGTATTTTGTTGATTTGGGAGTATATGTATCAAGGTATCTTTTGTGGCCTATTACATGATCGATTTTTATGAATGTCCTGTGTAAGCTCAGAAAGAATATGTTCTGTGTTTGTTGTAATGTCGTATATGTCATCCGTCATCAGGTTTTCAAGATAGTATTTTTCACGTCTTTCAGATCTTTGCCCTTTATTTATTGCTTCATAATTTTTCATAGGCATGTTAAAAACCTCCAGTTAGAATTGTTCATCTGTTGATTCTGCACCAAAATTTTCAGTTGTTGCTTTATATACATTGAGGCTGCATATATGTATTCACACTCATTTTATCTTTTTACTTGTATATAATATCCCTATTTGTCTCTTATTGTCCCCCCACCTTGAATTTTAATTCTTTTGATATTAATGGTGGCTTTCTTTTTTTCATATTTTTCGGGTACTTTTTTTGTTCTTTTATTTTCCATTTTTGTTGAATCTTGATTTTACATTTAATCTAAGAATATATCTTCTGAGTTTAACCATTTATTTTTAATGTAATTATTGTTACATTAAAGCTTAGCTCTGCCATTTTATATCATATTCTTTTGGTGTCCACATTTAATCTCTATGTCCTCTCCCCTCTCTGCCCAATAAATTCCAAGAACCTTAGCGTACTCTCCCGTTGCCACCCCATTTTGTTGGAAAAGGTGATGTGATGTTTTAATTACTTATTCTTATGAGTATACTTTTTTTTTTTTTGTGGGGAAGACCAGCCCTGAGCTAACATCTGTTGCCAATCCTCCCCTTTTTGCTGAGGAAGACTGGCCCTGGGCTAACATCCGTGCCCATCTTCCTCCACTTTATATGGGACGCCGCCACGGCATGGCTGACAGGCAGTGCGTCGGCGGGCGCCCGGGATCCGAACCCGTGAACCCCGGGCTGCCAAGCGCGGACTAAACCGCTGCGCCACCGGGCGGCCCCTTGAGTATACTTTTTTAAAAGATAAATCTTCTGAAGTTTTCCCTTACTTCCCATATTTTGTTGTTTTCTTCTGGATTCATTTTCTCGCCAGATAACATTCTTCAAAAGTTCTTTGAGGGGCTGCCCAGTGGCGTGGTGGTGAAGTTTGTGCACTCCGCTTTGGTGGCCCGGGGTTTGCGGGTTCAGATCCTGGGTGCAGACCTACACACCGCTCATCAAGCCACACTGTGGCGGCGTCCCACATGCAAAATAGAGGAAGATTGGCACAGATGTTAGGTCAGGGCCAATCTTCCTCACCCAAAAATAATTTATTTGAAAGAGGGTCTTTTTGTGGTAAACTTTGAGATATTGTATGCCTAGAATATCTTTATTAACCACTCACATTTAAGTGATAATTTACCTTGATATAAAGTTCTAAATATAGGGTTTTCTTTCTTCAGTATTTTGAGGATGAGATTTCATTGTCCTCTTGTTGTCCCGGTGTTGCTCTTGAGATTTGATCAGTTTGATCTTGTTCTTTTGTATGTGATCTCCGCCCTCCCCCCTTCTTGGAAGCTTTTAAATAATTTTTTTTTTTTTGTCTTTGAATGGCTTGAATTTCACTCTAATATGTTTAGGTATAGGCTTTTTTTCTTATGTTCTTAGCACTCTAAGCCATTTCAATCTGAGATCTTATACATTGAATTCTGTGAAATTCTTGGCCATTATTTTTCAAATTCTTCTCCTTCATTTATTCTTTTCTTTGCTTATGGAATTTCTGCTAGGTAGATATTGACACTTATACTACTTTCCTCATATAGCTTTAACTTTCTTTAGTGTTCATCTTTTTATTCCTTTCTGATGCTCTTTGGGACATTTCCTGGATGCAGTCTTAAAGATTGCTAAATTGTTCTTCGGCTCTATCCATTCTGTTATTCAAACCATTTGAAAAGTCTTTATTTCAATGATTATACATGTTTTTATAGCCAGTATCTTCTTTGTTCCTAACTGCTTATTCCTGCTTTGTGCTTCTTATATTTCCCCATCTCTCTCTAAGGCTATTTATTGTCACTGTTTTTTTGTGTGTGTGTGTGAGGAAGACCAGCCCTGAGCTAACATCCGTTGCCAATCCTCCTCTTTTTGCTGAGGAAGACTTGCCCTGGGCTAACATCCGTGCCCATCTTCCTCTACTTTATACGTGGGATGCCGCCACAGCATGGCTGACAAGCAGTGCGTCGGCAGGCGCCCGGGATCCGAACCTGCGAACCCCAGGCTGCCAAGCACGAACTAAACCGCTGCGCCACCAGGCGGCCCCTATTATCACTGTTTAAAACTTTGTGTGTGTGTGTGGGGTGGTGGGGGTTAGTTGTCCTTCTTTGATTAGTTTATTTCTTGTGCATTTGGGTGTGGGTATTTGTCTGCTCTCCCTATATTAGTGATTCTCAAATATTTCCTTATTTTTCCTCCCCATTTGTTACTCCTCTATAATCCTGAGATACTGGTGAATATAGAGAGGGAGAGATGGATATCCACTGAGTTCAACCATTCTTGGCATTTTACCCACTTGTGGCTCCTGTTTCTTCAGGACACTTGTCTCTAGGCACTTCTTATATCAGTAGGGTGCCTCCCTCTCTTCTGTTTGTTTTAATCCTGATGTCTGTCTGTTTCAGCTGCTTTCCTACACTAAGGTAATAATGGTAGTGTGGGCAATAATCTACCTAAGAAAATCCAGCCTAATAAAAGGACACACAATTAGAATTCCTAACCCCAGTTTATTCTCCCCATCAGTGGGTGCTGGCTTTCATATGCTCTATGACTCCCTAACCATGCCCTACTGTTATCTGTGTCCTCAAATGTTGTTGAACTGGATTCTGAGATCCAGCAGTGTTTATACCATCTTAGTATCATCTCCAGAGTAGGATTCATAGGAAGGAGCCAACAACTAGCAGATGGTGCTGGTCTTTTACCTTTTTGGGAACCAAAACTCCTATCTTACTTTTACAGGTAGTGGCTATAAGTGATTATTAAATTTCTTTCAAGTTCTCAAAACATCTTAGAATATTAGAGTAGTTTTATGAACAGATAAGAAGGAAATAAATGTATCTTTAACGATTTATGTCTCTCCTCATGCATAAAATTGTGCTGTTCTGGTTACAGTGCATTTTGAAAACCTTTTATGATAGGAATATAATTGACTTTTAAAGTATTGTGATCTATAATAGCTACTACTTATTGAGTGCTTACTGTGTCCTGAGTACTGCGCTAAGTGTTTTATGTATGTACTGTTGGGGAAAGACCAGGATGATTTCTCCAATGAGAAGTTTTAACTTAATAGGTTTATAAGAATTGTGGATTACTATTGATTCTCTAAGACCAAAATTATACTCAAATAGTTTAGCAACAATAAATTCTGTTAAAGTCATAAAATATTTTGCTTGTAGAAGAGGGAAATAATTGAAGGAGGAAACTTAGTGATTGTTACTACTGAGAGAACTGAGACCTAGAGTATTTGTCACTTTTATATAGTTCATGGGCTTTGTCTCTTTTTTGGTTTAGGGGGTATTTTTGGGATGACTATACAGAACCGTTTTCTTTTTAGAGTATTTAATATTTATAGAATATTGTAAGTAGAAATCTCTGAAAAGCTGTTTTCTGTGTGCTTGTGTGTTTTGCATTCAGATATGAAAATTGAAAATAAACAAGAAATCATTCCAGCTTCTTAAAGCTGTTTAAGTGATCACTATTTTTCATGTAGTTTTTCATCTATAAGACTAGCATGCTTAACTATTTAAATTTATTTTTAGTAAGAAACCTTTAGATCTAACCTTTACCTTAAAGCCTAATTTTCTACCCTTATCTTGTGCTTTCTGATTATGCTTGCTGGTGGAACCCAAAACAATGATTGTATAAAATGGGGAAGAAGAGACATAGATTAGAAAGTTGCTGGCTCTGTGTAGCTAGAGTTTTTTTTGCTTAACATTACTTAAGCAGAGAAACCATTTTTCCTGGGTTTTTTTAAAAATATAATATAATTTACACACAGTATAATTCACCCTTTTTAGTTTACTGCTGTGCGAGTTTTGACAAATGCAAACAGTTGTTTAAGCATCACTAGAATGAAGATATAAAACATTTCTATCACTCCCCAAATTGCTCTGTGTCCTTTGCAGGTAACCCAGCATTCCATCTTCTGTCCCTGGCAACCGCTAATCTGTTTTATGCCCCTATAATTTGCCTTTTTGAGAATATCTTATTAATGGAATCATACCATATGTAGCCTTTTCAGTCTGGTTTCTTTTGCTTAGTACAGTGCATCTGAGATTAATACATACTGCCTGTATCAATAGTTCCTTTTTATTGCTAAGTAATAGTCCATTGTTTGGAGATACTGCAGATTCTTTATCATTTCCTACTTGAGGGAGATTTGGGTTGTTTCCAGTTTTTGGTGATTAAAAATAATATAAACATTCTCATATAAGTTTTTGTGTGAGCAGAAATTTTCACTTCATTTCGATAACTACCAAGGATATTCAGTTGTATAAGAAACTGCTAAACTGTTCTTGAGAATGACAACCATTTTGCATTCCCATTAGCAATGTATGAGAGTTCCAGTTGTCCCTCATCCTTGCTAGGGCTTGGTATTGTTAGAACTTAGTTTGTTTTTTAGTTTTAGTCATTATAAAAGATGTGTAGTAGTATCTCATTGTTCTTTTAATTTGCCTTTCCCTAAGTGACTAATGATGTTGAGCGTTTTTTATTTGCTATTTGTGTATCTTCTTTGGTGAAGTATCTGTTCAGATCTTCTGCCCATTTTTTATTAGGTTTTCTTATTATTGAATTTTGTGAGTTCTTTAAATATTCTGGATGTTAATCCTTTATCAGATATATGATTTTCAAATATTTTCTCACAAACTGTTGCTTGTCTTTTTATTCTCTCTTCCGTATGATTTTTAAAACAGCTTTATTGAGAAGGAAATGATAGACGATAAACTGAGCATGTATAAAGTATCCAATTTGGTAAGTTTTGACATTTGTATACGCATGTGTAATTGCCACAGCAATCAAGATAATGAACATATCCATCACCCTCAAAAGTCTCCTCCTGGCCCTTTATAATCTTTTTCTCACTCCTCTCCCCAGACGACTGCTAATTTTGTGTGTGTGTGTGTGAGGATGACTAGCCCTGAGCTAACATCCGTTGCCAATCCTTCTCTTTTTGCTGAGGAAGATTGGCCCTGGGCTAACATCCATGCCCACCTTCCTCTACTTTATATGGAATGCTACCACAGCATGGCTTGACAAGCAGTGTGTCGGTCTGCGTCAGGATACAAAACTCCGAACCTCGGGCCCCTGAAGTGGAGCATGTGAACTTAACCACTACACCACTGGGCCAGCCCCCAACCACTAATTTTTTTACATTACAAATTAGTTTGCATTTTCTAGAATTTTATATAAATGAAATCATACAATATGTACTCTCTTTTTTTTCACTCAGCAAAATTATTTTGAGATCCATCTGTGTTGTTGAATGTATCAAAGTTCATTTTTGTTTTATTGCTGAGTAGCATTCTGTTGTATGGATATACCACAATTGGGTTATTTCCAGTTTTGGGCTATTACGAAAAAAGAGCTACTATGAACATTTTTATACAAACCTTTTAATAGATTTATACTTTCATTTCTCTAGGAGTAAAATGGTTGGGTAATATGATAAGTGTATGTTAGATTTTTAAGAATCTGCCAAACTTTTCTAGAACATTTTACATTCCCATCAACAATGTATAAGAGTTCTAGTTGCTCCACATTATCACCAACACTTGGTGGTCAGTCTTTAATTTTAGCTAGGTGTGTAGTGATATCTCATTGTGGTTAGAATTTGCATTACCCTAGTGACATTGCATACTTGTCATGTACTTATTTGCAATTCATGTATCTTTTTTGGTGAAGTGTTCATTCAGAGTTTTTTGTGTACATTTTTATTAAATTGTTTTCCTTCTATTCAATTTTGAGAGTTTTTTATATATTCTGAATATTATCCAATATGTGATTTGCAAATATTTTCTTCCAATCTGTGGCTTGTCCTTTCACTTTTTTATGGGAAGAGAAGTTGTTAATTTTGATAAAGTTAAATTCATCAATTTTTCATTTTATTTGGTGTCATGCTTTTGATGTTGTATCCAAGAAATCTTTGCCTAATCCAAAAATATTTTCTCCTGTTATCTTCTTAGGTATTTAATAGTTTTAGAGGTTTTTTTTTTAAACTTTATTGAGGGGCTGGGCCAGTCACATTGTGGTTAAGTTCGCGTGCTCCACTTCGGTGGCCTGGGGTTTGTGGATTTGGATCCCAGGCGCAGACCTATACCACTCATCAAGCCATGCTGTGGGGGCAACCCACATACCAAATAGAGGAAGATTTGCACAGATGTTAGCTCAGGCCCAATCTTCCTCACACACAAAAAAATAAATACAAATAAAACTTTATTGAGAAATAATTGACAAATGGAATTGTATATATTTGAAGTGTACAACGTGATGATGTGATATACGTTGTAGAATGATATATAGTTTTAGATTTTACATTGAAATGTATAATCTATCTTGACCTAAATTTTGTACATGGTATCGCATATGGATTGTCTAATGCTATCAGTTTCCCTCTAAGTAATGCCTTAGTGACATCTCACAAATTTTGATATGTTGTATTTTTATTTTCATTATATTCAACATATTTTCTGATTTCCCTTTTGAGTTCTTCTTTGACCCATGGGTTCTTTAGAAGTATGTTTCCAAATATTTGGGGATTTTACAGATATCTTTTAGTTATTGATTGCTAATTTCATTCCACTGTGGTCAGAGAACATACTTTTTGTGCCTTGAATCCCTTTAAATTTATTGAGAATTGATTTGTGACCTAGAATACAGTCAATCTTGGTAAATGTTCTGTGTGCACTTGAGAAGAAAGTGTATTCTGCTGTTGTTGGTTGAAGTATTCTATAAATGTCAGTCAGGTCCAGTATGTTGATAGTGTTGTTCAAGTCTAATGTATTCTTCCTGATTTTCTGTGTATTTGTTCTATCAGTTATTGAGAAAGGAGTATTGAAATCTCTGACTGTGGTTGTGGATTTATCTGTTTCACCTTGCAGTTTATCAGTTTTTGTTTGATGTATTTTTGAAGCTCTCTTAATTTTGTACATAAATGTTTAGGATCATATATCCTTTTGGTAAATGACCACTTTATGACTAAGAAATGACCTTCTTTATCCTTAGTAATATTATTTGATTTTAAATCTACTTTGATATTAATATAGCTGCTCCAGCATTCTTTTGACTAATGTCACCATGGTATATATATTTTTCCATTCTTTTACTTTTAACCTATTTGTGTCTTTAAGGTGCACTTCTTGTAGGCACAATATAGTTGGGTTTTCCTTTTTTTTTTAATATCTGGCAATCTCTGACTTTTAATTGGAGTGTTTAGACCATTTACATTTAATGTGACTAATGATCTAGTTAGGTTGAAGGCTACCATCTTGCTGTTTGTTTTCCGTTTGTCTCATCTGTTCTATGTTGCCTCTTTCCTCTTCTGCCTTCCTTTGGATTGAGTATTTTTATGGTTAAGTTTTATCTCCTTTGTTTGTGTACTGGTTATAACACTTTGTTTTAGTGGTTGCTTTAACTTACTGTGGTCTACTGTCTGATGATATTACACATATAACTGCCTTATAATAGTATGCTTCCATTTCTCCTCTCTTGGCCTTTATGCTATTATTGTCTTATATTTTTCTTTTACATATGTTGTGAACTAAGCACCACATGGTAGTTAGTTTTCAAAAAGAGTTATCTTTTAAAGAGATTTAAATATTAAGAACAAGATCTTTTGTGTTTTTTTCACACAATTACCATTTCTAATTCCCTCATTCTTTCATTGTAGATCCAGATTTCCATAAAGTCTGATCATTACAGTCTATCTTGGCTGAAAATAGAAGTCCCAGCTTTTCCTTTTAACCTCTATCTATACCTGCACTGTTTGCTTTGAGGATTTGTGATTTATAAATTAATTAATGGGCTCCAGTCAATATACTTTTAGATGCCTTGACTTCATGCTTTTTAGGTTCTTTTCAGGAATTCTTACATCACATATTTAAAGATAGTTTTCATTCTTTAAAGATAGTGTAAATAAATGAGATTTCTTCCTTGATGTATGTACTTATCGATTGCTTACCCACACATTTCAATATTGAATTTATTTAGTGTCTTATAGATAACCCTGTAGTTCAACTGACTCTAATATTCTAACGTAATACCAGTGTGTCACTTCAGCCTCAATATAACATGCTTGTTATTTTGCTTCCCCTTTCCCCTCACCATATACAGAAAAATAATCCTGTTGAGGATATTTTTACTGATCATTTAGGTCCTCTTGATAAACTGGAAATTTCAGTAGGAATGAACACTAGTTTATCATACAAAATGTAGTTTTATATGTTTAGGATCTCCTTCAGTAGTTAAAGTGAAATAATTGTATCTTAAATATCTTAAAGCCAACCTATAAGTCTAGTTTCAGTAAGTGGATATTTTCTTTTGGGGGGAAATTAGGTGGGTGAAAATCTGTATTTACAAAAGAGGTCTATTTAGGGAAGTGTAACTTGAAATTTTTATTAAACGGTTCCCTGTAGAGTTACTTTAAAATAAATTTTTTCCAAGCTTTGAATAATTCAGTAAATGAGGAAATCCCTAATGACTGGGCAGGAAAAGCAAGTCACTAAAAACACCAACAGACTCTGGATTGTGGGGAGGGTGGTGGTGGTGGTAATGTTTGATATGGGATTTATCTGTGGGAATATAGTTTAAACATCTTTCTCATTGAGGGTATGATGAAAAACTTCTTCACTCCTGTTGCTGGTAGTCATCTCCTATTGTGGAGGAGGGGAATGGTGAGAAAGATGCATTAAAAAATTCTTAAGAGACAGTTGAGATACAGATTTTGTTGGGACAACCCACTTCTGGCAGAACAGCATGAGGTTCTCTGTGGATGCACTTCCCAGTGAAACTGGTGAAAATTATTTTTTATAAAGCAGTCATTTAAAGTCTCTGGAAATGGTCCTAAGGGTATACAGCAAATGAAGAAAGAAAACCTACTAAAACATGGTAAGAATAGCCAAAGTGTGTGCTATTTGAGTGAAGACTTATCTCCTCTCTTCCCTTTCCTAGCTCAGTAAGATGGAAACTCCATTCCAGGCTGGTACAGCCAAGAACAGAGGGTTCCCTCTCTCCCTACTTTCTAGTTGGAGGGTTTCTTCCTGAGAGGAGCAAGACATCAGCATTTATCATTCTGTCCTCAGCCACCTGTTACTGAGGCTAAGTGGGGATGAGAGGCAGGGGCTCACTTCTGCCCAATTCCTACCCGTGCCACAGAGCCTCTACTTGTGGGCAGTCCCACTGAGAATACTGGTACCCCAGTCACCCATGCCTCAGCTTTTAAGGCAGCGGTTCCACGCAGGGAGAGGGCAAGTTGAGAATACCTGAGGCTACTGCCCCCTACTCCACCAAGTATTCAGGTCCCAAAGTTGGGTTGTTACTCAGAAGTGCACAACTATACCCACCCACAGCTCCAGAGCCATGGCTCAGAGACTTTGTCTGTGGGGAGAACCAGGCTATAAAATAGACAGCTTGGAATCTCTTTCCAAAGGATCTAACTTCATTTGCAACAGTGTGTGGAGAAGGTCAAGCTTAAGGGTGCTCTGAAAAACAGTGGAGGTTGTGAAAGGCAAGTAGGAGGAGGTGGTAGATGCACTGGAGATAAATAAACTATGGACCAGCTAGTTTGCTGGAGAGAACCAGGGAAATAAAAAGCTGAAAGGAGACCTCCTGGGGTCAGAATAAATCTCAGACATTGACCTTGGGAACTATTCCTTTAAAGGAGCCCAGATTTGTTTGGATCAGTCTGTGGAGCAATTTATGCTTCAGGGCCTTGTTGAGAACAGTAGAGCCATCAGCTGACAATTAGTGGAGCTGGGGAAAGAGATAGGGAGCCCTGCCAAAACTACTGTCATCTCATGGTAACTTTGGGAGTACCCAATGCTGTGCTTCCTGAAGAGAAACATCAGAGGCTCCACACTGAGGGAAGATGGAGGAGTAGACTGCTGAAATAATGCAATAAATGATGAAATAAATAAGTGAATAAGAATAACAAATCACAGAGAGAGGCAACTTGTATCTGGAGTTGCTACAATATAGTATCTAAAATGTCTGGTATCCAAGAAAATATTGAGACATGCAAAGGAACAGGAAATATGACCCATACACCAGAAAAAAAGGGCAGGCACCAGAAACTGCCATTGAAATTGGCCAGATGTCGATTCAAGAGACAAAGATTTCAAAGTAGCCATTAAAAATATGTTCAGAGAACTCACCCTGAGAGAATTCACTCCTTCCATGAGTGAAAGAAAACCATGATTAAAGAATTGAAGGAAAGTATGACGATAATTTATATCAAATAGAGAATATCAGAATATCAGTAAAGAGAGAGAAATTATAAAAAGGAACTAAGTGGAAATTCTGGGTTTGAAAAGTACTAAATGGAATGAAAAATTCACTAGGGGAGCTCAATGATAGATTTGAACTGGCAGAAGGAAGAATTAGCCAACTTGAAGATAGATTGATAGAGATGCAATATGAAGAACAGAGAGGAAAAAATGAAGAATAACAAACAGAGTCTCAGGGTAATGTGGGCCACCATTAAGTATCCCAGCATACACATAGTGAGAGTACCAGGAGAGGAGGGAGGGAGAGAAAGGAGTAGAAAAAATATTTGAAGAAACAATGGCTGAAAACTCCCCAAATTTATTCAAAAATATAAATCTACATGTTTTGGAACCTCTGTGAACTCCAAGTATAATAAATCCTAAGAGATCCACAAACAGACACATCATAGTAGAAAATGCTACAGGTCAAAGATGAGGAGGAAATCTTGAAAGCAGCAAGAGAAAAACAACTCATCACTTATAGGGGAACCCCGATAAAATTAACGTCTGATTAGTTGACTTCTCATCAGAAAGAGGCCAAAATGCAATGGGATAACACATTCAAAGTACTTAAAGAAAAAAGACTGCCAATCAAGAGTTCTTTGTCCAGGAAAGCTGTCTTTCAAAAATGAAGATGAAATAAAGACATTCCCAGATAAAACTGAATTTGTTGCTAGCAGACCCACCTTACAAGAAATACTAAAGGAAGTTCTTCAGGGTAAGGCAAGTAACCCCATGCAGTAATTTGAATACACACACACACACACACACACACACACACACAGCACTAGTAAAGGTAATTATGTAATAGTAAAAGACAGTATAAATGCATATTTCTTCTCTTAACTGATTTAAAAAGTAGTTGTGTAAAACAATATATATATAACGTATTTTGGGCCTGTAATACATAGAAATGCAGTATATATGCCAATAACAGCATAAAGGAGGTTTATGAGAGCAAAACTGTGTGGAGCTAAAGAAATAACTCCAGATGGTAATGTGAATCCACAGGAACAAATCAAGAGAAACAGAAATGATAAATGTGAGGTTAATATAAAGCTGTAAATATGTACTTGCTCTCTTTTCTTCTCTCAGCTTCTTTAAATGTCATAAATTATGTAAAGTAATAAGTATAGCAGTTCTTATAACAATTATAACATTTATAGGTTGAGTTATAACATTTTATTGTTGAGTTTGTAACATTTATAGATGTAATATATATATAACAATAATAGCACAAAAGGGCAAAAAGGAAATGGCCATATAAGAGTGTTTCTGTATCTCACGTGAGTGGGTATGAAACTGAAGCTGAATCTGAAAAGATATGTATGGGAAGCCCCAGAACAAATACAAAGGATATAACTAAGAAAAAATAGTAAAAAGCAATCACTAAAGAGATTAAAATGCTACATTAGAAAGTACTCACTTAATGCAAAAGAAAGCAATAAAGGAGGAAAAGAGGAACAAAAAAGATATGAGACACATGGAAAACAAAAAGTAAAATGCCAGATGTAAATCCAACTGTGTCAATAATGATATTAAATGTAAATGGATTAAACAATCCAATCAAAAGTCAGAAGTTGTCAGATTGGATAAAAAATATATACAGGATCCAACCATTTGCTTTCTATAGGAGACACATGTTAGATGCAAAGGTACAAACAGATTGAAAGTTAAAGGATGGCAAAAGATATACGTTGTAAACAGCAACCGTAAGAAAGCTGGAGTGACTGTACTAGTATCAAACAAAATAGACTTTAAAATGATTTTTAAAAATGTTACTGGAGATAAAGAGGGACGTTTTATATTGATAAAAGTGTCAATCTATCAGGAAGATATAACAATTATACATATACACATCTAACAGCAAGGCACCAAAATACATGAAGCAAAAACGGACAGAAATTAAGGGAGAAATACACAGTTAAACAATAACAGTTGCAGATTTCAGTACCTTACTTTCAATGTTGGCTAGAGCAAGTAGGCAGAAGATTGACAAGGTAGTATAGGTCTTGAACAGCAATATAAACCAACTATCTGTATCTAGATATCTATAGAACTCTCTACCCAAAATAACAGAATATGTTCTCTTCTGAAGTGCACATGGAAGGTTTTCCAAGGAACACCATATGCTAGGCTATAGAACAAACCTTAACACATTTGAAAAGACAGAATTAATACAAAGCATGTTTCAAATGACAATGGAATGAAATTGGAAATCCACTTAAGGAAACTTGGGAAACTCACAAATATATAGATATTAAGCAACATACTTCTAAATAACCAGTGGATCAAGGAAGAAATCAAAAGTGAACTTAGGAAATACTATGAGAGAAATAAAAATGAAGAGACAACATACAAAAACATGATTGCAGCTAATACTGTGCTTAGAGGGAAAGTTATAGCTGTAGATGTATATTTAAAACAAAGCAAGATCTCAAGTCAATAACCTAATCTACCTTAAGACCCTGGAAAAGAAGAGCAAGCTAAACCTAAAGCTCGCAGAGAAATAAAGATTAGAGTTGAAATTAAATGAAATAAAGAACAGTAAAACAATAGAGAAAATCAATAAAACCAAAAGTTGGTTCTTTGCAATATCAACAAAATTGACAAAACCTTTAGCTAGAAAGGTTTTTTTTTTTTTTTTTTCTCCATTGAGCAAGAAAAATAAAAAGAAGAGTCAGATTACTGGGATCAGAAATGAAAGATGGGACATTATCACCATTCTTACAGAAGTAAAGAAGATTGTAAAGGAATAACAATTATATGCCAATAAATTAGATAATTTAGATGACATGAACAAATTTCTAGAAAGACACAAACTACCAAAATTGACTCAAGAAAAGTAGACAATCTGAATAGATTTTTAACAAGTAAAAAGATTGAATTAATAATCTAAAATGCCCACAAAGAAAAGCCCAGGCCCAGATGGTTTCACTAGTGAGTTCTACCAAACATTAAATGAAAAATTAATACTAATTCTTTATAAACTGTTGCAAAAAGACTTAATTGAGGGCACATGTACCCTGTAGACCTGGTGGAGTGGAGAGGGTGATAATAGCATCAGGGGAAATGCAGTAAGGTATTTATCTTCCCCTGTGACAGGACAATTAAAGATCTCTACTTTGAGCAGAAACTTCCTGGATTCATTATCCTGTATCTCATTCATAAGACTTAAGTTTATACACATCCTTGAAGAATATTGTATTGCCTGAGTGAGGTAAACCTTTTGAGGGTAGATCTGTTGATGAGTGAATCTGAATTTATTTTGAAATAGTGAGGTTTTGAGTTGACAAGAGAATACCAAATACTAGTTGTATTTATTGGTTCTAATATATAATAATTTTGTCACTCTGAAGCATTAATAAATTCTTCATTTTCAGGTTTTTAATGATCTAACTTTTAGTGTAATGATCTATTATAAGAATAAAGTATTCTTATGTGTTCTTTGTGTCATTTTGGATAAGGTTAGAATATAAGCTAGGGCTGAATTTGTTGATATTTTTTTCGTTAGGTGATTTTGCCCTCCTCCTATGAGCAGGGACAAAGGTTTGAGGGAAAATGATGCATTCTTCTAGTGTTTGGTTCAACTCTGATATTTCCATGTCACTATTCCTCAGAACATAAGCTGGCCACTAGAATGTCTAACTCTGGAAAGATTTAGGTGTCTGTCATCTCAGGGAACAACTATTTTTGAATTACTTCTTTCCCTACCTGACTCAGTCTACCAAAATGTCTATTTCTACCCTCAGAGTGACTTTATCCAGGAGACCTCATTGCCGTTTTTTGCCCTTTGGTTTTGGTCAAGGCACCCTCATTCCACTTGATAAGACTGCATCATTGAGTCCAAGTGAGAAAAGAATAAGTTTTCAATTTCCTTCTCTCTTAGAAGCTTCTGACTCCTTATGAAAATTTGTTCATTTCTATTTTTTTAACTTGATGCTCTGAACATCAGTAGTTTCCTGAAAGGAAGGGAGGCATTATAAAGCTCTGCCATATTGGAACTCTCTACATATAAGGCGGGAGAGAGATATTGTCATATTAGCTCAATCAGTGCCACATGAGCTAAGTGGTTTGGTGAAGCCAAGATTCAACCTTACATATGTCTGATATAAAAGTATACTGTGTTTATTCTATTACCAGACACATGCAAATAAAGCTTGGTTTAAATATATTAAGGAACTAATCTTTTCATTTTCTAAGTTATTCAAGATGCTTTTTTCCTTTGATCTGCTTGAAGTACTTCATTGCTGACATTTATCTCAGTAACTTCTAGCAGGTAAACTGTTAACCTTTTGAAGAATGTTATTAACCTCTGTTATTATAGTAGTGATTGGTAAAAATCCAAATGGTACTATCATTCTTTGGAAGATTTTACTTCTAGTAACTAATTAATACACTGTTAGGCAAGAGAGTATTTACCTACAAATATTTAGATTTGTAGTTTATTTCTAATTAGAGAACATATGACATAGTTAAAATTTTTATTTCAGACAGTATAGTTCATGAGACTCTACTGCAGTGGTTCTCTAAGTGAGGCCCTTAGACCAACAGCATCCTCATCACCTAGGGGCTTGTTAGAACACAAATTTTCAGACCTACTGAGATCTCAGACTACAGAATCAGAAATGGGTTAGAGCTGAGCAGTCTGTCTTTTAACAAGTCCTCCAGGTGATTCTGATGCTTGGTAAAGGTTGGAGCTGCTCTACAGAGAGTGTCTTGTTGAATTGTGTTCACTTGATTTTAATACAGTGTACTTGTTCTCTTTTCGATTTTTACCATATTTTAAACCTGTGTTATTTGTGGGAAGATAAACTGTCCAAATTATTGACTGAACTCAGGTAGAGCATATAAAGTGTTTAAAGAAAGACTTCTTAGGCAGATTTGAGAAGTATTATTTCAAGGGATCAGGATAGGTATTTGTATAAATCACCATAAAATAAAGGCTTCAAGAAATTTAATTCAAAATCCTGCATTGTGGAAGTATAATTGTTTGGTCCTCAGGGCCTGCTGGGTTAAACAGACTTCTGAGGCATGAAATCAAGGAATTAAAAAAAAAAGAAACACACACAACACATGCTCCCATAGTAACTTTTATAATGGAAATTAGGGTGATGATAATAGATATCAAAGAGGGAGTATGCTGAAAACTAACTATATAAAGAAAAAATGTCTTAAACTATAGTACTCTAAAAGGTCATGGTGTAGTAAATGTATATAGTGTAGAGATACTGTTTTAAATAGTGGTAAAAAAGGATTCCAGATTTGGGTACCTGTAATAGCACTGTTAGCCTATTTGAGAATGGTTATTTTTTAATTGTAGTTTAACTAATGTTAATGCTGGAATTAATGTATCCATAATGACTGAATTGAAATGATAGTCTGTTACTTATATAGGAGCTATAATAACATTAAATTTACAAAGCTGTGCTATCTATAGCTTCCACATCTTTGGACCTCATTTCTTATTGCACAAGTAGTGCATAAATATTGAGGTATTTCAACTAGTGACCTTAATTTTTCTCTCTGTAAGTTACATTTTTTCATATGCAGGTTATATTACTAAACTCCAACTTGAGTCTGATCCCTAATTCTCTTTCAATATGAGTGCTATATGTATATGTATTATATTTATTGTTGGTGGTGGACTAATTTATGTTAAATGTTAGTTTAGCTCATACATTAGCCCTCCTTAGTGATGTCTTAGATTGTAAGGTCCTAAGTCCAGGGACTGTTAACTCTAAAGTTTATGTTAAACTCAACAAGGAAGATTTTAACAAACTGAACTATTCAGTAATTTTGCTAAGAATACTTAAAACCCCAGGTAATCCCTCATGGTTTTTTTCCCAAAGAACACCTTATTATAGATTCAGGATCTAGATGGCAGAATGGGGCATGTTGTTAATTTGCTCGTATGTTGTTAATTTGCTGTCTTCATTTTACTTTCAGCTTTGGGGCATCTAACCTCTGTAACTCTAGATAGAGGCCAGGGATATTTGCATTCAATGTAAAAAAGAATGTTCATAAGTTGAATGTCTTTAGTACTTAGTGTTGTTTTTGATACTAGTATGTATATAGGCAGAGAGAAAAGACAGAGAGAGGTGGAGACATGGGGAGGATAGGGAGAGGAGGGAGAGAGAAATAGTAATAACAAGACTATAGAGAGACTAGTAGTAATAAAATTGCAGGGCCTGGATTGATCTTTATTTGCTCTGAAGTTATATACAGTAAATGTAGTTTACTATGCAGTGTATTTATGTAGCTCAGTAAGAAAATCAATCTTTTTAGGATTTCTACTTAATACATTTTAATTTAAATTAATTAAAAATTTTAAATAAATGACTTCATTTACAAAATAATAATTTGTTGTATTTCAAAATTAAAATTCAAAGACTTTTATTTAATCATCCAAATTCAGTGCTTTGAAAAATAATGGGCCCTTTTTTCATCCTAAAGCTAATACTTGTTAATTATAGAAAACATAGGAAATTCTGAAATAACATTTGGAAGAAAATGTAAATCACATATGATTCTACCATGCAGAAATAATCAGATTTAATGTTTTGGTATATTTCCTCCCAGTCTTTAAAAAAAATATTTTTTAATTGAGATCACTCATATCCTTCTTTGTTGTTTTTTTAACCTAATGTAATTGCAAGAACTTTTCTATATTTTTAACTAGTCTTTAAAATAATTTTAATAATTGCATGTTTTTATGTCATAATTTTATTTAATTTTTTTCTGTATTGTCAAACATTTAAGTGACGATTTTTCTTTAATATTATAAATTATATAGTGAACCTTCCTATTCATAAATCTTTATCTGTACAAATCTGTAAACCTTTATCTGTGTCTTATTATTTCCTTCTAGATTCCTAGATGGGGAATTACTGAGTCAGAGAATATAAGTATTTTCACGATTCTTAATGTATATTGCCAAATTGCCATCCAAAAACACTGATCCAGTTTAACTTCCACCATAAGATGCCTATTAAGGAATACTCTTGTCAGCACTAGGTATCATTGCATTTAAAAATCTTTGTCAGTTTCCTTCATGAAAAATTGTATCTTATTCTATCAGATATTGTCAAATACTGAAATTACTATTATATATTATAGTTTAAAATGGATTAATTGAACTTTAGAAAAATCATATCTGGACTTTATCAATTTAAATTTGAATGTAATTTAATAGAAAATTGTCAACAAGAGGAAATTTGGAAATATTTGGTCATTGTAATGGTCTGAGGGTCCATGGGAACTGTCTTATTATTATTGAAACAGTGCAGCTAAAACCAAGAGAAAATGCATAATGAGAAGATATTTTTGTGCTGTAGAAAAATAAGTGCTTGCTATTTTTTAAATCAAGGTTTAGGAATAGCAGTTATAGCATAGGATTGTAAGAGTACTGCTTTGAAATTAGACTCTTTAATGTCTTATTAAGATTATGCCTCTTGCTTTCTATGGTTATACTGGATGAACTATCTAGTTTCTAGGCCCCAATTTCCTTATCTATTAAGTGAAGATTAAAAGGAGTTTCTTTTAAGGATTATAAAAGACAATACAAGTAAAGTACTTAGCAGAGTGCCTGACAGTTGATTAATGCCAAATAAATGCTAGTTATTATTTGACAGATTTTGATAGATTTATTTATTCAAAGATATTTATTGAGCACTTACAGTGTGCCACACACTTTCTAGACATTGAGGATACAGCCATGAAACAAACTAACACATCTCTAATGGAACAAATACTGTAATTAGGGGCATGGGGGTATGATATTATCTTGTAAAATGGAGTAACCACAAACAAGAGTTTTAAAAACTTAGAATAAATGACTTCATATGAATAAATAGCCTTATGAGTAAATTAGATAAAGAATGACTTCTGTCTTTTGAGGGAGGAATACCTTTGCACTGGTTTTTTGTTTTCTAGAAATTTCTATTCATTTGAAAAGTGATATGATTAGTATCTGCTTTTCTTTACTTGGCAAACTCAAGCTGCTGGAAAATAAAGCATCTGATTTTTACTGTAATGAATGTTGGAATTAATGATGCTATAATTATTTCTCTGAGAAAGGAAGAAGGAATTGCTTTGTTGAAAACTGAGCAGCAGAGTACATGTACATTTTGAAATATATTAATAGAAAATATTAGTTTTCATTGCTTAGCTAATAGCAAAGTGTTATAAAATTGGTCTCAAAAATGAGAGAGAAATGTAATATTTATTTATTTATTCTTTGCTGCGGAAGATTCACCCTGAGCTAACATCCATGCCAGTCTTCGTCTATTTTTCAGGATGTGGGCCACCAGCATATCATGGCCGCTAACAGAACAGTATGGGTCTGTGCCCAGGAACCAAATCTGGGCTGCTGAAGCAGAGCATGCTGGACTTAACCACTAGGCCACCAGAACTGGCCCTGTAATATTTATTTTTAAGAGTAATATTTGTTTTTAAAATTACTTATGAAATACTTTTGAATCTCCCTAAGTCTGCCACCCCCATAATAACAGAGCTGCAAGAGAATGTTCTAGTTATCTATGGCTGCATAACAAATGATCCTAAAACCTAGTACTTAAAACAACAAATATTCATTATCTTAAAGTTTCTGTGAGTTCTGAATCTGGGCATAATTTAGCTGTGTACTTTGACTAAGAGTCTCATAGTTAGTCTATTGTAATCAAGACGTCAGTCAAGGTGTTGGCCAGGGCTACAGTGATCTCAGGGTTTGACTGGGAGAATGTCTGCTTTCAAGCTCACATAAGTGGTTGTTGGCAGAATTCAGTTCCTTGTGGGCCTTTGAACTGAGGGCCTCAGTTCTCTGCTGTCTGTTGGCTGGAGGCATCCCTCAGTTCTTGCTTCTCTATAGGGCAGCTTACAGTGGGGCAACTGGCTTCCATTGGAGCAAGCAAATGGGAAAGCAAAAGAAGGTAAACAATATGGTAGCCAGAGTCTTTATGTAACCTAATCTCAGAAGTGACATCCCATCACTTCTGCAAATCAGTAGTTTGAGCCCACACTCTAGAGAAGATGTAAATAGCTGTCAGGAGTCAGGAATCATTGGGATCCTTCTTAGAAGCTGCCTACACACCAGCTTCTAAGTGAAAGATCCATGGACAGCGTCAGTCAGAAACTAAGTGATAAGATATTCCTAAGAGCCCTAAATAGAAGAGGCTGGGGGCAAATCACATCTACAAGACCTGAGCAATCTGTGAGGGAGTAAGCATAGAGAAATAATGGATCATCTGACAGACCAGAAAATAGGAAAACCCTGAAATATTCTCCAAATCAAAATTCTCTACAAGTGCTTACTAGAAAATGCAGTGGACCAATTTGAGAAAAGTAAGTAGAACTGAACTGGGTACAATTGATGTGTAGTAACGTTGAAGGAGTTGGATCATCTAGGCATTTTGAACTCTTAAAACTGCAGCCAAAGCTGCCTTCCAGGACAAACCCACACTGAGAGGAAATTGCTGGAATAAATAAAGTGTAAATTGAGCAGTACAGGGACAATAGAGATAAAAGGAGAAAATTTAGATAAAAGTGAGGAAGGGGACCCAGCCAGGACAGCTCAGAAAGCAAACTGCTTTTTGAAGACCACACGAAAACAACAGAATGAGCTTTAAGATGTTAGAAAAGTTTTGCTGAACCATGCTTCCTTCTAAAAGTTCAGGAAAAGTAATTTCATTTAAAAACGAGTAACAGAAAATGATAGAAGAAAAATCCCAAAGTTATTATAGAGGACAAAGAGAATAAGGAGCAAAATCACTTCTTAAAGACAATGAATGCAAATCAGGAAGATGTGCCCATAAAATAGATGAGTACTATAATCTACTCTTTCAAAACAAGCTGAAATAAATTAAGAAAATGATGTAACATGAAAGAGAAACATATATTGAAGTTAGAAAAAGTCAGAAATTAGGTGATAAAACTCAGGAAAGAATAGAAAAAAAATAAAATTTCAGAAATGAACCCTAATCTAGAAGAAATTCAAGAGTAAATAAACAGTGTGGTTAATGTGTAAAGAGATACAAGGTGAAAAAAGAAATTTTAGTTTAATCAAAAAAGAAATGAAAAAAGATAAAAGATTCAAGAGGAACCAACAAATCCTGAAAACAAAGACAATCCAATATATGGAAAATGCAAGTCCTCGTAGAAGAAAACCAAGCAAAGAAACTAAACAAATACAAAATTCAAAAACATGTTCCTGAAATTAAAAAAAAAAAAAGGTTTGAAACTGCACATTGAAAGGGCACACTATATACCTGACAATACTGACCCAGAACAATGATAGCTGATACAGATGCCAGTAAATTCAATGAACTTTAAGGGAAAAAAAAATCCTCTGGGCATCAGGCAAAAAGACTAGATTACTTCAAAGGAAAGAAAATAAGATTGTCATCAGATTTTTTTTTATTGATGTCTTAATAGTTTATAACACTGTGGGGTTTTAGTTGTACATTATTGTTTGTCCGTCACCATGTGGATGTAACCCTTCACCCCTTGTGCCCATCCCCCACCCCCTTCCCCTTGGTAACCACCAATCAGTTCTCTCTGTCCATATGTTCATTTATATTCCATATATGAGTGAGTTCATGCAGTGTCTGTCCTTCTCTCTCTGGCTTATTTCACTTAACATAATACCCTCCAGGTCCATCCATGTTGTTGCAAATGGGACAATTGTGTCTTTTCTTATGTCTGAATAGTATTCCATTGTATGTATATACCACATCTTCTTTAACCAATCATCAGTTGAGGGACACTTGGGTTGCTTCCACTTCTTGGCTATAGTGAATAATGCTGCAATGAACATAGGGGTGCATACGCCTCTTGTGATGGTTGATTTCATGTCCATTGGGTCGATGCCCAAGAGTGGGATTGCTGGATCATACGGTATTTCTATTTTTAATTTTTTGAGGACTCTCCATATTGTTTTCCATAGAGGCTGCACCAGTTTGCATTCCCACCAGCAGTGAATGAGGGTCCCCGTTTCTCCACAACCTCTCCAGCATTTGTTGTTATTTGTCTTTGTGATTGTAGCCATTCTAACGGGTGTAAGGTGATATCTTAGTGTAGTTTTGATTTGCATTTCCCTGATGATTAGTGATGTTGAACATCTTTTCATGTGGCTATTGGCCATCTGTATCTCTTCCTTGGAAAAATGTCTGTTCATATCCTCTGCCCATTTTTTGATCGGGTCGTTTGTTTTTTTGTTGCTCAGTTGTATGAGATCTTTATATATTACTGAGATTAATCCCTTGTCGGACAAACGATTTGTGAATATTTTCTCCCAGCTGGTGGGTTGTCTGTTCATTTTGATCCTGGTTTCATTTGCCTTGTAGAAGCTCTTTAGTCTGATGAGGTCCCACATGTTTATTTTTTCTTTTGTTTCCCTTGTCCGAATAGACATGGAATCTGAAAGGATCCCTGTATGTCCAATCTCAATTAGTGTACTGCCTATATTTTCTTCCAGGAGTTTTATAGTTTCAGGTCTCACTTTCAGGTCCTTGATCCATTTTGAATTGATTTTTTATATGGCGATAGGAGATGGTCTACTTTCATTCTCTTGCATGTTGCTGTTCAATTTTCCCAGCACCATTTATTGAAGAGACTTCCCTCTCTCCACTGTATGTTCTTTGCTCCTTTGTTGAAGATTAGCTGTCCATAGGTGTGTGGTTTTATTTCTGGGCTTTCAATTCTATTCCATTGATCTGTGTGTCTATTTTTGTACCAGTACCATGCTGTTTTGATTACTATAGCTTTATAGTATATTTTGAAATCAGGGATTGTGATGCCTGCAGCTTTGTTCTTTTTTTTTCAGAATTGCTTTAGCTGTTTGGGGTCTTCTGTTGCCCCATATGAATTTCAGTAGTTTTTGTTCTATTACCGTGAAGAATGACATTGGGATTCTGATTGGGATTGCATTGAATTTGTAGATTGCTTTAGGTAGAATGGACATTTTAACTATATTTATTCTTCCAATCCATGTGCATGGAATATTTTTCCATTTCTTTATGTCTTCCTCGATTTCTTTCAATAGTATCTTATAGTTTTCATTGTATAGGTCTTTTACCTCCTTGGTTAAATTTATTCCCAGATATTTTATTCTTTTTGTTGCAATTGTAAATGGGATTGTTTTTTTGAGTTCTCTTTCTGTTAGGTCATCGTTGGTGTATAGAAATGCAGTTGATTTTTGTAAGTTGATTTTATACCCTGCCACTTTACTGTAGTTGTTGATTATTTCTAGTAGTTTTCCAATGGAATTTTTTGGGGTTTCTATGTATAAGATCATGTCGTCTGCAAATAGTGAGAGTTTCACTTCTTCATTGCCTATTTGGAGTCCTTTTATTCCTTTTTCTTGCCTAATTGCTCTGCCCAGAACTTCCAGTACTATGTTGAATAAGAGTGGTGAGAGTGGGCACCCTTGTCTTGTTCCTGTCCTCAAAGGAATGGCTTTCAGTTTTTCCCCGTTGAGTAGGATGTTTGCTGTAGGTTTGTCATATATGGCCCTTATTATGTTGAGGTACTTTCCTTCTATACCCATTTTGTTGAGAGTTTTTATCATAAATGGATGCTGGATCTTGTCGAATGCCTTCTCTGCATCGATTGAGATGATCATGTGGTTTTTATTCTTCATTTTGTTAATGTGGTGTATTACGTTGATTGATTTGTGGATGTTGACCCATCCCTGTGTCCCTGGTATAAATCCCACTTGATTGTGGTCTATAATCTTTTTGTTGTATTGCTGTATTCGGTTTGCCAACATTTTGTTGAGGATTTTTGCGTCTATGTTCATCAGTGATATTGGCCTGTAGTTTTCCTTCTTTGTATTGTCCTTGTCTGGCTTTGGTATCAGGATGATGTTGGCCTCATAGAATGTGTTGGGAAGTATTCCATCTTCCTCTATTTTTTGGAATAGTTTGAGAAGGATAGGTGCTAAATCTTCTTTGAATGTTTGGTAAAATTCTCCAGGGAAGCCATCTGGTCCTGGGCTTTTATTTTTGGGGAGGTTTTTGATTACTGTTTCAATCTCTTTACTTGTGATTGGTCTGTTCAGATTCTCTATTTCTTCTTGATTCAGTTTTGGGAGGTTGTATGCATCCAAGAATTTGTCCATTTCCTCTAGGTTGTCCAATATGTTGGCATAAAGTTTTTCATAGTAGTCCCTAATAATCCCTTGTATTTCTGTGGTGTCTGTTGTAATTTCTCCTCTTTCATTTCTAATTTTATTTATTTGAGTCTTCTCCCTTTTTTTGTTAGTGAGTCTGGCTAAGGGTTTGTCAATTTTATTTATCTTCTCAAAGAACCAGCTCTTTGTTTCATTGATCCTTTCTACTGTTTTTTTTGGTTTCAATTTCATTTATTTCTGCTCTGATTTTTATTATTTCCCTCCTTCTGCTGGTTTGAGGCTTTGTCTGTTCTTCTTTTTCTAAGTCTGTTAGGTGCAATTTAAGGTTATTTATTTGGGATTTTTCTTGTTTGTTAAGGTGAACTTGTATTGCTATGAATTTCCCTCTCAGGACCACTTTTGCTGCATCCCATATGAGTTGGTATGGTGTATTTTCCTTTTCATTTGTCTCCAGATAGCTTTTGATTTCTCCTTTAATTTCATCAATGACCCATTGGTTGTTCAGTAGCATGTTGTTTAGTCTCCACATCTTTGTCCCTTTCCTAGTTTTTTCCTTGCAGTTGATTTCTAGTTTCACAGCATTATGATCAGAAAAGATGCTTGTAATGATTTCAATCTTCTTAAATTTATAGAGGTTTGCCTTGTTTCCTAATATATGGTCTATCCTTGAGAATGTTCCATGTGCACTTGAGAAGAATGTGTACTCTGCTTTTTTTGGGTGGAGTGCTCTGTATATATCTATTAAGTCCATTGCGTATAGTTTTTCATTTAAGTCCATTATTTCCTTATTGACTTTTTGTCTGGATGATCTATCCATTGATGTAAGGGGGGTGTTAAGATCCCCTACTATTATTGTGTTATTGTTAATATCTCCTTCAAGGTTTTTTAGCAGTTGTTTTATGTACTTTGGTGCTCCTGTGTTGGGTGCATAGATATTTATGATTGTTATGTCTTCTTGGTGAAGTGTCCCTTTTATCATTATATATTGCCCTTTGTCTCTCATTACATTTTTTATCTTGAAGTCTACTTTGTCTGATATAAGTATGGCTACGCCTGCTTTCTTTTGTTTGCCATTAGCTTGGAGTATTGTTTTCCATCCTTTTATTTTGAGTCTGTGTTTGTCTTTAGAGCTGAGATGTGTTTCCTGGAGGCAGCAGATTGTTGGATCTTGGTTTTTAATCCATCCCGCCACTCTGTGTCTTTTGATTGGAGAATTCAATCCACTTACATTTAGAGTGATTATTGATATATGAGGGTTTAATCTTGCTATTTTATTGTTCATTTTCTGGTTCTTTTGCATTTCCTTCGTTTCTTGTCACTTGTGTTTCGGACTGCAAATTCAATTTGGTATTTCTGCCTGCTCATTCTCTTAGTTTTCTCTTTATTTGTCATGTGTGGTTCTCTTCTGATTATTTGTTTAGTGGTTACTGTGAGGTTTATATAAGCGATCTCCTGGATAAGAAAGTACATTTTCAGATGCCTCCTTTTTCCTGAGGCTGGGTCGATTCAATCCCTTACCTCTTCCCCTCCTTATTTGTTATCTCTATTTATTCCACCTTGTGTCGTGAGTGTGTGTTTACAGTGATGAGCTTGAATTAATTTTTGATGTTATCCAACTGTAGTTTGTTCTGGTTTAGTCTCCTTGCTTTTCTCCTTGCTGAAATCTTTGTATCCCCTTTCTCACTTGTTTTTTTTCAGGCCTAAGGGCCTTCTTGAGCATTTCTTGTAGTGGGGGTCTTGTGGTGACGAACTCTCTTAGCTTTTGTTTATCAGGGAGAGTTATTATTTCTCCATCATATTTGAAGGATATTTTTGCTGGATAAAGTATTCTTGGCTGAAGGTTTTTGTCTTTCATGATTTTGAATATACCATTCCAGTCTCTCCTAGCCTGTAGAGTTTCTGTCGAGAAATCAGCTGAGAGCCTGATGGGGTTTCCTTTGTATGTTATTTTGTTTTTTTGTTTAGCTGCCCTTAATATTATTTCCTTGTCACGGATATTTTTCAAGTTTTCTACTATGTGGCGAGATGATTTTTTATTCTTGTTTATATATTTAGGTGATCTATTGATTTCATTCACTGTTATTTCCCTCTCATTCCCTAGGTTGGGGAAGTTCTTAGCTATTATTTCTTTGAACAAACTCTCTGCTCCTTTTTCTCTTTTTTCTCCTTCTGGAATACCTATTATCCTTATGTTGCTTTTCCTCACTGAGTCTGATATTTCTCGAAGAACTTCTTCGTTTCTTTTTAGTCTTAGCTCTCTCTCCTCTATCTGGAGCCTTTCTGCGTGGCTATCCTCGATAATGCTAATTCGTTCCTCCATATTGTCAGTTCTGCTCTTTAAAGACTCCATTTTTTCCACTATCTCGTTGATTTTGTTTTTCATCTCCAATAATTCTGATTGGTTTTTCTTTATGGTTTCAATCTCTTTTGTGATGAAATCCCTGAATTCGTTGATTTGTTTCTGTGTGTTCTCTTGTATTTCGTTGAGTTTGTTTATGATAGCTATTTTGAATTCTCTGTCACTCAGCTTATCGAATTCTGTGCCTTCAGGGTTGGTTTCTGGGTGTTTGTCATTTTCCTTTTGCTCTGTAGACAGAGCAAACCCTCGCATGGATCCGACCGCTTTATTTTTTCCTTTCATCTTGAAGTTGGTCCTGCAGTTTCCACCTGCTGCCACTGGATGGAGATTGTGAGCGGTGTGCTCCGAGCCCACTGCAGCCACCAGAGGGATTATGCTGAAACATGGGGTGGGTGTGTGGGGGGTGGCTTCTCTCTTTCTCCTGCTCGACCTGGGGGTTTCCTTTCTAACTCTCTTAGGGCGTTTGCTACACCCCCAAACAGTCCGTCATCACTTCCTGGTGGGGATCTCTTGACAGTCTATGAGAGCACCTGGAGGGCGATAGTTTTCCCTGCAGTGGGCCGCCCCACCCCCTTCTGTCTGAGCTGCACTGTTTGGCTTTCCCGATCAATTGGGGAGGGGGAGTACAACTTCTTACCTCTGCTCACGTCCTTTGGGGCTTCCCGTGCCTCCACTGTCCGATGTATGGCAGCAGGGGTTTCTTAGAAGTGTTTGATTGAGCTCTGTTGGAATGCGAATGATGTTTTCGTTGTGTCTTAGGGGGCAGAGATTCAAAGAGAGAATCTCACTCTGCCATGATGCTGATGTCACTCCTCTGTCATCAGATTTTTTTAACAGCAATGCTCTATGCCAGAAGAAAATAGAGTAACATATTTAAGATACTCAAGGAAAGAAAATGTGAGCCAAGGGGTAATATGTGGTTTTGTACCCAGCAAAATGGCTTGCAAACGTGAGAGATGTGAAAAATCTTTATTAATATGTAAAAAACTCAGGGAATGTTGTTCCCATGAGCTCTTCTTGAAGAATTTTACTAGAGGATAAACTTCGTGCAAAATCGCTAGCCAAGGTATGGATATAAGGTTTGATGGCTTACTTTAGATATTTTTTCCTCTCTTGAAGATTCCTAAATCACAGGCACCTTCATTGGCTCAAATTATTTCAAGTTTTATGCTATAAACATTTATAATTTGATTACATTCTTTAATATAGCAGCCTTGAATAGGAAGAGTAATAGGTTTTTTTATTTAGGGTATTTCTTGTATAATGGTGTAACCATGGCTTCTTTTGAGAATGGACACACTACTTAGCTATATAAAGCAGGGTTTCTCAATCTTGGCACTATTGGCAATTTTGGGTTGGATAATTCTTTGTTGTTGGGGCTGTCCTGTGCATTGTAGGATGTGTAGCAGCATCCCTCGTCTCTACCTACTAGATGCTGTAGCATCCCACCTCTACGACAACTGAAAAGGTCTCTACATTGCCAAAGGGCAAAATCGGCCCTCTTGGAGAACCACTGTTAGGGAGAAGTGTTGAATATTGCTACAGAGTACTTGGTAGTATACCACTGCACTTGATCAACCGTGAAGATACACCTTCAAATTGTAATAGAAAGAAGTTAATTAGCCAGGATAATGCCATTATAGATTGGATTATGTATTTCATAAGCATTGCTTTTGAAATGGGAGATTATAAATACGTGTGTATGTGTGTATGTATACACACACAGAATCTTTAAGTAATTATGCACTTCCTGGATTAATCCTGAAGTTACGTTAGGTGCAATATGCTAGTTTCAGAGAAGATAAAGTGTCAGTGTAAGATATAACAAAAATTTGATTAACAGAATTTCAAAATTAAACATACATTTTGTCCCATATTTTCATATTTAATCCTTAATTTTAAATTTACCAAATAATTTTCAATATTTTACATGTTAACCTTCTGTACATTTTCAACATATCAAAACTTAAAAAAAAAGTCTTGATTGTCACTTGCACTGCTTCTGTGGAAAGACTTGTTGGTATATAGGGAAGGCACATTTTTAGGCATATATACTTGTAAGTATATAAGAAAGGCACTCACTTATAAATACCTACTTATCTGAAAGTACATAGGAAAGACACTCTTCTGGACGTAACACTGAAATAAAGGGATACAAAATTTAGGAGTGAGTATTGTTCCACCACTAAATGTCTGCATGACGTTTCCTGGAGCTTTAAACTTGAGTACCAAAATCACAAATTATGCCACTCCTGGGTGAGAATGTTTCATGTGAGGCTTCTTTGATTTCATAATGAACACACATTAAATAATAAAATTCATATAGCTGAAGTTTGCTTTACCTCGAATTTTCTCTGCAACTTTTTTTTAGTTAAGGATAACTTTCAGGTCTCAAATTTTATGAAAATTGAATATTTTGTTCAATAAAACTAAACCTTTAAAGTATAGAAAGTTCATTATATTTAGGAAAAAGTTCAGATTAACAGCAATCATTATTTGCTAGCCTTCCATTTAAGTACCGAGTGTCACATAATTAATGGATATGTTTTCAGACTTCCACTTTAGCTGTTATAAGCTAATTTTTCATAGAAGTACTTTATGCCTTGGATTGGTTTGTAGGGCCTCACCATAATTCTGGTTTTCCAGCTTTAAAAATGAAGGTGATCTCTGCTGATTTAGTATGATGCATCTCCTTCAGGCCTTGACTTTTCCAGGGCAGCATTTCACAAACTGTCCCATAAGAATAGGTTTGAGGGGTGGGGATTTCCAGAAGGATCTCTGAATCTGAGAAAAGCTGCATATTGTATCCTACTTAGAGATTCACTATGCACATTAACATATTGAGTTAGCTATTAACTTAATTAACGTATATATAACATGTATAATTAACATACATTTATATACGTTATACATATATACATATACGTTATGTGTATATATGTATACATATATGTTAATTATATATGTTTATATATTTTTATATAAACTATCATAAATTAACATATTAAGTTGCTCTTAGCTAAAGAAAACTGTTTAACCCAGTATTTCTCAAAGTTAATTGACCATGGAATCCTTTTTGGTAGAGTATCTGTTAAGATCTTGAGGAGCAAATAGTTTTGTGGACCAGTTTTGGAAGTGCTACTCTAGTACAAGATGAAACCCACCACTTCCTCAGCAACTGTTAAATGACCAGTGGAGGGGAGGTGTAAAAAGCATTAACACAGAAGAGAATTAAAGGAAAAATTTGAGGATGAAGGAGGGATGCCAGTAAGTTTTTAAAAAGGGAGAGAATAGGTTTAAAAAGATGACTAGCTATGAACTGAAATAATGGAATTAAAGGAAAATGGCATACACTATATTAGTTCTCTTATAAAGAACATAGCTTGTCATATGATGTAGAAAAAAGTCAGTGGCATTAGAAATTATATTTATAGAGTTTAAGTACTGATTTGATAAGGTTATTAATACTAACCATTGCCATTTTATAAGAAAATGAAATGTTATCCATTCTGTACATTTATATTATTTTTGTATATACTTGTGTTCGATGATTTTGTTTGTGATTGTGATATTCTTGATTCATTCAGAAGCAAACTGCATAGGAAGAAAAGTTACTTAAACTCTTAACTTTCGTTAGACAACTAGTTTACATATAAATGTTACTTTATCCCTACCGTTGGTGTTTTCAGTAATTTCATCTTTTTTTCAGGTGGGGAAACTGTGGCTTAAAAAGGTTGACTTGCCTAATACCATACAACTAGTTATTTAAGGAGCTGGTACTTGGAGCCTAGATCTTTGCATTATAATAAACTACCTATTTATGAGTAAACAGCTGAAATTTTTAATGGACATAAGAAAGGAAAACTTGGTTCTAACCAGAGAATTTCCTGTAAGTCTTTCAGGCTGTTAAGAAGCCTTCCTTCTGGTTTTCTTGATTTCTTGATGTCTTCTGCCAGAATGGAGGTGATGGAAGGTGAGATGGAGGCAGTAAACTATAGGGATAAGAGATGAGAGCACTAGAGTGCTCTAAAGTTAAACAAGTTGAAGCCCTGATTCTGCCACTTAACTAGTTTTGACCTTGGGCAGACTCTTTAACTTCTTTAGTCCTCGGTTTTCTGACTTGTTAAATGGTTTTAGTAGTACTGACCTCACAGTAAGTGTTTCATAATTGGTAACTAGTGTCATCATCATCATCGTTAATTATGTTAAGTGAGAGGATTCAGGTAGAATTGAGTTTCTTCATCAGAGGCACAGCAGTCTTTGCCTCTTTCTGGCATGAGGGAAAATGGTCTTACCTGCTAATTTATGTGATGGCAAACAGCAGTGATCTATGATTAGAAAGCCTAAGTGCAAGGGCTGTGGGTTAGTGGAAAAAACCTTAGACAGGTTACTAGTACTTAGGGTTTATATTTTATATTATTAATAAAATAGAAATATCATCCTAATATGTAGATACACTGAAGTAATGGAGGTTAATATACTATTTGTAATATAGAGAGGGCCATGAAAATAAAAGCTATTTTCAAAGAATATTTATTGAATGCCTGATATCACATAGCTTTGTGGAGGAATATGTCAAGCTCTGAGTCACCACAAAGGATGTATGATTATAATCTTTTATATACTATTATACAACTCAAGTTTATAAATATAATTTAAATTGTACACTTTTTTCTCTACAGAATATAGCTTTTGTCTTTCTAGTTTCATCACCAGTGAAAAATGAAGGTAATGAACAAGTTCACTTGATCCTTTTTGTTATTTAAATAAGAATCTAGCCTGCAGTAAAGAATCCTTGAGAAAACTGCGTAGAACGGAAAGGGTGTGGATTAGTCTTTGTTAGTATGGTCACCATACTCTTTCAACCAAATCATGGGATACGTATTCTGATATAGTATGACAATGTGATTTAATATTTGAAATCAGTATTGCCTTAGAAAATATGGAAGATATAATCACTGTAAGTATGGGTGATATTAGCAAGGATAGTACTTCTCAGATCTTTTATTCCATGGGACATGTACAAGTTTGGAGAGAGAGAGTAGTTATGTTAAGGGAAATACTTCTGTAAGGGAGAAAACGGGAAGGATATAGAGTGGGCAGCAGTCTTTCCAAAAGAAGATAGTAATGCCTTTAATTTGTATAGTTCTTAAGAGTTTAGCAAATGATTTTTTTTCATATATTGTCTCATTTAATCCTTACAGCACTTTGAAATACTCAGAGTACTCCCAGCATCATCCCTTGTTGGATAATTTAAACTTATTTTTTAAAAAGATGTACAAAGTTTGTTTATAAACCTATAATTATAGAAACAAGTCAATTTTGTATAGATTCTATTCCTGATCCACATAGTATTCACATAATGTGATTATAATATCATTGCTATAATGCTTTTGCCAATATTTAGTTTTAAAATTTTTCAAGCTGCCTAAAGTTCATTATTTCTCTCTTTAAACTGGAAAATTTTTTAATGGATAAACATAATATAAAGCTACACTTTAATATATATTAATATATATTATCCTGGCTAAGCTTCAGAATGAACATATGAAGGTATAGATTATTATCCCCATTTTACCTATGCATCCATAGTTACAAACTTTTAAACAACAAAACTAGAATTTGAAACAAGATTCAACTTATTCCAAAGTTTTCTATTCTTGTTTCTCTACCCTGCCTATTAGAATTTATTTTCATACATCTTGTTTTTCTAATCCAATCAAGCTTTTTTTTTTTTTTTTGTGGGGAAGACCAGCCCTGAGCTAACATCTGTTGCCAATCCTCCACTTTATATGGGACACCACCACGGCATGGCTAACAGGCAGTGCGTCTACGGGTGCCCGGGATCCGAACTCGCGAACCCTGGGCTGCCAAGCGCGGACTAAACCGCTGCGCCACCAGGCGGCCCCCCAATCAAGCTTTTATAGTGTACACTCAACATTTAGATTTGAAAGTTTAGAGAGAATATGTAGCTTTGATTCTATAATGTTACTTTATTAGATACCATTGAGAACATTAACATAATATTAACAGGTACTGCTTATTATATTTAGCTCAATTCACAGTCTCCTTTACAACTATACTGCCAGGTAGATATTATCTCTATTTTACATATAAGGAAACTGTGGATGAGATAAGTTAAATTATGTACCTCAAGGTCATATAGCTAATAAATGGTAGCATTGGGATTCAATTCTAGTTTTGATTCCATAACCCATACTTATACTGTATTTAGGCATATTCTTATGTCCCCAGTATTGTCTGTATTTTGATAGAGAAATTTATGAAATCTTTCAGAAGATAAGCTATATGAAAATTTTTGACTTTTTTCCCTCTGCAGTGTCTTCCTGGGTAATATTTTGAAAGTAGTCCTCCAAATAATTGTAAATGAATACCTTTTTTTATTGAAGAATAATTGACATACAACATTATATTAGTTTCAGGTATACAATATAATGATTCGATATTTGTATACATTGTGAAATGATCACCACAGTGTGTCTGCTTAACAGCCATCACCTTACGTAGTTACAGAATTTTTTTTCTTGTGATGCAGACTTTTAAGGTCTCCTCTCTTAGCAACTTTCAAATATGGAATAGTGCAGTATTGTTAACTACGGTTGCCATGCTATACATTACATCCCAAAAACTTACTTATTTTGTGACTGGAAGTTTATGCCTTTTGACTCCATTCACCCATTTTGCCCACTCCCAACCCCCTGCCTCTGGCAACCACCAATCTGTACTCTATATCTATGAGTTTTTTGTTTTGTTTTGTTTTTTAGATTCCACATATAAGTGAGATAATACAGTGTTTGTCTTTCTCTGTCTGACTTATTTCACTTAGCTTAAGCCCTCGAGGTCCATCCATGTTGTTGCAGATGGCAAGATTTCATTCTTTTTTATGGACAAATAATATTCCATTGTATATTTATGCCACATTTTCTTTATTCAGTCATTTGCTAATGGACACTTATGTTGTTTCCATATCTTGGCTGTTATAAATAATGCTGCAGTAAACATGGGAGTGCATATATCTTTTCGAATTAGTATTTTCATTTTCTTCGGATAAATACCCAGAAGTGGAATTACTGGATCATATAGTAGTTCTGTTCTTAATTTTTTGAGGAACCTCCATACTGCTTTCCATAGTGACTGCACCAATTTACATTCCCACCAACAGTGTAAAAGGGTTCTCTTTTCTCCACATCATAGCCAGCACTTGTTATTTCTTGTCTTTTTGATAATAGCCATTCTAACAGCTGTGAGGTGATAGCTCATTGTGGTTTTGATTTGCATTTCCCTGGTGATTAATAATGTTGAGCATCTTTTCACATACCTGTTGGCCATCTTTGTCTTCTTTGGAAAAATGTGTATCCAGATCTTCTGCCCATTTTTTAATTGGATGTTTAAAAAAAAAACTTTTTTTGCTATTGAGTTGTATGAGTTCTTTTAGATATTAACCCCTTATGAGATATATGATTTGCCAATATTTTCTCCCATTCAGGTAGGTTACCTTTTCATTTTGTTGATGATTTCCTTTGCTGTGCAGAAGCTTTTTAGTTCAATGTTGTCCCATTTGTTTATTTTTGCTTATGTTGCCTTTGCTTTTGGTGTCAAATCCAAAAAATTGTCATCAAGACCTGTCAAAGAACTTACCACCTATGTTTTCTTCTAGGAGTTTTATGATTTGGGGTTTTACATTCAATTCTTTAATCCATTTTGAGTTAAATTTGGTGTATGGTGTAAGATAGTGGTGATTTATCTATTTATTTATTTACATATAAAAATATGTGCCATGGAAACAAACCAGAGTTTGGTTAGGAAATGAGCTATATTTTGATTAAGAAAAAGGGTTATAGTCCTTAGGTATTGGAAGAATGGGTAGAACTTTCTCATATAAATCTTTTCATGTGAAATTTTTTTATTCTTGATTAAGAGCTATAAAATAGAGCACTAAGTTCATTTATACTACATTTTAATGCTTGAGTTTATCCAGTTTTGTAGGTTAACAAAGCTACTTTATGCTCAGCTATTTGAGGTTAAATTTGTTTGGCTTAGGGAAAAAGACTAAACTTTTCTTAAAGCTAACATTTGCTTGCTTGAGTATTAATGCGTAGGAATGTGAACAGTGCATCACCATGGTTCCTTTTGGATAAAAGGTCTCATCAGCTTCATTTTATATTCCTTAGAAAATCGACAATAGTTTCCTTACGAGTTCCTTGATATTTGTTTATATAATGAAAGAGAAAAGAATAACTTCTGAGTTATGGTAAGAAACCTTTATATACTGTCTAGAATGGTATCATCAATAGCATTCATGAGGATGAAGCATTGACTACAGATAAATCTCTAATGGATGTCTTAATGTCTAGAATTCTTTTTCCAGTAATACCTGGAAAGAAGAAGATTGTATTGATTCATGCCTTGCATAACATCTTATAGAAATTTCCCTCTATGACAATACTGCTATTGGACAAATACCAACATTGATGCTTTTGTATAGTTCTTTTCCCCTCTCCTTTAAAGGGATCTCCTTCTATGTTTTCAGGATCAATCAACTAACTATAGTACCTTCTAAAAAGTTTCAAGAAAAGACGTATGTTTTTAATTGGAAACTTGTCTTTATTTTTTTTCTTTGTTACAGTATGGGCATTTATAATACTTAGTGAAAAGTTTCAAGGAAATTCCTTTTCTTTTGTATTCTCCAAACTCAAGGTTTCCCAGCATCTTATTTATTTATTTATTTATAGCAGTGGGAGAAGGAATTCTGGGGAAAAAAATAGAATATTAATTACTTCAAGCATATCAGAATCTGTTTGAGAACTTTCTTTTATGGAAAATAAATGTATACTGAAAGGCAATCTTTTATGAGAATCTAGGTCTGTGGTCACTTATCTTAGAGCAGTTCCCTTTTAAGAACTGTATATCAAAAGTACTTTTCCATCCTACAAACTTAATCAGAGAAACACACATCAAAAATGTAACTATTCTGTTCATTTGCTCTGAGTTCTGCTGATTTGGTATTCAAGCAAACTTGATAACCTGTTATTCACTCATTCGACAAACATTTGTTAGGTGTCTACTACAATGTTCAAAATAGTGGATAAGTTTATGGGTTCAATAAATAGACAATCTGGGTTTAAATCCTGGCTCTAAAACTCACAACCTTAAGTTTCAGTTTCCTCATCTGTAAAATATTAGTTGACAACATGTGACTATTTTATAAGCCAAGTAGAACACATCCTCCTTACTCAGATGTCCCCCTGGCAGTGGTGGTGCAAGGTTAATCTTTTGTTTGCCTAGTGGAAGACTGGTGCATTTTAGATTATATTTAAGTTAGGACATAGGATCTCAGGCTAGCTCCTCTGGTTTATAGCCCTTCCACTGGGCCGATAATTCTTTATCTTTTGCTGTTGACTTCTAATATGAGTGCATTGTTGTCAAGGGATGTGGTCTATGTGATCCTAGTTTTTGATATTTGTGGAGACTTTCTTTATGGCCTAGTATATGCTCAGTTTTTATAAATATTCCCCATGTGCTTGAGAAGGATGTGAATTCTCTAAATATGTCTATCAGATAAAGCTTGATAATCGTTTTACTCTTTTATATCTTTATTAAGTTTTTTGTCTGCCAGAACTATCAATAAAAGAGATGTGTTGAAATCTCTCTCTACAGTGGTAGATTTGTAAATATCTATAAATTTGTAAATTCTAACAACTTTTATTTTAAATACTTTGAGGTTAATTTATTAGTGCATACAAATTGAGAACTATCTTTATCTTTCTGGTAAATCGAACCTTTTATCATTATATAGTGACCCTCCTTAAACCAAATAATATTTGATTTAAACCTTTTTTGTCTCTTATTGATATAGCAACTCCCAATTTATGTAATTAGAATATAACTGGTATAACCTTTGAACCTTTCTCTATACTTAAGAATTAGCGATCTTATAAATAACGTATCTCTCTATTTTGTTTTTTTAATCCAATCTTATTATATGGCTGTAAACTCTTGAGTGAATTAATATTCATTTTTATTATTTGTGATTACTGGTATATTTAGACTTGTTTTTACTACCTTACTTTAGATTGTTTCTTTTTCCTGCTTTTTCCGTATAACTTTTTAAAAATACTTTAATGTATGTTTTGGTTTATTTTTTATTCCATTTGTAAACACATCTGGCAGAGAAATTGTATGCTCCATTTCTGTTATTTTTAGAGGCTTCCCTGGAAATGTTGCCATATGTATTAACAGAGTCTTAAATTATAACTTCATCTGCTCTTGAACAATAAAAGGACCTTAGCACACTTTCACTCTGATGTCTACATTCAGATCTTTGATTATGGCTTCCGTTTTTATGGATCTTAATGTTGTTATTCTTGGACAGTTCTGTTCTTGTCTTAAAAAGACATTATTATTGTCTTCTTTATTTTATATGAACAATGTGGGTTTTGGGCGAAATATTTGATTATTTGAGCAAACATTTGTCAATAAACATTTTACAAACAGAAAAGTATGCAAAGCGTAAGTGTACAACTCAATGAATTATTATCAAGGATAACCATCAGCCAGGGGTCCCCATTTATTTTTTAGTTTTAATTTTTTTTTAAGAAGAGCCATCTTTCTTTTTTTTGTTTTTTGCAGGGAAAGATTCACCCTGAGCTAGCATCTGTTGCCAATCTTCCTCTCTTTCCCCCCTCTCCAACCCCCCAGTACATAGTTGTGCATCCTAGTTGTAAGTTGTTCTGTTTCTTCTATGTGAGCCTCCACCACAACATGGCCACTGACAGTCGAGTGCTGTGGTTCCACCACCAGGAAGTGAACCCAGGCCACTGAAGTGGTGAGCACTGAACTTTAACTACTAGGCCATCAGGACTGGCTTCCTATTTATTTTTTATTTGAATGTTTTTTATATTTATTTGCACATTTACCAGTTTACTTGTTCACTATTTATTTGGCCCTCTAAGACCTTCCTTCTGATATTATCCTCCTTTCTCTTGAAGTACATCCTTTAGCATTTCCTCTAATGTAGATCTTTTGGTGATAAACTGTATTTGTTTGTCTGAAAATAGTTTTTTCCATCCATGTTCTTGAAAGGTAATTTTGCTGAGGACATGACTTCCTATAACAGATTTCTTTCTAGTGGAACTTTGATGATGTTTTTGCACTATCTTCTGCCTTAAGTAATGGGTGATGAGTCAGCTTCAGTCTAATTGTCATTCCTTTGTCGGTGATCTGCATTTTTCCTGTGGCTGCTTTTTAAGATTTTCTCTTTTTCTTTGGCTTTGTGCAGTTTTATTACAATGTACTTGTGCATTTCTTTTTATTTTTTCTGCTGGATACATTTTTTTTCTTGTATCATTTGGATATTTCATCAGCTCTGGAAAATTTATAGCCATTATTTTTTCAAATCTCTTTTTTGCTGTATTGTTTATTCTATCCTTTGAGAACTCTAATGACATATATAAGGCATGTATTAGACACTATTACTATATCTTGTTGCTTGCTCAATTTTCTGACTCCACATTTTATTTCTGTAAATATTTTCTACATCTTTATTTTATTTTATTTTGTGTGTGTGTGAGGAAGACCAGCCCTGAGCTAACATCCATTGCCAATCCTCCTCTTTTTGCTGAGGAAGACTGGCCCTGGGCTAACATCTGTGCCCATCTTCCTCTACTTGATATGGGACGCCGCCACAGCATGGCTGACAAGCAGTGAGTCGGCAGGTGCCCGGGATCCGAACCCATGAACCCTGGGCTGCCAAGTGCTCACTAAACTGCTGTGCCACTGGGCCGGCCGCTTTACATCTTTATTTTATATTTTATGTCTGATGAATTCGTTATTCTTTATGCTTTCTAGGACTCATGGTGGTTTGTTTCCATGTGTGTTTGATAATCTTTGCTTATGACATCATCATCATCATTGTTATTATTTTACTTCACTGTTTAGAAAACCTGGTGCCTAAACTGAGGAATTTTCTTGGAAAAGGATTTGTGTTGGGTTATTACTCACCTGAGACTACTTCAGCTATCTTTCAGAGTCTCTAGCTTAATATTGAGACTTCTTAAGAAATCTTAACTTGCCTCAACATTAAAAATCATGGTATTGCAGCCTTGAAGTAATTCTTAGACATTTCAGAATGTTAAATATATCACCCAAGGTATGATACTTGAACAAACAATGTGTAAAACCACAGAAATGGTTTTTATAGTTGTGAATATCATGAAATTTAAATGATTTTTTACCATTTCAAAACCGTATGCATTTTCTCGACAGCTAGATTTCATTTAACTATAAAAACCTAGTGTTTTATTTATTACCATTTTATTAAAACAACACTGACATGATTTGTACTGAGTTGATCAGATTTACTATTTTTACTATTCAACAGTGATTTGAGATCAAGAAGCATATTATTCAGTCACTGTAGAAGAAGTTTGGCAGCTCCTCCAAAAGTTAAACATAGAATTACCCTATGATCCAGCAATCTCACTCTTATTTAAGAATCGAAAACAAGTATTCACAACAGCCAAAAGGAAGAAATAACCCAAATGTCCATCAGCTGATGAATGGGTAAAACAAATGTGGTGTAATCATACAGTGGAGTATTACCTGGCCCTAAAAAAGGAATGTACTGAGAACATGCTACAACATGGATGAACTTCGAGAATGTTATGTTAACTAAAAGAGGCCAAACTCAAAAGGTCACATATTGTATGATTCAATTTATATGAAATATCCAGAATAGGCAAATCCATAGGGACAGAAAGCAGATTAGTGGTTGCTAGGGGTGGGAGTTAAGGGGAAATGGGAATAAGTAACTGTTTAATGAGTACAGAGTTTCCTTTTGGGGATTTGAAAATACTGTGGAACTAGAGAGAGGTGATAGTGCACAGCATTATGAATATTCTAAATACCACTAAATTGTGTGCTTAAAAAATGGTTAATTTTATGTTATGTGAATTTTACCTTAATATTTTTTTAAAGCGTATTGTTAGCTTCTAATTGATCCTATGAAAGAAAGTACATGGTGGAAGTGAATTCATCTGTAGCTGTCTTATGCACCTGAGGATAATGTTCCATTAAAACTGCTTTCAGCTTAATAAACAAACTAAGTCAATCTTATCCTGTAGCTTGGATTTTCAATGATAAATAGAATTGAAATTTATTGAGCATTTCTCTTTCATTTACAGTTCTCTGTGTATTCTGAGTTGATTCGTACTTTGTGCGTCAGTGGTTTTGTCCAACTCTAAAGTGAGATATCTACAGATATGCATGTGGAATAGTAGTTGCTCTTCCAAATCATATGTCACTGATATTATGTGACACTATACAGTGTCATTTGACAGATTTTTGCCAATAGTTTCTTCTGTTTTTTTCTCCAGTTATAATATTTGTCAAGAGGTTTGTGCTTACTTTACAAGCTTTTTAGCAATTAAGTTATGCCTGTTTCTCTGGTGGTGAGGAGTATCACTTAAAAGGGTGCCTCTTTCATCTTGGTTTCTCCTCAATTTTTTTGGACAAAATTTGCCAATTTCCATCTGGAAAGGATTTGAGGGGAGGGGAGGTTCTGTTGAAATTTAATTGGTTTACCAAAGAGGTCACTGTTTTGTTTGAAAGTGACTTAAGGCTTCACCAGCTTTATATCACTATTTGTTAAAGTTCACACAGTGGCCTCTAGGGGCATATGGATAGTCAGTTAAATATGATCTAATGTATAAAAATGATTGTACCTTCTGTTTTGCACTTTTTTTTTGACGTATGTGAAATCATCACACAGATTTGCTTATCTCAAGAATATTCATATTTTCTATCAATGGAGTCATTCCCTATCAACATTAATTATCTTAATCTGCATGGTAGGGTTTAGACTGTTTTCATCAACATTTTTACACTTCAGTGAATAATTTTTCAGATGCCCATTTAATTTTGTGAATTGGGGATATGAGGAAACACAACAGAAATAATTTAAAAGTACAAATTTGACCAAGTAAACAGTAATTTTTAAATTCTGAATATAGTCAAAATTAACTGAATATTAGGCCTTGTGACAAGTGTTCAACCTTTAAGAACATAGAATATAATAGGATTTCTGTGGAAATAATAATTTTACGTTTCAAATTTGTGACATATATGTACAAAACTGCTTTTCCCTCTCAAACTGCTAACAGCTTGTGGATCACCTGATAAATTCCAGGGACTGACAGTGATCCATCCTGGGCACTCCATTGCCTTAGTTCACTCTTTTCCAACTTTAATCATTCACATAGCCATTTTGACAATATTTTTCATATTCCATATTTTGCAATTAGGATTAGATTTGGATTCAAATAAGAGAGACCCCAAACAACAGTGACTTAAACAATATACAAGTCTATTTTGCAATCACCTAAAAGTCTGGAAGTCAGTGAGAAAGAGCTAGTGTAGTAGCTCTGTTAAAGTACTCAGAGATCCAGGTTCCTTTTATCTCATTACTCTGCCATGCATAGCCTCCATTGCCAAGCTCACCTTACAAACCTAGATGGCTTCTTTAGTTTCAGCTATCATCTGTATTCTAGCCAGCAGGAGGGAGAAAGGAATGAGGAAGAGGAGGGCTGAGAGGGCGAATGCCAGCTATCTTTTAAGGAAGGTTCCTGGAAGCTGCCATGGGTCACTTTGTTTAGATCTTAAGTTGTCAGAATTTAGGTACATGGCCACACCTAGATATGAGGAGCTTGTGAAATGTATTTATTCTGACGGCATGTGCCCAGCGAAAGTTTGAGGGTTTTATTCCTGTGGAAGAGTTAATCTGCTTTGCTCGATCACCTCTACTCTTATTGCCTTAATATTTTTCTTTAAGTTAGATCCCTTATTACTTAAATAGCTGTATCTAAAACATAAATAATACACTGTCACATTAAATAGTAACACCTACCAGAAAAAGAAAAGAACTTTAAAAATCAATAGAGGGAAAAGGCAACAATGAGCCCATTCTCTAGGTATTTATTGTTTGTTAAAGAGGGATATTAGAGTTAGAGAGATGCTAAAGAAATACAAGCATCAAACTGGGATTTTCTTTTTGATATAATAAGGATTGAAACTAAAGAGAACAAATTTTATCACCATGTGAGTCAATGTAACTTTTTGCCATGGCTTCTACCATTTCCAAATCATTTCTTATTCTTCCTTCCCATTTTGTGAAATGCTGCCCTAGTGCATGTGTGTATATGTACGCAAGTGTGTGTGTCTATCTAGTAATATAGGCAGATGTACAATTTTACTGTTTAATGTAAAGGTCCTCTAGAATGAAGCAACTTAAATATATTTATAAAGTTGTTTTATAGTTTAGCATTTTGGTAGTTTATGAACAATTTTTTTTTTTAGGAAGGTTGGCCCTGTGCTAACATCTCTTGCCAATCTTCCTCTGTTTTTTCCTTTTTCTCCCCAAAGCCCCAGTACATAGTTGTGTATCATAGGTGTAGAGTTGTAGCTCTTCTATATGGAACACCACCTCAGCATGGCTTGATGAGCAGTAAGTAGGTCCGTGCCCAGGATCTGAGCTGGTGAACCCCAGGCCACCAAAGTGGAACACACAAACTTAACTGCTACTCCACCAGGCCAGCCCCTGAACAAATTCTTTAGATTTCTGATATTGAAAGACAGTTTATATTTTGCTGAGAACTCAGTCTTCTCAAGACTTTTGTGAGTTTTTCATTTGAAAATGAAAATGTTCATATTTTTGTATGCTGTATTTCTATATTTTATTTTATTGCTGATCACTCTTTACTAGCCACGTTGTTGGGTGATCTTAAGGAAGAAAAAAGAATTATCCCTGTAACTGGGTTGTAGAAGAACATTGTCGTTGTGTTTCTATAACTAATATTGTATGTGATTTTTATCATTTTGTATATTGATTTTAAAAACATAAAGATATCAATAGTATGAGGCAGTCAGAGCTCAAAATATACTAGAAAATGTGAACTATCATCATAATAGGTAATTAATATGTTTAATTAAATTAGAACTGGATCATCATTACCTGATCAGCCTCAAAGAAAGTATAAAGCAAAAGAAATTCAATACTTTGTTTCTAATTGTATGCTTTATTCTTAGGCAATGGATTACACTGTCTGACTATTCTGTCTATAGTAGTATTTATGGATTTCTGTATAGTATTTATGTCCAATGGAGACTAAAAATACCAGAATTTCTCAGTACCTTTATCTTTTGTTTGTAGGTAGGTTAAATTTAGATCCCCCAGGGTTGGTACATTGTCTAAGGTGGGAAGAACTAAAATGTTACAGAGTTTGGAATGAATCCAAAGGGGATCAAAGTTTGGATATAGACCATATGAGGAAAAATGAGAGAAATGGAGATTTTTAAATCTAGAAAATAAACTTAAAACCTGATGTGTGTACTCATCTAACGTTTATTGAATACACACTGTGTGTGCAGAATGTTATTGCCCTCCCCCATTGTTACCACAGAGTGTCAATAGGATATAAACTGCGGTGGAAATAATATAGACTAGAGAAATTGCTGCCTGGAAGAATTCAATTTAGCTGAGTTAACGTTATCCCATACTGTGGGCCAACCACCATACTTGTTTTGGAGCAGTGAATACAACAGACATTGCAAAAGAGATATTTCCTTCTGCCTTTTTCCTGTCTTATGGTTTTATAACTTTTTTGATTATTGCATTTACATTTTATTGTATGACATCAGTTCAACTTGTCAAGTTCTTTCAGTTTAAAAGAAACATATTGGAATTTTGATTTGGATAAAATTTGGGATTTAATCCCAAAATTCTTCTCTTCTTTCCTCTAATTTTCATACAGATGAACACAAGATAATATTGTTATATAATCCATCTCTTATATCCATAATAATGTGACTGGCAAGAAATGGTGGAAATTTATAAATAAAATAATTACTAAACCTAAAAAAATTAGTTTCTGGTTATCAGATAATATTTTTAGTTTTGAATGATATATTCTCTGGATGTCAAATTTTAAATTTGCAGTTCTTTTCTTAGAGCACAGTGAAAATTTAATTCCCTTGCCTCTGCTTTCCAGTGTTTCTAGTGAGTACTTGAATGTCTTTCTTATCTTGCTCCTTTGAAGAAAATCTGTCTTATTTTTCCTCTGACTGCCTTTAATAATTCTTTTTGTCTTTGGTTTTCAGTACTCGTACATGTGATAAGCAAGTGTGAATTTTTTTTTTTATACTGGCGTGTTTGATAATCTTAGTATCTGGAGCTCATTTTAGTGTAGTTTTACTGTTTTGTTTTTGCTGGTTCTTAGTCTGTTGCCTCCTGATTTTTCTGGTTGTCTCTTGATTGTACTAGTAAACAGTTGCATATATATGCATTTTAGTGGTTTCTTTTATCAAACACTACTCTAATTTTGAGAAATTGTCAATTGATTCACTAATATGACTGTATACTAATGTGTACACAATTTTTCCACATAGTATATAGTCTTTTCTAATGATTTAGTAGTTCTTCAGCAAATTTTTTTCGTAGTTCATAACTTCTTGTAAGGAAACATTTGAATTTAAATTTTTTTTTACTACTTTGAAGCAAAGTAATCAATAATTGATACTATTTTTTGTGTATTCAAATATAGTCTGTTTTTTAGAGATTAATACGTATACTCGTTTGACTAAGATAAACAGATTTAGAATAGCATATAAGTATGTTTGTCCTTTAAACTCAAGAATTATACATAGAAAAATCTAATCATCATTGTGAAATCAAAGACACAATCAGTCTTTGCCACTGTAGATAGCAGTCAATTTATAAATGAGTTATTTGGTAACTTTACTTAATAATTGGCTGTTTGGAAACGAGTGTGAAGTTTCTGTATAAATGTCATAGTCCCTAGGCTGTCCTCCAGTGATTACTTATTAACTCATTGTGGCAAAATTTCAACTTCATATAATATTCTTCCTAAGGGAAAAAGTTTTTTTGGTGGGTTTTTTTTTCTTTCTTTCTTTTTTTTTTTTTGGTGAGGAAGAGTGGCCCTGAGCTAACACCTGTTGCCAATCTTCCTCTTTTTGCTTGAGGAAGAGTGGCCCTGAGCTAACATCTGTGCCTATCTTCTGTTTTGTATGTGGGTCCCTGCCACAGAGTGGCTTGATGAGTGATGTAGGTCCCTGCCTGGGATCTGAACCCATGAACCTCGGGCTGCCAAAGCGGAGCGTGCTGAACTTAAGCACTGCACAACCCAGGCCAACCCCTGGGAAAAAGTATTTTAAGTTCCTTCTGTAGTTGCTGGCACACATGTCTCTTCCTCCATTCTTTATGGGGTGTTTTGTTTGTTTTCTGTTTTTTTTTTCTTTTTGTATTGTTTGCTTTGTTTTGTTTGTTGGATGGATTGGGCAAGAGATCCTTCTGGGAAGCAGCATCTTTTTAAACTGCATAAAGAATGTGTAGTCATTTTCTAGGTGGTATGATTTAGTTATGCAACTTTTGTTTCCATTGGAGGCCGGACCACTGGACTTTTGAGTCTTCATTTCCTTTGTTTAGAAAGGATAGTCATGAGTCAGATATTCATTGGGAATTTCCCAATTTATTGGAAATTCTTAATGTTTACTTTTATAGTTGAATTAGATCGGTGTTTCTCAATGGTAAGCACTATTGACATTTGGGATGGTACAAATCTTTGTCTCTGCATTGTAGCATGTTTAGCATCCTTGGCTCCTGCCTTCTAATTACCAGTAGTGTTCTTCTAGTCATTGTGAAAAAACAAAAATGGCCCCACAGTTTTCCAGGTTATACCTGGCATGGTACTGCCCTCAATTGAGAATCATTGAATTAGGTCAGCAACTTTCTTACGATAGCTTTTTACCACTTAACAAAATTTTAATTCTTAGATTTAGAAAAGTTAAGCATATAGACATGTTTGTTGCTTTTCAGCACTACGTGCCTATTTACCTTTGATTCTAATTTGTTCTGATCCATTATATAATAAGTTATGTCAGTAATCAACTGAAAATGTTTTATTATTAAGGCAGTAGTTTTCAGACTGCTCTGTGGAGCTGCTAAGTAGTCTGCAAAGGTACCTCAGGCCACAAGAGAGATGGTATTGGGACAGGAGGAGTGGGCAAGATTCTCCATTAGGTGCAGTTTCCTTTTACCTGTTTATAAATTGTGCTTTCAGGCAAGAAAGAGTTCTCCTGTCCTAAGATATATCATCTTTCCTCTGCCTTAACAGGAACAAATGATTAAAAATAAGAAACATGTCTTACTGACAAAAATATCCATAAGTTTTTTGATGTATAATTTCTAGATCACTAGGTAGTGTAAAGAGTATTAATTGTAAGTATTTTTAGACAGATTCCCAACAATTGACTGTCTGGACAAGCTAAGCTCTTTATGAGGGGAATCATCTCTTTTTCAGAGGACCAATCAGTTCAGAGGAAAATTACATCACCTAATAGTCTGTTTGAACTAAAACAATAAATTTGAAGACAACTCTTTGTTTCTGTTATACTTAGATCAGACAATTCTTCTTAAGCCTGTTTGTTCATATTTGTTTCCACTGTAAATTTAAAAATTTTATTAATTCAATACGTTTTCCGTTGTAAACTGTATTAAAAGCATGGTGTCTTTTGGAATGCCCAAGTCATTCAGATGAAGTTTTACATTGCAGCTTCTTGATTCTTTGTGGGTCATAGCTTTGTTGCGTATTCTGAATAAGTGCAACAAAAAAATACCATCTATTATTTTCCCCCCAAAATAAATAGCAGCTAGTTCCTGAATTTAGAACAGTTACTCTTGGTGACTTCTACAGGGTGATTTAGGGAATTCTGATTATCCTCCTTAGTTTATTGCTAGTGCTTAGATTCTGGAAGAATTCCTAGTATGATGAGGTTTTTTTAAAAAGAAGTAAATGTAATAAAATGTATACTATTTAGGCAGTGGAATAATTACTGTCAATTAATTATAGATCAGAAAGGGGGAAAAACAACTAAAGATATACAGATTTTGTAAGAGCAGATAGACCAACAAAATGAAGTAAGCTCAAAGGTGAAATTTTTTTCTGGGAAGATTAATTCCTAGAGATATTTAGCTGACCATATACCCTATGATTAATTTAGTGCTCCATACATGTATGTGTGTGTGTGTGTATATATGTATATATATATGGATATATATATATGGATACTTTTATTTGGATCCATTCGTACTACTATGCTTTTAATTTTTGATTATTAATTAATAATTTTTTAATTATCAGGAAATGAAGAAAACATTTTATGTAAATGACCTAGAATAGAACCATTTGCTATATCTCTATATTTTATGCATTTTGTAATAAAGTTTGAAAGAATACACTTACAGAGGCACAGGTAAGTGTGTATTTGCTGAAATAAGACTAATGAGAATTCAGGCAGTTGGATCAGCATAGAAATAGTAAACTTGGATTCAGTGGTTAGAAAAACTAGTCTTAAAGTCAGGTCTCAGAGAGCCAGGGCCAGTTGCAGCACCAGGGAGAGCTCCCAGTGTGCTCTTTAGTCTAATGGTGTTCTCCTAATGGTAGAGGGCGTTTGTCTTGTGTACTTTAATTGGTTAAACAAGCGCAGTTCCCCCGAGGGTGATAGATTTTTCTTCTTCATTTGGCCAGAGCCTGCAGTTTCACTGTCTGAGGTCAGAAAACAAAGTGCAGCTATTCAGTAATGAAACTAATTTATATATTATGTGGTAGAACTGATTTTGAAAAGGAATTCCATAATATTCTGCCTACTTAGCTTTTATTTTTTGTCTTGAATAATTTATTTTTGTCTTGAATATTTACCCCCTCTTCTCTCAGTTTTCCACAGGGCTTATCATCACAAGTGCCATTCTTTTTTGCATTATAGTCTGAAAGTTTCTTTCTTATAATTTTCCACCCCTGTCCTTTTTTCTTGGAATTTTTACATTCTACTAGGTTTGAAAACCGGAAGAGTTCTTAGATTATTTTAAAACTATAAGTAAATGTTATCTTTTGTAATCATTCAGAAATAAATCCAGACATTTATGAAGGGTGTATTTTAGTATAAGGATATGTTATATTACATATTGTGCACCCACCATGTGCCAGTATCAAAATTTCATCTAGAACCTTCATCCTGTAAAGGATAATTTCTACCCACTGTACAACCACCTAAAGTCTACTCTTCTCATGCAATCACTGCTTTCCAGCTAACCACGACACTCCACTGCAGTCTCTAGATGACCCACTTCATTTGTAATGAGTTCTCTTGTATCCTCAACCTTTTCTTGGAGCACTCTGCCCTTCTTTCCTCAGTCTTCCTTTTCTTCCTTCTTACTCCTCTAACCCCTCTCTCCTCTTTCATACTTCTCAATTTCATTTCCTTTCTCCCAACCCTTTCCCCTTCTTGTCCATCTCCTTGTTTCTCTTCTCTTCCTTCTTCCCTTTATATCCTTCCTATTCCTCTTTCTGTCCCTCCTATCCACTTCCTATCTCCCCCAATCATCTTCCTTCCAATTTTAACTAAAATCTCTCTTTCTCCACGTAACACTGCTACTAGCTGGGTACTATCTCAAGAAATGACCATGTTCTTTTTTTCTATAAAAGCTGTTTTAAAGATTTATCACTTTGCTTAAATTCCTCAATTCCCACTCCTGCCTTCTTTACTCTTTTTAGATATCCTGCTAATATGCTAAGAAAATAGAAGCTGGCATATATGATTTCTTTGTAAACTACTTTTCTTACCACTTCAAAATGATCTGTATATTAACTCATTTTCTTCTCACTCTGGATTCAGAAACAATAACTTCTCCAACTATGCTTTATCTTTTTCCTTGGTAAAATAAAAACAAAACATATTTACTGTAGAAAATTTAGTAACTATAAATAAATTATAAAATTTTAAGTCACATACTTCTAACACTAATTACTGTCAACATTTTGTTGTATATGCTTTGACTATTTTCTTCGCATATATTTCCTTATGAAATGTATATTTTAAATAAATCATACTATCCATTGCATCTTCTAATTTTTTATTATAGTATCTCAAATATTACATGTTATTAAGTATTTTGCAACACCATTTTTATGGGCTGCACAGAATTCTCTTGCATAAAACTTTGTGTACCAGTTCCCCATTGGATAGTTAGGTTGTTTTTCATCCTTATAAATGGTGATGGACAGCTTGATTTTCGGGGGTAAATCTTTGAATATATCTTTGAATACATTTTTGAATATCATATTTATTTCCTTAGGGTAATTTGCTCGAGGAGAGTGTTCTGAGATCCAGTGATATGCATATTTTTAATGGTTTTAATACATATTGTCAAATTCCCCTCCAGAAAGGTTATACCAGTGTATATTTATATACAGTATATTTATATACAGTTATACCAGTATATTTCTACTCTGTGTATGAGTTTCTGCTTACCTAAATCTTTGCCAAAACTGGGTACTATAAATTTTTAAACTCATTTCATATTTTTAATTTGCATTTCTTATTCCTCTGTTTTTTGAAAACCATATCATTTGCTCATTTTTAAAAATTGGTCCTTCTCATAATGACTTGAAATAGTTTATATATATGAAATATTTTTTCAGGTTATTGTTTATCACTTAGCATTGTGTTACTTTTTGCCTTATAGAAGTTTTAAAATTTTTATGGGGTAAATATATTACTCTTCCTTTGTGGGTGCTTCCTCTCATGCTGAGAGGGGCCTTTCCCACTCTAATAATATTTTAAATATATTAACTTGTATTTTTTTCTGGTTATTATTTTTTTAATTTACATTTAAATCTTTAACTCATCTGGGAATTAATTTGGTCTGTATAGTATGAGGTAAAAATTTAACTTCTTGGGGCCAGTCCGGTGGCGTAGTGGTTAAGTTCACGTGCTCCACTTCAACGGCCTGAGGTTTGCAGGTTCAGATCCTGGGCACAGAACTATGCACTGCTCATCAAGCCATGCTGTAGCAGGCGTCCCACATAAAGTAGAGGAAGATGGGCACAGATGTTAGCCCAGAGCCCGTCTTCCTCAGCAAAAAGAGGAGGGTTGGCAACGGATGTTAGCTCAGGGCTAGTCTTCCTCTCCCAAAGAAAAAATTTAACTTCTTGTTTTCCAATAATGAATCAATTATCCCAGAATTAATTATTGAATATGCTATTTGTTTCCCACACTTATTTGAAATGCTGCCTTTTTATATTGGACAATGGCCTTCTGTTCTTTTAATTCTTCTCTTCATTCTGTTTTAAATATTGTACCTTTTAATAGATTTGTTACCTACAATTAGCCTTTTTTATTGAAGAAGTAATCAAGAGCACTATCTAAAAAAAAAAAGAAACATTAAATAACGTCAAGGGTGAGAAAGCCTCACTATAAAGGTAACCACTATTATAGTTTTTAAATTTCATTCCAGAAATACTTTGTTCATATACAAGCATATAGCCAATCTCTTTTATTACATAGGTGGGAATATACTATATACAGCGTTGTTCTGCACTCTTATTACAAATCAGTATATATAGATATAACTCAGTTTTTACAGTTACAAAGTAATTCAATTTAAGAATCTAAAATAGTAGCTTCCTATTGTTTCAGCATGTAGGTTTTTTCCATTCTTTTGTTGTCACAAACTACTGTAATGTTACACATCCTTATCCTACTGTTTGCCAACATGCAGTATAGGATAAATTTCTAGAAGTGGGGTTATTAGGTTATAAATTGTAACTATTTGCAAACAACATAAATCAGCCCTGACTAATCTCTGAAGAAAAGGAATTTACAGGAAATCTGGAAACCAGGTCTCTCAACTCCTACTGCTACTACAATAACCTATTTTTGTTATTCCTTAAAAATTCAAAGTTTCCTGTAAAGTCCCGTTTGGATAAGACTGATTTGTATGTCCATGTTGTAGCTGCCACAAAGTGGAGAAAAGACTTTTTCCACCCTTTCAGAGTCTCTAGTGAGGCCAGACTCTGCTGCTCATCACTTTGGCAAGTTCCCCAAGTAGTAGGGTTCTTGAATGCTAGATATCAGCAAACAAACGTTTAATGCAGTCCTCACTTTTGGCGGCTTAATACCTGTATACAACCCTTCTTCTCACACATACACTTGAGACAAACAATAAAAACCTAAAAAATTGGACTGATTCCTCTTACACCTATAAATGTGCTTTTTATCCACCCTCCAAGGAGAGACAACCTGACGTTCCATAAGTTATTCCATTCTAGCTGTAAGTCTAGGATCCTTTAGACATCTGTGTTCCTCAGACTATAATTACATTCCTAAAATTGGAGGAATATTCTCCAATATCTAAGTGTCGTTACATAGAAATACACAAAAGGAAATTTTTTATTTTATGATAAAAGTGAGATAAATTATATTTTAAATTTATTAACCATATAAAAACCTTTTGTGATCTTTTAAAAAATATATTTATTTATTTCATTGTTATTCATCTCTCCCCATGAGAATCTTAGCCCCATTTGGACGGGGATATTTGTCTGCTTTGTTGACTCAGTATTCCAAGCATCTAGAACGGTGCCTGGTGTGTAGTAAACGCTTAATACATATTTGTTGAGTGACTGACTGAATACTGTTCTCATGAGAGCAGTAAGCTTCAGGTTTTTTTAAAAAATGACAGTTTAATAGTCTCTCATACATGGATTCAAAACTCTGTTTCTGTATTCAGTTGATTGTGATACTTGCTTTTCCACAGTGGAAGAATGACATGTGGATGAAAATGGGACAAGTGCATCATTGTGTACACTTAATAAATCATGGTCCTCCTTTTTTTAATTCCTTCTGTTAATTTTGCAGTGTTTTTCTGTTGAAATTTATTTAACGTTTTTTCAGCTTGCCTGAGATCAGTTTTCCCTATAAATTTTGAGACACTGACACATTTTTACATTTTTTATAAAAGAATTCAAATCAACTTTTCAGCAAGTAAGGATAATGATAGGTAAAGACAAATCCTAGTCTCTCCATATATCCTCCAAAGTCAGTAAAGATCACAAGAAGAACAAATAAAACTGTACAAAATCCATACCCTCAACCCGACTAGAAGATAGAATGCTACAAACTTCAAGTTTCCTGTAAATGGAAAAGTAAACACCCATATCCCAGCAGAGATCTTTCTGTCTTCTGACAAAAGCATTTGTGGAGGACAAGGGCAGTTCTGAAAAACTGGAGAAAACTAGAATTGCTCTAAAATCACTATCAGAAAGAAAAACCGCACCTTAGGGACAAATGAGTCCTGGTAGATCAGAGCACAGACTACAGATCTGGGGTTTAAAAGTGTGTGTAATTTGAGGTGGCAGTCTTTGAAAAGTATGTTTTCTGGGAGAGAAGAAAGTTAAAAGAGAAGGGAAGACACGCTTTGGAGATTGGATAGTGAAGGAAAAAGAAGCAAAAGGGGCAAATTTAAGGTCCTGCAAGATAAAACAGAAACCCCTCCCCCCAAATTAGAGGCCACAGAACCGCTTTCCTTACCATCACCACCAAAAATAAAAAAAAGTCACCCACTAAAGAAATCATACTTTGCTACACTAAAAAAGAGGGGGCTCTTGAAATAGAAACAAAAAAGAAATTATCCCCCCAAACCCCACAAAATCAGAAAGAAACCTAGGAAGAAATGGGAAGAGAGGTGATTGAACCCTAGAAAGATATGGGGGAAAAAAAAGACAAAAATCATCTTAGAAATGAATTCTGAATTCTAAAATGCCCAAGGGAGAATGGACTCAACTGAAAATTTAATAAAGGGCATTGAAGAAAAGCAGAAAAATAATCAAGAAAATGAAAATGAATTAAAGAAGTTAAACTAGTAAAAGAGAAAGCAGTTGAAATGGAAGTGAAACAAAAAGATTAAATATATATGTATAATTGAATTAGAAAAACTAAATAATGGGAACAGAAATAATATTTAAAACTATCATTTTAAAAAATTTTCCAGAAATAGAAGAGGACCTGCATCTACATATTGAAAAGACCATAGAATACCTGGAGAAATTGATCCTAAGCAGTCCAATCTGAGTCATATCCTTGTAAAACTGTTAGACTTTAAAGATAACGAAAAATTTCTGAGAGCCTCCAGGAAAAAAAAAGACCAAATATCCTACAGGGAAAGATAATTAAACTGGCACAGCTTTCTTAATAGAAACATACAAAGCCAAGTAACAATGGGGCAGCATTTTCAAGAAACTACAGGAAAAAAGTGTGAACCAAGAATTTAAAAAGCTATTTTTCAAGTATCAAAAATAGAAAAACATTTTAAACATGCAAAACTCAGAGAATACTATACACATGAATCCTACTTGAGGAATCTACTAGAGTGTGAGCTTTATCCAACTGACTGGTAAAATATCTGCAGAAGGATCCATGGTGTTAAATGTATTTATCTTCTATATTCCTATGAAGTAGAAAGAATGCAACTATAAAGGAAGAAGAGGAAAGTAGAAAACTTATTGATTGTTGTAAAAGCAATAGTTGAGAGTGAGAAGATACCATTGAAAGTTGACATACTAGATGATAAAATAATAAGAAAATGGGTTAAGGCATTGCAGATGTATAAGTACAAAGGTAACCAATAGAACAAAAATAGAGACCTTCCTAAATACCAAAAGCAATTTAAAAACAAAATAAAGGAACAAAGAAAACTCATCACATAAATCACCTAATCACTGCTTTAGCTGTAACCCACAAATTTAGTTTCCATAGTGAAAATAGATTCATAGATGGTCAATAAAAATAAATAAATAATAACAAAATTTAAAAGATAAAATCAACAAGAATGTGGAAGAATAAACCTAAAATGGAAGACAAAAAACAAGTGAACCTGTGTTTCAAATGATTTATCATTAATCTAAAGACAGAAGGAACTGTAAAAATTATATTGAATTCTAGTTTTGTTTACTGTGAGATTGAGCAAATGTGTAATTTTATTGAGAAAAGCATGAGCCAGATTTCTCACTATCAGAGAAGAGATTTAAAAATACAAAAAGGGAGAACTATGGTGTTGAACTGGCAGTAGAGTTATTAATATATTATCCTTTTATAGAAATATAGAAATAGATTTATACACACGTGCATGCATTTTTTTATATTTCTTATTTATATTGAAAGGGCCTAGAAGCAAAGATACCTCTATATACAATGAGCACACCTAGGGTCCAAATACTGGTTTCTACACATCATTCCTCATGAAAAAGAAGCAGTATTCCTTGCAGAAAAGGGTGATTCTAGGGCAGGAGCAGGGAAAATACAAGATGAGCCTGTTTTATCTTGTGCTATAAAGCAAGGAACTGCTCAAAAAGTGATAGAGACACATCAAAGAATATAGAAGCTGGCTTGAAAGGGCTCCCACTGGTCAAATCGGGGACAATTTGGGCATTAGAATAAATAATGATAGGAATATAATATTCATGAAAGAATCTCCAAGTCCATGGTGGTATAAATAAATGAATAAATGGGAGAGGATGGAAAGAGCTCACTTATAGTAGAATGTATGCCAACTAATAAATGTAGAAGGAATCATGGAGTTAGGAAAAATTACCATTACAGTAATAATTGATTCAGTCAAGAATCATCAATGGATGCTAAAACTAGTGGGTGAAAGTTTGATGAGGAACAGGATATTTACATAGCCTTAAAGTGTGCTCCCATAAGTTACTTATTAATTTCCAAAAGGAAAAGAGTAACTTCATAGTGGTTTAACCTAGTAATCCCAGCCTTAACAAAGGAATCAAAGTTAACAGCATCATCAATGGGACAAACTGACATGATGTACCTCCTAATATATGTGCTAGGATACGCATTCACTTCTGTGGTATTCCTGCCAAAAGTGCATTCTCTGTGTCTAATTTAATTATGAGGACGTAATCTAAATTGAAGGACATTCAATAAGTGCCCTATACTCTTGACAAATGTCAAGCTTGTGAAAAACAGGGAGGAATAAGTTAATTTTAAGTGGTTTAGGAAAAACTCTGTGTGTGTATGTACGCACGTGTGTGTGTGGAAAGAGAGAGAGTGGGAGAGATTGAGCGATTGAGAAAGAATGAGAATAGGATAAAGCAAATGAGCAATACATAAACAATTGATGTATCTGGATTGAGGATATATGAGTTCTTTGTACTATTCTTGTGAATTTAAGTATGAAACTATGTCAGCATAAAAATTGTTTTTAAAGGATTCAAACAAAGCCCAGAGAATTTTCAGGAGATTTTTTAAATAGTTTGGAAAATTCTTTTTCCTGCTTTAACTAGATATGAGAGTTTTAGTATATGACACGTGCACGATATTTTCAGCAACAAAATCACATGATGGAAGGAAAATCCTTTTTAAATTTTTTTAAAAAGTACTCTCCATAACATGAGTTTCTTTTTAAAAGTAATTACTTTCTGTTCATTGTTTAAATTTCACCTTTAATGGGTAGATTAGTTGTCTTTTTTGTTTTCTAAATTATATGTTAGGTAAGATATTGCTCACCACCTAATGTTATCATGGGAAAAGTCAGCAGATTTGGGACTTCTGAGAAGTAAAGTGTGTAACTCGATTCTCAAGATTGGCCACACTTCTAGGTACTCTTCATTAAGATATCCATTCAACCTCTGTTGTACAAAATATAGTTTTTACTGACTTCACATCCCATTATGAAGTATATTTGAAGATTTTACCTATATTTCAGACCTCGTTTTTATATAATTGACCACATTGAAATCATCCTGTAGCATTTTCGACTCTTCTGACTTGAACTTCTTTGCTGCATTACCCTGCCTGTAAATGACACAATGATTTTCACATGTTTAATCTTACCTTATAATCTTCCTTCCCCCTTTTCTCTTTCCCTTTTTCCCTCCCCTCTATCCCCTTTCTCTTTCATCTTCCTCCATCTCCTCCCTCCACTTCTTCTTCCCCTTCTCAGTTAAAGCAGTTGCTGCTTCATTGTGGCTTTAAGTAGAATTAACATGTTTAGAAAAAAATTTTTCTAAAAAAGTAATTTGCTTATGAGAATATATCTTCTCTGGTACAGCTTTCCTTTAATGACTCAACAAAAAGTAGTTCCTCATGAATTTCATTTTTGAAAGAGAATCTAGTAAAGACTATAAACTCAGATATGTTAAAAACATCTGTATTTGAATTCAGCTACATAGAAAACCTCCCACACAGTATAATTTGCTCTAATCCTTGTTTCTTCAACTCCTCAGTAGTGTTTTCTTATCATTTTCCAACAGTATTTGTTTTGTTGCCATTTTTCCATATATTAATTTAGCCATTTTTATCATGAGAGAATGAAGAAATGTTTTTCCAGTGATAGGGAAAAGACTCTTGTAAATATTTATTAGTGCACTTACTTGAAATATTATATATTTTTAAAATTTAAGAAGTTTTGATTAAGTTTCAATGACTTGAAAAATGTTGCTGAGAAAAATGTAGAAGTTTGTCTTCAAATTCTGGATACTTAGAACATCTTGTAAATCATCAATAACATAAAAAGTATAACATTAGCCCAGGACAAGGTTCATCATCAACATCACGGCATGTAAATCCACAATTAAGATAGATTTTTTTGATAATTTAGGAACCTTTTGGCCTATTTCTGTCATATCTGATTGCATTGCCATTGTTTTTACTTCATAGTGTTGTTGATAATGAGCTCATGTGAGAACTGTCAGCTCTACCATTTTCTTGTTTGTTTTTGCTTGCTTTATTCAAACTGGTTTCTTTGAAGGAATATATTTAATCTTCTCTTTTTTGTGAGAGATAGTTTAGTTAAAATTAGATAATACTATCTTTAAGTCCACTTAACCTAGAAATACACAGACATTAGTCCATGGAAAATAATGAATGATTAAGGTTCCACTGGTCAAAGGCTAATGAATGAATGAGGATTCCACTGTTGGCTCCTCTGCATTGTCTCACAAGGGGTGAGTAACATATGGCTGCCTGATATATGGAATGAGGGAGGGAGGAGGCAGTATTAATCCGTAAATTAAATCTCTCTCTGTTGGAGTATCTTGTGTGTGTGCCCCACTTTGAAGGGTACTCTTCTGCAGAAGCAAGAACCCTGGGTCAAGTTGAGGTATAATGTCCTGAGGAACCCTATACTGGCGAAGGAGGTAGATTGGGAATTCTTTGTTATGTATGGCATAACATAGGGGCTATATGAGAGATCCCAAAGTAAGAATATTCTGGATGCTTCATTTTATTAAATAACCTTTGGCATCCTTTGTTTAGATATCATTTTTTTCTTTGATCTACAGGTGAATTTAATATTATGAATTTTCAATATTGAAGTATCATTGGATTTGTGCAATAAAATCTTCAGTCTTGAGTGTGTGTTTAATATATATTAGTAGATTGTTTTTTCTAGTATCTTATATGTAGTCTTTTTTAGCTACAATATTTATGTAGTTTGACAGAATTTTGCCAGATTAGTTTTCAAGGAGCTTCTAATCTTTTTCTGTAGTTGGAAATGGTTTACATAGCAGTGGAAATATCTGGTTTTTTTTTGAAAGTTTGAAGTAACTCACTACTTTTTTTCTGATGTTTCTGAAATTTTTTGATTGTGAAATAAATCAGACACACAAAAAGCTTAATACATGCAAGTTTATCCACACCAAAACAAGAAAAAATAAAACACTACTAATACTTTGAAGCCTCTTGTGTTTCTTTTTTTTTTGCATTTCTCTCCTCAGGGGTAAATCCTAGCTTATTTTCTAGGTGATAATTATTGTCTGGCTTTTCTTTGTGCTTTTACCACATACTTGTCTATTGCTAAAAAATATATTTAAAGTTTTTTTGCTTGTTTATGACCTTCATATAAATGGAATCATAATGTATTGTTCTAAAATGATTTTTTTACTTAACATTTTGTTGTTGATGGCCATTTGTATCCATGGTAGTTTATAAATTTTCACTGCAGTATAATATTTCATTGCATGAATATGCCACAGTGTTTTTATTCATGCTATCATTTATGAATATTTGGGTTGTTTCTAGTGTTTTCTAAGTGTAATTGCTACATCACAGGGTATTCTTTGTTTTCTCCTTTTCTCTGCATATTTATATACGTTAATGTTTTTATTTCCTTATAGTGATTTGGAAAGTAATGATTCTGATTTTAGTTTTGCTGTTAAGCACTTATAAAAAATTTAGAAACACTGCCAAGAACATATTTCTCTTAATATTAACTATGAGAATAAACCCATTTTGTTCACTCTTCCTGTATAAGTAATACACAGAATACTGTTTTAATTCTTCTTACTACTACTTCCTTCTCTTTCATTTTTGTGGAAAAGTCCTTGAACTTCACATTTGGAGTATCATTTTTAAATTATTTTAATAGTTTTACATTTTTTATCTTCTCTTTTGCAATTACTAATGACAATTGCATTCTCTTTTGTAATATAATAGTTATGATTGAGACTAATATCTGAGTTTAAATAGTTTCTGTGCACATCATCAGTCATCTGTATCGCTATTTAACCATTCCTTAATTTTGATTCATCTATCCATTAGAGTACTTATTTGAGTGTTGGGTTTTTTTTTTTTCTGGAGAGCTATGTGATTTTATTCTTTCTGAGTCTTTACGTATCTGAAAATGAATTTCTGTTGCCTTAGATGAGCAATGTGATTGGGTAGGGATTTCTTATGAGAAATAACTTTTGGGGAGTGGGGGGGGGGTTCTGGATACTTCTGGGAATCTTCTTTATCTTTGAAGTTTAAATCTTTCATCAAGATGTGTCTGAATGTTTTTATCTTTTCATTAAGTTTTGCCTGGTGACCCATGCACCCTTACACTCCAGCCCCAAGGACTTTTGTGTTGTACACATTAATCATTTTAGCTAAAGAAATTCTGTTATGTCAACGATTATTGCTTCTGTTCCACTTATTCTGATCTTTTCCTTCAGGACCACCAGAGGTTTTTTTTCTTCCTGTACTTGAGCTCCTGTTTACCATACCTGTCTCATTTTAGTCCACCAATTGTTTTTGTTCTTTCCATATAGAACGGTTTCTCAAGCTTGCCCTCTACATTACCAAGGTGACCTTCTACATTGTCAAATTTACTATTTAATGCCTCTCCCTTTTTTTGGACAATCCTGGGCAAAGAAATTTCATTGCCTTTATGGTTTCTAAGCCACCATACATGATTTTGTGCCTGGTGTTTCATCTTGAAGTTACTTATATACCACATCAATATAGGTCTCATTACCTGATGACACCAGTCTTTCCATGCTAGTGCTTCACATAGGTGCCCCACATCCCTGGGTCTTTGGATTTTTTTTACAAAGAAGCTGCAAGGTGAAGTTTATAAAGAACTTTGCTTTCTTGGACAACCACTGAGTTCAAGCCAACTTTCTGTAAGTTTTTTTTTAATAATTGTCACTTTTGGATCCCATTATTAGACACACTCTCACATTCTATTGATCCTTACTGGCTAAAGGAAATCCAAATTGAACTTGCCTTTTTATGTGCCTTGACCTAGGATCTTCTCCACTTTCCACTAGATCACATTACTGTCTCAACTGTTTTGCAAGTTAGTCTTGTGGATCCTTGAAATTGCTTCTAATGGATCAGAATTTCTAAAAGTTTCCAACTTACGAATGATGCACTGTCCCTCTATTTTTACTCCTCAAAGTTCACTGCAATTGGATTTAAGGGAAGAGATGAATATAGGTCCTTGAACTGCCATCTTTTCCTGAAACATTTCAAAAAGTTTTTATATTGAAGTGTTCCCAGTTATAAACATTTGATTTTTTTTCCCCTTGATTCAAGAATAATCAAGAGTTTCTTGATTGGTGGTGGTTGTCATTGTTCTTTTTAATTTCCAAGAATTCTAGGGGCCTGCCCAGTGGCGTAGCTGTTAAGTTCACGCTCCGCTTTGGCGGCGTGGGGTTTTGCAGGTTCGGATCCCGGGTGTGGACAGACACACCACTTGTCAAGCCATGCTGTGGTCGCATCTCATATAAAGTAGAGGAAGATGGGCACGGATGTTAGCCCAGGGCCAGTCTTCCTCAGCAAGAGAAGAGGAGGATTGGCAACGGATGTTAGCTCAGGGCTAGTCTTCCTCACAAAAAAAAAAAGAATTCTACCAAAATATTTGCCGATGGAATTATGATATCTGAGAATTGCTTTAAAATAATCTGGGAGAGGGTTGCGAATATTGTTAATTATGGTATAGATGAAATAGAATTGGCCATATGTTGATATTTGCTGATGGGTACTGTTGTACTAGTCTCTCTGCTTTTGCATGTGGATTTGGAATTTTACATCATAAAAGTTATTTTTAATTTTCCAAGGGTTTAATTTCTTTTTTGAAAAAAATTTCTTTGAATTGCATTGTGGTTAGAGAGTGTCCCCTATACAATATTTAATCTTAAAAAATTTATTGTGGTTTTCTGTGTGAAATGATATATGATCAGTTTTATAATTTCCATGGAGATTTGAAAAGAAAATCATTGTACGTGTAATAAATGGATCTTATTGGTAATTATATTCAAATCTTCTATAACCTAATTTTGTGTGTATGTACTTAATCTGTCAGATACTGCAAGAGGTTAAATTTTCCCACATTCATATTAATACTGCCCATATTATTTCATGCTCTTTTGAATGGACTCTTTTTCCCCTATTGTATTAGTTACACTTATTAAGCTTTTTAGTTGAACGGTGCCATTTAAAATAATTTCTGTATTATACGCCAACTTTCCATATTTGCCTCCATCCTCTAAGTCTGTGTCCTATGGTGTAGAATCCACCACAAAATAAATCAATGCCAAGTTGAAGAAAAAGAAGATATAACTCACCCCACCTGAATCTGTTACCTATGTTAAACTAGGGAACCTAGTTTTCTGTGGTTGCCTGATGAGAGAGTTACTGCCATCTGGATTCCAATATTTTACCAGTCTTGAGTTAAATATGTAGTGTACCAGGCACATTACTGTAAGAGCTCAGTAAATACTTGTTTGAGTAATATATTAACTATTCAAAGTGATGTCATTGACTTTGAGAAGAAAGAGAGAAATGTGTAGTCTAGCATTTGTAGTTTAATGAGTGAACACAATATATCTGTTAGTGTGTAAGCTCAAGGTCATGGTAATTAAATCTAAAGACTTATAAGACTTTGAAATTTAACTTTATATTTTAGGTGCTTTCTCTTGTCTGTTAATACTTCTTAGTTTTTAGAGGTATAAGTCTTTGAAAAACCAAAAAAAGACTTTGTGCTTATTTATTGAGAGGGATAAGAGATCAGAACTGGGTGCCAAAACCTTAGTTGAACTAAGAAAGGTTCAATCTCGGTTGGAAATATTTAATCATGACAGAACAAGTACTGACCCTTACACCAGGGAAATAAAAATTTCAAAAATTGTAACAATTTGCCTAAACCATCAATTTGAAGGAATAGGGTTACAATATGCCAAAGGACCAGAGGTCATATATTTATAAAATCTTATGAAAATTTGAATTATAAAGAGTTTTATGTATATAATATATACTATTTATTATGAGTATATAGTACTTGTGTTGTTGTGAGTCACTCCATATTTTTATGCTCCATTTTGGGTGTTCTGAGAGGTAAAAAATCATATTTATGGTCATTCTTTACTAATAATGTTGTTTTCTCTCCCAGCTGTAATAAAAACCACAAATTTTAAATCTGTGCTCAATTATGAGTAGCAAATATATACAGAGCATCTTAAACATATTTTAGTGTAAGATTTTGATTTTAAAGTTCTACATCATTTTTTTGATTATATATAGATAAAAATTATTTAATAAAGATTATTTATCTTTAGTGTGTTTTAAACCATTCCACAATGAGTTCAGTCAATTCTGAAAGACCATTCTTGCTAAAGTACCTCTATCAATACAATTGCCTGAGTGATTTTATGTGATGTAGATAATCTCTCACTTACAGAAAATATATCACAAAGTTTTTGAGCAGCTATTTGAGTCTAAATTTATATATACTCTTCTTTTGATGATGTTTGCATTAGAAATTCAAAAAGACTAGGCTTGATTTATTTACCTATTTAAGACCATTGTTGTTCTATACTGGAGAGAGCCTGACTCTTTTTAATCATCCTTTTGTTTTGTTTTGTTTCATGTTTTCAGACTGTAAATTCTCTCTGCTTGGGGACATCCCCAGGATCAGAGTGAAATATGTGCAGCTGCATACTATTCTCAGTGCTCAAGAGTTTTATCTGTGCATATGTCTCTGCTTTAGTATGCTGTATCTCCAACAGTAAAGAAAAGTGTTGGATTCATTAGCTATCAAGCTGCCAGCTAGGAAAGAGTTCTTTGCTAAAATTGAGCTTATATGGAGAATTTGAAAGGAGTGGAAAGGAGCAGTTTCATTCCTTTCCATGCTCAAAGATGTGAAATTATTGTGCCTTGTAGAGCTGGAAGGAGAAAATGAGGAATGGTAATGATTTTCCATGTCATTAGTTTTTATATTTGTAAAATTATAGTTTGCATTCATCCCACTTTGTAAGTTAAGGTTTGGTACAAAAAACGAAATAATTCTTCTCAGATCATCCTATATGTTCCTTGAAAACCCCCCTCCATCTTCTCAGCTGTGTGTAACTGAAGCAAAGGGATGGGTGGGTAGCTGCAGGACTTTGAAAATAGCTACTAATGGACTTAGTACCTACCTGGATCAGGAATGGTAGAAGGATTGATTTGTGAAACAATCACATCTAGAAGCTTTCTGTGATAAATGTAAGTCATTGTATTAATCAGCTTAACTTCTTATTTATGAAGTACAATAACGAGTTCACTAGTCACAGTGTTGTGTTTGACAAGGGTTTGACCGATTGTTTCCTCATTTTAAAATCTTACTTGGGAATCTTATTACAAACTGGTAGGTGATGATACAGTGTGAATTTGAAAATTTAATTCTAATTAATATTAAGACGATTGATCATCCCCAGTAATGGTGATACAGTGGAAGATACAGGAACTATCTTATAAATTGGTCAAAATGTATTAGGCACATCACTTTTGGATGAGAATTTGGGCGTATTGCTGTTTATAAATGAGCATATCATTTCCAGTGTCTGTCCAGAGAAAAATATTCAAACAAGTGCACAGATTAAGTTTATTGCTACATGATTTATAGAGATCTAGTTAAATTATGATGTATCAGTAGGATCAAATATTATACAGCTATTAAAAAAACTGAGGTAGTACTGTTGCTTAGACATGCTTAGACCTCTAAAATATGTTGTTAAATAAAAAGATACATAGAAGGGGCCAGCCTGGTGGTGTAGTGGTTAAGTTCATGCCCTCCGCTTTTGGGGCCTGGGGTTGGCGGGTTCAGATCCCAGGCGGAGACCTACATACTGCTCATCAAGCCATGCTGTGGTGGTATCCTGCATACAAAATAGAGGAAGATTGGCACAGGTGTTAGCTCAGGACCAATCTTCCTCACAGAAAAATAAATATGCTGAAGTATGCACATGAACCTGTGGTTATCTCTGGTGAGTGAGATTGGGGAGGTCAGGGGTTGGAGAATCTTCTCATTTTCACTTGGTTTTTACAATCACCATGTGTAATTTTTTTAGTCAGTAAATAAATTGTATTGCCATCTATATGTACTTGTCCTTTGATATTCCCTACTTCTTATATTTTTATTTGAGTGGTGGTGTGGTCTTATCTGAGAATACAAAAAACAGTTTTAGAATTATTACATTGTCTGTCTGCAGTATTACTGCTGAAGTGACTGTTCCACGACTATAAGAGGTTTGTAGTATCTTATTATTATTTTTTTATTTAGAGCCTCTAGAAAAGGAAAACAGATACATGTGGTAGGAGTTAAAAAATAAGATGTAAATTTATTTTTAAATCTCTGCTGTGCTGTTTTTCTATTTCAGTTACCTAGAAAAGTACGAGAAAGTTCATCATTTTGGGGAGGATGATGATGAGGTACCACCAGGCAATCCAAAGCCACAGCTTCCTATTGGTGCAATTCCATCTTCCTACAATTACCAGCAACACAGTGTGTCAGGTAAATATCAATGGAAATTAACAGGGCATAGGTCCACAGTTTGGAATTAGGAAAGTAGACATTATCCAATGAATTAGTTCCTTACTTTGCACATCAGAACACTTGAAGCCTTGGGGTAATGCAACTTTCAAAGGTCAACATCTAATTGGTATCAGGGCCCTTTCTATCATAGGCTGCATAAGATTTTTAGTTGCAGGAATTTTCAATTACAAATACCTATACTTTCAAGTGAAGTATTTTTCTTATTTCTTTGGCTAATGATCAGTATAACCTGAATAGTGACTAAAATGAGAAGAGGAAGGTTTTGTTAGGGTTAGAGAAGCCAAGAATCCTCAGATAGCATCTACTGGATTTTCTACAATTACTGGAATTCCCAGCACCAGAATTCTTCAGAAGTGTTTCTAACTATTTGACTATTTTCCTGGCATGGTACCAGGAATAAGATTTTTTTTTTCATTTAAGTCTCCTTGTAATGATTATAGAGGAATCTGCAGCTAAACAGAGCAGGACTCTAACTGGAAATAATCAGGTTGAGTCTAATAAAGAGGTTCTTGAGGCAGAGTAGATGGGGGTTCCAGTGTTTAGTGGCTCTGGGGATTGGGACTGAGTTGACTAGGAAGAGAGCTCTGAAGAGATAAGCATCTCTTTCCTTCAGTCACCAACATTTGGCCTAAAAAAGAGAAGATGTGTTTGGAGAACAAGGGTATGTTCTTTATGAAATATACATTTATCTTGATATTTATTATTCTGACTGTTCTGTCATTCATGCCAGTATCACTAAATTTTTTGTTTATTTTTCCATTGTCCATTTTCAAAGTTTCTTTCATGTTGAATTTGACTCCCTATTTCTTCCCCAATTAGTAATAACTAATAGAAACAGACTCTCCTAGAATCTATGCTCTTTATTAGAAGAGGCTTCATCTGATGCTTTTGTATAATTGGGGTGGTGGTGAGTGTAAACCAAATTTAGCTTTATTTTTAATGAGGAGTTATTACTTCAGGAACCAAGGTTAAAGGAGAACATTTTAAGGCACCGTGTAGAAGATCTTGCTAATAGTTTAAGCTGATAAAATAAAATGGAGTGACTTGATAAGTGATATGTTCCCTGTTCCTAAAAAGGGCTAATGACCATAATCTAATTCAAAAGGATATTCCTACATTGAATGAGACATTCTACTAATGACCTTTAAGACCATTTTCAACTTTATAACTCTGTGTGGTTCCTATATTACAGTAACAACAGAATTGTCCATTCTTCTAGTTTAAATAGAGTTTGGTGTCTGCTATTGCAGCTCCCCAAACTGACCCATTTTTACGTTTGAACCTGTTTAAATTTTTCCAGAAATTTTTCTGGATCTGTTTTTTTTTTTCCCCCCTCCTCTAATTAAAACTGATGTACTTCAAGAAACAAGAGGTGAAATATTTCTGGTATTTCAGAAGCCTAATGAAAGTCATTGATAGAGCTACACAAGTTAAGGGAATGACAGAATTGCTTAACCTGGTGTTATAATAACTCCTTTCTGATGCTGTCATATGTCTGTCTGTTTTTAAGGAGAATCTGAGCAGTTATGTAACATATATAGCATGTTTGACAAAATCAGGGTTGGGGACTCAAAAGGAAAGAAACTAGGAATTGCTGGGGAACATCAAACTACAATATATCTAATTCAAACTGAAAAGAGGTAGTATTTCAGGGCAGCATTTATGAATTTGAAGGTGCTTTTTATTTTTCTAGAAGGAGCCATAGCAACATTATGACAGTGTTCTAAAAATTAACATGATTATCAATATGCAAAACAAATCCTTTACTGATGATTCTTTTTAAGTGTCATTAAGGAAAATATAGTAAGCTTCATAGCTGTCAATTTGTGTGTGTGTGTGTTTTAAATAAACACCAAAATAGAATAACATAGTGGCAGTTTAAAAGCTGTTAGGAAATTTTAGTTAGGACCGTTAGAAGATTTGTGTCTACATCTTTGATAGTGCAGCCTTACTCTCCTTGTAGGTTTGAATAAATGTGTTTATCTTAGGTTTGAATAAATGTGTTTATCTAGAGATACTTAAACATTGTGGATATTAGGAAAAGCTAGTCTAAAACAATATTTTGAAAGGTAATATAATAAATTTCAGTTGGCAGTAGGTCCAGAACATTTGGTATGAAGTGCAGTTCTACTCATAATTGTCATAATAGAATATTATTCATTGATAGAATATGGGACCAAGTTTTCTTTTAAGGATATTGACTCTTTTTGCCCAATGACTTTAAGTGACAAAAAATATTGAATAGATTTTGCTTTGAATTTCAGGATTATTAAACATTGGCATCAATATATAATGGTTTTGCCATTTATTTGCATAGGTTTTTCATTCTCTTCCTTGCCGTAAATACGTAATCTTTTGGTTTCCTTCTTTTTCTATTCTTTTTTCCTTGGTATTGATTTGGATACAATAAGTTTTGCAGAACTATAAGGTAGATTATTAAGGACTTTTTGTTCATCTCCTCTTATATTTTTTAAATTAAAATTTAAATTAAAAATTTATTGCAGTATTCATGAAAGGCAAAATTGACAAATGACAATTCATTGACGTTAATAGAATTGTAGAATTTTAGAGCTAGCCAGGATTTTAGTGGTCATTTAATTCAGTCCAGCCATTTTGATAAAAGGAGGCCAAGCACCTTGTCCATTTGCATTTTTGGTGCTTAAATTTGGAAAAGTTTCATACAGAAAAAAAATTTTTTTTTTAGCTTTATCAGTGGTATTTTGAGCAAAGATTTCCTTTTAAATGTTCCATATTCTAGGGGGCCGGCTCGGTGGCGCAGCGGTTTCGTCCGCGCTTGGCAGCCCGGGGTTCGCGGGTTCGGATCCCGGGCGCCCGCGGACGCACTGCCTGTCAGCCATGCCGTGGCGGCGTCCCATATAAAGTAGAGGAAGATGGGCACGATGTTAGCACTGGGCCAGTCTTCCTCAGCAAAAAGAGGAGGATTAGCAACAGATGGTAGCTCAGGGCTGGTCTTCCTCACCAAAAAAAAAAAAAAAAAAAAAAAAAGTTCCATATTCTAACAGGCATTTGGACTACAACAATCACTGCCAATATCAATAGAAAGAATGTGTTGTATAATTCCTGCAATGTAAACAGCCCTCGAGGAACGATTCTCCCTTTCCTCTAAACTGAAGACAAAGAGTAGTGATTGTCTCAGATTAAATTAAGTTTGTCAGCAGTGATCTGTTTGTATAAACTTTGAGTCAAGAATGTTGAAAATAAGTTTCCAATCCTGTTCCTATTATAAAATTGTAGCTGTTCAATCATGTCTCCTTGGGAAAAGGAAGGGAGGGTCTTAAAATCTTGTAAGCATTTTCTCCTACATTATCTCAGGAATCTTTACCAAGCCCGATATAATGAAAGGACTTTTTGTAATTATCATATTTATTCATTTTATTTTCATTGGCGATGTCTTTGGCAAAGTCATTCAGGTGAGGATGTATTGAATTGAGTATCTGATGGCATCTGTCATTCTTCAGTAGCGAACAGAACAATTCTAAGATCGTATTGAAAGCACGTAAACAAGACTGTGACAGACGTTGAATGTGGGTTCCAAGTTTTTTTCTATTGAAGAGATTTCCCCGAAAGTTTTGTAGAATCTAAAAACTATTGCTGAGACTTGGCTTCTCATGGTCAATTCCAGTATGCAGTATAGAAAAAATAAAAACCTATTCCTATATTCACAGAAGTTCTGTTACTTTTTCTCCAGATATTTATTTTATGTTATTTATGAGAAATTTCATTTAAGACTATAAAAAAATAAATACATTATTCTTTAGCCTTAAATATTGTAAAGAATCTGTGTCAGAGTCATTTATAACTATATTGTGACACTTCATCATTATGTTATTGGAGAAATTCCTAGAATATTTTAGAATTGAAGAGATGTCTCCTCAAATGTCTATGTTAAGAAATGAAGAAATTTCTTACCTACAGTTTTCTTCTGTGGCATGTTGTGACAGTAGATTCCTACTTGCATTTCATTTAGTGAGGTTTTTACAAAAACCTTTTTTTAATCCAAATGTTTCTGAAATATTTTATCTAGAAGTTTTCTAACTCTTATTTTCTTCCCTCTTCCTGTAAAACTAGTTATATCTGTATATGAAAAATGTACTTAGGGTTGTATGTCTCAGGTCATAGCTTCCAAGGCCTAAACTGCCCCAATTAAGAGTCAGTATTTCTAGAAATATAATATTTTCTTATATGTATATATTATGATTATATATAGTATCTGTAAGCCCATCTTCCCTATCTTCAAAGTTTTGAAAGTGTTTTAAATTAATTCTCCTAGAAAAAATCTTAGTTACCTTGGGTTGGGAAAAGATTTCTTAGGGCACGAAAGCATGAAGTGTAAAGGTAAAAATTTATAAATCAGACTTCCTCAAAATTAAAACTTCTGCTCTTCAAAGACACTGTTAAGAAAATGAAAAGACAAGCCACTGTCTGGAAGAAAATATTTACGAAACAAATATTAGATAAGTGACTCATTCAGAATACTTAACAACCGACAATATTAAGTGCTGACAAAGGGTGCAGAGCAACAGGAACTCTGTACATTGCTGGTAGAAAAGCAAGAGGTTACAGCTACTTTGGAAAACAGTTTCACAGTTTCTTACAAAGTTAAACATACATTTATGTATGACCCAGCAATCTAAGAGAAATGAAAAAATATGTCCACACAAAGTCCTATATGTGAATGTTTGTAGCAACTGTATTTGTAAGTGCCAAAACCTGGAAATAGTCCAAATGTCCCTCAAATAGGGAATGGAGAAACAAATTGTGTTATATCCATACTATAGCAAAAGACCAAACTACTGATATACACATCAACATGGATATTAACCTCAAAAGCATTTTGCTAAATGAAAGATATCAGATACAAAAGGCTACATATTGTATGATTCTGTTTATTTGGCAATTTGAAATAAAGCAAAGCTATAGAAACAGAAAGTAGATCAGTGGTTGGTTGTGGGTAGAGGAGGGGATTGACTACAAAGGAGCATAAGGAAACTTTTTGGGGTGATGGAAATACTCTATATGTCTTCATTGTAGTTGTGGTTAAAAGACTGTATTTGTCAAAACTTGGAACTATAGAACTAAAAAGCATGAATTTTACTGTGTTGATTATTTTGCAATCAATCTGACCTAAAAAAGTAATAATTCTTCTACAGTTAAGTAAAGAAGGTAGGCAGTGTGTCTAAGAACATGATATAGTTAAAAATTTCAAAGTAACCAGTCTCCTTGGCTTCTAGTATATAAAAATCAAAATAAGTCTCTTGAAATGCAAGAGTTAAAAGTATAGATTAGGAAAATTAAAATAATGATACAATAATGATTTGGCAATGATATCAAAGAAGGTATGTACATTTTTTGTACTTTAATACCTTTTGAAGATTATAATTTTAACTTAAGCCATTTAGAAAGTTGAACACTTTAAAACTTCTACTCAGTTTATATTTTATAAAAGAAAACAAGCTTTTGTCCTGTATTCAGAAGATATTAACATAATGGTTTCTAATCCTTGGTGTACTTAAGGTGTTTTTGTTTTTATCTTTGTTAGATTATCTGCGTCAAAGTTATGGGCTATCTATGGACTTCAATTCGCCAAATGATTATAATAAATTGGTGCTTTCACTATTATCTGGACTCCCAAATGAAGTGGACTTTGCTATTAATGTATGCACTCTCCTATCAAATGAAAGCAAACACGTCATGCAACTTGAAAAAGACCCTAAAATCATCACTTTATTACTTGCTAATGCTGGAGTGTTTGATGACAGTAAGTTTTAAGCGGAACATATTGTATAATAATTCTGTAAAGGTGTTATAGATTTTTTTAAGGTTTTTAAGGAGAAAAGTACTTTTTATTAGTCAATATAATAGCATTCTTTATTTGCCTTTCTTATGTTAAATGTATTATTTAAAATAATGAATGTTTGGAATTTTTTAACCTTAAATATTTGAATAGTAATTTAGTCTCACTAGAGCTTTTGAAATAAAAATCTTGATTTTTTTTCTTGGAGTAATATGTGGGTTTCTTGATTTAAGAAGATTGCTTTGATACAAAATTCTAATCGAGAAAACTGGGACCTGGAGATAATTGTTATTCTGTAGCATATTTCTGCTAGGGTATAGTTATAATTCTTTACTAAACAATTTAGGTCAATACATTTGAAAATTTGCTGCCTAAATAATCAAAATAAGATTTATCAGATATTTCATATCCTTTTTACTTGTAAGATTCGTAATTGTAGGTTTTATAAGTCAAATTCTTTATTTTCTATGAAATTATCTCTTATTAAATCTAGGTTACTCTTCAGACCAAATTGCTCAGTTCTCTAATTGTAGTTTAATAGTTTAATCTTTTCCTGCCCCTCGTTTCTCTTTTTAAAATATCTGTGTAGGCTAAATATTATTGATGTAAAATTTTTTCTTACTTCTCTACCCTCCTTCTACCCCAACACCATTGTAACTTCTTTTGCAGGAAGTATATATCCTATTAAAAGATGAGGTGTTGGGGCCGCCTGGTGGTGCAGCGGTTTAGTTCGCGCTTGGCAGCCCGGGGTTCGCGGGTTCGGATCCCGGGCGCCGGCCGACGCACTGCTTGTCAGCCATGCCGTGGCGGCGTCCCATATAAAGTAGAGGAAGATGGGCACGGATGTTAGCCCAGGGCCAGTCTTCCTCAGCAAAAAGAGGAGGATTAGCAACAGATGTTAGCTCAGGGCTGGTCTTCCTCAAAAAAAATAAAAAAATAAAAAAGATGAGGTGTTGACATGTATTAAAATTATTTTATCACATATGAAACTATACATATAGCACAGTAGACGCAGTCTGAGAATTTCTTACAATATTTTATAGATTCATGACTTTTTGTTAAATAGCAACATGTTTGCAAATGAGTTCATTTTTCTGCAGTTTGATTTGGGTCGAGTAGTGTACTTTTCAAATAGAATTTTGAGATTATCTAAGTAGGATTCCTTAAAATTTGACATGTGCTTATTTTGTATGAAGATAAGTTTTTAAAAAAGTGAAAATTAGTTTCTTACCATGCCTGAAGCTATTCTTGGTTACATGGAAGAGGAACAAAGATCAGTACTTCACAGTTTGTCTTGTAACTTTGAAGATGTAAATTTGGTGAATTTTCATGTTCTTTGGTTCCTAATACTTTATTTTGATCATTTAAGACATCTTTCAGCATTTAATATAGAATGGAGTTTAAAATTATTTCACATTTTTTAGAAACCTTAAAATGAAGTTTTTCAAAAGAATAAATATTCTCAAACTGGAATAATTTTAGTAAAGTCTTACCATTTAATCATTGAATAAGGATTACATGTATATATGTGATAGAAGTAATCTTACCAGTTTTGGTGCACTGAGGCATGACATTCTTTAGAGCCAATTTATCTTCTTGCATTCTTTAGGCACTTTTATTTATCTGAAAGATTAAATTATTATGCAGCATAGCAATATAAGACATTAATAATTTAGCAAATGCTATTTAAGGAATGTTTCTATCCAACAGTCAGAAGTTTAGAGTTCCAGAGTACATAAGGACTTTATGAAGACCCTATACTTAAAACGATGGTGTTTTACATAATGAAAATAATTTCTTTGAGTTTGAGGATTATGGATATATTTGATTTGGTTAGGCTTTTGAGAGGTTTTGATTTATTTTGTAGGGCATGGAATTTTAATTGTGAGATAAATGTAGATGCCACTTCCTTTGAAATTGTGGAATATCTATACATTCTGTGTGTTTAAAGAAGTATGATAAAAATTCCATGTGACAAAAATTTTAATTTTTCCATCTTATATTTCCATCCAGTATTCTTTTCCCAGTGAAGTTTTTTATAAGGTTTTTTCAGGACAAACAAACAAAACCTTGTCTCTCTTTAGTGGTATGTGGGCTTCATTTTTCTGATTAAGCTGCTACTTATATTAAGTTTGATATTTTATGAAATTCTTCATTAGGTCACTATAGTTAATTTATTTATTAAAAACTTTCACATCTCTTCTTTATATCATTCTCTCATGACTCTAATATCAGTATTAAAATTCCTTGATAAATATAATTTATGTTAAAATGTTTCTGTTCCTCACCCTTTTTAATACTTTTCCAATGAAAAATTCTTATTCTAGCCTAAGTGCTTTACAAACCTTATTTTACTCAATATTAAGTGAATATTAACTCTATACTAAAGGCATAAGAAGACAATAAAGATTCAGTAAATCTCTTACAACAGAAAATCTATCCATTTGTTACGCTTGTCACAACATATCCGTTAAAGAGGCTTGCTTTTGTTTTATTTCAAGAATTACATTCATAAAACTAGTTTTTCTGTTAACAATTGCCACTGTATAGTTTTCTTTCTGCGTTCTACGAGCAATAGCTTTCATTACAGAATTCATCTGATTGTTGATGAAAGCATTTACCTGATTTCTAAAGGGAGATGCATATTATGTTACAACTTTGAGGTTTGCATCATACAGTTTGACTGTCTGGTCACATAACTGACAATAAGAGGTAGCAACATAAAGGAGAAAAAAATGATACAACATTCACCTGTATGCCTTAACCTTTGTTGTAGGTGGTGGGAGCAGGGGTTATTAAGAAGAAGCTTTTGACTTTCCTCCTAAGACAACTTTATCAAGAAATAAAAACAAACCATAGGCCTAAGAATGTCTCTTAAAGGAGATTTCATTTGTGGGAACTGTTTCCAAAGAATGCCTTGCCCTATATTATTTGAGATGTGAATTGCACAATTATTTTTGAAATTAATATGAAGATTTAAAATTATAACAATCTGGCTGTCTCATAGCAATAGCATCAGTTTGACTTTTTAATGTTTTTCTTCTCTACAAATGAAAACTAATGCAGTGTAACTCTTCATTTTCTTCTTATTGTCTATATAACTGTTATGAAAATGAGTTGTGCATTTTTAGTTTGTAGAGACATAAATTTTCTTTAAATTTCCTAATTTAAAAAACTATATCTTAAAAGAGATTATCATGACTTTCTATCATTTGCTATGAAATAATTTTTAGTGAACAAGATACCTTAAAATGTATTTTTAAACCTTTAAGGAATTTAGTGAAAGAAATAATTTCATTTTACTGAAGATACTATTTATTGTTTTAGCTTTAGGATCCTTTTCTACTGTATTTGGAGAAGAATGGAAGGAGAAGACTGATAGAGATTTTGTTAAGGTAATTCACATAAATTAAAATATTGAACCATTGAATTATGTGTAGCCAAGGGCCAAGGATCAATGCTTGCTTATCTTATATACATGATACTACCTATACTTTAACATAATACATAAAGATGCCCATTTAAAAGTTGTGATTAAGTTGAGTAAAAAAGTCAGAATAGCTAATCAACTGTAATAAAGTTCTTATTTTATTATACATTGATTTCTGAGAATAATAAATCTATAACAAAAGCAGTAAATCTGAGACTACCCAGATTCTGAGCAGCAGTCTGGGTAATTTTCTTAGGGTTGTTTTTCAGTTCACTTACTCTTCAGCTTTGTCTTAATATGCCACTTGACTCATTTGAGTTTTATTTTAGTGACTGTGTTTTAAGTTCTAGAAATTTTCTTTGTATTTTTTCAAATTTGCCCTTTTTGATCTTCTCCTTTTATGCTTTTAATAATTTTAAAAGTATGTATATATTTTAAATATCTTTTTATTAATTTGTTAGCTTATGTATAAATTAAGTATATAATATATAAATATGTTATATATAAATTAAAAATTAGATATGTACAAATACAAACACACATCTGATAATTCTAGTATCTAAGCCTCTTGCAGCTCTAATTCTACTCACTCTGACTCATGGTGGATTATTCTTTTGTGTTTTATAATGTTTGTTTATAAATCAGACTTACTTCTCTGGGATTTTTATACATCTTGGATGGAGAGTTTATTTCTCTACTTCTCTGTTACATTTGTCAATCACTTTAAAGAAAATACTGGTCAGATGAGTTTATATTAATTTCTTTATTGGAGATTTTCCGATGACTCTGATAGTAAAACCAAACCCATGGGAGCTGGGGAGCAGGGTAGTGGCTGAAATATTTAGGGGATTGTTTTTAACTTAAAGCTCAAGTAGAGACAGTCAATCTCTTTTATCTCCCTTTCTTTGAGGGTATTAGACCTTCATGTTACTCACTATGATATGGAGTTGTATTTCTAATTCCCCACTTCACAAACTGACCCAAAGTCCTATATCCTGTCCTCACTCCACCCATTAAAAGCCAAGCATCTTTGTCGTAGTTAGGCAGAGGATTTCCTTAACTCCAGAAAACTGGTGATTAAAGTGTAAGATGCACAAAGAGTTTATTTATGTATGCAGTCACAATGGGGAGTGGAGGTTGTCAGTATAATCACTAATCACAGGCAATCAAGAAGACACAAATATGTTGAAGATGAATAGATGATGACTTCTGTTGTATGTTTTCACTTATTTCTGCTCTTTATATTTCTTTCTGTATGCTATATTCTTTGGGTTTAATTTGGTGCACTTTTTCTAACTTCTTGAGCTGGTGCTTACATCATTGTTTTTTTTAATTTTTTCTAACACATAGATTTAAAGCCATAAAATTCCCTCTTAAGTACACATTTAACTTTATTCTTCCAATTTTTATGTTTCATATTTTCATTATAACTCAATTTAAAATATCTTCTAATTTTCTTTATGACTTCCTCTTTGTTACATGAATTATTTAGAAGGGAATTTTCTTAATTTCTAAAAACATAGAAACTTTTTCTAGTTTCCATTTTCTTATTAATATCTAACTGAATTTCACTATGTTCAGAGAGAACATACTCCGTACAATTTTAAACCTTTGAAATGTTTTCACCCTTTATTTGCTAGCCTAGCATCAATCAGATTTTATAAACACTTCATATGTATTTGAAAATAATATATATTCTCAAGTTGTGGGTATAAATTTCTATATATGTCAGGTTAGGCCAGCATGGTTAGTCATGATATTTGTATTTCCACATCAGTACTGGATTTCTTTTCTGTTTATTTCTTCATTTATGGAGAGAGGCATGTTAAAAACACCTAGTTTGATTGTGGGTGTGACTCTTTCTCCTTATAGTTCTATAATATTGTGTTTTCATTTTGAGTCCATGTTATTTAGTGTACACAAATGTAGTTGTAATATTTTCCTGGTCAATTGAACATATAATAAAGTGTCCTTTTTACCTTTAAGTCTACTTTTTTTTTTTTGTCTGATATCAATATAATTACATCAGCTTCCATTTGGGTGGTGTTTACGCAGTTCATATTTTACATTCAACTTTTCTTATCCTTATATTTTAGATGATTTTTTTGTAAACAACATAAATTTGGGCTTTTTTTTCCAGTGTGAAAATTTGTTTTTAAATTAGTGCATTTATTCCATTTACATTAAATGTAATTTTGATGTCATTGTGTTTAAATTTACCATGTTTTGAGTTGGCTTCTATATGTCCTGTCTGTTTGGCTTTGTTTTTTTCCCTTCCTCCTTTCGTATTTTTTTTTTAATTGATTTCACTGAGTATTGTTTATTACTCAGTTTTCCACCCACGTAGTTTGGTATTTACACTTTTTCTATTCTCTCATTGATTACACTAGAGATTATAATTTTAGTCCTTACTGATTTATTAAATTCCTACCACTGCTTAGGTAATGCAGGGACAATAGAACAACTCCATCTCCATTTACTTAGTTTTGATTTATATGGTACTTTTGTTACGCATTACTTGCTCTTTTTCAGGCTTCTCAAAATAGAATCTTAGACCATTGGTTTTAAACTTTTCTTCTTATCTAATATTAGCATATAAAGCTAATAATTCCCTCTATAAACTGCTTTAGCTGCATCCCACAAATTTTATGTTGTATTTTCATTATCATTTAGTTCAAGATATTTTCTTATTTCCCTTGTGATTTCTTCTTTGATTCATGGCTTATGTAGAAGTGTGCTGTTTAATTTCTGACTGTTCATTTTCAAACTAGCTTTTATTGTCAGTCTTACTGTCATTGTTATTACTGAATTTTAATCACATTTCATTGTTGTCAGAGAACATATTCTGTATGATTTCAGTCCTTTTAAACTTATCAAGACTTGTTTTATGGCTCAGCATATGGTCTTTGTTGGTGAATATTTCATGTGCACTTGAGAGAATGTGTATTCCACTGTTGTTGGATGTAGTGTTTATTGATAACGATTAAGTCAAGGTGGTTGACAGTCTTGTTTAAGATTTCTGTATCATTACTGCTTTTCTGTATAATTGTTCTATGATTTCCTGAGAGATGAGTGTTGGAATTATCAACTATAATTATGAATGTTTATATCCCCTTTTGGTTATGGCAATTTTTTCTTCATGTATTTTGAACCTCTGTTATTAGTTTGCATATACATTTAGGATTATTATATTTTCTTGATGATTTAGCTTTTATCATTATGAAATGTTCCCCCTGACCTCTGGTAAAACCCCTTGTGCTGAAGTCTCTTGTCTGATATTATTTATCTACACCAGTTTTCTTATGATTAATGTTTTCATGATGTATCTTTTTCCATCCTTATGCTTTTCATCTGTGGTTTTATGTGTAGTGTTTCTTATAAATGGCTTATAGTTGAGTCTTGCCTCCTCCTTCCCTCAGAGTGCCTTTACTGCAATTTATTCCTTTTCATCAATGTGTTCAGACCATTTATACTTTATGAAACTGTTGATGTGTTTGAGTTTTGGCTCTCAGCTTTTATTTTCCTGAAAATTTTATTTTGCCTTTATGGTTGAAGGGTGTTTTTTTTTGCTGGATATAAAATTGTATGTTTTAGAGTGTTATCTGAGTACTTTATAGGTAACATTTCATTGCCATCTGATTTGCATTGTTACTAACAAGAAGTCAGTTTCATTCTTATTGTTTTTCTGTGTATGATATGTTTTCTCTGACTGCTTTTAAGGTGTTCTCTTTATTGTTGATTTTTGATGTGTTTTGTTGTGATTGTCTTTGCTTTTCTTGCTTGAGGTTTATTTAGCTTCTTGGTTTGGTATTTTTCATGAAATTTTTCTAAATTTCTAAACACTTTCTGGTGTTTGGCAATTATTTCTTCAAATTTTATTCTTTCTCCTCCAATTTTTCTGAAACTCTGTTTATACCTCTGTTAGACCACGATGATGTTCCACAGGCCATTGTGGCTCTATTCATTGTTTTTAGACCTTTTTTCTTTCTGTGTGCTTCATTGTGGATAGTTTCTGTTGTTATATTTTTAGTTTCTCTTCTCCAGGTAAGCCAATCTAGTCATATTTTTTATTTCAGATATTATGTTTTTCAGGTTTAGAAATTTCATTTAATTCCCTCTTACATTGTCCCATGTTTCTCCTAATTTCCTTTAAATCCTTGAGCATATTTAATAATAGTTGTTTTAAAGTCCTTGTCTTCTGATTCCATTATATTTATTATTTCTGGATCTGTTTTTGTTGAAATTGATTTTTGTTTTTGTTGAAATTGATTTTTGTCTTAGTTACGGGTTATGTTTCCTACATTCTTTGTACATCTAGTAATTTTTTATTAGATATGGATATTGAGAATGTTACATTACTTAGTATCTAGATTTTGGTGTCTTTCAAGACTGTTGAACTTTGTTCTGGCATGCTTTTTAATTGATATATGGATGATCTTGATCCTTTAGAATGTTGTTTTTAAGCTTTGTTATGACTGATATAGATTAGCCTTTACTCTACTCCTAAGGCGTGGCCATTTTTGGATTTCTACGAAAGTAGCTGGACATATAATAAGTTTTCTCTATTTTGGTGGTTGTTCAGTTACCAGCATACCTTAGAGATATTGCAGGTTTGGTTCCAGGCCACTGCAATAAAGCAAATATTGCAATACAGTAAGTCATACAAGTTTTTTGGTTTCCCAATGTATATAAAAGTTATGTTTACACTATACTGTAGTCTGTTAAGTGTGCAATAGCATTATGTCTAAAAAAAAATAATGTGCATACCTTAATTAAAAAACACTTTTTGAAAAAAAATACTATCCATCATCTGAGCCTTCAGAAAGTCATAATCTTTTTGCTAGTGGAGGCTCTTGTAAAACACCGCAGTATCTGTGAAGTGCAGTAAGGTGAAGCACAATAAAAGTGAAGCAAGGTATGCCTCTATAGCTCCTCAACAGTTGTTCTGTTTATTTTTTTTGCCTGGCATTTTGGAGATTGACTATAAACATGCATAGTTTAGTACTTAGCTCTGGTATCCTTCTGCAGATTCATGGAGCTCTTTCTCTTCCCTCCTTTCTTGTAAATTTGCTCTCAAATTCTAGCTGTGTTGGCCTTGCTGACCTCTGATCGGTCTCCTCAGCTTAGCAATCACTGTGATCTCTTGGGTTTATTATCCCTGTTTCATAGTCTAGAAAGAGTGTCCATGTGAAAAATGGGGCAATCATCAAGCTCATCTCGTTTCCCATCTTTTAGTGACTACAATTTTGCATTGCTTGTTATCCAATCTCTGAAAACAATTGTTTAATACATATTGGTTTATGATACAATGACTACTGCAGTACCAGTGACTCCATTATGGCCTGAGCAAAAGTTTCTTCCAAGTATTTTTCCTAGATTTTAATTTTATATATATTTTTTTACCCTATAACACATTTTTAAGTATTTTATTCATTCAATATTTTTTTGGTTTAAACCACATCAATTTTTTCATGCATTTTTCTTTAAAGCAGGTTTGCAGATGATGAGTTGTCTCAGTTTTCATTTGTCAGAAATGTCTTTATTTCACCTTCATTCCTGAAGAGCAGTTTCACTGCTCTTCTAGTTTGGCTGATATTTTCTTCCATCACTTTGAAAATATCCCATTGTCTTCTGGATTCCATTATTTCTTTTACAAAGTTTGCTGTCATTTTAGTTGTCATTTTCAAGGTTATATGTCTTTTTTTTTTCCTCTTTGCATTTAAGAGTTTTTTCTTTGTATTTACTTTCCAGGAATGTTATGATGTTTCTACACATTTTTATTTATCTTTCTTGGAGTGTAGAGTGCTTCTTACATCTGTAGGTTGATATCTTTCAATTATTTTAGAAAATTTTCTGCTCTGTCTCTTCAAATACTGTTTCTACCCTTTCTCCTCCTTTCTCAGGAACTCCAATTATTTTTATGTTAGAGCTTTTCACTGTATGCCCTGTGTCTTGCATGCTTTTTTTCTATTCATCCTTTTGTCTCTGTATGCTTCCAACTTGGTATTTTCTTCTGCTGTCACTTCCAGGTCACTAATTCTTTCTTGAGTTGTATCTAATCACTTATTAAATCCATCTATTGAGTTCTTATTTTCAATTCTAAAATTTCTATTTAGTTGTTTCTTATAGTTTCCATTTACTTGCCAGAATTTTCAGTCTTATCTTTTGTTTCTTTATTATTCATGATCATTTTAAATTCTGTGTCTGATATCTTTATTATTTGAATTCCCTGTGGCCCTTTTTACTTGTTTATTGAACATTATCTAGTTCTTTTTTATTGTTACCAAACACTTTTTTTCATGAGTTATTTGTGCAGTGAGTCCTCTTGGTGGGTCTTTTCTCAGATTAGTGACTTTAAATGCAAAAGAACCTTAATTCCAAAAAATAGAATACAGCTATTTTGAAATACACATACCAGAATGTTTAGAAATAAAAAGTGAACTAATAGCCCGTGTGCTTCTTTTTTAGTACAAAAGTAACAAGATAATACAGTTAAATGGCATGGACAAGTTGAAGTTCAAGTTCATTTTGCATTGATATATTGGTATAAAAACATTTGTTTCTTAGCCCGAAAAAGAACATTAAACAGTGGATTTTGACTCATCTCCTCTCAAATATGGATCAAAAAACAGACACGGAATACTGGAAAGCAATTTAAATATCTGGGTTACCAATTTGGGTACACATAACTTCACCACTTGCTACTTGATTTTCTTCTAGATGTAGACTTAACTTAGTAACTAGCCAGCTACGTCTCAGGAGTGTCTGTAAACAGGAATACAGTCAAGTGCCACGTAATGATGTTTCATTCAACAATGGACTGTGTAAACAATGGTGGTCTCATAAGATTATAATGGAGTTGAGAAATTTCTGTTGCCTAGTGACATCGTAGCCATTTTAACATCATAGCGCAATGCGTTATTCACGTTTGTATTGATGCTGGTGTAAACAAACCTACTGCACTGTCCGTCATACGAAAATATAGCACATACAATTATGTATGGTACATAATACTTGATGATAACAAACAACTATGTTACTAGTTTATGTATTTACTATATTATACTTTTTATTGTTATTTTAGAGTATACTCTTTCTACTTATTAAAAAGAAAGTTTATGTTATGTTACACCAGCAGCAGCCTCATACACCTCATGTTTATCGTGTCTTTTGATGGCATCATTTTCTCTTGCGCTTGATTTAATTTCCTGTTGTTTTGTTTATCATGGCCCCTAAGCATACAAAATCCAGTGCTGATGTTGCCAGTAAGAGGCCACGTTGAGTGATTGACCTGGAAATGAAATTAAGTGATTAAAGACTACGAAAGTGGAAAATTAGTGATGGTTATTGCTCGCCAGTCAGGCATGTCCCATTCCACCATAGCTATGATCTTGAAGAATGAGAACAAAGGAACAGAAGCTGTTAAAAGATCTGCTTCATTGAACATAACAAGACTATCCAAAATTCAGGAAGGGCCAAATCAGACATGGAGAAACTTCTAATGACCTGGATTGAAGATCACACACAGAATCGTATCCTTCTCAGCACCATAATGGTCATGGCCAAAGTGAAAAGTTTGTGATGTTGGAAGAAAAGGCTGGACCTGAGTATGATGTTGAATTTACTGCTAGCTCTGGGCAGTTCAAAGGATTCAAGAATCATTATTCATTACATAATGGGGCAGTGCGTGGTAAGTCTGCGAGTGCTGATGTGAAGCCAGCTAAAGAATTTTTGGAAGCTCTAGTAAGCTCATTGTGGAGAAAAATTACTTGCCAGAGCAAATATTCAATGTGGATGAAACCTCCCTGTTCTAGAAATGGATGCCTGTAAGGACTTTCATCCTTAAGGAAGCCCAGTGAGTGTCAGATTTTAAGGCTTTTAAGGACAGGATGACAGTCTTGCTTGGGGGCAATGCTGCAGCCTACAAATTGAAACCCTTTATGATCTGGCATAGTGAGAACCCCAGGGCCTTCAAGCATATCAGTTAGCACACACTGCCTGTGTACTGCAGGAGCAATAAGAAGTCATGGATGACCCAACTCCTCTTCCAAAATGCCCTCCTGAATTGCTATGCTAGCGAAATGGAGAAATTCTGTCTGGAGAATAACATACCTTTCAAGATTTTGCTTAATGTTAATAATGTACCTGGACATCCTCCTTTAATTGGTGATCTTCATCCTAGTATCAAAGCAGTGTTTCTTCCTCCACACACCCCCTCTTTGATCCAACCAATGGATCAAAGAGTTATAGCAGCTTTTAAGGCCTACTTACTACCTGAGGGGGACCTTTGCCCAGGCTATTGCTACAACTGAAGGAGACACTGATTTAATTCTGGAAGGATTACATCTGTGACTGCATCAAGAACCTTGTTTGGGCTTGGGGTGATGTTACTGAGGAGTGTATGAATGGCATCTGAAAGAAGACACTCAAGAGATTCATCTTTGACTTCAAAGGATTTGCCAGGGATGAGGAGGTTGCAAAAATCAACAAGGCTGTGGTTGAGATGGCAAACAACTTTAACGTGGGTGTGGATGGGGATGACATTGAGGAGTCCTGAGGAATTGACTAATGAGGAGTTGTTGGAACTGGAACAGGAATGCATAGCTGCAGAAGAATCAAGAGAAAAGGAAACTGCAGGAGAAGAAAAAGAGGAAGAACCCCCAAGAAAATTCACAGTGAAGAGTTTAGCAGACCTCAACAAGCTTCTTAAGAAGTTTGAAAACATGGACCCCAATACTGAAAGGTTTTCATTAATAGAGACGAATATCCATGGTATATTATCTGCTTATAAGCAAATCTATAATGGAAAAAAGAAGCAAACTACTATGGACATATTTCTGAAAAGAGTGACACCTCTTCAAGAAGAGTTTCAGGCAGGTCCTTCAGGAGGTATTCCAGAAGAAGGCATTAGAGATGCCTTCATAGGAGATGATGGCTCCATGCGTGTTTTGGCCCCCGAAGACCTTCCAATGGGACAAGATGTGGAGATGGAAGACAGTGATATTGATGATCTTGACCCTGTGTAGACCTAGGCTAATGTGTGTGTTTGTGTCTTAGTTTTTTAACAAAAAGTTTTAAGAAGCAAAAAAAAAAAAAAAAATTTAAATAGAAAAAAGGTTATAGAATAAAGATATAAAGAAAAAATATTTTTGTACATCTGTACAATGTGTTTGTCTTTTAAGCTGTGTTATTACAAGAGTCAAAAAGTTAAAAAAATTTTCAAGTTTATAAAGTAAAAAAGTTACAGTAAGCCAAGGTTAATTTATTGAAGAAATAAAAATATTTTTAAATAAATTTAGTATAGCCTAAGTGTACAGTGTTTATAAAGTCTACAATAGTGTGCAATAATGTCCTAGGCCTTCACACTCACTCACACTCACTCAGTGACTCACCCAGAGCAACTTCCAGACCTGCAAACTCCATTCATGGTGAGTGCCCTGTACAGGTGTACCATTGTTTGTCTTTTATACTGTATTTTTACTGCACCTTTTCTATGTTTAGATATGTTTAAATACGAAAATACTTACCATTATGTTACAATTGCCTACAGTATTCAGTACAGTAACATGCCGTATAGGTTTGTAGCATAGGAGCAATAGGCTATACCATATAGCCTAGGTGTGTAGTAAGCTATACCATCTAGGTTTCTGTAAGTACACTCAATGGTGTTCGCACAACAACGAAATCACCTAATGACACGTAGAATGTATCCCCATTGTTAAGCAACACATAACTGTACTGTGATTATGTGCAGTTTACTATTGGGATTAATGACTATCATAATTTCCAAGTACTGATGAGCATAAACACTATTTCTAGATACTTTCCATAGCTATAAACTCATCTGAAAATATCTGTGATGCATATTGGTGACAATGTCACAGATACTATTAATATTACTGTGGTTTCTTGTCTAACATCCAGAGTTGAAGAAAATACTAAGCAAATGCTAAATTTTAGTTAGAGATTAATGAACATAAAGATGTTGGTTTTTTCTCCCCATTCAAGTTCATAGATGCCCTAATTTCTTTTATAGACCTTTTTAGGGATCTGTGAACCCCAGACTACGAACCCCTGGTCCATAATGATAGTTTATTATATAAGTACCTTAAACTATAGAAAATCGAGCATTTATGTCAAAGAATTAAATAAGTAGAATATAATGATATCTACATGAACTAAAAGAAAGTAGGAATATTATAGTTTTATAGTATGTGTGACTTTTTAAAGTAATAAAATAGTTGTTTCAGATTGTCGGAATTAAGCATAATAATTTCTCATTACAGTTTTGGAAAGATATTGTTGACGATAATGAAGTACGTGACCTCATTTCTGACAGACACAAGTCTCATGGTAAGTCAGTGAGAAAAAATTTTAAGTAACTTTGAAATATCAATAATAATAAATGAAATATCATTTTAAGTAAAATATGTATTTTCTGTTGTAGAAGGTACATCAGGAGAATGGATTTGGGAATCTTTATTTCATCCGCCTCGAAAGCTGGGCATTAATGATATTGAAGGACAACGGGTACTTCAGATTGCAGTGATTTTGCGAAATCTTTCCTTTGAGGAGGGCAATGTTAAGCTCTTGGCAGCTAATCGTACCTGTCTTCGTTTCCTATTACTTTCTGCACATAGTCATTTTATTTCTCTAAGGCAATTAGGCCTTGACACGTTAGGAAATATTGCAGCTGAGGTAAGCATGTGACAGTAACTTGAAACAGTTTTTATAGTTAGCAACAATATTTACTGTAAAATTTTAGGATGTGGGATTATTATATTTGCCATATTTACAATATTAAATGCTTACATACAGTTTTTTCCTAAAGTGGTATTATAGAAGTATCACACGTTTTTGTGGGAAAAAAGAAATATTTGAAATGGTGCTCCAAATTTAGTGATGGCTGTTCTCACAGGAATTACATTTAAAGTTATACAACATTGTTCTGTTCATTTTTATTAAATTTGAAATATACAGTACTGGAAGAAGCCTACCTCAACAATAGTGTTCTTTTTTTTCCAGCTTTTATTGGACCCTGTTGATTTCAAAACAACTCATCTAATGTTTCATACTGTTACAAAATGCCTAATGTCAAGGGATAGATTTTTAAAGATGAGGGGTAAGTGCTCACTTCAGTTTTTCATTGTCTAAAGTACACAAACTTTTTATCATCTGCTAAAAAGCAAATACATATTTGTGTGTGTATGCTTTTTCAGGCATGGAAATTTTGGGAAATCTTTGCAAAGCAGAAGATAATGGTGTTTTGATTTGTGAATATGTTGATCAGGACTCATACAGAGAGATCATTTGTCATCTCACTTTACCTGATGTGCTGCTCGTAATCTCAACACTCGAGGTGCTATATATGCTCACAGAAATGGGAGATGTAGCTTGCACAAAAATTGCAAAAGTAGAAAAGAGCATAGGTAAGACTAAACCAAAGAAACATTTGTTTTCTTTATTGTGGAAAAAATATTTATTCTGGTGCTATACAGAGTCACAATTGATATTTGGGGTTTATTGTTTATTTTGGGGAGTCCTTATACTTTCAGACACACTTGTTTGCATTATTCTTTCTGCCTGTTTTAGATGAGCAAGAAAATTCTTTCATATAGAGATCAGGGTGTATGTGGCTGTCAGTAATCCCTATTCCTTCTCTTTATTTCTATTACTATATATCAAATTTGAAATCAACAAAACTTCTGTGTGACTCTCTGGGGAGTAGGTCTTTCTGTTTTAAATGGTCCGCCACTACTATTAAGCAAGTAAAGCTGAGTGAAACAACCTTCCTTCTCTTCCTAGAAGTTGCTGGTAGTGGTACTGTCTTTAAAATCAATAAACTCTTACCTCCTTAGTGGGTTGTCAGTTTTAAACATACTCAATAAAGCATATCATGTTAGTGTTTTACTCAGTGATTCAAATGATTTCTTTCTTTGGTAGAAATACTAAAATCAGATTTAATAACGACTTGGCTTGAAAAGTATTATTATTGAGAAATTAAGGTGTCACTTTCCTTATCAGTGGTTCCTAAATCTGGCTACACATCAGAATCACTTGGGAAGCTTTTTAAAAGTAAAGATACCTAAGCCGGACTCCAGAGCTACTAAATCAGTCTTCAGAGATTGAGCCTAAAAATCTTTTTAGAAGATCCACAGATAATTCTGATGTACAATAATTAATAGACTGGCATTTGAGAAGCAGTATTCTGTACAGCATGTTTTTCAGTAATGTCATTGTTTTATAATATTATTGATTAATAACTTGGTTTTTAATTTATTTTAGACATGTTAGTGTGTCTGGTTTCTATGGATATTCAGATGTTTGGCCCTGATGCACTAGCTGCAGTAAAACTCGTCGAACATCCAAGTTCCAGTCATCAAGTTTTATCTGAAATTAGGCCACAAGCTGTAGAGCAAGTCCAAACCCAGACCCATGTAGCATCTGCCCCAGGTTAGTGTTTTTACATAATCTTGTATGATTATTGGTGTGTAAGATTTAATGCTAGGGATAAATTTAAATATGCAGTATAGGGAACTGATATTTTATAGTAGAGTAGGCTAAAGGAGAACTTGAGTATGTACTTTTAATGTCTTAGATATTATACATTCCAGGAGCAGCAGGATCAAGGTGAGCACAGAGGAAGAATAGTGTAATAAAGAAATGAGGTTGGGAAGGATTTAGAGTGGGGGGATTAGATATTCACAACTGTGAGAGCAATAAGTGCCCCAGTGGGCTTTTTATTTGTAATTTTGGTCATTGGAAATTGATATACCAGGAATAGATTAATCATATATTACATTATAATTCTCTCAGGTGGTCATCAGAGTACCTAAGTGTAATACCCCCTAATACTTCTAAATCTTGAACCAGACACCACAGAATCAGAGCCTAGGATCAGACACATGTGCATGCATACACAAATACGTACAACCATGTATACCTGCACTTGTGCACCCTTCCTAGGGTCCCATGGGTCAATTCTGTTTAACTGTTTAATTAGAATTCAGACCTGACTAATAACCAGCATTCTCTTCAGTCCTTGGACTTGTTTCTCCTGGCTCATTATGAGTCATTTTTATATTTTAGCATTCTCACCCTTTTGGTAGAGTGCCTTCTCCACCTTCATTTGTTCTAACAAAGACAATCCATCTTTTACCTCACCTGCTCTCCCACCGTTCCCAAGACACTTCTCTTTCCTTGTATTTTTTTTAATGGAGGATGCTTGTTTCTCAGTTGATCTTACCTCTCACTTTGCAGTTAATGTGGAGGTCATGTGGTATCAATTTCTTCAACGTCTTACCCCTTCACTTACAAACTTATTAGCATCTGAACTCATTCTCCTTCAACTTCTCCTTGTCTCAGGAAGAGATGTTAACTTCTTAATCTGTGCTCTTAATATCAGTCTTTCTCATTTCCTCAATCCTGTGTCTTAAACCTCTCTTTCTTTTCATGCAATCCTTTCAGCCTAGAAATACATTCAGATCTTTCTCAACATCCACCACTACCCTTAAAACAAAAATCTCATTATCCGTAATCTTTACCACATCCATTTAATCACCAAATTTTGTTGAGTCTTCCTAAATACCTTGGCTTCTTCAGTTGCCAGTTCACATCATGTCTCTCCAGCTATCTTGTTCTCCTCTCATTTAATCATGGTCCCAGTCTCTCTTCTGCTCTAACCCATTGTATCAAAATTATATACTTTATTTAAGCAAAGTATGTAATATATATCACATATTTCATTGATTTCAATTACATCCTTCTGAAGTGTATGGTAGAGTTGTAATATGTGTGCATTTAGTTTACCTGAATTCAACTAACAGAACTGAACAAATAATAGAAGGCATGAAAAAAAATAGGTAATTTTGACTGCTGATCTACTCAATGAGCTTTCACCCACAGGCAACAGATGTTTAACAGCCAGTGCATATTGGGGAATCAGAATATTGGGGTCAGAATATTGTTTCTCAACCGTGGAAAAGAAATGAAACAGTTCATATTGCCAGTTAAGTGGGTGGTGGAGGTTTGTTCTTATCCTCAAAGAAAAAGCTAAAGATTAAATTAATGGAGGGCCATAGAGAAACTGTCCAACAAAGACTTAGAAGACTTAATAAATTGTCAGTGATACACTGAACTATAATGGGCCATTTGAAGAATATTCAAGGGTAATTTTGATGAAAGCTACTATTTTTTGCCTCATCGCTGACCTGTGATCTTAAATGAACTCCCCTAAGAATTTGGTCCTCATTTGGCAAATGGACAAGATTAAATGTTGAGAGTTGGTGGCTTGCTCGTATATGTACTAATTCATTGATAGAGGTAAGAATAGGCTTCTAAGGAGCTAAAAGAGTTCATTTTTGAGCTGGTGAGAAAGTGCCTATTCATCATGAATGACAACTTTTGACTTTTTGATTAGTTACCATTTATAGTTTAGCATTTCCCCCCTGTAGTTTGTTTAATACTGCTTTCTTATGGAATGGTCATCTTCAAACTTGTTGCTCACTTCCCCTCATCACTGTGAAAACTTACATAACCTTTCACCCATTTTTAGGTCGACATGTAAATTTTTTTCATAATAGTTTAAATAGTTGCAAATAATATGTTTTTATGTGTATTAAATTGACTTTAAAAATAATTTTTGTGGAATCTTGATTCTTACCATCATCCATTTAGAAAATACATAAATGCTTAATATGAGAAATTATATATCCCTCTTTCTCCATGAACTCATATCCATCGTCCTATCAGGACCTCTCAGCTGTAAATGTAGACATTTTAATTTAAAGTTTTTCAATTTCCTGTTATTCTGTAAAGCATTAAGTATTTAAAATCTTATCATTACAAGTTTTAATAATAAAGCGTACATCAAATAATAGTAAATACATTACAAATTTTTATAAATAATTATTAAATAAAAAGTAAAATTATTGGGGGGCTAGCCTGGTGGCGCGGCGATTTAGTTCTCACTTGGCAGCCTGGGGTTCGCGGGTTCGGATCCCACGTGCCCGCTGACGCACTACTTGTCAGCTATGCCGCGGTGGCGTCCCATATAAAGTAGTGGAAGATGGGCACGGATGTTAGCCCAGGGCCAGTCTTCCTCAGCAAAAGAGGAGGATTGGCAATGGATGTTAGCTCAGGGCTGGTCTTCCTCACCAAAAAAAAGGAAAATTATTGGAAGTGCATCTCTTAGTGAGATGGACAAGACTTTTTTTCCCTAGTTCTCTGGAAAGTATTACTACAGTGTGTGTCTGAATGAATATTTTTTGTTCCTAGAATGAAACTGAGTTCTGCATCAATTCTATCTCTATTTTTCCTTTTTATAGATATAAGTTGGAAATCTAGTTCACATCGATAAATAGATGAGGATAGAACTTACAATTCTTTGAACTTCTTCAGAATTATCCAAAAATTATTAAAATTATATTTAATGATCTTCTGACAACTTGAGTTCTCCTTTGATTTTGTTGAAATCAAAGAATTAACAATACTTGACTTACAAAAGTAATTGTTGCCCAGTCATTAGAGACATTTATTTTAAGTTTATTGAAAATATATCAAAAAGATATTAGTAAGATATGACTAAGTTATACTTGCTAGTCTTTTACTTAGTTGCACCTTGTTTAACCTAATATATTCAAGAAGTGTTAGCACAGTGGTTCTCAGACTTTCAGAGTGCATCAGAATCACCCAGTGGGCTTAAAAGCTGATTTCTAGGCTCCATCCCCTGAGTTTCTGATTCAGGTGGACCTGAGAATTTTCATTTCTAACATGTTAACATGAGATGCTGATGCTGCAGGTCAGGAGACTACTTTGAGGACCACTGGGTTAGGAAAATTGAAATATTGTTTAAGACCAGTACAATGTTTTTTTGATAAAGTGCTTTTGTCATGTGCTTTGAATACATTTTTGTCAAAACCTGACACTACAGATTTACCTCATTCAATTATGGAAAATGTCTGCCACATAATCAAACTGATAAAGTTAGTCTTTACTATCAAAAGTATCTTGGTTAATCAGCCTCACTTTCTGTTACTTAGAAAAAGTCCAACTTTATTTTTCAGTCCAGAAAGCATGTTAATATGTGTTCCCCTGACACCTTCCTCACTTCAGAATTCTAAGACAGTTAAACCTGCCATGAGTTTGTCATCTGAATGAACTAAGATGCCACCACCTTCAATATTTCTTTAAAATATCCTCTGTACTTTACTTACACAGATTCGCCTCATAAGTAATGCCCTTGTAGGACATTTGGTCCTGTCCAAAACATCTGTAAGACATTTGGTCTACGCCAAAAGGTCCTTGATATTTGGTTCTGTCCACAATGTCCATGAGCATATTTGGTCCATGCTAAATGGTTGTGGACAGAACCAAACATCAAGGACCTTTTAGTGTGGACCCAGTGTCTCCATGGACCTTTTGGCGTGGACCAAATGTCTTATGGATGTTTTCGACAAGATCAAATGTCTGCTAATCAAGTAATGTCCTCTTTGACAGTAGTTGAGGGATAGAGGAAGGAAGGACATTAAGCAAAAATTGTCATCACTCTGTAGTATCTCTGAATTCAGAACACATCAAAGGTCCAGAATACCCAATTTCTAATGCTCAACTTTGCCCTTAACTATAATATATAAAACACTGGAATAGACGGGAAGCCCTACCATACATAATATGTTGGTTGAAAGGGGCTTTGTGAACACTTATGTTTCTAATTCTCCCTTTGGTGTTCCAGAGGTTTATACACCATAATAATAATAGCTAAGATTTATATAATGCTTACTGTGTGCCAGGCATTGTTTTAAGTGACTTACATATAAACGCCTCTAATCTTCATAACGACCCATGAGGTCAATGTACTGTTACTTTTCCCCATTTTATAGACAGAGAGGTTAAGTAACTTGCCCATGGTAACATCACTGAGTGATAGAACTCTAGAGCCATCTGTGGCTTCGGAGTTGTGCATTTAACCATAATCCTGAAGTGCTATAAAGGATGTGTGAGAGTTAAGACTCTATTCCAAAGTGGGAGAAGAGCTATTATCAAACAGGAGGTGATGTTCTCAGGCAAAGCAGTTTTGGGAAAACTACAAAAGTTGAGTATCTGGAAATTGATTCCTTTTAAAGTATAAGTGCTTTTGTATCCTTTGGAATGTCTTGGTATTCTAAGGGCAGTGCTTCTCAGTTAGTAGCCACTTTTATAGTAATTATATGTCTGCAGCTTATATTCTTAATTTAATTGTGGCTGCATCATTCTTCTTTATGCATTGTATGTAAAGTTTCTCATAATTTCTAATGTTTCATGTAATTGGTTCTTAATTGAGGAGATTTCAGTCTGAGTAGGGTATACTCTCATGGCGCAGTTGATGAAGAAAAGGGAAGATTTCTACGTAGTTTCAGGCCCTAGAAAGGTATCTTCTGTAACAGTATCATTAAGTCAGGAGGAGAAGAAAAGATAAGCTGGAGTTGCATCAGGAAAATAATTTTGGTTTTAATTATTATGTTCTGTTAAGAAGCAGCATATCACAGTATGGCCTCTGAAATGTGACAGATCTGGATTCAAATTCAGCACTCCTAAAAGAAAGTTTTCCAGCTACACCCAGCTCTGCTGCCTCCATCATGTGTTTCTTTGTGAACTTAATCTCTGAGCTTTAATTTTTCATCTGCAAAATGGGGATAATTAAATTTAGACCTATATGTAAGGTTAAGACAAATAATGTAAATGTAAATGGCTTAATACAGAGTTAATGTTTATTAAGTGACTGCTGTTAGCTATTATTCCAATAGAAGCTGGAGGGGGGGCCCTTATCGAACAAAGGTTAGGATTGCTTCAGATCATTCAAAGATTTGGCTGTGCTGTGGTGCTCCTCTAGTTCCAATAATTGAGAAATGCATTAGTTCTGTTCGAGGGTTCTGAGAAGTTTTGCTAGAATGTCACCTGAAAAAAAGTGGGTACATTTTATAAGTTTAAAAACACTAAAAATTGCTGATTTACTGGTGAAACAGTATAATTTTTAATTTTATCTATAAATATGTAAGGTTCATGTTTATAACTTATTATCACTATGTGACTAAGTATATTATCTCATATTTTTCATTAATTTCTTTGTATATAACATAGTTCAGCTTTTTGTTCATCTTATCCCAGAAATTTTATATATGCCACTTACAGAGTTAATATTAATTTTTAAAATTGAGAAGTGAAGTTATTTCTGATGCAATCTGCTTCTGTAACTAAACTGAGGGATGCTTATTTACTGATGTGTTGAGCTGTGTGACCTTGGGCTAGTTATTTTGATCACTTTGAATCTCAATTTCCTTATCTGTACCCATCTCACAGAAGAATTAAGAAAGATAATATATGTAAAATATTTAACTCAGTGTCTAACCCATGGGGAAATTAGAGTTTATTTTAACAACATAATCCATTTTATTGTTATTATTCAAATGATTGTGAGGTTTAAAAAATAGTTCATGAAAGCATCTAAGACAGTGCCTAGTATAATATGTGCCCCATTATAAGATTCTTTCTCTAATTTGTCTATTTTCATTATGTTTATACACCTTTTTAAAAGGTATTCAGTGGGAATATTAATTGGTTCAGCATCCATGAACTAAATTCAGCGTATAGTGACTAAGTTTTAAAAAATGATGTAGCTAATGTATTTTTTTCTTTAGCTTCCAGAGCAGTTGTAGCACAGCATGTTGCTCCACCTCCAGGAATAGTGGAAATAGATAGTGAGAAGTTTGCTTGTCAGTGGTAAGTGGTTTATTTCTATTAAGGCGTTATCCTTGGGAAGAATAAAGCAAAAGAGAAAAGGAAATGTATTTCAACAGTCATCCAGAATGTTGTATTTTGTATTTCTCTTTAGTTAGAGTAGAATATCACTTAGAGAAAGAAAGGACAATGTAAAATCACTTCACCTGTATTTTGAAATAATTTGAAAGAAAAATATTCATCAGAATCTTCAGAATTAAAACAGTCTTTGACTAGAATTTTGTTCAATTACACCACTTCTTTTCAGAGTAAAATTTGTGTTAAAAAGTTTCTTTGACTTTGTAGAAACTAAGGTTTGTCCAATTATAGAATTTTTCTTAAATTAATGTTTTATTAAAACTGGATTGGACTGACATTAAGAAAATAAAACCAGATTTTGTTGTTAAATGTTCCTTCTTTTTCATCAAAAGCAAACCTTCTTGTTCACCTTTTTGTGAGTAGTAGGGGGAAACTAATCAAATGATAGAATAGCCAGTGTGCCTACATTGAAATAAGCAACTTGAAAATAATATTTTCTTGAGAAGACTGAGTAGTCATATCTCAGCCACTTTCTGAAAAAATAAATGTAGACTTGGTTAGATTTCATTTTGTCATGGATAGTTGCCTCGACATTGTTTATGAATTTTTACTTAAGTTCTTTAGAAGATTAACAGAGTGAAGTATAAGATCACTTTCCGATGATGTATTACTTTTAAAAATTTCTTTCCTTGATCCCTTTCTCCCATTCTGTAGCATTATTTGTCTCCCATTCCATGCTCCTGTCACTCTGTGTTCCATATTTTTGGTGCTTTCATATCTCTGTTCCTATGACAATTTTCTCTAAACTTTTCCACTTTGCTTAAATCAGGTTTATAGTTTTAAATTTCTCTAATTGTTTGCTTTTTTCTCATTCTCTATATTGTTACACCTTGACCCTTTATACTTGATGAATCTCTTCCAATAATATTTGGAAACATTTATCTTTTACATTGAAACCAAAAAAGGTTTTTTGTATCTAGTCTTTTTGAAAACTCAGTAGTCAAAGGATTATGAAAGTTGGAAAAAGTATGTAGCACATCCACTGTAAAATGTATGTGTGTTAGATATAGATTTGGGCTTATAAATCCCAGTCGCACATTTCTGCCGGTTCTGGGGCAGGGGAGGAGAGAATCATTTTATGATTATTTTATCATCATTATTATTTGATCAGTTTATAAGAAACAGCTGTAAATTGGCCTGTTTTGTATATAGTGAGTCCTGGAAAGAGTCTTATAAGGAAAATGCGGCTTCCAATTCTAACTTAGAGATGAAAGTCACTTTATGAAAAAAAACAAACTGAAGTTTGAATTAGTTTGTAAGGGATTAGGAATAGAAGTCTCTGAAGTGGGAGTGTGCAGCATGGGAAGTATTGTTGTTTTAGGGAGTAGTTGAAAGCTTGGGCAAGTTTTTTTCTGAAGCAATTTGATCCAAGAGCCAACAAAAGTTTAACTTTAGTTCAGTTTTTCCTCCGTTTTCCACATCTCCAGTAGCTCATATTTGGGAACTTCTGTTATATTTTGATTATTACAAGACAAGAACCTGAGTAGATATTCACTGAATTAAACTTTTTGTTGTAGAATATTTGTTGCCGACAGACCAACCCTACTCTCTCTGGGATGTGAACACAGTTTTTATGTTAGTTGTTAATGATTTTTTTTTTACTAAAATAAGTATGATTAAGTAGTTAATCTCTTTTTATTTGATTTAGTCTGTCTAAACCCAGCATGTATTTTTGCTAATAACAAAGGAGATAGTGAAATTTGATTAATATTGTGTAATTATTAGTTTATAACATTGCCTTCAAATGGTTTTAGTATATTTAAATATAACTCTCCTATAGTATATTGAGTACTGCCATTTGTTTTTCTCCTCTTTTAGGCTAAATGCTCATTTTGAAGTAAATCCAGATTCTTCTGTCTCAAGAGCAGAAATGTATTCTGAGTACCTCTCAACTTGCAGTAAATTAGCTCGTGGTGGAATCCTCACATCGACTGGATTTTATAAATGTCTTAGGTAGGATGCATAGTTCTTAACTTTAAATAAAGTTAATTTACATCACTTACAACACCCCCTGCTCTTTAGGGAAAATACCAACTATCTATCTACTTTTAAATATCTCCACTACTTCAAATTTCATATGGTTAGGTTGTAGTATGGTGGAAGTTTAAATACAAAGGAATTTTGAAAATCACATCCGGTGTTTGCCTTTGAAAATTATGAGGTTTATCAAAGAAAGTGGCAGAAGGAGTTAAGTTTACTTTTTTCTTACCTACTTTTTTTCCTGTGTTAAAGACATGACTTCTGCCCTTTTTAATCTTGACTAATAGTCTATAACTAATACTCTGTCTTTATGTGGCAAGGCTTTTTGATATTTTACAAAGTTCATAAAATAGGCATAGCCTAGATGCAACTTTTTTGTTATTTATATATACAGTAGAATTGTTTAAAACCCAACAGTGTTAATAAATAATGATTTTAAAAATTGGAGAATGCATCTTTCATATTTCTTTCTTTGTTTCCCACCCTTGCAGAATATAACTATAGGAATCATACCAGTTCATACATAAGTAGCAGTGAATATACTGCTGCTGTTCATGTAAACGTTGTTAGCAGTTAGTGTTTTTACTGGTGTGCTAGTTATCAAAACTGAGGATGTGTGTGCTTTACAGAACGGTCTTTCCAAATCATACAGTGAAGAGAGTGGAGGATTCCAGTAACAATGGGCAGGCGCATATTCATGTAGTAGGAGTAAAACGGAGGGCTATACCACTTCCCATCCAGATGTACTATCAGCAGCAACCAGTTTCTACTCCTGTTGTTCGTGTTGATTCCGTTCCTGATGTATCTCCAAGTCCTTCACCTGCAGGTATTAATTTTTATTGTGTTTCAAATATTACTAATTTAATAATAAAACTAAATGAAAACTTATATACATTTTAAATGTATAACTTTCCTTGTTTTTCCAGTAGCATTTTTTTTGCTTGTTCTATTATTTATCATATGATGCAAAGTTGTTAGATGTTAATTTCTTAAGACTATTTTCTCTTGTATTAAGTAAAATAATTCCTGCATGCAGCTTTTCAGTCATTTCATTATGAATTTTCACTTTTCCCCCATATTTTCAGGAATCCCTCATGGACCACAAACTGTAGGAAACCATTTTCAGAGGACTCCTGTTACCAACCAGTCTTCAAATTTGACTGCAACACAAATGTCTTTTCCAGTGCAAGGTGTTCATACTGTGGCACAGACTGTTTCAAGAATTCCACCAAATCCTTCAATTCATACCCACCAGCAGCAGAATGCTCCGGTGACTGTCATTCAAAATAAAGCTCCAATTCCTTGTGAAGTCGTTAAGGCTACGGTAATCCAGAATTCTATATCCCAGACAGCAGTTCCTGTTAGTATTGCTGTGGGAGGAGGAACTGTTCAGAGTTCTATGGTTCAGAATCATAATACAGGGCCACAACCTGTTACAGTTGTAAATTCCCAGACATTGCTTCACCATCCATCTGTAATTCCACAACAGTCTCCATTACACACAGTGGTACCGGGGCAGATACCTTCCGGCACTCCTGTTACGGTAATTCAACAAGCTGTCCCACAGAGTCATATATTCGGCAGAGTACAGAACATACCAGCATGTACTTCTACAGTTTCACAGGGCCAACAGTTAATCACCACATCACCCCAACCTGTGCAAACTTCATCTCAACAGTCATCAGCTGGTAGCCAGCCACAAGATACTGTTATCATAGCACCCCCACAATATGTAACAACGTCTGCATCCAATATTGTCTCAGCAACTTCAGTACAGAATTTTCAGGTAGCTACAGGACAAATGGTTACCATTGCTGGTGTCCCAAGTCCACAACCCTCAAGGGTAGGGTTTCAGAACATCGCACCAAAACCTCTCCCTTCTCAGCAAGTTTCATCAACGGTGGTACAACAACCTATTCAACAACCACAGCAACCGACCCAGCAAAGTGTAGTGATTGTAAGCCAGCCAGCTCAACAAGGTCAGACTTATGCACCAGCCATTCACCAAATTGTTCTTGCTAATCCGGCAGCTCTTCCAGCTGGTCAAACAGTTCAGCTAACTGGACAACCAAACATAACTCCATCTTCCTCACCATCACCTGTCCCAGCGACTAATAACCAAGTCCCTACTGCCATGTCATCTTCTTCCACCCCTCAATCACAGGGACCACCTCCTACTGTCAGTCAAATGCTATCTGTGAAAAGGCAGCAACAGCAGCAGCATTCACCAGCACCCCCACCACAACAGGTACAAGTACAAGTTCAGCAGCCACAACAAGTACAGATGCAAGTTCAACCACAGCAAACGAATGCAGGAGTTGGTCAGCCTGCTTCTGGTGAGTCGAGTCTGATAAAACAGTTGCTGCTTCCAAAGCGTGGTCCTTCAACTCCAGGTGGTAAGCTTATTCTCCCAGCTCCACAGATTCCTCCCCCTAATAATGCAAGAGCTCCTAGCCCTCAGGTGGTATACCAGGTGGCCAATAACCAAGCAGCAGGTTTTGGAGTGCAGGGGCAAACTCCAGCTCAGCAGCTGTTGGTTGGGCAGCAAAATGTTCAGTTGGTCCAAAGTGCGATGCCACCCACAGGGGGAGTGCAAACTGTGCCCATTTCGAACTTACAAATATTGCCAGGCCCACTGATCTCAAATAGCCCAGCAACCATTTTCCAAGGGACTTCAGGCAACCAGGTAACCATAACAGTTGTGCCAAATACAAGTTTTGCAACTGCAACTGTGAGTCAGGGAAATGCAACTCAGCTCATTGCTCCAGCGGGAATTACCATGAGCGGGACCCAGGCAGGAGTTGGACTTCAGGTGCAAACGCTTCCAGCCACTCAAGCATCTCCAGCTGGACAATCATCTTGTACTACTGCTACTCCCCCATTCAAAGGTGATAAGATAATTTGCCAAAAGGAGGAGGAAGCAAAAGAAGCAACAGGTTTACATGTTCATGAACGTAAAATTGAAGTCATGGAGAACCCGTCCTGCCGACGAGGAACCACGAACACCAGCAATGGGGATACAAAGGAAAATGAAATGCAAGTGGGAAGTCTTTTAAATGGGAGAAAGTACAGTGACTCAAGTCTACCTCCTTCAAACTCAGGGAAAATTCAAAGTGAGGCTAATCAGTGCTCACTAATCAGTAATGGGCCATCGTTAGAATTAGGTGAGAATGGAGCATCTGAAAAACAGAACTCAGAACAAATGGACATGCAGGATATCAAAAGTGATTTGAGAAAACCTTTAGTTAATGGAATCTGTGATTTTGATAAAGGAGATGGTTCTCATTTAAGCAAAAACATTCCAAATCACAAAACTTCCAATCATGTAGGAAATGGTGAGATATCTCCAATGGAACCACAAGAGACTTTAGATGCCACTCCCCAAGATACTGCCAAAGGTGATCAACTAGAAAGAATTTCTAATGGACCCATATTAACTTTGGGTGGTTCACCATCTGTGAGCAGTATACAGGAGGCTTCAAATGTGGCAACACAGCAATTTGGTGGTACTGATTTGCCTAATGGACCTCTAGCTTCAAGTTTGAATTCAGATGTGCCTCAGCAACGCCCAAGTGTAGTTGTCTCACCACATTCTACAACCTCTGTTATACAGGGGCATCAAATCATAGCAGTTCCCCACTCAGGATCAAGAGTGTCCCATTCTCCTGCCCTATCATCTGACGTTCGGTCCACAAATGGCACAGCAGACTGCAAAACTGTAAAGAGGCCAGCAGAGGATAATGATAGGGAAACAGTCACAGGAATTCCAAATAAAGTAGGAGTTAGAATTGTTACAATCAGTGACCCCAACAATGCTGGCTGCAGTGCAACAATGGTTGCCGTGCCAGCAGGAGCAGATCCAAGCACTGTAGCTAAAGTAGCAATAGAAAGTGCTGCTCAGCAAAAGCAGCAACATCCACCAACATACGTACAGAATGTGGTCCCACAGGTAAGTCATTCTACTGTCACATTTCTCTTACAAAAATTCTGGCCTGTAAATATGATTTTAGGGAGACATGCACTGTTTTTCCATGTCTCATTTTGGAAAGTTAATTGTGTCAGGTCATCAGTGTACTCAAGCTGTCCTGCTCTTTTATTTTTCTGCTTTTTGTGATATTAAACAGTTTTCAATTGTTAACTTTTGCACATGGTTTAAAGAATCTTTCTATTTTGTTATACACCCAAATTAGTAATTTTGTAGACCTGAGATGGAGAAGCGCTTGTAATCTAACATGTCTTGGAGAATTTTAAAAATATAACTTAGTCTCCTTTTGGATTGAGAGGCAGGGGAGAAGGGGGGGGGGTGTTGTTGAGTACTCCAAAAGGAAATTTCTATATTTGATTTTGACATGAGTGTGTTTTTGTGGTTCTTTTCACAGTACTTTTGTAAAAAAAGATAAATCCCATAAGAACTTTATCAAGTGGTTCTTGTTATATTTATGTGTTGAATTAATTGCCTTTATTCTTTAAAAAGTATTACTTATAATTTCAATTTGTTTCAGCTATTCTGATATTCTTAATTTTATGTTTCTTACTCCTTTGCTCTACTGTCATGTTTCTGCTGTTTGCTTTTTAATACCTACTATTTCATCTCTGCATGCCTTAGTAAATAAAAGTGTTTTCTAGGATCAGTGCTACTGCGTTGATGGTCCAGTCGGCCTGTAAAGATTTTTAAGGACTGTGTTGTATTCTCTTTCCTCTCAAACTACGGGTTCACTTAACAGTTGTCTCTCACCTATTTCCTGGATTACTTCTTTTTCACGCTCTCTTTCCTAATTACTACATAGCCAGAACCTTCTGTAACTATTGCCAACTCTGATAGCACTCTTCTGGCTTGGATTTCTTCTCTGTGCTTATGGTGATGACAGCAGATCTATGACCATTGTTGGCATGGGTACCAAATCTAGGTGAAGGAGGCAACAAAATAGAAGATGAAAGAAGAGAATCCCTTGCTTCAGAACAGTTCATCAACTGATACGCATCTTTCTTCATGTGTATGGATAAAGCTAGAGAGTGCTGCTCTGGGGGTGTAATGAGATTTTAATTCACATGTTAGTATTGCTTAGATCTATTTCAAGATACCGAAATAGATTGTCTTTAGTGGATATTAGGTACATGGCAATAATTAATATTGAGTTTTGGTGGAAAATACTAAATCATTTTTACTCAAACTTTTATGAGTTTGAGTTTTTCATTTATTACACACACTAAAAACGTTTTTAAATGATGCAGTGTCTAGCATTTAGTAAGCATTCAGTAAATTGGGATTTTATATTTTTTCTTAAATTTAATAATTTCCCAATTCATCTTGCTTATGTGCCTATCTCTGTTTTTCCCTCCTAGGTTCCTTTATAATCTTAAATAGTTAGAATAGACCAAGCCAAATTAGAGAAAAACTCTATAACTATGGAATCGTTTCATTAGCTCTCATTTTTTGTGTCCTTAATCTTCCAGTGTGGTTAAATTCAATAATGATACCTAAGTAACAAAAAATGAATAATACTACCTAAGACTAGGACCTGTGCTAGGAACTTTGCACTAACGCATTTTATTTAATCCTCACAGCAACTTTATTAGGTAAAAATTGTAATCACTATTTTAGAGATGAAGCCCCAAGATGCTAAATAACTCACCTAGGGTCACCAACAAATATGAGGTGGTACCAGGACTAAAATCTGGGTGTGTGTCTGAAACCAGAACTTATGCTCTTAACCCATTTCTCTACTACTCTAAAAGATTTCTTTGTAGAGTTCTAGAAAGGCCTTTTATGTCTAACATATTATTTGAACTATTACATTATAGGATGTGAGTTCCACTAAATGGTAATTTTAGGACATTAATCCTAAAACTGTTTACTTAACCCGTGGGATATGTATGCATCTAATTCAAGCCATAAAATTAATACATTTTATTCCTAATCTGAAAAATGTGAGCTAAACTTATGTGTTCTCCTCAAGAATGTAGTTTATTTAAAATAGCTACATTCTTTATTTCTAAACTTGGTGTTTGGTTGGTATGTAGAAATTTAAAACTTTGCAAGGAAAGAGAGACATAGCATGCATGTTGTCTATGAGAATCAAAAATGAGGATTCTTATGTATAGTGCTTAGCACAGTGTCTGCTACGTAGTTCAGTGCTCAATAATGGTGCAGTTATATTTTATCTTCCCATATAGGCTAAAGTACCGATAAAGGCTAAAAAATGACCAGCTGTTCAAGATGGTATCATCAGTTTCCTTTGAAGGGTAGGCTCTTGGGCCTTCTTAAGAGCCTGCTAATAGAAAGCCATTTTCATTGTTGCCCAGATTCTTTAAATTTCTCTCTCTACTCTTAAAGTTGCATTTTAAGCCTTGGTTTAACACCGTTTTATTCACTGTTTGAATTGGTACTTTGAAAGGGTAGATGAAATAGAGGATTTTAAATGTGATTTTTCAGCCAAACCTTGTTATTTCCACCATTTCAAGGGGTCTGGGGATGTTAAGGAGGCACCTAGACCCCAAGAAGGAACTTCCAGACTTGTAGAATGCTCAGGGCTAGAAAGACTGCAGGGAAATGTCCCTGCTGAGAATGGCCAACAGGTAATCCTTCCTGGTATCATTGTTTCATTTTTCTTTGCCTGATTTTGTTCCTTCTCACTCCCATTAATCAGTATTAATTTCATTACAGAAAAAAAATTAGCAACAAATAAAGGAGAGAGATACATAAAAGTAAATGGTATAACCATGGATTTTGTATTTAAGTAGTGTTTAGCTGGTAGTTCATATAAATACAAAATAAATTGTACCGACTTCAAGGCAAATTTCTTTGTTTGTAGCTGCTTATTTTCAATCTGTTATATTTGCAAGTTAGAGTGCCAACATATAGGATATTGTAGCTGAAAGCCCTCCCTTCTTCCACCATTCATGAATTGATATCTGCTGGAGGCATAAAACTAGATTGGCAAATAAAAAGAAAGTTAGTTATAAATACTTACCTAAGACTTGTCTTTTTCAGGAGCATAAAAAACATGTGGCGAACATACCTATATCTGTTAATCTGTTAGTCCATGATCTGATAACATGCCAAATTCTTGTATATAAAAATAGTTCTTAAGGAGGTGCCTGTTTCAGGTTATATATGCTGCTCCTCAGTTCCTTGTCCTTCACATATGAATCATTCCTTGTATGGTACTGTGTAACACTGTGAATATTGATATTTTTCGTGGTCCCTTCCTTTCTTTGATCAAGAATTGGAAGTTAATCCATCAGAAAGCAGATCTTTAGCCTCAAGGGGGCAGCATTTAGTCAGAACCATTGAAGATCATTTTAGCAAGAGCCACGAGAATATCATGTCAGTGGTTTTTTTGTTTTGTTTTTTTCAAGGGTTTTTTTAGTGAGGAAGATTAGCCCTGAGCTAACATCTGTTGCCAATCCTCCTGTTTTTGCTGAGGAAGACTGGCACTCAGCTAACCTTTGTGTCCATCTTTCTCTATTTTTTATATGTGAGGCGCCTGCCACAGCATGGCTTGACAAGCAGTGTGTGGGTCCACACCCGGGATCCGAACCTGTGAACTCCAGGCCACCAAAGCAGAGCACGCGAACTTAACCACTACGCCACCGGGCTGACCCCTCAGTGGTTTCTTTTAAGAGTACTACTGCTCAGATTTGTAGACTAGTGGCACATCATAATAACTAAGAAAGGCATTACCACTACACAGAATTTTTTTGTTTACGTTTCAATGTGTTCTTATAAGATAGGCTTGCTATGTATTGATTATTTAGCTAAGAGGAAAAAAACCTGCTAGTTTAAGAAAATGAGGAAATGTTAGAGCAGAAGGAGCCTTAGATATTGTCTTGTCCAAAACCCTCATTTTTAAGAGTTGAAATAACTTTTTCCCACATTCACAAAGATCTCTTTTCCAGTGATTTCTATTATTGTCTTAATTCTGTTCTTTAAAGATCTATATGTTTAGACTGTGTAATCTCTTACATCACATTTAGAGTAAATCTAATTCTTGTTTCTTATAAACATTTGAAAGTATCTCTCCTTACTTACATCTTCTTTAGAATACACTTTCCCAGTTCCTTCAGTGTCATAATGTCTGATTTATTCATCATCATATTTACCTTGACCAGTTCCATTTTATAAGTGGCTTTCAAAATGTGTAGCTAGAATTGAACACAGTATTTCATTACTACTTAGTAAAGAATTTCTTTTGAGAAGAATAGATTTTGATTTTGTGGTTTTTCTAACACAGATTGAAATGTTTAAATTTTAGTCTTATTTTAAGGTTTTTAAAGTTTAATATTAATAAGAAGTAAGGATTTAAGAGCCTCAAATCCCATCTTACATCAGAAAATATTATCAGTGTAATCTAGAATTTTCAGCCATAATTTGCTTTTGAAAAGGTGATAAAGCAAAGCGAGATTATAATTTCTTATTTTAATGAAAAGAGCAATATCTTTGCCAAAAATAAAACTGCTACATTAACTGACATTTTCAGTCAATTTTGCTTTACAAAAGAAATCACAGAATTGTTTCATATTCTTTGTGTAATTTTACTTTTCTGATCACTAATGACTGGAGGTGTGCCTTTTTTGCTTTGATTAAAAAATAAACTGATATAAAAAATTAGCTCTTCCTCAACAGAGTAGAACAATGATATGGAATATTCCTCAAGAGTGAGCATTCCAAAAAATGTGACTTTCAAACCTACTTTTACATTTACATTTGACTTAGGGTTATGGCTAATGATCTGGCAATTCACAGTAAACAATAATGTTACGAAAAATTAAACTTTTACATCCTAAAAAAATATACTTTGCATTCTCGTGCAAACGACTTAATTCTTAAAACGTAATTAATTTAAATGGTATTTTGAAAAACATGCAGTACAGTACTAACAACCTATATAAAAATTAGTTTTCTTGAAAGAAATGTGCAATTTTTTAATATAGAAGGAAACTTAAAAATATTAACTCCTATGGTCAAAGAAAATATGAATCTTGGAATTTCTCGTTTGGTACTTCTGTAAGTACTTAAATTCTCTTTGTTTCACTGGTGTATTTAGCTCTAATTCTTTTTATCATTTGTTTACTTTTTGTTGTGAAATTTTCAAACTTACACAAAAGTAGAGCCAATAAGCCCACTTGTATCCTAGCTTCAAGTATTATCACCATTTTGTCTTTCTAGTCTCATCTGTTCCCCACCACTGTCATTTTTTTTTCCTGGAGTACTTTAAAGCAAATCCAAAACGTTATTTGATTTCACCAATAAATACTTCAGTATATATTTCTCTAATAGTTAAGTACTTTTAAATGTATATAAATATATGTATATCCACATTACTAAATAACACCTAACAAAAATAGTAATTTCTTAATATTATCTGCCACCTGGTTCCTGTTCGGTTCCCCAGCTATCTTTTTTTTTTTTTTTTGTGGGGAAGACCAGCCCTGAGCTAACATCCGTTGCCAATCCTCCCCTTTTTGCTGAGGAAGACTGCCCCTGAGCTAACATCCGTGCCCATCTTCCTCTACTTTATATGGGACGCCGCCACGGCATGGCTGACAGGCAGTGCGTCGGCGGGCGCCCGGGATCCGAGCTCGCGAACCCTGGGCTGCCAAGCGCGGACTAAACCGCTGCGCCACCAGGCGGCCCCCCCCAGCTATCTTAAAAAAACTTTTTTTTAAACAACTTGTTTGAATTAGGATCAAGTTTCTGCACATTGCATTTGGTTCCTGTGTCTTTTATTTGTTCTTAATTTAACAGTCTGCATTAATTCAGTCCTTCCATCCTTGCCACATCTCTCATTAACATTTGGAGTTAAAATAGCCTATGATTCCGTTATTAAATTTTCTGTGTGACGCCAATAAGAGTTCCACAATGAAAATAAAATAGGATAATGATTTGTTAGCACTTATAAAAATAAGCTTAATGTACAAATATATGACAAGATAGTCAATAAAATACCTAACTTAAATGGTGATAGTGTAGGGAACCAGAAGGTTCATTCTGAGGGAATTTGATACCTCTGACAAATTTACCCTTTAATTAAAATTCTGAATATTTGTAACTTCTCACTTTTCAGTATTTGTATTTGTCTGAAACTGATCTTCTGGGTTACTCCCACTTATTAGAATTTCCTGAAGTTTTAATGCAATATTTTTATTTCAAGGAAACAATTTGACTATTTTTTTTAATAGATTGATTCTAATGTTATCTTCCTTTCCTTTTTCTCTGACCCCTTTTTTCCTGTCTGCTTTCTCACCATCAGTTTTTATGGCTTTAATAATTCACAGGTGAATGATTGTCAGATCCATGTTTCCAGCATTAACTTCTATTGATAGACATTTGTAGTTGTTGATCTGTCACTGTCCCCAAAGTGAACTCATCTTTTCCCCAAAGTATGATTTCCCTTCTGGACTTCTCTATTAGCATAATAATAATAGTAATAATTGCCATTTATTGAGAATCTAGAGCTAGGCTCTTCAAGTTTAGTTTTTCTAGTCTTCTCAGCATCCCATAAGTTAGGTTTTATTCCTTACACTGTATAGGTGAGGTAACTGAGGATTAGAAAGGTTAAGTAGGTTGCCCAGGGTCACATAGCTAGTTAAAAGGTAGATTGAAAATTTGAGTCCTGATCTGTCAAGCTGGAAAGACCAATTCTTTCCATGACACATGTACTGCCCTAAAATGCATGTTTTTCATGCATGTATGTATTTTGTTACTAACAGTATTGTAAAATCTTAAGGGTGGAGCCCTGTTATAGAAACAACTTCAGTCACATACCAAAAGTAGATTTTTTTGGTCGAGCTTAGAACTCAAAAGTTCTTATGACTTTACATTTCTAAGAACTTGTTCTATCAGCATTTTATTCTGTTTCTTTTTTCATTTTTATGCTGTAGCCTTATATGTTTGTGTTTTGTCTATTTTTTAAATTATTATGCCTTTTAAATCTGAGGTTTTCAGCAATTTTTAACTTAGTTTTACCAAAGTACTTCCAATATTACCTTATAAATGAACACGTATATTTAATATTTTCCCAAATTTTAAATTTATTGCCTTTTAACAATGCTTTGAAAATGGAATGCTACCATTTCTATGAGAAATTTAATATTATTTTTCCCTTTGTAATATATTATGAATGAAATTTGAGTTAAGCCTTCAAAGAAAATATATTGCCTCAAATTGTTTTAAGCTACATTATAGTCATTTACTTAACATGTTTTTCAGAGAGAAAGGGATGGGATATAGAAGAAAAAAAACATAGCTTATACTTAAAAGACTTATACCTACAATTAGAATCCTTTTACTTGTATTATCAATCAAAAGTTATAACTGAGCAACTTTAAAAATTAAAGTTATTAGTTAAAACAGCTTACTGCAAAATAATGTTTGCAACATTCTACTTATTTGGTCACATCATTTTTAACATCTGAAATTTTCTTTGCTTTTCACTATATATTGTTTGTTTTATGTTATATTCATTAAAAATCCAAGGAAATGTTATGCAAAGAAAAAAGAATTTGCAGTTCTTGTGAAGAATGTGATTTAGTAATCCAAATGGGTGCATTTATAGTAGATTTATTTCTCATTTTAATCTATAGTGATGTGTTCCTACCTAATTTTATTAACATAAAAAATCTTAATTCTAAATAATATATAGTCTATAACAGTAGCAACAGTATGATCTTGCCTCTGTGATTCATATGAAATAAAAGAATCTGACTTCCTAAATATTTTTATAAAAGTAGTTATCTTTTTAAAAAGAATTTTTAAAAGACAGTCATTAAAACTACAAATGTAAGTTTCGTATGTTAGAAGTACATAACTATCAATGTAATCACACTTATAAGCCTATACTATAAAATCTGAATGGTTTTCAATGTCATCTCACAAACTATGCTGTTGTGCTTTTTCACAGAGCACTCCTATGACGCCTTCACCAGCTGTACAAGTGCAGAGCCAGCCTAACAGTTCTCAACCTTCTCCATTCAGTGCATCTAGTCAACATGGGGATCCAGTGAGAAAACCTGGACACAATTTCATGTGTCTGTGGCAGTCTTGTAAAAAGTAAATGCCAATTTTATTTGATATACATAAATGGTCTTTGTTCTGGAATGCTTTTTTTGTATATAAATTTCTGTCATTTGTAGTTCCATGGAAATTTTCTTTTGAAACCACTAACTTATAGCAAAAATATTTTATGTTGAGTAATGTTTACATAGATCCAGTGCCACCTAAGCTAAGAAATTTATATAGATGGTGGAAAGAACTTCATTGCCTAATGGTAGGTTATCAGGGAATGCATTTTTCAGTATTAGGTTTTGTTGTTGTTTTGTTTTTGTTTTTGCTGAGTAAGATTCACCCTGAGCTAACCTCTGTGCCAGTCTTCCTCTATTTTGTGTGTGGGTCACCGCCACAGCATGGCCACTGACAAGTAGTGTATGTCCAACAAGTGGTGTATGTCTGCACCCGGGAAGCAAACCTGGGCCGTCGAAGTGGAGTATACTGTACTTAACCACTAGGCCATGGGCCAGCCCCTCAGTATTTTTAACAAAAGAAAATCAGCTAAGAATTTGATTTTATATTTGGCTACGAAAAGAGATAGATTTTTTTTTTTAAGTGATGATGTTAGTGGTGACTAGAATTTCTATATAGTAGAAACCTAAAGGTAATAATCTGTTAGGAAGAATGACTTGTTTTAAATTTGAGTTTGGTATGGACACCCCATGAAAATTATTTTTAAAGCCATATCATCTCTCAATTTAATAACTAAGATGAACAATGAGTAGGACTGAACTTAAACAGGCTTTCTTAGACTTGAAGGAACATTTGAGAATAATATTGGTTAAAATAAAATCTTAGTTCCTTTAACAGTACTCAGCCGAGACCCTTTGCCTTGTCACTTTTTAGAGCTGTGGGACTAAGGCACTCGTCTTAATAGACTTATTATATATAGACTTATTATATATAGTCTATATATAGACTTATGTCTTAATAGACATAAGAACCTTCTCATTTTTAGATATCAAAGATTTCGTTTCACTTTCCCTAACTGATAGCAGAAATTACCACATCCTTTTAAAAATTATATTTGCTATTCATAATTTTATGATATATTATAGACATTGTATTTCACTGTAAACTTCATATACAGATTTGTTGAAGGATTGTAGGTCTCAGTGTAGCCTATATTAATAGTATGCAAAATTTCTTCGGACAGTGTTTATCAAACTTTAAATCTCAAACCAGTAGTGGGGCCGTGAAATCATTTTGGCAGGTCTCTACCAGTAGGTTTTTGCTCGTTTTTCTTTTCAATGAAAACATGAATAAAATATATCAGATTCCATCATGTTAGTAAGGGTAAGTATTGTTTCCAGTTATATATGTATATAATATATGTATGTACTAGAGCATAGTGTAAAGTCTGTTTGTCAAGAGTTGTTTAAAAAATCAGTATTTTAGGTTGTCTCTGATTATTTCTTTCATTCATTTAATTTGACCATCTCTTTTTTTTTTCAGTTTTTGTCATGTTAATTTGAAATTTTCTTCATTGATGTCAGTTCTATTCTTTCTTCTTTTTTTTTTAGATTTTGTTTTTGTTTTCCCATGGAAAATAGTAGCTGATGGAATAGGTAGTCAGCTAATGCTGTTTGTTGACTGAAAAGTTTGAGAATAGCTGCTTTAGATGAAGTGTTTAGAGTATTTCAAGAAGAAAAATTTGCTGGAAGAGTTAAGGAAGCTAAATATACTGCACAGTTTCCCATCTTGCTAGCAGGATCAGTGTTATAAAATTTGATGATGTACCTTTTCTTTGTAAGCCTTTCTCAATAAGACAGACTCAACAAGCCTTCTTAGAGCCATTTTTAAAAGTTATTTTTAGATACTGCATTGGTAATAATTTCTGTATGATTCCACAAATATTTAGGAGGGTGCATGTGCTAGGAGCTAGAAATACAAAGGTCACTCTCAGCCCTTAGGGAAACAGATCCAAAAAAAACAAATAAATTACAGTATAAACAAGTGCTTTAAAAAGATAGTTTCATAGTGTTATTGGCAGCATAGTGGACAGTTAATGTAGTGCTGGATTGCTTAGAAAAGTTTTACTACAGACATTACGTTGGGGTTGGATCTTGAAGAATGAGTAGGAGTTTGTCATGCAAAAACAATTCCAGTCAAAATAGCAAGTGCAGGGAATTATAGAAGGGCTAGTATGCCCGGGGAACTGTGAAAAGCTTCCTTTCATGGAATTAACTTGGAGTAACTTGGAGTATACATTTAACCTATTTTTAGTTCTATGGTATGACCATACTTTATATGATCTTTTTGTATTTGTAATTCTTCTTTTCTATATATAATATAGATTCTTTTCATTGAACCACCCACTCTTAACATCAGCACATATCAGTAATTTCTCGTTTAATCTGCAGGCATGTATCTCTAAAAAATGGGGACCCCATTCTTTAAACATAATCTACACGCTGTGGGAAAATAACATTAATCCCTTCATTATGAGTTCTTCAAATATCCAGTCAGTGTTTACATTTCTCCACTCATCTTTTGTTTAGAGTCTGAATTGGAATCCAAGATTCAAGCATTGCCTCTTGTTGAGAAGTCTAGGTCTCTCTTAATCTGTAGATTACCCCTCCATCTCTTAATTTTTTTCCTTGCAATTTTTTGTTGGTAAAATCAGGTCATTTGTCCTGTAGAGCATCACAATCTGGATTTTGCTGGTGGTGTTTAGCATGTTACTCTGACCCTGTATTTTCTCTTAAGTTGGTAGTTAGGACCGGATGTTTGATTAGATTCAGATTTGGTTTTTATGAAGACCATTTTAGAAATGGCATCGTGTACTTCTGTCAGTATGTAATATCTTGTTGCCTCCCTTTTTGTGATGTAAACAGCCATTGAGAATCCTTGTCCTATATCCATTATTTCATTAAGGGTTGTAAAATGTAAAAGTTCCCTTTTTATCAACTCTCTGATTTCTCTGAAGAATAGTTAGTTCCTAGAGAAAAGGCTAGATAGATTATTGATTATTTCTATTATTTACCAATTTTCAAAATAGTAAGTTGTTTACTAACACTCCACACAGGTGACCGTTAGGTTTGGTTTTTTGTTTGTTTTTGATTTTAGTATCATTATAAATGAACTTATGAATTTAAACATATTTTAGGTATTTCAACCTACTGCAGTTATTTTATCCTTCTTGATGTTCAAATTGTCCCATGTTTGGCCAGTGAAGGCCTGTTCAAGTCCATTGGTTGTGATCTTAGTGTAAGTCTTTGATAGCTTCCTTGCTCTCTGTTACCACAAAATGTTCCAGGCTTATCTTGTACGTTTCCTGTCCCATGTCAGCAGTCAACTATTTCTTCAAGGGCGTCTGGTGTCTTTTGATGAGAAATGGTATTTAGTTTAGGCCCCAGGGGCTACCCATTGCTTTTAAGTTGGTTATTGTTTCTAGGACTTTTCAATGGACAGACTAGATAAGATGATTTTTATCTCATGTTTAGAAAGACCTTCTCAATTCCTGGATCATGAAATACACATTTTGTTGCTTTCCACTACTTTAATATTTTAACTTTTTGATCTATCTGTAATTTAGTTTCATATATAAAGTGACATATGAATCTAGCTTTGTTGTTTTCCAAATGGCTAACATATTGTCGAGTTCATTTCCCTTAGGGATTTGAATTTTCCACCCTTAATATATACTAAATTCCTGTGTGCTTTTTCCATTTTTGGATTAGTTGTTATTCCATTGGTCTCTGTCCTTATCATACTGTCATTTTAAATTTTAATGTTAGATATGGTAAGTTCCTCCTCCTGATTTTTCTTTTTCAGAGTGTTTCTCATTATTTTTTCAGTGACTTACCTTGTACCAGGCATTGTGCTAGGTTCTGAAATTAGAGTGATTTATAAATCAGACTTGGTACCTGCACAGATATTTATCCTTTCAAATGAACTTTAGAATGTTTTTTTGTTTTGTTTTGTTTTTTGCTGAGGAAGATTCGCCTGAGCTAACATCTGTTACCAATCTTCCCTTTTTTTGCTTGAGGAAGATTCACCCTGAGCCAACATCTGTGCCAGTCTTCCCTTATTTTGTATGTGGGTCACCACCACAGTGTGGCCGCTGATGAGTGGTGTAGATCTGTGCCTGGGAACCAAACCCGGGCTGCCGACGCAGAACACACCACACTTAACCACTAGGCCATGGGGCCAGCCCTCTAGAATGTTTTTAGAGATCCCCAAAAAAGCTTATTGGGATTTTCGTTGTAATTGCTTTTAATGAATAGGTATTTTTGTTTGTTTTCTAGTAGTGAACATTTTTCCAATATTGATTCTTCCCTTATAAGAAAAAGGTATCGGCCTTGGTATTATAGTCTTTTTTTTCCCCGGTAGAGCTTGAATGTTTTCTTCACCTAAGTTCTGCAACTTTATTAAGTTTATTGCCAGTTGTAGTTCTTATTTTTGTTGCTATCATAAATGATCTTAACTTATATTTTTAAACCAGTGGTTTTTTTCTATATTTATATCTCTTATTTTGTCCTCTCCTCCAATTATAATATCTAATGTTTTCAGAATTGTTATATAATAGTAGTGATGATATTCATCCTTATCTTTTTAAAAAAATTAATAGACTTTTTTAGAGAAGTTTTAGGTTTATAGAAAATTGAGCAGATAGTGCAGAGAGTTCCTGTATACTCCCTCTTCCCTGCGGTTTCCCGTAATATTAACATCTTGTATTAGTGTGGTACATATGTTATGAATGGTGAGTGACATTTATACATTATTATTAACTAAAGTCCATAGTTTCCATTAGAATTCACTCTTCATGTTATGCAGTTCTGTGGATTTTGACAATGCACAATGTCATATGTCCATCATTACAGCATCATACAGAATAGTTTCACACCCTGAAAATCCCCTATGCTTCACCTATTCATCTCCTCACTGCCTCCCCTCTCAGCCCTGGCAACTATTGATTTTTTTTTTACTATTCTATAGTTTTGCCTTTTCCAGAATGTCATATAGTTGGAATCATATATATGTAGACTTTTCAGACTGGCTGCTTTTACTAAGCAGTATGTGTTTAAGTTTCCTCCATGTCTTTTGTGACTTGATAGCTCATTTCTTTTTCTTGCTGAATAATATTTCATTGTATGGATGTACTAGTTTGTTTATCCATTCAACTATTGAAGGATATTTTGGTTGCTTCTGGTTTTTAGCAATTATTAATAAAGCTGCAATAAACATTTGTGTGCAGATTTTTGTATGGACATAATTTTTCAATCATTTGGTCAAATACCTAGGATTACAATTGCTTGATCATATGGTAAGACTATGTTTAGCATTGTAAGAAATTTCCAAACTATTTTCCAAGTGGCTGTACCATTTTGCATTCCCACCAGCAGTGAATGAAAGTTCCTATTGCTCCACATCCTCATCAGCATTTGATATTGTCAGTTTTTTAGATTTTAGCCATTCTAATAGATGTGCGTCTGTATCTCTTCTGTCTTAATTTGTATTACCCTAATGACAAAAGAAGTTAAGCATCTTTGCATATGCTTAATTTACAATCTGTATATCATCTTTGGTGGGGTGTCTATTAAGATTTTACCCATCTTTTGGGATGTTTGTTTGCTGAGTTTTTAGTAATCCATGCATGTTAGATTTTGTCAAATGTTTTTTCTGCATCTGTTGATATGGCCTTATGAGTTTTCTTCTTTAGTCTGTTGATGTGATGGATAACATCAGTGAATTTTTGAGTGTTGAACCAGTCTTGCAAACTTGGAATAAATAAATTGAATAAATAATTTTTTTTCAGCTTTGCTTAAGATATTTATTCAGTGCTCTTATGGTCAGCCTCAGTGGCTCACCAAAGGGGCAGAGCAGGGCAGGGGCATACAGTGACACAGTGCAGCCTTCATTTTTCATTGGTATATAGCTCTTTTTATACATTGTTTTCTCAGTTTTCTGATATTTTTCTTGAGGATTTTTACATCTGTGCTCATGAGAGATACTTGTTTGTTGTTTTTCTGTCTTTGGTTTTGGTATTGGGGTAATGCTGACTTCATACAATGAGTCAGGAAGTGTTTGCTCTGCTTCTATATTCTGGTAGACATTGAAGAGAATTGGTATCATTTCTTCCATGAAATGTTGGTAGAATTCACCAGTGAAACCAGCTTGACCTGGTGCTTTCTTTTGGAGGTTATTAATCATTTATTCAATTTCTTTAATGGTTATTGGCTTATTCAGATTATTTCTCCTTGTGTGAGTTTTGGCAGATTGGCTTTTAGAGAATTGGTCCATTTCTTATAAGTTACCAAATTTATGGCATAGAGTTATTCATAATGTTCCTTTATTATCCTTTTAATGTCCGTGGGCTCCATAGCAACGGCCCCTCTTTCATTTCTGATATTAGTAATTTGTATCTTCTCTCATTTTTTCTTGGTTAAGCTGGCTAGAGATTTATCTATTTTATTGATCTTTTCAAAGAACCAGCTTTTGGTTTTATTTTCTTTATTGATTCCCTGATTTCATTTAATTGATTTCTGCTCTAATTTATTATTTCTTTTTTTCTGCTTGCTTTGAGTATATATATTGCTCTTTTTTCTCTAGTTTCCTAAGGTGGAAGCTTAGATTATTGCTTTTAGATCTTCTTTTCTAATACATACATTTAATGCTATAACTTTCCCTCTACATACTGCTTTAGCTGTATCCCACGAATTTTGATAAGTTGTATTTTCATTTTCACTTAGTTCAAAATATTTTAGAGATGTGAGGTTTAATCTCCAAATATTTTGAGATATTCCAGCTATCTTTTTGTTAGTGATTTCTAGTTTAATTCCACTGTGATCTGAGAGCACACTTTATGATTTCTATTCTTTTTTTTTTTTTTGGTGAGGAAGACCAGCCCTGAGCTAACATCCGTTACTAGTCCTCCTCTTTTTGCTGAGGAAGACTGGCCCTGGGCTAACATCGTGCCCATCTTCCTCTACTTTTTTTATATGGGACGCCACCACGGCATGGCTGACAGGCAGTGCGTCGGCGGGCGCCCGGGATCCGAACCCGCGAACCCCGGGCTGCCAAGCGCGGACGAAACCGCTGCGCCACCGGGCCGGCCCTATGATTTCTATTCTTTTAAATTTGTTGTGTTTTATATCCCAGAATGCAGTCTGTCTTCGTGAATGTTCCACGTGAGCATGAGAAGAATGTATTTTTTGCTGTTGTTAGGTGAAATATTATATAAATGTCAGTTAGATCCAATTGATTGATGGTGCTATTCAGTTCAACTACATCCTTATTGGTTTTCTCCCTGCTGGATCTGTCAATTACCGATAGAAGCGTGCTGGTCTCCAAGTATAATAGTGGCTTTGTCTATTTCTCCATGCAGTTCTATCAGATTTTGCTTCATGTTTTGATGCTTAGTGTTAGGAACGTATACCTTAAGAATTATATGTCTTTGTGAAGACTTGACTTCCTTATCATTATATAATGTCCCTCTTTATCCCTCATAATATTCTTGCTCTGAAGTCTGCTTTGTCTGAAATTAATATAGTTCCTGCAGCTTTCTTTTGATTAGTGTGGCATGGTGTATCTTTCTCCATCTCTTTACTTTTAATCTATCTGTGTCTTTATATTTAACCACATAGTTGGGTTTTGTTTTTTTAATCCACTCTACCAGTGTCTTTGTCTTTTAGTTAGTGTATTTAGACCATTCACATTTAAAGTGATTATAGATATAGTTGTATTATTATCTATCACATTTGTAAATATTTTCTATTTATTTCACTTCTTCTTTATTTCTTTGTCTTCCCATGTTTTTCTGCTTTTTTTGGTTTTAATTGACTACTTTATATGATTTTATTTTCTCCTCTCTCTTAGCATATCAGTTATACTTCTTTTAAAATTTTTATGGTCACCCTAGAGTTTGAAATATATATTTACAACTAAACTAAGTCCACTTTTAAACTACAATATACTACTTCATGAGGAGTGCAGGTACCTTGTAACAGAGTATTCTTACTTCTTTCCTAGTGTCCCTTATGCCATTGCTGTCATTCATTTTGCTTATCCAAAAGCTATAATCACCAAATACATTGTTGCTATTATTTTGAACAAATGTATATCTATTAGATTAATTAAGAGTAAGAAAAATAAAATAATTTATTTTACCTCCATTTATTCATTTTCTAACACCTTTCCTTTCTTTAATTAGATCTGAGTCTCTGACCTCTATCATTTTTCTTCTCTCTGAAGAACTTCTTTTAACATTTCTTGTAAGGCGAGTCTACTGTTCAAATGCCCTTGGTTTTTGTTTGTCTGAGAAAGTGTTTATCTCTCCTTCACTTTTGAAAGATAATTTTGTGGACACAAAATTCTAGGTTGGTGGATCATTTTCTTTCAACACTTTAAATATTTCACTCTTCTTGCTTACGGGTTTCTCAAGAATCATCCAATGTAATCTTATCCTTGTTCTTCTAGCAGTAAAGTGTTTTTTTCCTCTAGTTTCTTTCAAGAATTTTTATCTTTGAGTTTTTAGCCATTTGAATATGATATGCCTAGGTATATCAGTTCTCTGATGATTTTCAGAAGAGTTCTTATTTCTCAGTATTTTCAGCTTTTTTCTTGTTCTGAAGATGGGAGTGACAACTTCCAAGCTCTTTACATGTCTGAGCAGAAACTGGAAGATCCTCATCCTTATCTTTATTCTTGTTTGTATATTGTGAGCACAATGTTGACTATTAGTTTATAATTTGAACTATATAAATATTGTGTGATTATATTTTGTCTTTTATTTTTGTTTTAAGAAAGGAGACTTAAAAAATTCCCTGTAGTAAAAAATGCTTATGGGGCTAGCCCAGTGGCATAGTGGTTAAGTTCATGCCCTCTACTTCGGCAGCCCGGGGTTCATGGGTTCAAATCCCAGGTGCAGACCTACACACGGCTCTTCAAGCCATGTTGTGGTGGCATCCCACATACAAAATAGAGGAAGATTGGCAACAAATGTTAGCCCAGGACCAATCTTCCTCACACACACACACAAAAAACCAATGAACTACTTTTTAAATTCTGTGTAATTGGAGGAAAGGACTCAATGCCTCTGGGTAGCCAAGAATTTACATTCATTGTTTTTAGTACTGTGTATCTTGGCCACAGTGTTCTCTGATTGAGCAGTGTCAGGATAAAGGGGAAGTTTAAGAGAGGCCCTCCAATTTACCTTTAACCATAGGATCTCTGCTTTTTCCTTCATGTGTAGGGGTTTGCAGTCATAATTTAGTTTGAAAACAGAGTTGTACTGCTACAAGAGACATTTGAAAGCCACTTTGTTAGAATATGTTACTCATAGATATCTAATTAATAGCTGCTACAGAAAAGAAGAAAATTATTTCCCTTTGGGAAGAACATAATCTATATTGTGTTTATATTTAGAATTGCATCATTAAAAGTCAAAGCAGGAATTTAGAGAGTTTCAAATTTATTCCAAACAAACATTTCCAGTGTGGAAGGTGTTCTGTCTAGGAACCAGGGACTTTTATTCGCCCTAATAACACTGATATTTCCTGACCACCCAGGAATCTTCTCAAGTTATGCTGAGGTTCAGACCACTGGGTTCCTACTGAACCTTATACAGTTGTAGTTTCTCCTAAAGATTCTAACATAAGGTTTTATTATGCCAACAATACAAACCTAAATAATATTTTTGTAGCAAGATGAGGTTTGAATAATGTGAAATAACAGAAAACAACAACAAACATCAACCTCACTGTATGTTACAAATGAATGAAAACTTATACGTAGGTAGAATTTGTATTCGCAATAAAGGTGCTTCTACTTCTTCCAGAAGTATCATCCAAAATTCATAGTAAATCTTTAATTTCTTTTAGTAAGTGATATTTCAGAAATCATGTAGTCAGTTTAAATAGTTACCTGAAAAAAGTTGAAATATTTAACGAAAACTGTTGGCAGTTTTATACATTTTATTTTAATGTAAAGAAGTATCTAAAGACTAGTTGAGTATGATATATAAAGTTGCCATCTTGATAATTTGAAAATATTTGGTAAGTAAGATTTCCATAATGGAAATGTTTAATGCATCAATGATTGCTTAATTCTAGTTAAGTCGACAGTTTAAATTGAAATAAATCAGTAGTTAGATTGATCAACAGCTTGAATTACATAGCAGTAGGAGAATAAAATTGAAATTTGTTGTATAACATCTTTTGTCTGAATTTTGTGGTCATTAACACCAGAAGATATCTTCAGAGGGTTGATGCTTTGCCCTCCAAAAGTTTTATCACATTAGCACGATGTCTGGCACATAAAAGGCTTTTGATTAATATTTGTTGAGTGACTTAAATGAATGAAGATTAACTAGCTTGATTCTGTAGTAAACAGTTCTTTGCTGACCTAGCTTGTTGGCATCTTGCCTTTTTAACTGTCAAGGTAACAGTCCTTCATCTTGCTGTTTTTACGTTTATAAAAGATTTTATGTAAAAGCTCTGGAATCACTGGGTATTTTGCTAATATTATTATTCTTAAAATTTGAACTAATAAGCCTTTATAAATTTGAGATTAATTTCATGTAATAATACTTTTGGTGGCATTAGTTTGAGAAGTATGTATTCCTTGGGCCTAAACTATTGATCTGCCATTAATAAAAAAATATTATTAGGAAAAGCCCTAATTTCTTGCGCAGTTGCTGGCAGAGTTTTTTTACGTTACTTCATTCTTCCAAACACTGGATACCAAGGAATACTTAAAGATGGTACCCAAAACCAAAAAGTTATATACCATGAAACAAATTTGCCAAATGGTGTTGAAATCCTTTTCAGTGTTATTTAAAATATTTGGGAAAAAAATTTCCTAGGGTGAGAATCTAGGCTGTAGTATACTAATAAACTTTATTTATTCCATGGAAACTATGCACAGAATAAGGAGAATTATGTAGCAATGCTAATCTCTTAAACCTAGTATGCTTTTCAGAATTTGCCAGCTGTTAAAAAAAGGAAAAAATTTATAGCATCATAGATACTGTGTATAAAAGTGTACCTCAGTTTTTACCTGGTAATAAATTTATGCATAGTATTCGAGTAAACAATCATGTATTATAGTAGAGTAGGAAAAAATCAGGTCTTTTGTGTTAGACATATCTGGTTTCAAATCCCAGCTCTTGCCACATTAGTTCTCTGGCTCTGGAAAGTTACAGAAAGCTTGTTCCTCAGCAGCAATGTGAGGGTAACTTTACCTTCTTCAAAGAGCCATCATAGAAATCAAACAAATGATGTTTGTGAGTATGCCAGTAAGTACTGAGCAAACAGAAATTCAGGGAGGGGAAGTAGTTTATGCTGTGTGCAGCTTTGAAAGGAACAGTGTGAAGTGATACGCTGCCCTGTCTTTCAAGGAGTCCAAGTGAGTATCTAGAGTTTTAAATTCATATGTATGCTTTATCTCATTAAAAAATACACAAATACAAACATCACTATTCATTTTTATCTCCACGCTTATGTTTAGTTTATTCAGTGTAACGTTATTGTAATGCCTACATTGTGCTAATCCACTTTCATACTACTTTTCAAATGTGAACTGTTATTTCAGCCCCATATTCAGATTTTGCTGGAGAGTACACATTTTAAAAGAATATTTAAACAAGGTCCCTGAGAATACATTTTCTATTTTGCTATGTAAAATATGTGACTGCTTCAGAGACCAGTAGGTTAGTAGGAGTTAGTGCTGGAGGATCAAAGAGCTAATACAGAAATCCTTTCCTCTATTAATTATAATTAATAATACTAAAGTTATTAATATCAGTTTTATTAATTATTAGAAGGAAAGGAGGTTGAGCCAAAGATCGATAGTTATGGCTGTCCTCAGTGAGAACCCCCTTCTTATGTTTGGAGATGTTTCACATAATTTGAGTCTTACTAGGAGACAGGACATCTCTCTCTCTCTAAAAGCCAAAAATTAAACAATGGCCAAATACTTGCTTCCTCCCCCATTGCCTTTGGCAGCTGAGCCAAGTCAATCAGTTACTCCTCCCTGTGAGTTTGAATCTGGACTGACTGTGGCGAAGAAGCTGAGAGGAGAGAAGTCACTCCTGTAGCAACAGTGACGTTTAGTTTCCAAGAACACCAGTACTGATCTTGGGCTGACCAGTTGGCGTTTTAATTTTTAGCCCTGTGTTAAGGCAATAAATTAATTTCTTTTAATAGTAAAGTTAATTTTTTTTTTTCATTTTGAACTTTTACAACTGGATATAATAAAATTGAGTTAGTCTCCCAGCAAGGTTGTTGGTTTGGACTTTTCCCCTGTAAATTCTAGCCACTTGTTACTAAATCTCATTTAAATATAAAATAATGCATACCCTTGATATTTCTTTTGCCATAGAATATTATCTGTATAAAACAATTAGATGTCAAGAGTTGAGGTAAAAGTTAATTGTTCTACAACTAATAATATGGCTTTTTTTAACTAAAATATGTCTGCAGTGTGGATTTTTTGATATATAATATTATTATTTATGTGCCTTTATTAACATTTAAATGCACATCTTTTAAACTAAAATGTTTCTGCTAAAAAATATATATATCCCATGTGTTTTAAGTCAAATTAAAGTTTTTTGCAGCAGGAGGGCTATTAAGAGGGATGTGAAATACTTTTTGGTCATTAAAGAAAAATAGCCTGCCAAGAACTTGAGCAACTAAGAAAACTCTAGATGAAACTATCTGAACTAGAGTGCTATTTTCAGCCCTGTTATTTATGTTTTAGAAACAAAGGAAACAATCTTAGCTTTATAGCCACCAGTATTTAGTTTTAAATTGTTCTTTTGAATATACTGAATTATTACAGTACCATAATATATACTGTGGCTTATTAATATATATGACCTCCTGTATAGATTGCAGGCTTTTAAATAATAAACTCTTAAGGTAGCAGAAAAAATATGCTTTGTTTACTTCACTTGTTTTTGTGTTTATGATGTCTAAGAAGTTGTTTGATGTAGGAAAAGTGATAGTAATAGTTATAGTATAAGTTACACCAATAAAGTAATGGTTGTTGGCTTTATTTTAGTTCAGGTAGAAAGTGTTTTAATCTGAAGTGGCTGCCTAGGGTAGCTGGAATCAGGAAACATGCACTTAGTAGCCTTATGTGAGTCATTTGTTCAGTTGAACCAAACAGCTTTTCATCTGGATAAAAGAAAATAGAATTTGGCTGAAGGGGATTTGAATGAAAGAATGAATGCTAATCCTGGGCTTTCGCTGCAGTTATTTAAGTAATGAGCAGGGGACTCGCCATTGTAAATTATATTGATGATGTAATTGAAAATAATATGTATCTTTGAAAGATGGCCAATGACTGAGAAAAAATTGTCAGATATAGTTACTATAATGAATGTATTAAATATTAAATTTTGCATTGCTTTGTCAGATATTGTAAATCTAGTTCCAATCTTTTGAGAAAGTAACAGGGTCAAAGAAAAAGTGTTGTTTTTAGTTGGAGTAGCATATGTATTGTTACATTTAAGTATAGTATTCACTAGAAAGGAAAAGATAGAAGAGGCAAAAGAAGGGATAGTTTATGAAGGGTCACAATAGAATTCATATATATAAGTGGAGTTAACCCTGAAGTAGTGGCTAGTTATGGCTAAGATCCAAAGGAAGGAAAGGATGAGTAATGACAGAAGATTTAATATAGAGAGAAATGAAGTTAAGGAAGCTCAAAAAGAGTAAACTTAAGTTCTTTCAGTAATAAGCCTTTTTTTTTTCAGAGACATAAAAGTAAGACATTGTCCCTAAATTCTCAAACTTACACTAATACAGGGGAAAACAAGCTCTAAAATAATAAGATTGAAGTTCAGTGTTTAACAAAAGGTGAAATAAATTTTGGAGCAGTTTCTATGGGGAACATTTACAGGAGCAAAAATTAATAAAATGAGTTGTGAGTGATGGTGAGAGTCACTTGATAATAGCATTAACTAGGAGATGGACTAAAACTTCTTTGAGCAAGGGTTGGCAATTTTGGAACAGTTGTGGAAATGGTTTTGGGGTGGATGATTAGTAAGATGGGCAAGGTGAAAAGATAAGAGGTTACTAGTGCCACCACTACAACTGCTGCCACTACCAGTAATGATCCTGATGAGAAGAGCTCTTGTTTATCATTGGCCTACTCTATACTAAATAATTTCATGCGTTATCATCAAATTTAAGCCTCACAGCCACCTTGAAAGCTAGATTACCAATAAGTAAAATGAGTTTCAGAGAAGTGTTATTTGCCTAGTGCTTCCACCTATGGTTGTGCACATCAGGGGGAACACCATTCACATTGTACATGTCAGAAATTGTGTATTTATCACAACAGGTTTTCAGCAGTTGGCAGTAAAGTACCTTAAGGAAGAGCCTTCTTTTAATTTGTACAAAGGCACCATATAGCCATACTGTGGCAGCAGTACATAAAATTGTATCAGTAATCGTCCCAGTTTTGTTTAAAAACATATACACAGAGAGAGAGGCTTAAAGGAAATATACCAAAACGTTAGCAGTCTGGGTAATTGAATCACAGGGAATTTTTATTTTCATTTGGATATTCTTTTGAGTTTTTCTGATTTCTTTAAATGAACATGTTGTTTATTTGAGGGATGGGGGATAGGTTATTGATGGAAAGGTAGTAGTAAAGAAAATTGTTTTAGACACACTAGTAAGCAGTAGTAGCATCCTGCCTCATCTCTTATTCTTCTCCCATGCAGTCCCAGAAAAATCCATAATATTCTGAGAACTCAGTATCTGTTTTTCATTGAAATTGCATTTAAACATTTTAAATCCAGATATTCAATTTAATGGATTTGGAAACCTTAACTTCTTTCCAGCCTCATATGATCATTGCAACCAGCTTCATTCATTATATAAGAACTTCTCTTGTACCATAATCAGTCAATGAATGGTTTGTATGACTTGAGTAGTTACATAAATAGAGAGGCAGTAAACTTAAGGTGAGGGGAAAGCTAGTAGATAAGAGGGAAATAATAGACTCTGTGTTGGGCAGGTAAAGAGATGAGCACTTAAAAATCTGTGTTGTCTTAAAACTGTACACACACACAATTGTGTATATTTTAATAGTTAAAATTGATTTAAAGAAGCTCTAATTTTGTCCTTTTTTCTGATGACTGGTAATTCATCAATTTTGTGTATTGTAAATAAACCTGATTCATTTACTGCATTGCAAAATAGTTTAGAAATAGATGTCATTTTGACTAGTGACCAGTAGTAGTATATTTGTATTTTGGTTTATGTGTGTGTGTGTGCAAACAGCTTTGCCTTTCAATTAATAATTTAATAATATTTAGGTTAAAATCTTAAAAACACAATAAGAAATGCCTCCTTGTGACAATTATCAGTCTATTTAACAGAGTACCAGTCATATTTATTTCATATTAATGAAATAGCATTCTGAGTACTGAAAATTAAAAAGAAATTCCAAAACTAAAAACGTACTTACTGATTTTAGTTTCACAATAAACTTTTTTTTAAAATTACATTCCCATGACTTATTTATTTTATAGCTGGAGGTTTGTACCTTTTGACTCCCTTCAACCCATTTCACTCACCCCCTGTCCCCCACCTCTGGCAACCACCATCTGTTCTCTTTATCTATGGGTTTGATGGTTTGGGTTTTTTTTTTTTTTTAAGATTCCACTTATAAGTGAAGTCATACAGTATGTGTCTTTGTCTGACTTGTTTCACTTAGCATAATGCCCTCAAGGTCATTTCTGGGCTCTTTATTCTGTTCCACTGATCTGTGTGTCTGTTTTTATGCCAATACCATACTGTTTCGATTACTTCAGCATTATAATTTAGTTTGAAATCAGGGAGCATGATGCCTCCAGCTTTGTTCTTCTTTCTCAAGATTGCTTTGGCTCTTTGGGGTCTTTTGTGCTTCCATACACATTTTAGGATTCTATTTCTCTGAAAAATGCCATTGAAATTTCTATAGGGATTGCATTGAATCTGTAAATTGCTCTGGGTAGTATGAACTTTTAATAATATTAATTCTTCCAATCCATGATAGTTTCACAATAAACTTTTCAGTAGGTATTTATATAGATAAATATGAATGATAAGAAATATGTAATCTGTAATGATTTTTTACATTGTCTTTTATAATTAAATATTCAGTTATTCTTTTGATTAAAATTCATTTTAAAATGCAATCATTTCCTGAAGGAGTGTTAATTTGCAATATTGTATATACACTGCACATCAAAAATTGGTTCAAATATAGACATTGATATGACATCCATAAAAATTCAAATCCTAGGAGAGTTCTGCCATAAACTTTAAAGATATTGATTATACAAATACTTGAGTTAGTAATTAGTAATTGAAGTTTTTTAATGTATTCTGTGCTGTTGGGATTCCAGTATTCTCTCTCATTGCCATGTATTCTAATTAATAAGGGAGAATAGTATCTGACTTTCTTCAGGTTTGTGTCCTTGGCCACTTACCGACTCAGACATTTGTATTGTTAGGCTCCAGGGTATATGAGTGAGTAGGGTGTGATGTTGGAGAAATGAGAGGCGTGACTTTTTTGTGTGTGTGTAAGGAAGACCAGCCCTGAGCTAACATCCGTCGCCAATCCTCCTCTTTTTGCTGAGGAAGACTGGCCCTGGGCTAACATCTGTGCCCGTCTTTCTTCTACTTTATATGGGACGCCACCACAGCATGGCTGACCAGCAGTGCGTCCGCGGGCTCCCGGGATCCGAACTCGCGAACCCTGGGCTGCCAAGCGCGAACTAAACCTCTGCGCCACCAGGCCGGCCCCAAGGCGTGACTTCTTAAACATGGACGGGCATACAAAATGTGAATTCAACTAAAAGGCCAGACTTACCAAAATTTGTTGCAGTTAGATTGAATATGCTAGAGTTTATTATATGTAATAGGAAATCTAGTAAAACTCTTGAGCAGCTTCTTAAAAGTACAATAGAGTATAGTATTTGTTTATAAGATAATGTTCTATTGTGTTTTAAAATGATATTTCATTTACTTTCAAGAATTTCTCTACTGACCTTTACTGAAGGTCAGGAATTGAGAATAAAGCATACTAAACTTAAAGCATATTACCAAAAGTGTTCAGTACAGTTGAATGATTTGACTGGGAAATATAAGCAGAGAAATTTTCAAAATATTTTCAAAATATTCTTTGAAATGAAATGAACTTGAGATTTGCTTGCACTATTTTTCTTAATATTTCTGTATATGGATCTGGAACTTTTGTGTTAGGAGAGCAAGTATTCTATTTTAAAGGATGTGTCCAAGTGTCAGAAAATTTCTACTACTTTTATTTTTTGTAGGTGGTTTCAGACACCCTCCCAGGTTTTCTACCATGCGGCAACTGAACATGGAGGAAAAGATGTGTATCCAGGGCAGTGTCTTTGGGAAGGTTGTGAGCCTTTTCAGCGACAGAGATTTTCTTTTATTACCCATTTACAGGTATACTTTCTTAATACTATTTGCTCAGTAATTCATCTGGTTGCGTTAAAGATCTTGATACGTATTCTTTTACCTCCTCTTTCTCAAAAAAGGATAAGCACTGTTCAAAGGATGCCCTGCTTGCAGGATTAAAACAAGATGAACCAGGACAAGCAGGAAGTCAAAAATCTTCTACCAAGTAAGAAACACGACTTTACTTCCTTGTGTACATACACGAAGAAAAATCAGGAAACTAGCCAAAACATGTTAACAGTGAAACACAACTTAGTATATTGGGAGACAGGAAACCTGGGTTCTGGTCCAGCTCTACCAGTGGCCGGCTATGTGATCCTGTTCAAATTGCTTAAATTCTCTAGGCATCACTTTTCATATTGGCTGGACCTCAGGGTCTGTAAGCACCTTGTAGCTCTAACATTTGATTCTACTTTGTAGAGAAGTCACTGGAAGTAATGATAGATGATAAATGAGAAATGCTTTCTACACTGGAAATGTATATATGAATGGTTCTTCTTTGAGAGAGTATTGGAACATGTATTTGATAATGGTGAAAAGATTTCTTCTGAGGGGAGGCCAAAGTGGCTTGTGTGGGTCCTGTATAAGAGTATACATGTCACATTTACTATATGGTTATTCACTTACCTATTATTTCATGAACACATACTTGTAATGCATGTAGTCAAGTTCTGAGTTGGTTGTAGATTCCTGTAAGGTCCTTATTAGATTTACATAGTATTTCCTATTCTATTTCTAAGTGAGGACTTTAGTTGTAGATTCTGTAACCTAAATAATATTTTTAACTCTCAAATTGTGAAAATAAATTAATTTGTCACCATTTATTGAGATACTGTTATGTACTAGGCATTGTGTCAGACATAGGTAATCTTAAGAATAAGATGTAGTCTCTAACTTCACAGAGCTGAAATTCTAGAAGGAGAACTAGAAGTTGGAATGCAGAAGCTGCTTACATACTTTAGTCATTCCATTACTATTTAGTGAGCATCTACTTTGTGCTAGGCATAGCATGAGGTACATGTGACCAAAGTACGTTTTGCTATTCTTAAGTGTCTGGAGATCCAGCGAGAGGTATATGTGACTCTTACTGTACAGTGTAATAAGTACTGAAATGAAGATCTGCACAAGACACTGTGAGAGCCCACCTAAGTCAGCCTGGGAAACCAGGGAAGGCTTTCTGGTTGAAAGTACATCCAAACTGAGACTCAAAGAATGAGGAGTGAATAACTGGGGCGTCTCATAACCCGTGATGATGAGTTTGGATTTTATCTTAAAGGCAATGAAAAGTCATTTTTCTGCCAAATAGCTTTATCTATAATTTTCACTGTATTTAATTTGTAGCTTATAAGAATATATTGGACTGTGTTTGGTTTTGCTCAAGTTTGGAGGAAGAGATATTTAGTATATCAGTTACAATCAATCAAAAATCTTTGTCACGTACATAAAATCTAATAACCATTTATATCTATTTGTAAATATCTGTAGCCATCTACATCTAGACAGATATAAACTGGTTTACAACTTAAAGATTGCTTTTACGTGAACTTATTTAATATGCAGAATTAGTTTACTTATGTAAAAAAGTGCCACAAATATCCCCACTTTACAGATGTGAAACCTGAAACACAGAGGGGCAAACTGAAATATTCAAAGTCACGCAGCTAGTTAAAGTGTCAGAAAGAGACAGGGTTCTCCACATACGAGTCTGCTTTTTCCACCATTGCTACGCCAGAATACAACAGAAATTGATGGAATTTTTCTGTTTGGCCAAGGAAATCTAGAGTAGTTTGAATCTGATTTTATATAAAATTCGTCTCTGCAGTCCCTCCATTCTATATATTGCATGAAGGACAGCACAACTATACTGAAAGGATTGATTGAAATTATTAATGATGAAAAATAAGATTAGACAGCAAAGTAATAGTTTGAAATGTATTTAGCATGATTTCATAGTATTATCATATTAAGTAATCTTTTCCTGGATGACCTAGACTTGTACCAATACATTCTTTTTTTTTTTTTTTTTATGATTTTTTTTTTTTATTGATGTCTTAGTTTATAACACTGTGGGGTTTTAGTTGTACATTTTTGTTTGTCCGTCACCTTCTGGATGTAACCCTTCACCCCTTGTGCCCCCCTACCCCCCTTCCCCTTGGTAACCACCAATCAGTTCTCTCTATCCGTGTGTTCACTTATATTCCATATATGAGTGAGTTCATGCAGTGTCTGTCCTTCTCTCTCTGGCTTATTTCACTTAACATAATACCCTCCAGGTCCCTCCATGTTGTTGCAAATGGGACAATTGTGTCTTTTCTTATGGCTGAGTAGTATTCCATTGTATGTATATACCACATCTTCTTTAACCAATCATCAGGCGAGGGACACTTGGGTTGCTTCCACTTCTTGGCTATAGTGAATAATGCTGCAATGAACATAGGGGTGCATACGCCTCTTGTGATGGTTGATTTCACGTCCATTGGGTAGATGCCCAAGAGTGGTATTGCTGGGTCATACGGTATTTCTATTTTTAATTTTTTGAGGACTCTCCATACTGTTTTCCATAGAGGCTGCACCAGTTTGCATTCCCACCAGCAGTGAATGAGGGTCCCCGTTTCTCCACAACCTCTCCAGCATTTGTTGTTTTTTGTGTTGGTGATTATAGCCATTCTAACCGGTGTAAGGTGATATCTTAGCATAGTTTTGATTTGCATTTCCCTGATGATTAGTGATGTTGAACATCTTTTCATGTGTCTATTGGCCATCTGTATCTCTTCCTTGGAAAAATGTCTGTTCATATCCTCTGCCCATTTTTTGATCAGGTTGTTTGTTTTTTTGTTGCTCAGTTGTATGAGATCTTTGTATATTACTGAGATTAATCCCTTGTCAGACAAACGATTTGCAAATATTTTCTCCCAGCTGGTGGGTTGTTTATTCATTTTGATCCTGGTTTCATTTGCCTTGTAGAAGCTCTTTAGTCTGATGAGGTCCCACTTGTTTATTTTTTCTTTTGTTTCCCTTGTCTGGGTAGACATGGAATCTGAAAGGATCCCTTTATGTCCAATCGCAATTAGTGTACTGCCTATATTTTCTTCCAGGAGTTTTATAGTTTTAGGTCTCACTTTCAGGTCTTTGATCCATTTTGAATTGATTTTTGTATATGGCGATAGGAGATGGTCTACTTTCATTCTTTTGCATGTTGCTGTCCAATTTTCCCAGCACCATTTATTGAAGAGACTTCCCTCTCTCCATTGTATGTTCTTTGCTCCTTTGTCGAAGATTAGCTGTCCATAGATGTGTGGTTTTATTTCTGGGCTTTCAATTCTGTTCCATTGATCTGTGTGTCTATTCTTGTACCAGTACCATGCTGTTTTGATTACTGTAGCTTTATAGTATATTTTGAAATCAGGGATTGTGATGCCTCCAGCTTTGTTCTTTTTTTTCAGAATTGCTTTAGCTATTCGGGCTCTTTTGTTGCCCCATACGAATGTCAGTAGTTTTTGTTCTATTACCGTGAAAAATGACATTGGGATTCTGATTGAGATTGCATTGAATCTGTAGATTGCTTTAGGTAGAATGGACATTTTAACTATATTTATTCTTCCAATCCATGTGCATGGAATATTTTTCCATTTCTTTATGTCCTCCTCGATTTCTTTCAATAGTGTCTTATAGTTTTCATTGTATAGGTCTTTGACCTCCTTGGTTAAATTTATTCCCAGATATTTTATTCTCTTTGTTGCAATTGTAAATGGGATTGTCTTTTTGAGTTCTCTTTCTGTTGGTTCATCGTTAGTGTATAGAAATGCAATTGATTTTTGTAAGTTGATTTTATACCCTGCCACTTTACTGTAGTTGTTGATTGTTTCTAGTAGCTTTCCGATGGAATTTTTGGGGTTTTCTATGTATAGGATCATGTCGTCTGCAAATAGTGAGAGTTTCACTTCTTCATTGCCTATTTGGAGTCCTTTTATTCCTTTTTCTTGCCTAATTGCTCTGGCCAGAACTTCCAGTACTATGTTGAATAAGAGCGGTGAGAGTGGGCACCCTTGTCTTGTTCCTGTCCTCAAAGGAATGGCTTTCAGTTTTTCCCCGTTGAGTAGGATGTTTGCTGTAGGTTTGTCATATATGGCCCTTATTATGTTGAGGTACTTTCCTTCTATACCCATTTTGTTGAGAGTTTTTATCATAAATGGTTGCTGGATCTTGTCGAATGCCTTCTCTGCATCGATTGAGATGATCATGTGGTTTTTATTCTTCATTTTGTTAATGTGGTGTATCATGTTGATTGATTTGCGGATGTTGAACCATCCCTGTGTCCCTGGTATAAATCCCACTTGATCGTGGTGTATGATCTTTTTGATGTATTGCTGTATTCGGTTTGCCAATATTTTGTTAAGGATTTTTGTGTCTATGTTCATCAGCGATATTGGCCTGTAGTTTTCCTTCCTTGTATTGTCCTTGTCTGGCTTTGGTATCAGCATGATGTCGGCCTCATAGAATGTGTTGGGAAGTATTCCGTCTTCCTCTCTTTTTTGGAATAGTTTGAGAAGGATAGGTGCTAAATCTTCTTTGAACGTTTGATAAAATTCTCCAGGGAAGCCATCTGGTCCTGGGCTTTTATTTTTTGGGAGGTTTTTGATTACTGTTTCAATCTCTTTACTTGTGATTGGTCTGTTCAGATTCTCTATTTCTTCTTGATTCAGTTTTGGGAGGTTGTACGCGTCCAAGAATTTGTCCATTTCCTCTAGGTTGTCCAATTTGTTGGCGTAAAGTTTTTCATAGTATTCCCTAATAATCCCTTGTATTTCTGTGGTGTCTGTTGTAATTTCTCCTCTTTCATTTCTAATTTTATTTGTTTGAGTCTTCTCCCTTTTTTTCTTAGTGAGTCTGGCTAAGGGTTTGTCAATTTTATTTATCTTCTCAAAGAACCAGCTCTTTGTTTCATTGATCCTTTCTACTGTTTTTTTGGTTTCAATTTCATTTATTTCTGCTCTGATTTTTATTATTTCCCTCCTTCTACTGATTCGGGGCTTTGTCTGTTCTTCTTTTTCCAACTCTGTTAGGTGCAATTTAAGGTTATTTATTTGGGATTTTTCTTGTTTGTTAAGGTGAGCTTGTATTGCTATGAATTTCCCTCTCAGGACTGCTTTTGCTGCATCCCATATGCGTTGGTATGGTGTATTTTCCTTTTCATTTGTCTCCAGATAGCTTTTGATTTCTCCTTTAATTTCATCAACGACCCATTGGTTGTTCAGTAGCATGTTGTTTAGTCTCCACATCTTTGTCCCTTTCCTAGTTTTTTCCTTGCAGTTGATTTCTAGTTTCACAGCATTATGATCAGAAAAGATGCTTGTAATGATTTCAATCTTCTTAAATTTATAGAGGTTTGCCTTGTTTCCTAATATATGGTCTATCCTTGAGAATGTTCCATGTGCACTTGAGAAGAATGTGTACTCTGCTTTTTTTGGGTGGAGTGCTCTGTATATATCTATTAAGTCCATTGCATCTAGTTTTTCGTTTAAGTCCATTATTTCCTTATTGACTTTTTGTCTGGATGATCTATCCATTGATGTAAGGGGGGTGTTAAGATCCCCTACTATTATTGTGTTATTGTTAATATCTCCTTCAAGGTTTTTTAGCAGTTGTTTTATGTACTTTGGTGCTCCTGTGTTGGGTGCATAGATATTTATAAGTGTTATGTCTTCTTGGTGAAGTATCCCTTTTATCATTATATATTGCCCTTCTTTGTCTCTCATTACCTTTTTTATCTTGAAGTCTACTTTGTCTGATATAAGTATGGCTACTCCTGCTTTCTTTTGTTTGCCATTAGCTTGGAGTATTGTTTTCCATCCTTTTATTTTGAGTCTGTGTTTGTCTTTAGAGCTGAGATGTGTTTCCTGGAGGCAGCAGATTGTTGGATCTTGGTTTTTAATCCATCCTGCCACTCTGTGTCTTTTGATTGGAGAATTCAATCCATTTACATTTAGAGTGATTATTGATATATGAGGGTTTAATGTTGCTATTTTATTGTTCATCTTCTGGTTCTTTTGCATTTCCTTTGTTTCTTGTCACTTGTGTTTCAGACTGCAAATTCAATTTGGTATTTCTGCATGCTCATTCTCTTGGTTTTCTCTTTATTTGTCATGTGTGGTTCTCTCCTGGTTGTTTGTTTAGTGGTTACCGTGCGGTTTATATAAGCGATCTCCTGGATAAGAAAGTACATTTTCAGATGCCTCCTTTTTCCTGAGGCTGGGTCAGTTCAATCCCTTACCTCTTCCCCTCCTTATTTGTTATCTCTTTATTCCAGATTGTGTCATGAATGTGTGTTTCCAGTGATGAGCTTGAATTAATTTTTGATGTTTTCCAACTGTATTTTGTTCTGGTTTAGTCTCCTTGCTTTTCTCCTTGTTGAAATCTTTGTATCCCCTTTCTCATTTGTTTTTTTTCAGGCCTAAGGGCCTTCTTGAGCATTTCTTGTAGTGGGGGTCTTGTGGTGACGAACTCTCTTAGCTTTTGTTTATCAGGGAGAGTTATTTCTCCATCGTATTTGAAGGATATTTTTGCTGGATAAAGTATTCTTGGCTGAAGGTTTTTGTCTTTCATGATTTTGAATATATCATTCCAGTCTCTCCTAGCCTGTAGAGTTTCTGTCGAGAAATCAGCTGAGAGCCTGATGGGGTTTCCTTTGTATGTTATTTTGTTTTTTTGTTTAGCTGCCTTCAATATTATTTCCTTGTCACGGGTATTCTTCAAGTTTGCTACTATGTGGCGAGATGATTTTTTATTCCTGTTTATATATTTAGGTGATCTATTGATTTCATTCACTGTTATTTCCCTCTCGTTCCCTAGGTTGGGGAAGTTCTCAGCTATTATTTCTTTGAACAAACTCTCTGCTCCTTTTTCTCTTTCTTCTCCTTCTGGAATACCTATTATCCTTATGTTGCTTTTCCTCATTGAGTCTGATATTTCTCGAAGAATTTCTTCATTTCTTTTTAGTCTTAGCTCTCTCTCCTCCTCTACCAGGAGCATTTCTGCGTGGCTATCCTCAATAGTGCTAATTCGTTCCTCCATATTGTCAGTTCTGCTCTTTAAAGACTCCATTTTTTCCACTATCTCGTTGATTTTGTTTTTCATCTCCAATAATTCTGATTGGTTTTTCTTTAGGGTTTCAATCTCTTTTGTGACATAATCCCTGAATTCGTTGATTTGTTTCTGTGTGTTCTCTTGTATTTCGTTGAGCTTGTTTATGATAGCTATTTTGAATTCTCTCTCATCCAGGTTATCAAATTCTGTGCCTTCAGGGTTGGTTTCTGGGTGTTTGTCATTTTCCTTTTGGTCTGTAGTCCTGACGTATTTTCGCAAGGATCCGACGGGGACGGCTTTATTTTTACCCCTCATGATTAAAGTTAGTCCTGCAGTTTCCCCCTGCTGCCACTAGATGGAGATCGCGAGCGGTTTGCTCTGAGGCAGCTGCAGCCCCGGGAGGGATTATGCTGAAACGCCTGGTGTGTGGGGGGAGGGGTCCTCTCTTTCTCCTGCTTGACCCAGGGGTTTCCTTTCTGGCTCTCTTAGGGTGTTTGCTACACCCCCTAAGCAGTCCGTCGTCGCTTCCCAGTGGGGATCTCGCGACAGTCTGTGAGAGCACCTGGATGGCGATAGTTTTCCCCGCTGTGGGCCGCCCCTCCCCCCTCTGTCTGCGAACCGCGCTGTTTTTGCCGATCGATTGGAGAGGGGGAGTACAACCTCCTACCTCTCCTCCCGTCCTCCTGGGCTTCCCGCGCCTCCACCGTCCGATGTATGGCAGCAGGGGTTTCTCAGAAGTCCTTCGTAGTGTTTGATTGAGCTCTGTTGGAATGTGAATGATGTTTTCGTTGTGTCGTAGGGGGCAGAGATTCAAAGAGGGAATCTCATTCCGCCATGATGCTGACGTCCCAAAGCCCGTTATTCCCAATACATTCTTGGTAATATTATTTTACTTTTAGGTACTGTTTAGCAAAAATAATTTGCAACTCAAATTGTAGGTGATTTCGTTCTTTGTTAACATCTTCACGTTGCGGTCAAAGGTGGGAACTCCACAGCTTTGATACTCTGTTGTATTTACTTTGACTGCATGTTTACCAACACAGTAACTTAAAGATGGACTGTACTGGAACATCTGTTGTTTGCTTTAAAATTGATAGATTGGAAAATAAAAGACTTGAAACTTCAGCTTAATACTAAGAGCCCCTTTGCCAAGGCTGACACAAAGAAGAAACGTTACTGCTGGACCATGGAAACTTTTATTCATCCTGCATCCAAAGTTTCAAAGTAACCACCTTAGGGGTTGGCAAGTCTGCAGCATTGTGTTAACAGTCTTTCTTTCTCTGATTGTTACAGGCAGCCAGCTGTAGGGGGCACAAGCTCAACTCCAAGAGCACAAAAGGCCATTGTGAATCATCCCAGTGCTGCCCTCATGGCTCTTAGGAGAGGATCGAGAAACCTTGTCTTTCGAGATTTTACAGTAAGCAAGCCTTGAAAGCCTTATCTGTAAAGATGTGAGCACTGTATGATTTAGATCTTTATTCTTTTTCTTTTCTTTTCCGTTCTTTTTAAGGATGAAAAAGAGGGACCAATAACTAAACACATCCGGTTAACAGCTGCCTTAATATTAAAAAATATTGGTAAATATTCGGAATGTGGTCGCAGGTGAGTAATCTGTTTTCCATAGCCAAAGCGAATTTAGATTATTTTACTTTTACATGTAAGTTAATAAGATTAGATATCTGTATTTTAGTCACTGTTTTTCTCATCAGTTTTGTGGATATGTCCAAAAGCTTATGCCAAGGTCAGGGCATCATGATGTCTTAAAAGCTGAAAAAGGGGCCACTCGGTGGCGCAGCGGTTTAGTCAGTGCTTTGGCAGCCCGGTTGGTGGGTTCGATCCCGGGTGCCGGCCAATGCACTGCTTGTCAGCCATGCCATGGCGGCGTCCCATATAAAGTGGAGGAAGATGGGCACGGATGTTAGCCCAGGGCCAGTCTTCCTCAGCAAAAAGAGGAGGATTGGCAACGGATGTTAGCTTAGGGCTGGTCTTCCCCACCAAAAAGAAAAAAAAATTTTTTTTAAAAACTGAAAAAGTAGAGAGAAGCCGAAACAACCAGAATGTTTTCTTTTAACTTGTTTTATTAGGTTAATTTTCTTGCTGGCCATAGAATTGAGCAAAAAGTAGATCTACTAAAGAGGAAACTTAGGCGTTTTTTGAGGGGAGAAATGAATTGGTCATTTGAATCCTTTGGAATTAGAATCGAATTCACTTTGATAATTGGCATTTTGATGAAGCCATCAAACTCATAATATTGCTAAGATTCCCTGTAACACTCTGAAGTTTTAAAAATTACTTTCTAATGGACTTAAGCAAGCAAGAGAAAACTCAGGATTTTGTAGATCTATAGAAACCAGAAATGATAACAAATCCTCGAGAGAGCAGATGTGGAATGTTCGTTTGATGCCTTTTGGACCTTGTCTCCCTGGAAGCTTGAAGCTCATTTTCTCATGTTCCTCCTACATCTTCAACTGACCCATCTCAGGCTCCTTCATTGAGAAGTTGTCCTCTGAGGCATCTTGCCTTCCAGGTAGAGACTTTCTCTCCGAGTCTCTCTCCTCACATACTGTTAATCCCATCTCCTAAAAATATCTTGAATCTACCTTGAATTCTCTTCCCCCCATTTCACCTTGCATTAGGTCTTTTATGATAATTCTTCCAATAACCTTCCAATTGGATTTTCCAAACATAGCAACAGTGGTATCAGTTACAAAAGAAAAAAAAGCAATGATTTTGACTATATCAAATTTTAAAACTTCTGTAAATTAAAGATGAATAAAACAAAACTAAAGTATTTGCAATGTTAACTATATTTAGTGTATCAAGTATTCTCACAGATGAAGAAGAAAAATTCTTAACATTCAAAAAAAATAATCAAAGTTTTTCAGAAAAAAAGAAATGTGTGAAGGTTTAGTAACCATATGAGAAGACCAGTGTCTCCCTGCTTCATTCATAATGTGGTTGCTTCCTCCCCTTCTCAATGCGTTTCTCTCCCCACCCCTCTTTTTGCTTCACAGTCTACCTTTCAGTTTCAGCCAAACTAAACCACATGCAGATTCGTAATCATGCTGGGCTATCTCATGTCACAGTTGTTTTCTACCTTTGTGCCAGTGGTCATACTGCTCTGCGTGCCTAGAATGCCTTCTCCCTGTGTTGCCGGCCTTCTGATTGTCTGCAAACCCTTCACGGTTCAGCTCACATTAGCTTCTGTGTGCCGCCTTTCCTGTGCTGCGTCCCCTTCCCCGCTGACTTTGTTCTGCTCTATTTTTATAACATGTCTGTCTTACAACATTTAATCTTATTGTTTTGCAAATAGCTTTTATATGGCTTTTTTCCCCTGTGTGCAGACTTTCTCTGATTAATCTTTGTCACCTGAACACCTGGCACAGTGTGCAATACGTTATAGATAATCTCCACCTCCTATTCATCCTTCAAGATTCAACCCTGGGGTTACCTCTTCCTTTCCTGACATCATCCTCACTACCCTACCCCTGATGTAGGTTGTAGGAGGTACTTTTTCCCACCCTACACATTGCATGTTACCACCTTAGATGGTGAGATCTTTGCAAGCAGGGATTGAATATTTTTCATTTTCATTCAGTGCCTAGCACAGTGTTGGGAATGTAATAGTGATTCATTAAGTATTTGATTGATAGACAGATGGAAGGAAAGAAGTCTCACAAATTAATTTTTTCCTAGAGTCCTGATCTAGAATTTGTGGAGACAATTGGAATACTAAAAGTAATTTTATAACTTTTTTCTCACATTCAAATTGTACATTCTTAGGCTTACAGCAAAGCCACTTTGATTAGGTCTAATATATTTCATTCAGCCAAAAGTTTTCATTTTACTGTTTTTGTTTTGTTGTTGATTTTGTTATTTTATTTAACTCTAAACCTTCCAAATGTCTTCTGGCATCTTTAGTTCTTATGATCTTAGAATAGCAGAAGCAAAAAAATTAAAACAATCCTTTAAATTCTTCCCATTCACCTTCCCAGTCAAGGTTGAAATCCCCATATAGACTCTCTATTGAATATCTCCAGTGATGGAGAGTTTCACTTGAGCAAGAATACTGACAGAGAATCTAGTAAAACCCACATATGTGAAGAAGAGAGTGTAGGAAATCAGACAGCTGCAAAAGATATTTCTCATCTCTAGTAGAATAAGTTACAGGGTGTGATTTTTTTAGACTAAAGCAAATTCTGTTTACAATAAGAAAATTGCAGGTCAATAGGAAGATATACAGAAATTTAGCTTCATTCTTAACAGTACAGCATAGTGAACAGTATGAAATGTCAGCATTTTTTAAATTTGAAATTAAGAATCTGATTGTTTGAATAATGTAAAATATTTAAATGCAGTTTATCTCCATTCTGATTAAGCTTGAGCTCTGGAGAATTGCAATATATTTCTCCTCCTTTTGATGTATGTATCTTTTATCATTGTAATACATGGGGCTTATTTAAAAATCAAATGGTATTTTTCTATACACTAATAATGAACACCCCAAAAAAGAAATTAAGAAAACAGTTCTACTTAAATCAAAAGAAGAAAATACTTAGGAATCATATTAACCAAGGAGGTAGAAGATTTGTACACTGAAAACTATAAAACATTGCTGAAAGAAATTAAAGAAGACATAAATAAATGGAATGACATCCTTTGTTCATGAATTGAAAGACTTAATATCGTTAAAATGTCAGTACTAGCCAAAGCGATGTACAGATTCATTGCAACCTCTGTTGAAATCTCAATGACATTTTCTGCAGAAATAGAAAGATCCATTCTAAAATTCATAAGGGATCTCAAGGGACCCTGAATAGCCAAGACTATCTTGAAAAAGAGGAACGAAGTTGGAGGACTCATTCATTCCTGATTTCAAAATTTACTACAAAGCTATAGTAATCAAAACAGTGTGGTACTGGCATAAAAAGACAGACATATCAACCAATGGAACAGAAGAGAGCCCAGACAGAAGTTCTCCCATATATGGTCAAATGATTTTCAGTAAGGGTGCCAAATGTCCTTTCAATGAGGAAAAGACAATCTTTTCAACAAATAGAGTTGGGAAAACTGGATATTCACATGCAAAAGAATGAAGTTGAACCATATACGAAAATTAACTCAAAATGGATCAAAGACCAAAAAGTAAGAAGAAAACATAGGGGAAAAGCTTTATGGCATTGGATTTGGCAGTGATTTCTTGGACATGACACCAAAGGCAGCACGGGCAACAAAAGAAAAAATAAACAAATTGAACTTCGTCAAAATTAGAAACTTGTGCATCAAAGGACACTGTCAGCAGAATACAAAGGCAGCCCACAGGATGGGAGAAAATCGTTGCAAATCACATATTTGATAAAGAAGTTAATATCCAGAAAAAATAAAGAACTCCTAAAACTTAACAACAAAAAACAAACCAAATCAAAAATGGGCAAAGGACTTGAATAGACAGAAATGATAAACAAATGGCCAATATGCACATGAAAAGATGCCCAACATTACTAATCATTAGAGAAATGCAAATCAAAACCAAAATGACATACCACTTCATACTCATGAGCATGACTATTATTTAAAAAATCAAAAAACAGAAAACAACTAAGTGTTGGCATGGATGTGGAGAGATTGGAACCCTTGTTGCATTGCTGATGGAAATATAATGTGGTGCAGCCACTGTGGAAAATGGTACGGCAGTTCTGCCAAAAATTAAACATAGGATTCCGTTTGATCCAGCAATTCCACTTCTGGGGTATATACACAAAAGAATTGAAAGTAGGAAGTTGACAGATACTTGTACACCATTGTTCATAGCATTGTTCACAGCAGCCAAAAGGTGAAAGCAACCCAAGTGTCCATCGATAGATGAATGGATAACTAAAATGTCGAGTGTATATACGTGATGGAATATTATTCAGCCTTAAAAAAGAAGGAAGTTCTGATACATGCTATAACATGGATGAACCTTAAAGATATTATGCTAAGGGAAATAAGCCAGACACAAAGGTCAAATGTTGTATGATTCCATTTATATGAGGTATCTAGAAGCATCAAATACATGCAGACAGAAAGTAGAGCAGTGTTTACAAGGAGTGTGGGGGAGGGAGAGAAGGAGGAGTTATTGTTTAATGGGCCAGAGTTTGTTATAGGATGATGAAAAAGTTCTGGAGATGGATAGTGGTGAGGTTGCGTAACAGTGAATGTAGTTAATGCCACTGTACACTTAAAAATGGTTAAAACAGTAAATTTTGTATTATGTATATTTTACCACAATTTAAAACTAAAAGCAACAACAAAGGAGGGATTTGGGAAAAAATGGCGAGTGATTGCTAATGGGTATTTGTTTTTTTGGGGGGGTGATGAAAATATTCTGAAATCGATTTTGGTGTTGGTTACACAATTCTACGAATATACTAAAAACCACTGAATTGTACACTTTAAATCAGTGAATTATATGGTATAGGAATTAAATCTCAATAAAAGCTGTTACAAAAAAGAAATTATAAAAAATTAAATGGCGCAGCGGTTAAGTTTGCGCTTGGCAGCCTGGGGTTCGCCGGTTCGGATCCCGGGCACCTGCCGACACACTGCCTGTCAGCCATGCCGTGGCAGTGTCCCATATAAAGTAGAGGAAGATGGGCACGGATGTTAGCCCAGGCCCAGTCTTCCTCAGCAAAAAGAGGAGGATCAGCAGTGGATGTTAGCTCAGGGCTGGTCTTCCTCACAAAAAAAAAAAAAAAAATGGTACTAAAAAGTTTATGAGAAAATGTAGTAGTTCCCTACTTCACCCCTCCTACCCCCCACCAAAGGGGAGCTTTCAACAGTTCAAGCTAATTTTTCTATTTGCCTCCATATTTCTAAATAACATGCTTATGTTACTATTTCTTTTTTTGTGTGAGGAAGATTAGCCCTTAGCTAACATCTGCTGCCAATCCCCCTCTTTTTGCTGAGGAAGACTGGCCCTGGGCTAATATCCGTGCCCATCTCCCTCTACTTTATGTGGAACGCCTGCCACAGCATGGCTTGATAAGCGGTGCATAGGTCTGCGCCTGGGATCCAAACCTGCGAACCCCGGGCCGCCACAGCGGAGCACACGAACTTAACCACTATGCCACCAGTCCGGCCCCCTATTTCTTAATTTACCCATTTTACACATTATCTGTTGACTCTCTTTCTAAGGAATTGAATACTCTTAAAACTTCTCTTCCTTCTCCTTTTCCTTTCCTCATAATATTGTTATATCCCAATTTTTTATTAAATCTTGTATCAGATATTGTTGTTAGATTGATGCTGAGCCAAGTGCTACTATTATTACATTTTTCTTTCTCTCTTTGTTTTTTGGGGTTAATGATTGCCTTGCTTTTTGTTTAGCTTTTTATGGGCCTAATGCTGATTTTTTTTCCATTCATTTCCATCAGTATCTTTCAAGCCTATATATAAGCTATTCAAATGCTCAAACACAGTTGTTAAACCTCTATCAGTTTTACGTTTTTTCCCCTTGGAAACTGCCCTTTGATGTCTAGACAGCTTGCTTTCTAGTCCTAGTTCTTGGGAGCACAGCTATTCTTGGGAATTCCTTCTGTGTTGAATCCCACTTACTTCCTTTACTTGATTTACTTCCTTATCATGCTAAAGCACATCCTCCAATAATTTTAAGGCCCTACATGTCTGAAAATATCTTTAGTCTACCCTTACTCTGGATAGTTTGGCTAGATAGAGAATTCTAGATTGAAAAATCATTTTCCTTTAAAAATCTGAGGGCGTTGCTCTCGTGTCTTCTAGCATGCAGCTTTGCTGCCGAGAAGCCCAGAGACCTTCTGGTTCCCATGCCTTTTATGTGATGTGTTTTGCCCCCCCCCGGAAGCTCCTTGGATCTTTTTTTACCTTCTGATATTCTGAAGTTTCATGATGTAGGGTTTGTTGTTGTCATTGAAGTGAGCATTTCATTTCGGTGGTTCCTTTCAATCCAGAGATTCATGTCCTTCAATAATGGGAAATTTTCTTGAATGTTTCTTTTTATAATACGCTGCTATCCATTGTCTCTAGTCCCCGTTTTTTGAATTTCTATTTTTTGGATGCTAAACCCTCATAGATTGATTCTCTAATTTTCTTTTCTCTCTTAGCTTTCATTTTTATCTGTTTAATCTGTTTTCTGGGAATCTCTTTGACTTTATCATCAAATCTGTTGAATTTTTACTTCGGCTTTCCTGCTTTAATTTCTAAGAGCTCTTTCTGAGTTGCCGGTTGTTGCTGTTTTACTACATCCTGTTCACATGTTGATTGCTAGCGCCTTCTCATCTCTCTCTGAGGATATTAATGCTAGTGTTTTAGAAGTTTCTTCTGTTCCTGGTATAGTTGCTGTTTCCCTGAAATTCCTCAAGTATCTGAGGATTTGGGGCTTCATTTTATATTTTAAAAATAAAATGCCTGCAACCTAGTTGGAAGCTCTGGGTGCGTGATCTCCACTTTTCACTGAATATTGCCATTTTAGGGTGATCCTTGATGAACCAATTTGTGTATTACAAGCCCCCTCCTCCATGTGTCCGTTTCTGTAGAGAGATTGGTTCTCCAGAGAAGAATCTCTGACTTTCTTGCCTTTGGAGGAGAGGCAGTGTGAGGCCCTGCGTTCTGGAAGCAGAAGCGGGGGGAGGGCAGGAGATTCTCGCTGTGTTCAGTGTGTTCACTATCACCCGGTCCCACTTTTTGTCCCGTTGACCCCACACCCCTAACCATCACTGTGTCTATGTCTGTGTAAATCCTACCTTTCTGATTTAGGTTCTGGTTCTCCAGAAAATAAATTTCTTTTACTCATTTTGGTACTATATTGGGAGGGAAAAGAGAGAAACTTGTGTTTAAACTGCTTTGTTTTCCTAGAAGCTGATTGTATCTTAAATTGTTTTCACTAATTTTACATACATGTTATCTCTCTTTATCTATAAAGTGCATTAAAGTGGCGCAACGTTTATCCTTTGTTAATAAGCATATCAAAAAATAAAGAAACTTTTGAAATTGAAAGAATATCATTTTATACAAAACAGACATATTTTGGTTTTTATTCAGTGAGTGTTTAATTTTTTAAAACCCCCAATATAAAAGATGTTAATTTAAATCAAAAATGAAATTGTTACTTTAAAGTCATCCTGGTGATTTAAATTTAGTCTTTTTAGTTTTATCCATGCGACATAAAAATAAAAGAAAGAATACTTTTTAACATGTGACTGTTTATCAGTTTGGAAAATATTATTATGGTTTTATTTGTTCAGGTTTTGAAACTAAAGGCTTTTTTCTTTGTCAAAATGTTCATTGCTTATGGGGGAAATAATTTGATTTCACTTTGTAAGTTATTTTTAAATCAAGTTTTTTATGACTATTTTTTCTTTTCCAGAAAAAAAATTTAGAAATTTCATAGTTCATTTTAAAATTTGTCAAATAAACTTTTGGTAAACCATGCCTTAAAGAAAAAGTATAAAAAAACAGAAGTGTAAAGCTCAGTGAGTTATCACCAAGTGAACCACCACATCACCAACCATCCGAGTTAAGAGAGAGCAAGCCCAGTGCCACAACCCGTCCTCTGTGGACCACCAAACTGATCTGTAACAGCATAGATTAATTTTGCCAGATTTTGAACTTTATATAAGTAGAATCATACTGTGTATCTTCTCTGTGCTAGCTGTTGTTTACTCAGCCTTGTTTGTGAGTTGCGTGTAGCAGTCCTATTCTATTACAGTATAGAACTCTGTGGTATAAATAGACTCAAATTGACTGTTTCCCTTCTCCTTTTGATGGGCATATGGGTAGTTTCCAGTTTGGAGCTTTTAAGAATAATGCTGCTAGGCACATTCTATACGTGTTTTTTGGCCATTTATGTACATATTTCTATTGAGCTTTTACGAAGGATTGGTGATTCATAGGATCTTACAACTTGAGTACATGGAGCCAAACAATTCCAAAGAGGTCTTGTCAATTTACACTCCTTCTAGCAATGTATGAGAGAGTCTCAGTTGCTCCACATACTTGCCAACATTTGGAATTGTAATTTCAGTATGTAATTTTAGACATTCTTTTGGGTGTGTGGAGTATCTACTTACGGAAACTACATAAAAGCAAACATCCAAATAGCCAAAAAACATATGAA